>RQWH01000002.1:0-600000 GCA_003934905.1 Neonectria sp. DH2 | reverse complement strand
GCGTGCGTTTGATTGGTAAACCCATATTTTTAGACACTTGCGGCTTGATAAGTTTCTTTAAAAGCATCCATCCATGTTCTGTGTGTGTGCGCGTCTTGACGACCCAGCTGACGTCCATCTGGGCCCTGGCGAGGAAGTGGGCGGTGCCGTGGCTGGCCACGCCGATGCGAATGCGATCAACATGGGCGTCACTTGGCCTCCCAGGTATGCTTCACTTCCAGATTCATGCGACATCTATTCTGGATTTGCAGGCAACGTCTCGCAAGACGCAGACGTGGTCGACATAAGCGCAGAGCCAGACGCAGGCCTGGACAGTTGAATGCGACAGTACCGAGTGCGATTACAAGGCGACTAAATCGGATGCCACCCTCCAGCTGAGTGCCAGCCGGGACTTGACAGGCCCATGAGCCAAGTGCCGGCCTTCCCCTTAGCTCTATGGCTGGGTTGACTTCATTTGGTCACTTGTATTCTCGACATTTGGGCTTTTGTCTTTTGAGACAGGTGAGTACGCCTCGTTGACGCGCGATTGGACCGTGCGATGCACGGCATGCCTTCATTCCCGCAATGTAACGGAACCACCACGGTATGGACGCGGTCTACATACCTAGCTCTGCTCTGTGGGTGCATCAATGCTAGAGCACTTCTCGCATCTGATCGTAAATCTGCTGCCCCATCGTCCTCCTCCGCTCCACCTGCCCGTCCCCCGCTCCTTGCGCACCCGTCGTCACGGCCGAGCTCTCGCCCTCCAGCCGGCGTCGCAATCCCTCAAACTCGGCGCTGCGCCTCTGTGAGCTCAGCCCCACCACCCAGCCCGGCACCCGCCAGCGCACCAGCGCCGCCGGCAGCAGTCCCTCCCGCCACGAGTATCCCACCACCCAGCCAATGACGGCACCCAGCAGCGAGCCCGGCCATTGCAGCAGCGCTAGGTGGGCGGCGATGGCATACTTGTAAGACTTATCCGAGAAGGTCAATCCGACGAAAGGTGCGTTCGTGGGTGGAGCTTCGGACGTGGCCACCCGGTATTTGTACATGTGCGGCACCATGGCGTGGTATTGCGCCAGCATCGCAAAGACGATGGGCGTCGGACCGGCCGGCATGTAGTTGAACCACCCAGCAGTCAGAGGGCGCAGGACGATCATGAAGATGGGCGGGAGAACAGCGGTGATGAGTGATACGACGATGAGGAATGACTATAGAGACGAGGGCATTAGCAGCAATTCATCTCCCGAAGTAATCCCCAGAAGTCATCGAGTCGAACGAATTAGAAGCAACCTACAGCAAACTTGCGAGACCCCCACATGCGCTCGATGATGCGTAGGTTGTAGATGGTCATGGCGCCGAAGAGCACCTCGGTTGAGTTGGCATAGCATAGCTGGTAGGCCAGCAGTCGCCAGAACTGGCGGTAACGCCAGATGTGAGTGTCGATGAGGATATAGAAGTAGTGCTTGACGTCGAGAACGCTGGCGAGGATGGAGCCAGCGACGAGGCTCAAGACCGCAAGTCGGGTCACAGGCGCGTTCGTAAAGGACATTTTGGATGCGGCAGTGTCTGTGGTGGAGCGCGATTTATCGTATTATGCTACGTGCAGCTCGAGGATCGGGTGCTGGGTCGCGAACGAGGGTCTTCTTGGTGGTGTTGGTCGGTCGGGTATGGCAACGTGGTCAACGTGGTCCAGCCGCGTTGAGGGGAGATTCGATCGATACGAGAGATAGCGCAAAGGGGTGTTGCCGAGTATATGAGGGCCCCCACGACTACGCAGAAGCTACGGCCCGGTGTCGTTTCAATTGTCGTTGCTAAAACCGCCCTACGATTCGGGTGTGCGGTTCATCGGTGGGATTCACACGAGAGCTTGGGAGCATCCCCCAGAGCTTCAAGGTGGCATTATGGGGTCACGTGAGGCGGCTAATGGTGGGGAGTGGGTGGGGTTGGCTTCCATGTACGATGTCGTTTGACGGGCCGGGGTAATTACGGTCTCCATAGTACTTTGTACCTCGCTTGAATCGACAGGAGGATGGGGGGCGGGAAACGCAAAACAACGTCCAGGACCCTTGATTTGATAGCGGCATGCCTAAACTCATGGCTTGACGCTGTACGACCCAACACGTTGTGCGCCAAACGCTTAGACTAAGACGACGGGCTCTGCATTTTGTTGGACATAATTCAAGATGTTTGCAGTATCCGTACGGGCTCAAGTATTTTGGTCGAGCATTGGCCCCAGCAAAAGACGTCACTGAGCTCTTGGTTGCAGGCGGAAGTGGGGGCCATTGGCGTTTGTCCTGCGGTGCTCGGGAAACCAGAGTTGCAGACTTGCAGTAGGTTTCATTGCTGGAGCTTTGGCTGATGCTTCTCGAATTCTTTCGATCTTCCAAAAGGCTTCCCTCCGTTGTAGACACACCAAGTCCCCCTGGAAGGCCTTAGGGGTCTTTCCTTGCCTTCAGGGGCGCATGAGGGGCTGGCCTAAGGTTATACTGCTCCCACTCACGCGCCTAGGTCACTCACTGACACCTCCATCGTCGCTTTACCCGTCCATCCTCGTTTATCCATCATCCGACCCCATCAACACCACCACCGCCACCACCACCACTCGCGGCTCAGGCGGCAATCCCTTCCCCCTTCCACCTCCCCACCCTCCAAAAAGCCACCACCGCCAAGTTCCAAGTTCCAAGTTTCAACTGCTTTCTGGCTGGAGCCGTGCCCTTCCCCACGCCCTCGTCCGGCTCCCCGGCAGGCCAAAGGCCGAGAAGCCCTACGACTAAGGCGGACTACCGAAACTAACGCAGTCATGCCGCTCTCCAACTTTGGCACCCTCGTCCTCCATCACATCATCTTCCTCACCTACCTCGTCTACTTCCACATCGCCTTCTCCCACATGGAAGAGGCCGCCCTCGTGGCCCTCTACTGCGTCTGCAAGCTGCTCGCCCGCCGCTTCGAGGACATCGACGGCCCTCCGCCGGAATGGCCACCGCCCGCCATCGACTGGTGATGTCGGACTTCGGCCCGGACGCCGGCGTCGTTGTCGGCGTCGGCGTCGGCGTTGGCGGCGCCGGTGCTGAGGCCGGGACTGGAAACGGAAACGGAAACGGAACTGGGGCGGGATACGAGTCGCCCTCCGAGGACAATGTCCCGCCCTTCTTCACACCATCCTCGTCCTCCGCCAACGCCACCGCCGCTCCTGACTCCGTCCCCTCCTCGCGCCGTCCGGTCTTCGCCCAACGACCGTCGTACATCGCCGAGAATGGTTCCCGGACTCCTAATGGCCTTAACCACGGGCACAGCCTTGGATCTAGTCTCAACCATGTCATGGCCAGCGCCGAAAAGACGTCTCCCAACCACAAGGTCGGCATCAGAGACCGCATTGCGTGTTACCAATGGACCTACTTTACCATGGTGCGCTCTTGGACCGGGTCTCACAAGTCATGACCATGCTGTTCACCCAACTAACAATCACTCTTACAGACCATGTCCACGGGTGGCATCGCCAACATCCTGCACTCACGTAAGAAAGCACTCCTCCGCCGTCTCGTCCAAACTGACCGGGTCTCCCTCTCCCAGTGAAATGGGACAAACCCTGGATCCACGGCTTCGGCGTCTTCTTCTTCCTCCTCAACATCATCCTCTTCCTTACCAACTGCGTGCTCATCTTCATCCGCTTCCGCCTCCGCCCCGGCTCCTTTACCCGCTCCTTCACCGACCAATTCGAGTCACTCTTCATCCCAGCCTTCGTAAGTCGCTTTCTGCTGAAAACTGCGAGTCCTTTAGTTGGCTATGTACTGATTTGTGTTCTCAATGGCAGTTCGTATCGTGAGTCCACCTTCACTCAACAGTGACGAATATAGTTAGCCAATCTCAGTAAGCTTACTCGCCGCTCTAGCATCGCCGTCATCTCGATCAACACTTGTCAGTACGGCATCCCCAGCACAGGTCCCTGGCTCCTTCACACCATGGAGGTCATGTTCTGGGTCCACGCCGCCGTCAGCGTCTGCGCCAGTGCTGGTCTCTACCTTATTCTCTGGTCCACGCTGTACGTCGTTCCCTATCCAGAACTCTTCCGTGGCCCGTCATCGTCGGCACCATGACTCGTCGGAATCATGACTGTTGACATCCATCAACAGCATTTTTCCCGTTCACACCATGACCCCTACTTGGGTTTTCCCTGCGTATCCGCTGCTACTCAACGCTCCCTTCGCCGCAAACCTCATCTCAGCTGCCCAGAAATCGGGCCACTCACTCAAGCTTAACCCGACGGCCGTAGCGCTTGGTGCCGCCACCCTCCAGGGCACGGGATGTCTCATCGCCTTTATGATCTCCGCCGCCTTCATCTACCGCCTCATGACGCAGAAGCTTCCTCGTGACACGCAGAGGCCAGGCATTGTGAGCTCTTCCAAGAATACCCACTCAGCACCCCATCGGTATTGCTAACAAAATCGCCAGTTCATGTCCATAGGTCCCTACGGCTTCACTGCTGCCGGGATAGGTCCGTCATCCCTCGCACCCGTCCCGTAACCGTCTCTCATCTAACCGTTTCCAGCACAACTCGGCAGTCAAGCAGAATCCATCATGCCTCCAAACTTCCTCGGCACCCCCCACGTCGCTGCCATCATCAAGGTGGTCTGCGTCCTGGTCAGTCTCTGGCTCTGGGGCCTCGCCATGTGGTTCTTCATCGTCTGCGTCGGTTCCCTCTGGAAATATACCCGCGCCGGCAGTAGCATGCCTTTCCAGATGACCTGGTGGTCTTTTGTATTCCCCAATACCGCCTTGGTAAGTTGTTGGCCCGAATCCCCCTCCGACCTAGCGGTGTAACAACGAGGTTGACTAAACCTGTTCCACCTAGGTCACGGCCACCGGTGTCATGGGCGACATCTTCGAAAGCAACGGCCTACACATATTCGCATGCGTCATGACCATTGGCATCATCGTTGTCTGGATCGGAGTCTTTTCGAGGATGATATGGGGCCTCAAAGAGAGAACGCTTCTCTGGCCCAAAAACAACAACTAGATCTGGCGGTTCGTCCGGTTCATCTTGACTTGGTATTGCGTATGTATTACATGCATAGCGAAGAGCTCATTTGTGTTTCCGCAATATCTTCATGTACATAGGTTTTGGTTTTTTTTGCATTGGCTTTGAGATACCGAGATTTAGTTGTGATGGATATACCATGGTTGCATCCACGATGGCGTTGAGGTTTAACGATCAAGACATCGCATTGGTAGGTCCATTATGGCCTGGGCATAAAACATACGCATCAGCATAGCACATTAGACGCAAGAACAAGTCCGTACACTAGTTCACATCCCACTCTTTACTGCCGACTCCCTTAACAGGTAACCAGTCCATGATATCAACTGCTTTCGGTGAAACACGAATATACAAGTCTGTCTAGTACCAGTAGAGATATATCCACGCCGTCATTGCTGCCGCTGCGCCGGTCTATTCGTACAGAGGGAAATCAAAAACACTGGCCGTTCTTGGAAGAATCCTCAAAACGCCTCGAAACTAAACTCTCTGGGTATCTGTCAGATGGCGGCTGATTCTCAGTTACAGCTTGGCTCTGAAGCCCTCGGGTGCGGTCGCGTCTAGGTTGACCGTCACCTCGCCCGTCTTCTCGCCGTGGCCGAAGAAGATGACTTGGACTGTGAGATCATCCCTAGAAAAGGTGTTAGTATTAAAAATTGCATAACTAACATGATATGCAAGGGAATAGGCTTACCGATAACGTCTCGAGAAGGGAGATGGCAGGGTGAGCAGGGCACAAACCTGCTCGTCGTTGGTACCGCCAAGAGCGTTGCGCACGAGGTGAGTTGCCACGTTCTTGTCCTTGACCAAGAACCGATCCTTGGCTTCGGGGTCGATGCCCCACTGCGCAAGACGGATGGGAGTCTTGTTGCCGTCGGGGCTTGCACCCTTGCGCGCCTCGACGGGGAGAGGCGACTGTGACGAGCCAAATATCTTGGACCACGCGGCGTCGAACTGGGAGCCAGCTGAAGCCTTGGCCTCGGTCTCAATCCATTTTCCCACTAGCCCAACAACCTCCTCGTTGGTCAACATCTCCCACAGGCCATCGGTGGCCAGGACCAGGAAGTCGCCATTCTCGGGCTGAATCTTCGTTGTAGTCACAACGGGCTCGGCTGTGACGTAGGGGGGAGTCTTCAGGAGGGGCGAAGGGCTTCGTCCGAAGAAGTTCTCACGCAGCTTCCACGCGACATCCCTGCTCCACTTGTAGACGGCATCACCAAAAGCACGACTGGGCTCCAGACCTCCAAGAACGCGGCCGTTTCGGATGACGTGATCCTCTCCGGGATGCTCCTTGCGCATGCGGCTAACTTCTCCGGGGTTGCTGCCGGTCTGGTCGTCCGAGAGGGCGGTGGCGGTCCACTTTCCGGAGTCGGATCGTCGTCCAAGGACAGCACGGGAGTCGCCAGTACAAGCGACTCTTAGCAGTTTGCTTCGGCTGTCGTAGAATGACAGCAGGGCGCAAGATCCGGACAGCGCAGGCTGGAGCAGCTCGGCGGCTACAGTCTTGGAGCTAGACTTGAACACCTTCTCGACGCTCTTGTGGACAATTTCGTGGTCCAGGTTGTTGAACCCAGTCTTGATGGCCTCATTAACGTCATCCTCGGACGGGACAGCGCCCTTGGCCTTCTTATAGGTGTCGTTCAGCTCTCGGGCAACGTAGCTGATGAGGCTCTCCCTCAAGGTAGCGGAGGTAGTCCATCCCCTACGCCGGCATTAGTATGAGGGCTTCTTTGTAGATGCTGCCGAGCCAGCATTATGTAGTTGTACGTATACTCACGAGTGACCGTCGAAAACCCCCCAGAACATCCAGTCGCTGTTGTCGGTATCGGCGGGGTTGGAACGGCTGGGCACCTGAACAATCTTCTCGGCATGGTCGTCCTCGATGGGGTCGTTGCTGGGCAGTTGAACGATATCATAGCGGGTGACGCCCTGGCCACGGTTCACGGAGAAGGACTGCTCAAGCTTGCGCAGCTTGTGATCAGCTTGGCCGGGGGTCAGCATCTCGACGATGCGCTCGCCGTCGTCACTGGTTCCCTTGGAGATGGGACCCTCGCCTACAATGGTGCCCTGCCTGAGCTCGTCGGCGCCAACTACAAGGACGGTGCGGGTGGGCAGGCCATCAGCCGTGGTAGATGTGAGGCTGCGCGAGGCGGAAGCGGGAGTGGGGGTGAGCCCGCCTGTGGTGTTGTACGAGTACCAGGCGCCGTAGCCAACGACGATGCTGGAGGCGAGGACGACGGGGAGGCGGCGGAAATACATGGAGGACCTCAACGGCTCATTCTTGGCGAAACGGCGGCGGGCGCTGAGCTGGGCGTGCGTCTGGGCGCGGGAGTGAGCGTTGGAAGTGGCCTTTGCTTGGGCGAGCGAAGACGAGAGGGAGAAGCCGCGACGAGGAGTTGTGCGAGAGAGGGCGCGGATGGTGGAGAGCGACGTCGTCCGGAAGGCCCGTACTGCGGCTCGATTCATCGGGGCGGGAGATCGAGACCTGGAGAAGAGGGAGACGGAGACGGAGAGAGAGGTTCAAGCTGCCGACTACAACAACGACGACGGCGGCGATGACATGGGGCAGTCGGAGAAGTAGGCAGGTTAGGAGACAAGGGCAGATGCGGGCCCCGGAGCGCCTGAGAATGTGGGGCTCCGCCACTACAGCACAGTCCAGTGGGCGGTATGTAATCTAATAAGGACCTCAGTGGGTGGCACTTGTTAAACCGACACTGTAAACTGCAACAAGTTGATGGCATCGCAGCTCGTGGGTTCTTCTTCACAGGGAAGGGCTTATGAGGCATGATATATCAAAGGGTGGAAGAAGATGTCCCGACTCAGCGCGAAATATCCCGACAATTTCAACACACGCCCACGCTCACTTGACCATCAACGCCCTGGTTATTCTCGTCCTTCGTCACACGTGAGCCAGCCGGTTTCGCAATATGATGGCGTCCTCTGACTGCCAACGCCTCTCCCGTGCTTACCTAGGTACTTGCCAACCTAGGCACGTCTCTCTACCGAGGTTTTCCCCTCACTACCTAATCAATCTTCTTGGTCACGCATTCGTACAAACCGGCATTCTCTCCAGATTCTCACATGCTAGCGCCCCTCCATTCACACCCGGCCACCTGCCCCTCACACCCCCTCGTCACTCATCAGTCACTCAGTCACTTGGTAACACGGTCATCCACGATCCAGCTCCCATTGAGACAACGCCAAAACAAAACACCTGCACAATGTGCCCATCTTCATAAGCAACCCACTCACTATATACGAATACTGTCTATACTATACAGACCCAATCCAAACCGCCCGTTACCTCTCAGAAATGGCCCAACCGGCACAGGACCCTCTCTCGGGCGCAGACCGTATCCGCGCCCTCAAGCAAGACGATGCCGTCTTTCAAGCATTCGACGCGTACCCTTGGAAAAAGGATAAGATGTTCATGGTGAGAACGACTCAGCTCTACCAACACTCAGTCTCACGCCTCGCTCTCATTCTCGCTTCTGCTTTCACCCTCCCTCAACATCACTCTCGCTCTCGCCCTCGCCCTCACCAGTCCTTATGCTCATCAACACTCCATCCCTAGTCCGGCCTCTACGCCATCCTCGGCGAACCCGGCCAGCACAACCCCCAGGCATCCCTCGCCGACATGGCCATCCACGCCCGTGTCTTCTACTACGCCCAGCGCATCGGCGTCTCCATCGACTTCGCCCGCTATGAGAACTGGCTGGCCCGACACCCGGACCGCCGTGCCCCGGACGTCCTCCCGGAGGAATATCACGTCCGGAACAACACCACTCAGGAGCCCCCCGCCCCGGTACTTGATTGGCAACAGGCTGCCCCCAAGGCTGACCTGTATGTTGATCGCAAGGCCGCCCAATCCCAATCCGCCGGCGACCAGCCAAACTATCCCATGGGCTTCGCCGAGATGCTCAAGCTCTTGCAAGAGGGGAAGCCCGTTCCAGGAATCCGCCAGATTCCCAACACCATCGTTAGAGATCCAGTTAGTGCCTATACCCACCCTTCCAATGCGGTTTCTGCCTTCTGATTCACCCTTAGTCCGTGAAACCCGTTGGTGCAAGAGCCGTTCCCAGGAAGCCTTGGGAAAAGGATCTTGGCCTTTCTGCTTCAGGCTTGCCCGATGTCCCCAAGGCTCTGGATAGCGAGTTCCCCCCTGTCGATGATAATTTTTCTGCTCCCTCCCAGGCCGGGGCTGCCTGAAAATTTCCTGCCCTGAGAACAACTCTGATGACCATTTACTTGAATCAATACGTAGCATAATTGGCGTTGGGGCGCTGGTTTGCCTTGCGGCGCTATAGGCTGCGTCCATGCTCCGTCGACTTGTTTGTTCTTGGGAACCACCTCAAATCAGGCGAGGCGATATTGGATATTACACAACGCAACGGCCAACATCATGAGGTCTTGCAAAAAAGAAGCAAAACTTGTATTAATGCGTCGTGGGTAAATAACAAAACAACTTCCTAAGTATTCTCCCTCGCCGCCGTCCCCAAAACAACATACACATTTCTTGCGCGAATCGACCTTCCCCCAGTCCTTCCCAGGGGGCCATTAGCACTAACACTCGCGAGCTAATTGGAGCTTCGTCCTAGAGAGGACCGACTCCTTCCGTCAATGAGATTAATGGTTAATGGGGTGTGAGATGCAAACTGTGGCCCCTTCAGAAAGGATCCTCGTGTGGTTATTAGTGTCTGCTGTCTCCTCCATATTGCAAAATCCATAACCATAATGTGTCCAATGCACCCAGGCAAGCAGTAGCCAGCTGAGCGTAGGATGACGTGCGATCTGTAAATTACTTGCATGGGAAGATGTTTCTAAGAAAGGCCGACAAATTCTGGTTTGTTCTCTGTGATCTTGACGAGTGAACGATTGGCGAAGTCAGATAGGGAGTCCCCGACAATATGGGATGGTGACAAAGAATAGACGCACAAAGGTCGAGGGTTTGGTTGCAATTTCAGGTGGAGTATCAGACGCCCCAGACTCGAGCAGCCGGTGGTCCACGAGATGATCCACGAAATCAACGGTAACTGGCACCATAACGAGGTCCAGGAGCCATGCGTCCGCTCATTCCAGGCCCGACTCCAGGGCCAGGACGAGTGGTGACCGCGTGGTTAGTGCAAAGCATACCGACTCGAGAACCAAACTTGGATCCGCGGAGAGACACCATGTGCTTCCGAATGTGAGCAGCAACGATCTCTCGATGCTGTGGTGAGGCGTTGTTGAGAATCCACTGGATGAGATAGTTGCCGTATTGGTCGCTGGCAATATCGATCAGAGGGATGCGAGTGCGATCTCTACGCCCCTCGCATACTCGATCAAGGTAGCGGCCCAGGAACTCGCCACCGCCAATCTTGAGGCACTTCTCAACCACCTTGGAAGCGAACTGGTCGGTGCTGTACTCGGCCGCGTACCGTATGACATGATCGATTGCTCGGCTTCGGTCGGGAGGGCCACCGTGTTCGCAGACATGCTGGATGCACCAGTTGCCGAACTGCCCATGGGCGACAATGTCGATGTTGGCGAGTACCTCCTCGATGCAAGGGCGCTGTAACATGCATTAGCTTGAAAGTCCGACACGAGTAGGAACTAACATACCTTATCATCTTCCAGGCAGTTCTCGAAGATGTTCTGCACAACCAAACTACCAGTCTCCCCCAGTGCCACCTCGTGCCACATGCCCCTAAGCGCCTCGTTGACATACTTCATGATCTGGGGTGGAGATTCGGTCCAACGGAGTTCAAAGAGCTTCTGCCAGACATGGCATGCGTAACGGTGAATAACAGTCTCGGGGATTCGACGCAAAAGCTCATGGACCATGATTGCCTTGTAGTTCTCTGGGACAGAGTCGAAGGCTTTTTGGACGACGTGGCAGCCAAAGGGGTCCATGGAGAGACTCAATGTGTTTCCCCGAATAGCCTCAGCAATCTTGATGACCTGCTCCGGAGTACCATGTTCAAAGCAACGCTGGACAAGAAAGTTGCCGAAGCGATTGACCATCAAAGGATAGGCCTGGGCCACAATCGCCTCCACAATTTCGTATTTCTGTTCAGGAGTACCAACCTTGAGTTTCTGCTGCAAGAAAATGGATGCCTGCTGGTCATTGTTGCAGACGATCTTGTCAACAATGTACTTCCAGTTGCAGTTGACGTTACGATCTAGCAGACGGCGGTAGTTTAGGGGTTCGGTTGGTGGGAGGTACATCTGTCCCTCTGGAGCACCACCCTGTTTCTTTGTTAACGCAAAGTCCAAATGTAAAGCACACAATTCACTCACCTCATTCTTCCAGGCAACCTTGGAGGTGAATTCAGATGCGTGGGGAGACAATGGTGTTCCAACTGGTTGAGGTTGGTAAGGCGAATACATGCCCATCCCCATCGGGGTGAGTCCCTGAGAGACACTCATAGGTGGTGCACTAGACATCGAAGTACCCATGAACTCCGATTGACCGACAGGACTGTTGTACCCACCTCCATATCCGTTGTTGAACGGCTGAGGAGAATTAAATCGGCTTTCGTAGCGGTTCCCGCGACGACCGCCATTAGGACATACCATATCTGGGTCAGGGGTGAGGCGCTCTCCCCGGTACCCATCCATCATTGGATAGGGTTGCCCATTTGGCTCTGTGTAAGCTTGGTTGAAACCACGGCCTCCCAGCCAGTTTCCCGGAGTTGGCTCAGGCACTGGAGCTTGAAGGGTGTTGGTGGCAAATGAGCCTTTTGGATTTCCCCAGATGCCTCTGGTACGGTTGAAGGTGGTGGACGACATGGCATCACTAGTATCGGACTGGGCATCCTCTGGGGGTCCCCAGGCACTGTCGCGTGAGATTTGCGGTGCAACCCGCATTCCAAATCCAGGCGTATCGAGATCTGGCTTTGAAGAACGAGTTTGGGCAAGCTCGTGGTCGAGCTTGGAAATTTCGTTCTGGGCCTGGGCAAGCTGCAGCTTGAGGCGAAGGACTTCGTCGTTGTCAGTACGGGTCTCTTCGAGTGTGGCGCTTGCTGGACGTGTGGTTAGGGTGGTGCTTGGGAACGTATCGGTAGCAGGCGTGATCGGAAGGGAGTTGCTCGAGGATGCGTGGTCCAAGACCCTCGAATAGAGGATGTCGTCGTCGCCCAACTTCAGGGCCTCATTCTGCTGGTTCAGAACGGCTTGCTGCTCCGAAAGTTTGGCAAGAAGCTTGTCCATCGGGTATGAATCATCGCCGGTCGAAGTCTCGTGACTCATCTTCATCTTCTATCAGGATCAGCAAACTGGACAAGACTGGGAGGCGTGGGGTCAACCTTTGGCACTCCTTGGTTGGCCAACTTCGAAGTAGCCAGAGCAGCAACGTTCTTTTTCATCGAGACAGCTACTCCAGAATCCTAGCGCATTTTGTCAGCATTTCTTCTTGTGAAGTTGACAAAGCAAGGCAAAGTAAAGCCAACGAGAGTCTTGACGATGAGGAGATGGAGAGGGGAGAAGAGCTTGATCAAGTGAAAAGCAGAAGCAAAGGTGTGGAGGCAACTTACGCAGCCAGATACCAACGGCGAGTCTCCAAGTATCTTCGGGTTGTCCTCTTGAAGAACACGGGTCGGGATGGAGATGATCCTCTGCTGAGGAGATCCAGAGACCTCGGAAGTCGCCATGGGCAGGGATTCGGTTGCAATAGGTAGAACCAAGGATCAGGGTTGGGAAGAAATTAAGATGATCGAGGCTCGACGCAAAGAAGGGATGAGTTTGGCCAACAAGAGTGAGTGTGGTTAGAGTGAAATCCCAGAAGTGGTGAGAAAGTGAAGAGAAAAACGAAGAGGTAGAGGTGGAGGGTGGAGGGTTGAAGTAGGAGAGGTTGGCCCCGCGGGCGACTGTTATTCACTGACGCAGCACCGACGCAGGAACAAGCAGTAAAAGGCGAGGGAAGGAGCCTCAAGGCAGCTGTAGAAAGGCCGAGGGGCACAGGCACAGGCACTAATGCAACTGCGGCATCAGGCGCAGCTGGCAACTGGCAAGCAACTGATGGAATAACCGGGCAACTGACGCGGATTTGGTTGCTCTTTTTGTAGCATTGCGCAACTACTACGTTCGGCTGTGCAATGTTCTTACTTGCTTGCCGAAGATACTGCAACAAAGGTGGTGTCCGTGATTAGATAGCCTTTCTTTCAACTAGGCGAGTTAGTCTTGATGCCCGCTCTCAGTGTGTAGATAGAAGATATTGCGCGCTACTATGAATCAGTACGGATGCACTTAGGTACACAACGTAATAAAGCCACAGTGCCGCCAACGCCGGCAGCATGTCGCAATGGACAGCGCGATGAGAACGTACAAGCTGAGCCTCCTGCACATTTACACCCAATAAGCTGTTCGGCGAGCTGAACTCGGCCACCGGGGCGGCAAGAAAGAACCTTAGCAGGCTGCTCACCAGTAGTAGGATAAAGAAGCAAGGATCCAGGCATTTATCAAACACACATATGCAGAGCAAATGATTCGAGTAATAAAGGGGCATGGGCCTGACCAGATACCGAAGGCCCGTAGACACCAAACTCTCAACAACTCGGTTTTCGATAGAATCGGTCAATTTGTAGCTGACCCTTGTTCACACATTCAGCAAACCAGGAAGACTCCATCTTTAGAACACGGTACAGGGGCCTGTCGGTTGGCTTTTGAGGCATTGACGTCAGGTAGCGCATGCCGATATGTCCTACCCATCACGGCGTTATAATCAGCCAGGTCGACGATCAGAATATGTCTTGATTTGAAACACAGTTTCCTAGTATTTCCACGTCATATCGAGCTAGATGCTGGGTAATGGTACAGATAGTTTTACATGCTCGGATAGAAAACCATGTCGAGGACGTGCCGTGCTTCCCAGCTCCTGCTTGTCCCCCCTCGCGCATCCGCAGAGTGGCACAGTTCCCAAATCACTCATCGCTCGCCGCATGCAGCATGTATTGTCGAGGAATCAAACATCCAAATCGCGTCCATTGTCGTTGATGTAGGTCGCCTTAACGCTTCTTTCCGGTGGGAGCTGCAGAGCTGTTAGCCATCGGCCTCGATACCCGAGTAGCATCGCACGTACCTGGAGGTCCCGTCTTCTTCTTGGGCGCGCTCTTTCCGCGGATCTTGAGTCTGTTGTCGAGCTGTCAGCCTGTCTGTGTACCGCAAAGGTGTGTCGTGCCCGCGCTTACTCCTCAATGTACTCGAATCGGTCCTCCTCCGCCTCATCCCAGGTCCCTAGGACGGGCCCGAACTCGCGCTTCAGGTCCTTGATCGTCGCTGTCTTCCGCGGGTAGTACGCAGCCATTGCCGGGCCCTTCAAGCGCTGTCGCAGGACCTTGTTGCCCATTCGGGCACCGTTAGGGTTGAATGATGTCGCGAAGACCTGGCATTGCGCCTGGAGGGAGTCAGAAAATGTGTCGCAGATCGAGTCTATACCATCTCACCTTCATCAAATCAAGTACTCGCGCTCGTGGGACACTCATCTTGGCATTGTCGACATGAAATGTGCTTCCGTCAACTTTTTCCGAGCTTGGATTGACGTTTGAAGCATCTGGGCCGACGTCGCATATGCGGGCCCTGATTGGCTGTGCGGTTTTCTGGTGGGTCCTGAAGATCTGCGAGCTGTGTGAGCCTCACTCCCGCATATCACACTTCACTCTCCAACATCACAACGTGAAATTTTGTCCGAACAGTCGTCTTATTTACTCGTCTTTACAATGAGCAAACGCCCGAGTTCAAGCACAGAAGACGACCAAGGCCAACGAAAACGACACCATGGTGAGCTCGGCGCAAAACCACTCCTCATCCCCGGCCTGAGCGCGGCAACACCTTGGTCGTATTCAGATATCTCCTCTGAATTGCCGCCACTACCACCCATTTCGGACCCGGAACTCGAACTTGCAGTGTTCAGCCACCCGGGAGTTGGCCATGGCCCAAATTATGAGCGGCTCGAGTGGCTCGGCGACGCGTACATCGAGATGATCGCCACGGCCCTCATCTTTCAGACATTTGGCGCCACCACAGCAGGACGAGGTTCCCAGATCCGAGAGCAGTTGGTCCGCAACCTCACACTGGCGGACTACTTCAAGCAGTACAAGATGGAGAAAAAGGCACGCCTACCTGCGGATATGGGGAGCTTGGAACAACTGATTATTACGAGACCGAGAGACAAGGAACTCATCAAAATCCAAGGCGACATGTTCGAGGCCTTTGTCGCAGCAGTGGTTGTCTCCGATCCCGTCAACGGTCTCGCCACTGTCATCACCTGGCTCAAGTCGCTTTGGGGCCGGACGATCAAGGACCAAATCGAGGAAGCAGAGATAGAAAGAAACGCGGCATCCAAGAACGGGAGCGCTCAATCTACGGCAACTGGAGGAGTCGGCGCAAAGGACGCCAGACCCAAGGAGCGCCTGGCGAATATCCTGGTTGTTAAGGGGATCCACCTACGGTACGAAGACTTACCGAACAACAACAAAAAGGACAAGAATCTCGGGCTGCCACTGTTCACCGTGGGTGTTTATCTCGACGGGTGGGGAGAAACGAACAAGTTCCTGGGTGTGGGCACGGCGCTCAAGAAGAAGGAGGCGGGTCAGAAAGCGGCGATGATGGCGTTAGAGAACAAAAAGCTGATGACGCTGTACGGGGACAAGAAAAATGCTTTCCAGGAGACCCAGAGGGCATTGGAAGAGGCAAAGGGAGACCAGGCTCCAAAATGAGGTTGTCCGTGATTGGTTTGGGGAACGAAGAGAGTCGGCCTTTAGCATGAGTGCATGCACGGCGTACATGCCGCAAATGCTGCCATTGATACCCATCCGCATTGTCGGCAACTACGCAGACGCATGTTCGACAGTGCATAAACAACAATTTAAACGAACCGACATGGAATAATTCCTGCTCAAAACAATGCATCGTTATTGTGAGATTTGCCTTGCATATCTACTCATAGGAGAAGTAGCAAGTTACCTACAGCCTCTCACAGAGAGTAGTAAAATCCAATACCTCGCAAGACATGAAAGCAATCCGATATTTGCTGGACGGGGTCTGTCATGTGCCATGGCCTCAACCAGCTTGGTTCCTCTCCCTAAGAAAAACACCTCGGCCGAATCCGCTAAAATTGCGGGGGAACACAACATTCATGCACGGGAATTGGCTTTTGGAAATTAAACATGGAGAAATCGCAGGGGTCTGGTTTGTTGCGTCGTGCATCACGGCTTCACGTGTCTTGGGGCGGACGTCACAGAGCGAGGGGAGATGCAAAGGTGGGTACGGAACAGTAGCATCCAGCCCGATCAAAGTGACGTTGTACGGTTCTAGCGGAGGTTTACAGTGGCTGACGCGTGGAGTTAGCGCCCCTGGACCCCCAAAAGCTGGCCTGGACCGCGCCGATTCCAGCGCCGCGCCGAGGTCAAAGGCGATTGGATTTGCCGGGGCGATGAGCGGACACGGCCTCCCCAGTCACCAGTACCAGTAGCCTATCTACTCGCCTCCATCATCCGCCATCATCATCGCTCACCCAACTGTTCTTCCCTCCATCGCGCCCTAGTTTGGATCTTGCTTGACGGTCTTTTCCATGGAGCTGCAGGATCGCTCGACCAGGCGTACGGGATAACTCCATTGTTGTTGTTCTTGCTTTCCGCATCCTCACAACGCTTAATCAATTCCCCTGCATCAGCTCGGCCAGTGGGGTGTCTCGGCCAGCAAGCCGCGGTTCGGACGGCCCAGGGCCCGATAAAGGGTATCCGGATCCAACTTGTGTAGCCACAACCCGTCGCCTCTATTCGTACCGTCTGCTATTGAGGACCCGCGGGGTGTTCTCTCGTCACATCGCCCACGATGGCGGACTCGGTTGGTACGTCCGACCTTTCGGCTTCCCTCGCCCTGCCTCTCTTGTCCTGCCTCCCTCGCCGTGCCGACCACTGCTGACGTCTGACGATCAGATCGCGTGTTTGTCCACGCCCTCAACACCGTCAAGAAGATTCCCAAGACCGGTGCCTCACGACCGCCACCTTCCGATCGCCTCCGTCTCTATGGACTCTACAAACAGGCCATGGAGGGTGATGTCGACGGCGTCATGGAGCGCCCGACTGCCGCCGCCGGTATGACCACCGATGATCTACAGCGCGAGAAGGACAAGTGGGATGCGTGGAATATGCAAAAGAGTCTCAGTCGGACCGAGGCCAAGAGGAGATACATCGAGGCCCTAATAGACACCATGCATCGATATGCGACAACACCGTGAGTGGATTTGCCCCGAGCTTCGTGTATGCGGCCCGCGGCTAACTAACTCGCCTTGTTATCTCAGGGACGCAAGAGAGCTCGTCGATGAACTCGAATTCGTCTGGAACCAGATCAAAAACAACAGCCCCAGCTCCTCCATCTCCTCACCCAAAGCCAACCGCTCCACGGCCGCATCGCAGCGCTACCTCGAAGACACCGCAAGCGACCCCGAGGGCCCGATGAAAATCATCTCCCCGATGAGCGAGCACGACGAGGCTGAACTACAGTCTCAGCGGCAGATGGACCTGGAGGACGAGATGGACGGCGGACAGGACGCAGTCCAGAGAGGCAGCCGGTGGCAGCGCAAGGTGGAACGCGCGCTGACAACCATGTCGGCCGAGGTGGCCGCGCTGCGGGAACAAATCACAACCGGTCGCGAATGGCGAACCAAGAAGGAGCGCAGCTTTCCGGCCTGGGTCAACTGGTTGGCATGGATTTTAATGAAGCACATATTCGCCGACCTCGTCATTCTCGCCATCGTTTTGATATGGATGCGGAGGCGCAAGGACCGACGGCTGGAGGACCTGGTGAGGGCTGCCTTCAAGCTTGTGAGAGAGTACGTCCGGAATATCCTCCCATCTCGGGGATGAAAGCAAAGCAGGCACGACACGACGGCCTTCTACCCGCGAGAAACCGCCAAGTCCCGACCGAGACAGAGATATCAAGGGGCAACCCGTCTCGGGGGAACACATCGACCAAGAAGGGGAAACAACGTTGTTTCCCTTCATTACCTTCTCACCCCTCCCCACCGACGAGTTTCCCGGCGCCACCGACCATCGGAAGAGAAGGCCATCCCTCAAAAACTAACTGTATATGTGTCTCACATATTGTCTTCCATCTGGCCTTGGATATACATACCATGGATGGAAACGCCGCTGTGCTCTAGGGGAGAGGGTACAACCAGGATAGTTATCACAGTACACCCACTGCCTTGGTGGGAGACGGCAGCATGGACGAGGCCAAGGCGCTTTTGGAGTAAGGGGTCACAGCTGTTGATTTAGAAGCAAAAGGAGACGGCTTTTGCATTGTGAGATACCGGTAAAGATGATGATAGCCACCCACCTATCTAGCTTATAGAAACTTTGTATTCAAGAGCCTGTTGGTCTGTTGCCTCGAAGGTATTGATATTTGCTTGCCATTTCTATGCTAGCAGGTCAATATTGCCTTGACAATGCCGTCATCACGAAACGCCCATCCGCAGCCTCAGCCATCCCAAACCCTCATCTTCCCCCCCCCCGTAATCGGCCTCGTTCACATGCCGCCGAGCCACAGTGCCAAACGCCGTTATGCAGGTACCGATGCAGTCAGCGCGCGGCGTTTTGCTCTCGACGAGTCGCCCACCCGCCCTCCACCGGCTGGCACCACCTGCTCGAAGCCGCACTTGCGTAAAAACGGGCAAAGTGTAACGCGACACAAACATCTCCTCACACAAGCAAACGCCACCCGCCTGACGATCATCAACGTCAGGTTACGGCCGGCCGTCTATCTCTTTCAAGTTCTGCTCGATGGTTTCCGGATAAGATAGTCTGTCTGCTACAGTGAGGCAAACTGCCAGCGTCCCATCAGTCATGGCGCAACCTCAACCACAAATGCTGGGGTCTGAGGCTCCCGCCACCGGCGCAAACGGGCCTCAACTCCCCGTGAACAACGGCCGCCCGCCCGGCTCGGAGAAAGACCCGTACGGCCACCCTCTCATCCCCAGACTCAGCTCCTTCAGCCCGTCCATCTACGTCCCCATCGACTCGGACCTCACCGCCCCGTTCACGCCTCCAGCCAGCCGCGTCGCCCGCCTGCGCGAGATCCTCGCCCTGCTTGACACCCACTCCAACGCGATCCAGTCCAACTCGCTCAACCTGGCTGCTCGCGATGCCGCCCGCATCACTCAGGACGCCCGCCGCTGGGAGGACCTCGAGGTTACCCAGGGCACGCACCCGGGAGATCTACAGTTGGGCCTGGAGGCCGATGACCTCACTGACATGATCGGCAACATGGAGGCGCCGGGCGATGCCTTTCGAGATCTGTACCTCAGTGTCATCCTAAATCAGGACTTCCCCGACGCTCACCGCACTCCTCGCGAGTGGGCAGCCAACGAGCTGTTCCGCAGTCTAGACGCAAGCGCCGAACATCTAGAGGGCTACGAGAGACACATCACCAAAATCCGTGACCACTACCAGCAGGCGCTCAAGAGAGAGCTAGAACGCGAGGCCGAGTAGGAACGGGCCAAGCAATCCGGCACTCAGCATGCGCATCCGGCGCCCCAACAAAAGAAGAGGCGCTACTTTCTCCCCATTCACACCAAGAAGAAGGTACTCAAGACAAATCAAAATGATGTAAAAGGGCTTTGATTCAAAGACGTTCACGCCGTGAGGGGGGGACCAGCATGTCAACTTATTTACCTTCACCCTCCAGCCCGACGTCCTATATTTACAAGCACTACGAACATCCCAGACGCAAAAAACGATGTCTTTCTATTCTTTTACAGCCGCCTCTCACACCCCGTACTCGACCTGGCCCATGGGCCTATCCTCCTCCACACCGGGGGCCATAAGGTTCGTTCGGGGGTCGCCAGTGGCCTTGGCGGCTGAGCAACGTGCCATCGTTGGTGAGCTGCATATGGAGTTAGCAAAGGAATATTTGGTGAAAGGATAGGACATGTAATATACCTCCTGGAGATGACATCTGTGAAATAGAAGTTGTCGATAACCTTCTTCAAAGGCTCGCCGCTGACCTTGGCGCCCTTGTTCTGGTCCACAAGTTGGACCTTGCTAAGCTGGGGAAGAGCAACAGGCTCAATAACATCGTAGGCAGCCAGGGCAGGGCTGATCTCAGCCATGCGGTCCCGGACCATGGCGACATCGTCGTAAGGCAGAGGAGCTCCCAGGAATTCGCTGACCGCTCGGAGGATCTTCCAGTCGGTTCGCGCAGCACCAGGGAGGGAAGTGGCGGCACGAGTCATTTGCACTCGACCTTCGGTGTTGATGTAAGTACCAGCCTTCTCAGTGTAGGCAGCGCCGGGGAGGACAATGTCGGCAATCTGAGCGCCCTTGTCACCGTGGTGGCCCTGGTAGACAACGAAGGCGTCCTTGGGGATGTCCGCCTCCTTGATCTCATCGGCGCCCAGGAGCCAGACGAACTTGGGCTTGGTCTCGGCAACCTCGGCAGAGGGGGTGGTGAAACCGACCTCGAAGGCACCGGCACGCGAAGCCTCGCGCTGGAGAACATTGTAACCATCCCACTCCTCAGTTCGGAAGTTGGCGGCGTTCTTCTCCACAAAGGCACCAACAGTCTCGTAGAATGCCTTGGCATCAGCGTGGTCCGTAACACCAGAACCGACAATGATCATGGGACGCTTGGCGGTCTGGAGCTTCTTGCCGAAGGGACCGGCCAGAGCCTGCTTGAGAGCGGCGTGGTCGGCACCGAAGTGCTCGAACTCGAATGTGGAATCCCATGTCTCGCCAACAACACCAATCTCGAGGTCGGATCGGAGCCAGTGCTTTCGGATACGGGCGTTGAGAACAGCAGCCTCATGTCGGGTGTTGCTGCCAACAATCAGGATAGCATCGGCCTCCTCAATACCCCAGATCGTGGAGTTGAAGAGGTAGTTTGATCGGACGTCAATACCGTGAGCGATAGGCTGGCTGCCAGTAGGGGTATCCAAAGCCAGGTTGTCGGATCCGAGCTTGTTGGCCATATCCTTGGCAACAACCAGAGACTCGATCTCAGTCAGAGCACCGGAGATTATCTTGAACTCGTTGCCCTGGGGGTTCTTCACCTGCCAGGCGCGGGAGATCTCGCCCAAAGCCTCCTCCCAGTCTGCAGGCTCGAATCGGCCCTCTCGGCGAACCAGAGGCATGGTCAATCGTTGGGTCTTCAGGCCGTCACAGGCGAATCGGGTCTTGTCGTTAATCCACTCCTCGTTGACGTCGTCATTGAGGCGGGGTAGGATACGCATGACCTCGAGGCCTCGCGAGTCCACACGGATGTTGGAGCCAATGCCGTCAAGGACATCAATGGACTCGGTGTGCTTCAGTTCCCAGGGACGGGCTCGGAAGGCATAAGGCTTGGAGGTAAGGGCACCGACGGGGCAGAGGTCGATAACGTTACCAGACATCTCCGAATCGAGGTTCTGCTCAAGGTAGGTACCAATCTGGATGTCGTTACCACGGCCGGTGGAGCCGAGCTCCGGTGCTCCGGCGATATCGTTGGCAAATCGGATACATCGGGTGCAGTGAATGCATCGGTTCATCGATGTCTTGATAAGGGGGCCAATATTCTTGTCCTCAACGGCACGCTTGCCGCCAATCTCGTGGAATCGACCTCGGTCGGCGCCATACCGCATGGACTGGTCCTGAAGATCACACTCGCCTCCCTGATCACAGATAGGGCAATCGAGGGGGTGGTTCGCGAGGAGGAACTCCATCACGCCCTCTCGAGCCTTGTGGGTAAGAGGCGAGTTGGTCTTGACAACCATGCCGGGCTGGACGGGCCAGGCACACGAGGCCACAGGCTTCGGGGCCTTCTCAACTTCCACCAGGCACATTCGGCAGTTACCGGCAATCATAAGCTTCCTGGGGGCCGGGTTAGAGATGTTTCGATCGGGGAGAAAGGGTCGGGGGTATCGTACTCATGGTAGCAGTATCTAGACAACGTTAGCCAGGGGCGTCAAACCCAGTCGGGGCAATCTCAACGTACCTCGGGACTGTCGAGCCCGCCTTCTCGCAGGCCTGAATGAGGGCCGAACCGGCTGCAATGGCGTCAGAAAGTAGCTCTGCAACACCCCAATCATCAAAGCATACCTTCAATCGACACCTTCTTTCCATCTGCCGCCAAGTTAGCTCCCCATCGGACGGTCAATGGCTGGGTACACAAAGATGCTCACCAATTGTCAGCTCCACCTCGGCTGGTCGTTGAATCGTCGTCGCAAAAGCCCGCGAGGCATTGGCTGCTCGCCGGCCCGTCCGCCAAGCCGAACGAGCTAGAGATTGTCGGAGCATCGCGACGCCTTGACGGGGTGAAGGAGATGGACGTTGCTTGCCGTTGCGGCGAATATGTGCTCAATCGTTGACGTCTCGAAGGGAACTGCTGTTCGGGTGATGGATTTAGTGGCGCTAGCCCGCGATTAATTTACATCTTCTGTGATTGGCCGAGTCCAATTCCTTCTGCCTGAGGCCACAGCGCGCGTTCCGACGTCTTTACTACATTTTGCGGGCCACCGGATTTCGACTTTTCTTTCTTCTTCATTAAATTAAATTGTATCCGGGCACATTTTATTGTAGGTGAACTTGCGCACAGGTCTGTCTCGGCAGTCCTGTTGCTTCAGTCGAGTCTTCCTCTATCTTGTGCTCTAGAGTAACGTCCACGCCGATTTGGAAGTACGGAAGAGAGTTAATCTCCTTGACCGCTACCTCTTACCGCCGGTCGTCACATTTCACCAACCGATATCTTGAGCTTGTAAACTTTTGCATTCCTGAGGGGAGTGTTCCCGCTTCGGAGATCTTTGTTATTACTGTGACGTGTATCTGGTCTACGAACTGCAGCTGCACTGCATGGCCCTCTCTGTCTTGGGAGGGTCGGCCGTCCAGCGCAGCTCCTCCTGACTGTCGCCGTCATATTTAATGCCGTTGATTGTCTGTCCGTCCCACGAATCCTCAAAGGGATGAAGGGCAAGGTGCATGATGCGATCGAGCACCTCCGTGTCATCTTCCTTGTCCACTCGTCGAATTACCTCGTCGAGGATCCATCCTCGGGGAACGAAATTGGGGTTCACCTGCTTCATGGCCTGAATCCTCTCGTTCTCCCGTGCCTCTGATACGTTGCCGTCGGATTCCTTCCAATCCTCGATGATTCGCTCTCGCCAGCTCGTCAGCCACTTGGCCAGCGACTTTCTGGCGTTGTTCTCGTCAACGGTCTTCGGGGGCCCTTCCTTGTGGAAGAAAACCGACGCCTTCTGCTCCCTTGCCTCCTCCGTAGCCAGTTCGTCTAGCTTGATCGAGCTCAGTCGGCGGAAGAAGTGATGGAAATCCAACTCGAGGGACTCCAGGGTATCGAGTGCCTCGCTGAAAAGCACGTCAAAATCCGAGTCCTTGAAGTTTCGAAGTCCCAGCCGAGCAGTCATCAATCTCTTGTATTCGGCCAAGAACGTGGCCTTGTATTCTTCGCCGGCTTGAATAATGAGCTTTTCTGCCCTGCCCGCGACCTCTGCCTCCAGGCCTTCCTTGACGCCTTCCGTAACGAAGGCAGGGTTGTCAACGTCAGGGCCCATGCCCATTAGCTCTCCCACAGCCTCTCCCAGACGAACAAGGTTCCACCAGATGATTGTGGGTTGGTTCTTGTAGCTGTATCTAAGTGCGTAGTCGTCGTGGTTCGGTGTGTACGAGGGATCGAAGTCGTCCATGAAAGCAAACGGGCCAAAGTCTATCGACAACCCGTAGATTGAGGTATTGTCGGTGTTCTATCCCATATCTAGTCAGCCTTCGATCTCCGAGCTCAACCATGATGGGGACTTACCAGAACTCCATTCATGAAACCATATGCTTGCCAGTTGGCGACCACCAAGGCATTGCGCCTCACAATCTCCCGGTAGAGTCGGGTGAACCTGTTCTCCGAAGAGTCTTCGGGACCCTCGGCAGCATCAGCGGCCACACCACGCTTGGGTGAAGGCGAGGATGTCGGGTTCTCCGGATCTTCCAGCCGGGCAGGCAGCTTGTCCCAGCCGCCGAAGACATCCTCGGCGATGTAGGTAGACAATTTTCTAATCAGGGCACGATCGCCTCTGGCCCGGAGGATATCGAAGCTGCCTAGCCGTAGCCAGGACTGCGCAAATCGCAGAACAATGGCTCCAGGCTCGATCCTCTCGCGCACAACGTTGGAGTGCGGTAGGAGGGTAAGAGATAACGCTCTAGTGGTAGGTATCCGCAATGCGTTGAGGGCTTCAGAGACGACAAATTCTCTGATGCTCGACCGCAACACAGCTTTTCCATCGGCGAAGCGAGAATACGGCGTCAGGCCGGAACCTTTAAGCTGCAGCTCGTAACGCTCTCCAGATGCAGTATTTGTGGTCTCGAAGAGCGAGATGGCTCTTCCATCGCCTAGCTGTCCAGCCCATTGGCCAAACTGAAAGCCTCCGTAGCATTGCGCCCAGGGATATCCGCCCTCAAGCTTCTCCTCGTCCCAGCCATACAGCTTGTTTCCAGCCACCAGCTGCCGAAAGTCATCCGTCTTCTCTTCACCAGATTTGATTCCCAGGTCGCGCAAGGCAGCTGGGCTCACTCCGAGCAGTTCGGGCTCCTTCTGCTCCTCTGGACGTACCCACGTGAAGATGGCATTATGGACTTGCCGAGGTCTGATCTTGTCACGGGGGGTCTTGTGGGAGTCGGCCGGCGTCGGAAAGAGGGCGTCGGCTGGGAGCGATTCGGTTAAGTGCCATGACTTGGGAAGGTCGGCAAGCGAGGTGCCTTCGTAGGAGGATGTTTGCGGCGGGTGCGGCGATGCGCCGTTGGAGAGACGAGCAGCCATTGTTGATCGGATCTTCGGATAACGAGGGACAGCTCGACGGAGCACTGCGCGACAGAGCATCAACGGCGAGGTTATATAGAGGAATTGGTATTTAGGTAAGCATTTGAAGAGCTTTGGTGGTGGGTGACCAAGATGACCAAGCACTTCGCGGCGTACTTATTATAGCGCGCGAGTGGTGACGACGACGTTGTGACTGGAAACTGTCATCATCGCCGTGTTTGACAATGACATCTCCGGAGGTTTGATCGACCCCACCTTGGCTCATCGGTCATCTAGATATGCCCCGGTTAGCCGGACGCATGTCAGACGGAACCGAGCCGCGCAAACTTCTTTATAAGGCGTTTACTAGACGTTGGGAAACGTCGTTGAACGACACCCGACAACTAATGACATGAATTCCACAATAATCGTTTCCGATGCCAACTCATCACGGGATATTAGGTCGCCATCTCTGTCACTGATGTCGTCACAATTATCCGCTGTGATTTACCCTAGACCAGACGTCGGAAGTGGGATGAGGGTGGGTGAAGCCGGGCGGAGCTCCGAAGGGACCTGCGCTGAGTTGTTCTCGGATATCGAACTCCCACGAGATCACCGAGATAAGCGAATCGTACATGGCAAAGCTATGGAAGTATTATCCTCGTTTCTATCGCACTGGTGCTGACATCACATCACTGCACACTTGGTGTCTTGGAGCAGGAAATTAAGATATGCCCGGTAGAAAGGGTTCACGGCGGGTAAATAAGTAAACAACGGTATAACGCAGCATGTAGATGGCAAAAAGCAGCATATATCCGAGAGAACCTGTTGCAAATGCCGAAGTCCCTCCCCGAGTTGACTTCGGGTGACAAATCACGGCATTGTCCCGCCCGGCATCGCAATGTCGAAAGTTAGCTACCCCATCATGGCCAGCGGGTCTGCTTAAAACGACGCAACATCCCACTGTTGAGCTGGACTTCTCTCACTTTGTACCCGACTTTTCATTCCAAACCACTGTCCACAAACATCCTAAATTACAGTGCATTTTTGTGGTCCAGAAGAAACGTTTGCAACTGCTTAACTTAAGCCCGATACTCAAGATTCCGTCACCATGGCTGGAACCCCGCTAAACATCCCCCACGTCAAGCTCAATGACGGCAACGAGATCCCCGTGGTAAGAAATCCCCCACAGGACATCCCCAAACCCAATTGCTACCAGGAACGACACTGCATGAAAACTTCGTCAAGGGGGTGAACATTTGAAGCTAACTGGGATATTCGCAGCTTGCCTATGGTCTCGGTACTGCCCGATACAAGAACGACCCCAAGGCCCCGCTCGATAATGAAATAGTCGAGCTCACCAAGCAGGCAATTGACATTGGATACCGCCACCTTGACGGTGCTGAAGGTTAGTGGCACGTGCCATGATTAAAATATCCTCCCTGACCAAGTTCGTAGTCTATGGCAACGAGGCAGAGCTCGGAGCCGCCATTAAGGCTGCGGGAGTACCTCGCAGCGAGCTATACGTCACCACCAAGATCAGCGCCACCGAGAAGAAGAACACCCTCGAAGCTTTCAATCTGTCCCTCCAGAAGCTCGGCCTCGACTATGTGGACCTCTACCTGATCCACGGCTTTTGGTTTGCCGACTCTGAGGAGGAGTTGCAAGCCAAATGGGCCGACCTGGAGGCCATCAAGGAGTCTGGTCGCGCCAAGTCGATCGGTGTCTCCAATTTCCTCCAGGAGCATGTCGAGACCGTACTCAAGACTGCCAAGATACCCCCTGCGATCAACCAGATCGAGTACCATCCGTACCTTCAGCACGGTGATCTTATTGCATTCCACAAGAAGCACAATATTGTTGTCTCATCCTACGGCCCTCTAACCCCGATCGTCACTGCCAAGGGCGGACCTGTCGATGCGTACTGGAAGAAGCTGGCGGAGAAGTATGGCGTCACTGATTCCGAGGTTGGCCTGCGATGGATTATCGACCAGGGCGTCGTGGCACTTACGACGAGCTCCAAGGCGTCGAGACTCGAGGGTTACCTGACCAAGCTGCCCAAATTCAAGCTGACCGAGGAAGAAATTGCCGAGATCTCCAGGCTCGGCGATCAGAAGCACTTCCGTGGGTTCTGGAAGGACAAGTTCGCTGAGGACGACAGGAGGTAAACGTTGATTCGAACTCAGTTTAATGCGTTATGATAGGCACTCGAGTTGAACCCTTAAGACGTGGGTGCAACGACCCACTGTGGAATATATATATATGAAAACCCCCTCATATACTGAACATTGGTTGCTAGACGGGTGCATGATGTGAGACATGTTGCTCATAGCTCATCGTCAGAATCTGTTTCGCTATCTCCAGGGGCTGCTGGAGCTGGAGCTGGTTTAGTGGGGTTGTTGTTGAATGGCAAGTCTCTCCTGGGCGGAGGCTGACGCGTTGCCCTCTTAGTCGGCACCTCTTGAGATTCTGCCTGAGACTTGGAAGTAGTCTTTGCGGTCTTTGGCGGCGGTCTACCTTCGTCATCATCATTGCCATTGCCATCTTCATCGTCGTCACTGGTTACGGACGCGGTTGTGTCCGTTGTCTCTCCAGGATCAGTATCCTCTAGCTCTTGTTTGATATCCACGTCCATGGCCTGAATGCGAGCATCATCGTCAGACTCCTCCTCGACTCTTTTCGACGCCGGTGTCTTTCTCTTCGTAGCCCTAGACTGTCTAGCTTTACGAGCGGATTTAGCTGGCACAGCAGGCTCAGCCTCCTGCTTCGTCTGAGAGGGTTGAGAGGAGCCTGGATGGCTGACGTTGAAAGTACCAGCTGCTAGGACTTGCTGCTGTTCACGGATCTTGACCTTCTTTTCATTCAGAAGATCCCGAAACTTTCGCAGCAAGACCGTCTCATCTTCGTCCTTGGCTTGGATCAGTTCCTCAAGTTGGGACTTCAGTTGGGCCACGGCAGCTTCCAAATCATGCGATTGGGCCGTCGAGTCGACGACGGCCTGCTTGCTGGCGGCCGAAACTTCAACGGCGGCCCCGCACCACTCGAACAATTCGATGTCCTGCTCCGCATCGTGCTTCAATGTAATGGCGCCCAGGCGTTGCTAAAACGGTTAGGATCCGAGCTGAGTTTCAGAGGAATGGCACCATCACATACTGTAATGCCCTGGGTCTCCTTCCGGATGGTGATTGAGATTGAAGATTCACTTTGGACAGTCGCCGTGGCCTGGATACCTGGGAGCGGGTCCTGGTTGAACAACGATTCGAGAATTGCTTGCCACTCTTGCTCAGAAGCTGGACAATTCTTGACGCGTAGGGGAGCTGCTCGATCTAGTTTCACTATACGGACACGCGAGGTTAGATTGAAGACGGCAAGTTTACGCCAGTGCGTGCGTGCTGCAAATTGCGGACCGGGGTTCCGATATTGCGTCGTGAGTCGTGACGGAGAGGGAGATGGGATGACTTGCATGAAGCGATATATGGCGCCTCCCCCTCAGTGCCCACCAACTTAAGATCCAAGGGTCGCGAACCCTTGGGCGTGACTTGCAGGAGGACAAAGGCGGATTCGTCGTCACTGCGGGCGAATCGCAACACACGCGTCGGGGCCATCGGAAATGCTCTGAAGTTGTGTGTTGCTCTCACCCCGGTCTAGATGGCCAAGGACGGTAAAGCTTGTGGCGGCCACAAGGGTTCTGGTGATTTGGATGATACAACGGATCGGCCTGGGTGGGGACGGATGATGACAGATGAGCGGGAGAGCGGGATGAAGGATGAGGAAGCAAGGAAGCAGAGCGATGCTGCCTCGATGAATGCTGAACAGCGAGGGCGTGACGACGATTCTGATGATGTCAAGGTGGGTTCAGGGATGCGCAAGATCTCGGGGCCGAAGTGAGGAGATGTTGTTAGGCTCAGGGCTCAAGCAAGGCACAATGGCGCGTCGAGTTTGATGAAGAGAGGCGTCGTCCTTTAATGAGAGTGATCTGATCTGATGGGATCAAAACTGGCCAGAGCAGAGGCAACAGTGGCAGAAGTAGCAGGCAGGCAGGCGCGCACAGGCTCATTTCTCACGCAAGCTGCACGTTGCGGTGCACGCATTCACGTCCAATACCTGGGCACTCACGCATTCAACCGGGTCCAGCGTGTAAGTGCTGGCAGCCCGAGCTGCAGTGGAAGCCTGCGGACACCCACATGGCCGCCCGACTAGCGACCCTTCAGTGGGTAAGGTTGGCCGCGAACAGTGGCCTCGCTCGGTGGGCAGGGGCTTAGGGGTCTTACCCGACTTCTTAGGTGGCCGCCAAGTGTCCTGAAAATCCTCCACTTCAACTGGTCTGGGCTTTTAAGAGTTGAGGTGATCAATACGAGCGTGCAGCGGCCAGGCTGTCAGCAGCGCCAATAGCCACTTTGCCACTCAAACTTAGCCAGGCACCCGGACAGATCGTCTGCTGGGCTATCCATGGATGCCGTTCTCGCGCAGTGGAGATCCCTGTCGGCATGGCAGTCGCATGAACAATGCAAACGCAAACCCGCATCTCCTAATAGAACTCTGGGATGAAAGTGCAACACAAAAAGGAGGACGAGAATTAAAACAGAACGACGACCCCAGCTTGCAATTCGTGATTCCTGACTCGCTCGCTGGGAAAATTGGCCATCTTGGACACGAAGCAAAACGACCTAAAGAACCAACCTCCTCAGCTTCCGTCCTCGTGGTCGTCTTTTCCTCCTTTCACCTGAAATAGCGTCGGCCCGCGGAAGGCTGACGGTCCTAAAGCTCGTCCCCGTCGCGACTATGACGCGTGGGAAAAGGCTGGCGCGACACTTTCTGGTAGGACGGCCAATCGGGAAGCTCCCTCGCGCAAACACTGTCGAGACACTAGCACGCCCGTAGTGGTGACAACCACGAGGTGAGCGAGGCGGAGTCACGTGCGGCGATCGGCTGCTCGGACGCCCAAGTTTTTTCCTTCTTTCAAGCAGGTACCAGCAGGTTCCAGGTGACGGCAGCGGTGTTTGCGGTGCAACCGGGTGGGTTGCTAGGGCCCTGTGCTCCTGCATAGGCCGCCGTGCACCGGCCGACATGGCAGCAACGGCAGCAGCATGTCCCTTATTAGTTAGCAGGAACCACCACCACTGAGTCCTGACCAGCCACGCGCACTACCACCCCAGCCTTCGCTTTCCCAACCCAACCAGCCCACTATTCGTAGTCCAACCCACCACCCACCACCCACCATCACCCACCAACTCCCACCAACTCCCACCAACATCCACATCCACATTCTCCAACCTCCGCCCAAACCCGCCGACCGCATTCCTGACCTCGCAATCATTCTTGCACGCCCTTCTCACACACAACACACAACAACATCCAACGCCCAAAATTCCAGCTCCTTGCTCGCAAATTCAATCCTCCTTGTTTGCTGGACATCGCCCGTGCTCTGCTTTTCTCTTCGTTCGCTGTTCGACCTCACATTCGTTCTCGCGACGCCTGAACACCTCGCACACACGCACTTACGCACGCTGTTAGAGTTGCTTCTCCGCACCCAACTTGTCGCACCCACTGCGAACCAACACCACCACCGCCTTCTGCAGGGCCCAACATCTGCAACCGATCACTCCGACACGCGCGTTTCTGCAACCACTGAAGCCTTTGCTCATCTCCGCTTGCTCAACGCCTGGGGGATATGCTGGTGCATGCGGGGAACAGTCAACGTTGACGATAATGACTGTGCGCAATTGACATCACGTCCTACCAGTGGTGCTCAGAGCGAACCTCCTTGCGACATCTCGGACTGTAACATCAGACTGCGCACACGACAACAAACACACGAATTACCATGGAACCACTACGATTGAAACCCAGACAACCTGTGGAGGACGACATGGAGAACTGGGATGACGACGACTTTGTGGTGGACGGCGACGACCTCAGTTTCCGCAGCCCACCAACTGCTACCACTGTGTCCTCGAGACCAACGTCTTCCAGACGTCGAGATTCTGGCTCGTCGCATCTGTCCCTACGATCGGACCTTGATGGCGAGGAAGAGAAACAGGTCCACATTCCAGGAGACGATGAGAAATCTACCCTCGATGCTATTACTGCTGCACAAAATGCGGGCATCCCTTTGCCCAGAAATGTTCCCACATCGGCCTTGATGGGCGGTACCATCAAGAGATTGGGGGGAAGGAAGATCAGAAAGATTATTCAGGATGACTGGGAGAACGACATGGAACTACCCGATCTGTCCCAGGGTTTCAAGATCAAGAAGCACCAGCCTGACTTCCCCGAGAGCCTGCGACAAGTTAGTGCTGGTTCTAGTCAGGCAAGCCCGACCAAGGTGTCCAAATCAGCATTCCTTCCCCAGGACAACCGCAGGGAGTCGAACCAGTCTACCACCAGTACCATCTCTGCTCTCTCTGCAGCCATCAACCTCGATAGGTTCAAGGATGCCGATGATGATGACGACTTTTTCGGCGATGGCGGCGATACCATCAAGGTCTCCAAAAGCCGCCAACCCCCAAACCGGTATCCTTCATAACCCCTCCCACCCCCTCCAAGGACACCAAAACCACCAACACCGAGGACGACTTTGAAATGGACCTGGAGCTTCCTTCGGATGGAAAACTCAAGTTGTCCACAAGAAAGGAAATTCCCAAGACCCCATCCATTCACACAGACGACCTGGACTGGGGAGAGGGCAGCCTTGGTACGAGATATGGTGGCACGCGACGTGACGGGCGATCTAACAGAAGTTCATCAGCCTCCGCTCTGAGCCCCAGTGTTTCGAGCTCGATAACAGCTGAGAGCGAAGACGAGACCTTTGACGGTCTCGTGATTCCCACTGGGCCCGTCAACTTCACGGAGAGACTGCAGCTGCGAAGAAAGAGCAGATCCCCCCACAGAATCCCTGAGGAGCCCTTAGTCGTCTCAACGAAAGCCCCTCCAGCAGAAGCCGACAAGCCAGACTTTCTCGATGGACTTGACTTTGGCGACGGAGAAGTATTCGACTCGGGCAAACTAACTCTGCACCGAAACGTCAAGGTGAAAGAAACGAGGCCTGCCAGCCCGGCGAGGCCCAAGGCGGCAGTGTCTCTCACTTTCACAAACAAACCCGTCTCAACACGGATTCCTCGGCTTAATCATCACGAGAGGACGCACTCAACATCTCTTGAACCTGTATCTGAGAGTGGAGGCCCTATTCCCCGAAGCCGACGCTCACAATCACGACTGGGACACTCAGCTCAATCATCAGTGGCAAGCCTTCCTACTCCTACCACGACCTCGCCCTCCCAAGGCCTGCCCCCAACAACACCTCGGCGGAGAGAGCTCGCTCTTAGGACGTCTACAAGCTCCCTTCGGACGATTGAGCCGACCACGACTAGCGCTCAGCTTTTGAAACAAAAACGATCTTTGCCGGCCATACGCGCAATGAACTCTCCGGCCAAGCCGGTAGTTTTCCGCAATGAACGCCCGCCCTCTAGGTCCGAAAGCAACCGACCGCTCTCTGGTGTGCGCCCAAAGACACCAGTCGAGCGCCAGCGACAAGCGAACACTGACAGCCCAGCAACTGTCAGGAAACCGCCGCTCCCATTCCTACCTGCTGGAGCATCCTCACAATCACACCACGTAGCCTCCAAGCCCTTGCGCCAGTTCCGTCGCCATGACTCTGATAACTCCATTGATCTCCGACCGAATTCGCGTACAATTTCGAGATCAACCATGCGATCGCCAAGTCCCCCCCACCGATATCGAGTTGCTGCAGACACATGGGAACGACTGAGCAAGCCAAAGAACAAGAAGAACTTTGGCGATGGCCATGAGTTGGACGCCTTCGATGATCTGCCTACGTCCAAGGAGAGTGAGACCAAATTCTTGAGGCAAGCTATCACGTCTGGACCGAAAGCTGCCTTGCGAAACAAGCTTTACCAAAATGTGCTTCCTGACCGGGCTTTGACGCCCTCGACACCTCAAACTCCCGCTAGACCCATGTCATATACGCCCCATTTTGCTCGCGACACAGCAGCAAGTCGAATTGCTCGCGAGACGTCTTTGGCGCAACGAGTCCCTAGCAGCGGCCCGCTTGCTCCTCTCACCAGCCAGCGTGTCGCTCAACTCTCTGTCCGCAACAACCTAAACACCCCCCTTCCTCAATCAACTGTTCGGTCAAAGAAACACAAGCGCTCGCAGCAGTTGAAGCCCCATCTTATTTCGAATCTTAATAGCGGAAAGGAGTCAAGGAGTAAGTCTCTCAGGGAAGATGATCATCGTGCTCTCGCTAATAAGACTATAGTGGTTAACGGGATGTTTTACAATGCCGAGACTTTCCGCTGGGAAGGCAATGAGAATGCACTTAATTTGTTTGAGGCGGCCGTGTCAACTCCCACCCAGACACCGGCTGCAAACATGATGCGCGAGAGGGAGGCATCGACCCCTCGACCTGCACTGATCACTCACATCAGTGCAACCAAGGGGGTTCAAGTTGTTGGCGGGATGGTCTTTGATCCACAAAACATGTGCTGGCTTAAAATCGATGCACCCACGAAGCCCAAATCTGATCTGAGCGACCCTATGGACGGCTTCGATGCTCTTGAGTCGGATGAGGACGTTTTCAAGGACATCCCCGATCTCGAGGACAATGCCGCGGATGATGACGGTGCGCAGGGGCGAGTCAGCGACGTCAAGGATGACTGGCTTGTTGGAGAAGAGTTCGACGTTGGTCCCGAGTTTATCAGGAGACAGCGCGAAGAAGAAGACAGATGGCGCAAGAAGTGTGAGAAATGGGTCGGCCGAGGATCCAGAGACCGCGAAGCCTGGCGATGGACAATCCGTGAGCTCGTCTCACAGTTTGACGACTTGTCCGTCTGAGCCGACAGACCTCAGCGATTCTCTTCTTTTCGCAATCTCCTATTACCTGCAACATTTTGTAATACGGCCAACCACCGGATCGGAACTTTTGTGGATAAACGATACCTCACATATGGAAGTCGCCAACACGCGTCGGCACGGAGATACTACGGCTGGATACCAAGGGGGCCCTTGGGAGGGTGGTTTGTTTTTGGGCCTTTTGTGTGCTCCAGCGCATGGCTCGGAGTTTGATGCTTTTTGTTTGATTTTGTGTGTTTGGGTTGCCAGCATCGGCTTTATGATATGATTACTTATGTATGTATTCTATGAAGGATGGGTCGGGGACTGGATTTGGGGACTCATGTTTATAGAGAAAAAAAGGGGCAGGCGGCAACACAGCTCCAGGAGGAGAAAAGGGGGCTTATTAATGATGAAATGAACGGAATGGTTTATGACTTGCAAAGAACACATGTTTCTTCACGTCTTTCTCTCCATATGATTTCTCGGGGGTTTGTGGACGTTGTGCGGCGTAAGGCATGCGTGCTTTTGAATTTCCTTTCTATTATTCGACATTTCGGTGACAAAAATGACACAAAACAGACCCATGATGACATCCCAATTGGTATCTACTCGTCTACTTTTTGCTCGGTTTCTTGCCCTTGGCCGTCTTGCTCTTAGCCGGCTTGCTCTTGACTGGCTTGTCCTCGGCTGGCTTGTCCTCGGCCGATTTGTCCTCGGGCACCTCGTCCTCAGCTGTCTTGTCCTTGGGCGCCTTGTTCTTAGCCTTCTTTTCCTTGGGCGCCTTGTTCTTGGGCGCCTCGTCCTTAGCTGGCTCGTCCTTGGGCACCTCGTCCTCAGTTGGCTTGTCCTTGGGCGCCTTGTTCTTAGCCTTCTTTTCCTTAGGCGCCTTGTCCTTGGGTGCCTCGTCCTTAGCTGTCTCGTCCTTAGCTGTCTCGTCCTTAGCTGCCTCGTCCTTGAGCGCCTTGTCCTTGGCCCTCTTTTCCTTGGCCTTCTTGTCGTTACTCCTCGGGTCTAGACCTCTTCGGCGCATGGCGTTTCGTCGTCCCTTCTCCATGTACTCCTTGTCCTCATCGTCGTCGAAGTCACCAAAGGCATCGCCGGCACTGGCTTCGGCATCGTCCTCAGTGACGGGGGTCCGGTCGACATACTCGGTGACGGCGGGGGCGTTGGAGTTGGAGCGCTCGCGTGCGGCGGCGGCCTGGGCCGTGGTGGCGGCGATCTTGTGGAACTTTGCGACGAAGAAGCCGTCGACGTTGTAGGTGTGGGGGTAGTAGCGGCGGGTATGGCGGAGGGAGGGGTCGAACTTCTTGCCCATGAAGTTGGTGAAGCCCTCCTTGCCGAAGGCGAGGCCGGTGTCGACGAGGCGGACGTTGGGGCGGCGGCTGAGGGCGTACTGAACGACGGACTCGTTCTCCTCGATGGTGACAGAGCAGGTCGAGTAGACCACGTAGCCGCCCGTCTTGGAGGAGTGGTTGACGGAGTCGATGGCGGCGAGGAGGAGCTGCTTCTGGACGTGGGGGAGCTGCATGAAGTCACGCTCCGTCTTGTTGGTCTTGACGCTGGGGTCCTTGGCGATGACTCCGGTGCCGGAGCAAGGCGCATCGAGCAGGACACGGTCGAAGCCGCCCATAGGCTTGGGGAACTCGCGGGCGTCGTAGTTGCAGACGACGACGTTGCGGGCACCGAGGCGGTGGATGTTTCCGATGAGACCCTTGGCTCGGGCCTTGTTGGGGTCGTTGGCCATGATGAAGCCTGTGTTCTTCATCATGGCGGCCAGGTAGGTCGTCTTTCCGCCGGGGGCGGCGGCCATATCCAGCACGCGCTCGTTCTCCTGGGGGTCCAGGGCCATGCAGGGCAAGAAGGAAGATGCGGCCTGGAGGATGTAGTGGCCGGCGAGGTACTCCGGGGTGGCACCCAGGGGCACGTTGCTCTCGAAGACCTGCAGGCCGACCTTGGACCACTTGCCGACGGGTTCGAGGGTGACACCGCGGTTGATGAGGGCCTGGGCGAGGTCGCGGCGGTGGGTGCGCAGGGTGTTTGTTCGGATGACGACGGGGCGGGCCGACTCGTTGGCCTCGAAGAAGGCGAAGGCCTCGCGGGGGGTGAAGAGGCTGAAGAGCTTCTCGGCCAGGTACTCGGAGTAGCCGTAGTAGGCGCAGATGTCCTTGATCAGCTGCGCCGTGTACTCGGCCCTTGAGCGGCCCTCCTCGGAGAGGTTGGAGAAGTCGTCGAGGACGCGGATGTTTTCGGTGATGCGCGTTCGTAGGAGCTGTAGATCGGGGGCCAGGAGGGCGCTGACGCTGGCCGCGAGGTCATCCTCCTCATCCTCGTTTGGTAGAATATGGGGCTTGTCGCCGTCGATGTTGGTCTGCAGGGCAGCGTTCTCCGCCATCTCAGCCTCAGCCTCGGCGGCGTCCTCTGCCAATTGGATATCCAGTTTCCTCGTGAGACCCTCGATGTTGGCGGCTGTGAGCTTCTCCTCGGCGTCCGACTCGTCCTCGTCCTCTGAGAACATGGCCCTCGTCTGACCACCCTCCTCCTCCGAGTCGAATCCCTCGTCGTTGTCCGACTCGAGGAAATCGTCCTTCAGCCCGGCGCCGCCCTCCAGGTCGGACATGTCTGCGTCCTCCGGACCCCCAATGTCAAACTCGTCGTTCATCTCATCGTCGGAGCGATCCTCTAGAGCAGAGACCCTGGGCTTCTTCGACTTGCCGTTTGCCTTGGGCGCGGCGGGTGCAGACACCGGCGCGGCCTTTGCGCCGTTCGTCTTCTTGGTCGCAAACTTCTTTGCATCGGAACCATTGCTCTTCTGCGCGGCAGACTTGCTGGTTTTCCGCTTCTTCCTCTCGGTCGCCTCGACTACTGGATCGGCAGGCAGACCGGCCTTGCGCTTGAGCTTGGCAAAGTGCTCTTCTGACAGGGGCTGGGGCGGGCCCTGCTTCTTCATGCGACGTCCGACACCCATTGTGAATGAATGTAGCGAATGGACTTTGTGGGAGTTGTAAAAAGAATATCGAGCAACAAAACCTGCCCGAACTTGACTTTGTCTCTGGCCCAGGAAAAGTAGACGGCGCCCCGCCGAAACTTTTTTTCTTCGAGCGAGCCTGCAGCTGCCCGATAAGCCGGCAGAACTCCGTATCGGCACTAGCCACGTCACACGTGATCGCCCACCTCCCGGTGCAGCGTGGAGCTACGCCATTGCTTCGACTTGTGAAGCTCCATGACGAGGACTCATGTCTTAGAAAGAAACGATCGTTCGCCAGCGCTTCCTATTCCCTGTTTCGTTGCGAAGCTTCTCCAGATATTATACCCCCACCAACTTCCGTCAGGATCTGGTTCTGTTTCGAGGCTCACGCCACCTATTCTCCCATCCCAGCTCAATAACCCCGCCTCCGCCAACCAAGCTTCCTGCTTCGGTCACCACCATCCTCCACCATGGCTGAAGTTGCTTTCGCAAAGCGGTTTGTTTTGTCGCTCGACTCGCGGCCCGTGAAGCTCTCCGCCGACCATGTCGAAGACCCCAAGACCTTCCCGGCTCGGCCTCCGGTATGATAACTCCCACCCCACCACTCCGTAGCTGCCGCAGTCCCCTTCTGACTTGTGCGGCCCTAGTATATCCTCCCCCGGATGTCGAAGCCTATGAGCAAGCCCTTGAAACTCGCCCCCGGCCAAGAACGAAGCATCAAGGTGACGCTAAAGTCGTTACGCAACCCGCCCCTCGACATCAAGCTTACTTCGCTACCCCTCGACACATCCGTTCTGGATATCAAGTCCAAGGTGTTGGCCCAAACGAGAATCCCCGTCGCAAAGTTGAAGCTACTGCTCAACAAGAAGCCCGTGTCGGATAGCAAGATCCTCAAGGAGCTACTGGGGGACACAGAGACGGCCATCGAGTTTTCGGTAATGGTCATTGGCGGAGCTGCAGCTATCCCCCCCGAAGAGCCAGCGGCGGCACCTGAGGCCAAGCCCACCGGACAGGCAGCGGTGGAGACGGAGGAGTTCTGGTCCGACCTGAAGGGCTTCCTGATGCAGCGACTAAAGGACGAGGCGGAGGCGGAGGAACTCTCAACCCTTTTCAAGTCAAGTTGGCAATCCCGCCAGTCAAGCCCATAATTTAATGCGAGAATCACGATGAAGAAGACAATATACGACTAAAGTTGCCAATAAGTTCCACATACCCGTATGTGTATTCATTTCCCTTGGTACGGTACATGGTCAGGGGCTGGCAAATCTGGAAATTTACGTATCCGCCCGAGAAGAAAACTCGATAGGCACGCCCCAGAAGGACGTCCATCGCCCCCCCTGTCTTCCTCCGCAACCATCACTACATCATTGGTGTTGGCCCCTCAAGCTTGACGCCGGAGGTGACCCAAAGTATGTTCAGTTCCATGCCTTCTTCAAGATGGCGACCTGATGAATTGCGTGATAATGCGCTTAGGCAGCGGTGCCCTTGCTGATGACCTTGATGATGGTGTCGTATTCGATGTCATCAGGGTCGTTGGCCTGCAGCTCGGTGGCAATGCCGTTGAGTGATCGCTTGAGAGCCTCCTTGGAAGAGGCGTAGATCATCTTGGGCTGTAGTTGGGGGTTAGTTGAAAGCTGCTACGTGGCAAATAAACCGGCGAGGCTACTACGTACCTGAATACCAGCATCATCGGGCGACCAGGCAATAAAGGCGATCTTACTTCTGCATGGCTGTCAGTGCCCAAGCTCTGTGGAGAGTAAATAGAGAGTGGGGGAAGCATACCGTGAACCCTCGCCTGAGGCCAGGTTGTACTCGAAGTCGTAGACGGCGTATCGGGGACCCTTGCCGACAACACCCTATTATGGTGATTAGCTGCGGTGGTGCATAATGACGGTGGCCACGGGCGTCATCGAGCAACGTACCGATCGGCTCTTGGCGGTGGCGTTGATGAGCAGGTCACGGAACTCCTCGTAGTCCTTGCTGTCGGAGGAGTGCTCGACCTCAATCTCCTTGTAGTTGTCCGACAGCTTGAAGATGATGTACTTGAGCGTCTTGCCGAGCTTCAGATCGCTGTAGGCAGTGATGCATGCTTGCGAGACGGTGGCACTGGAGAGGTGGATGGTGGGTTAGCGTCCAGTTCCAAGGCGGTCGAGGCTGTGGCCGCGGCCGTGGCCGTGGTCCATCAACGGCTGCATGCCCCGCGGCGCCGTCATCATCGAGGCTGGCGAAAAGAGGGGGACCGTTCGGGTTGCGTGAGGAGCAGGAGGAGGAGTTGGGGGAAGAAAGGTAGCGGAGAGGACGAACCCGGATTGAGACTGCGAACAGGTGTTAGATGGCGGGACAGAGCGATCGCGGGTGGTTGTGGTGGTGAGCTTACCATGGTTGCGGTCTACGTCAGGAGACGGATCTTTAGGGATGAGGGGTGGGCTGGAGCGGGAGCTTGTTGTTAGCTGTCGGCAGCGGGGAAGATAAGGCGGGACGGCAAGGTTCCAGGCGGGACAGAAGGCTGGTGGCGGTGACGAGAGAGGGCACGACAGCGGGAACAGGAAAAGGGAGGCGTACCGGAATTGGAGAGTCGAGAGAGTATTCCTGGAGAGGTTCGCGATGAAGAAGCAAGGACGGAGGTGGTGGAGGTGGTGGATATATCTTGGTTGGGGGTTGGTTGGGTGGGTTTAGGCGGTGCTATGAGAGAGGCGGGGCCTTTGCGGGAGAAAAACACCACTCCTGATGGAGGGGTTGGCCGTGAGATGGCCCCACGTGACTCTCCAGGCGTGCGCGTCAAGGGTGGCTCGTCCTTGAAACCCACGGAGTTTTGTCTGGGCATGGCAACAAGTGTCCAGGTAGTTGTGTCCAGGCGCCCAACTGTCCAGGTTTACCATGTACAGTGTGCTGGGTCAGCCTGCAAGGCATCAACTAATGCAATGCGAGCCCCTGATTTGTGTAGTCGTTGCCTGAGGAGGCAGCACAATAGACTCAACAATCAACTAGTTAGTGGTAAGCATGTGGTCTATCACCACCCACCATCGCCATCACATCATTAGGTAGACAGGCAAAGCTTGGTATGCTTGTGGTGGCCTTGATTGACTCATCAGGCTTCACTCTCACGAAACTGGACATGCTGTTTACTAGTCTTATACAATGTTTCTTTTTTCCTTTTGTCTTGTTTTAATCCTTTCTACTACTACACTGACAGTGCTACTATACAGGGCTCAAGCGGCCTGAAAATCTGCTAGGGGTATGAAGACAAGGTCGTAAAAGATGTGGTAGAGGGGAGATTGCAAGGCCACTTGATCCGTCCCGTTAGAACACGCAACACCATGTGCGCCGCTACCCAGTCCGGCGGTTTTATACATCATCCATATCATTCATTCTTTTACATCATGCCACCCATGCCACCCATACCACCCATGCCGCCCATGCCACCCATGGGAGGACCGCCAGGGCCCTTCTCCTCAGGAGCGTCGACAATGGCGACCTCGGTCGTGCCCAGCAGAGAAGCAACGCCGCTGGCATCGACGAGGCCAGTGCGGACGACCTTGAAGGGGTCCAGGATACCGGCCGCAATCATGTCGACGTACTCGCCCTTGGAGCTGTCGAAGCCTTTGTTGAAGTCGGCGGCATGCTCGTCGGCGAGCTTGCCCACAATAACAGCGCCCTCGAGACCGGCGTTCTCAATAATGGTGCGGGCAGGGCGGGTGATGGCGCTCTTGACAATGTTGACACCGAGCTGCTGGTCGAAGTTGGCAGTCTTAATATCGTTCAGGGCGTTGACGGAAGCCTTGAGCAGGGCAGTACCACCACCGGGCAGGATACCCTCCTCAACGGCAGCGCGGGTGGCATTAAGGGCATCGACGAATCGGTCCTTCTTCTCGCCGACCTCAACCTCGGAGGAGCCGCCGACCTTGATGACGGCGACACCACCAGAGAGCTTGGCCAGGCGCTCCTGGAGCTTCTCCTTCTCGTACTCGGAGGTGGTGGGGTCGGTAATGACACCACGGATCTGCTCGCAGCGCTGGGACAGCGCGTCCTTGGAGCCGTTTCCGTTAAGGAGAATGGTATCCTCCTTGGTAATGGTGATGGAGCCGGTCGAGCCGAGCATGTCAGGGGTAGCCTTCTCAAGCTTGATGTCGAGCTCATCACTGAAGACGGTGCCGTTGGTCAGGACGGCAAGATCGCCGAGGATGGACTTGCGGTTGTCACCGAAGCCAGGAGCCTTGATGGCAGCGACCTGGAGCTGGCCACGGAGCTTGTTCAGGATGCAGACAGCGAGAGCCTCGCCCTCAATGTCCTCAGCAATGATGACCAGAGGTCGTCGCTGTTGAGTGGAGACCTCAAGAGCAGGGATGATGTCCTGGACGGCAGAGATCTTCTTCTCGGAGAGGAGGATCAGGGGGTTCTCGAACTCGACCTTCTGCGCCTTGGTGTCGGTGATGAAGTAAGGCGAGACAAAGCCGCGGTCGAATCGCATACCCTCGGTAACCTCAAGCTCATCCACCATGGTCTTGCCCTCCTTGACGGTGATAACACCCTCCTTGCCAACCTTCTCCATGGCGTTGGCAATCATGGCACCAACGTGGTGGTCACCGTTGGCGGAGATGGTAGCGACCTGGGCGATCTCAGCGCTGGTGGTGATATCGCGCTTGTTCTGCTGGAGGTACTCGACGACGGACTCGACGGAGGCCTGGATACCGCGGCGGAGATCCATGGGGTTGCAGCCGGCGGCGACGTTCTTGACGGTCTCGGAGAAGATGGCACGGGCGAGGACAGTGGCGGTGGTGGTACCGTCACCGGCGACCTCGTTGGTCTTGGAAGCCACATCTTGAAGGAGCTTGGCGCCGAGGTTCTCGAACTTGTCCTTAAGGGTCACGGCGCGGGCAACGGTTACACCATCTATTCCAAGTTAGAAAAAGCTGCCAATCGAGGGGTAGGGGATCTTGACGAACCCTTGGTGATCTTGGGGGAGCCAAAGCTGGACTCAATCAGGACATTTCGGCCCTTGGGTCCGAGGGTAGTGGCAACGGCCTTGGCGAGGGTGTCGACACCAACGAGGAGAGAGGCGCGGGCCTCAACACCGAACTTGATATCCTGTAGGGCACATTAGAAGCCGATTGGAGATAGAAGCCATTGAAGGGTAGTCTTACCTTGTGGGCAAATCGGAGCTGCTGACCGAGGCCAGCTCCGGCTCGGTACTTGGTGGCAGCCGAGGACAGGACGGAGGCCCTGGCCCGGGAGCTCAATGCGCGCTGCATGATGTGTGAATTAGGAGGAATGAGGGGTATAAAAGTAGAATTACAAAAGCCGAAAGGAGAAACGCTCGCGGGTCTTTCGTCTTTGGAGGAGGGCAAAGGCGGAAGTGAACCGAGGGAGGATGATGAGCAGGATCGTGGGAGGGAGGAAGTTGATATGATGGCAAAACTGGAGAAGAGCTCACGCACGACCCAAAAAAATTGTCTCCCCGGAGCGTCGGCAAAACATCCACCCAGCAGCGAGGCTAGGCCCAAAGCACGCTAGCCTCGGCCCCGACCAGTTCTACACCTTTCCAACACCATCTGCGGACATGGAGCATATTAGGATTTGGGGCATATTACCGTCGCCATAGCCGAGGAGGAGAAGCTCAAGCCTTTTGACGAGGAGCTACTATGTAGAACGGCGGTATTTTGCGTGGATCCACCTGACAAATACCTTTTTGACGGTTCGTGGCTCGGTCTCTGAAGTGCGGATTACTCCGTGTGCAAGACTAAGCAGTTGTAGTCGGTTCCAGTGTTCACCGCTGTCCGTCCGTCCCTGTGCTTTAGACTGCAGGAACACATCACCGACTGCATCGGTGGCTTGTTCCGACATGGAGAACTGGAGAAGGCGGGAAGGAGTGTGACGCATTCAGTCATATTCATCTCATCTATCATCGTCTACCGGGTTGAGCTGTTCCGATGTACCAACAGCAGAGCAAAGCCTGTGTCCGAGTTCAAGACTGAGACCAGGTCCAGTCCGAAAAGAAAAACCACAAATGCACAGCCAAACCCCTGTCCTCATGTCCGTCCGTATCCCTGTCCAACACCCTTTCCGGGTGCGTGTCCCTTCAGATCTCGATCCGGGGATTTATTAGTTCCAAATCTCAGAAACCAAGAGCACAGGTCGCGACCGTCTGGTCCGACACTCTGGGTTGTGAAGTAAAAACAAGATGCAGTTTCTCTGTCCCCCGACTCCGAAATTCAATCTAACCTGTAAGGACTGTATGAAAAAAAAAAAAAAAAAAAAAAAGAAGGTAGATGCATATCCGTTGCCAGGCGCGCGAGGGCGCGGCCGGTCTTGTCTGGTGATGTTTGGTATCGCTACCATATGTATGCCATCGTACTAAGGGTATCGATGCAATTCTTCGAAGGCGAGGTGTGCCAACCTTGGTTGCGTTACCTTGTTGAGGTCTTGCAAGAGGTGCTGGGCACGACGGCTGACAAACTGTCCATCAAAGGACGCGGCACTCAAAACGAGGTGGCATCCATGCCAGAGAAGTCGCCAAATTGCTCATCGGTAGCGCCATTGTTCTGTATGCAAAGTAAGAAGATGAATTGCTAAGAGGGGCTATTGAACTTACCAACATGTACTTGAGTTGGGCTTCAGCCATCGACTCTTCAGAGTCATAGGCGATCTCTGTCTGTGCGAGTCGCTCAGGCGAGCTGCTCGAGGTCATCGACTGATCGCTCTGGTTGCCATGAAGGACCTGAGCGTTGTCTATACTCAGAGGGGGAAGTTGGCAGAGACTTTGAGACATAAGCAGAGACTGATGACTCATGCTATTCAGGTCAAGGTTGTTATTCTCCTAGGAACACCCTTGCGAATTGGCAACTTGCTCAGTCAATGGTTCGTGCACGTAGGTGCCAAAAGGCATCCCGAAGTAGTTGGACTGAGCGAAGCCGTGGTACAGAGGCAGCTGTTGAACAGCGCTCACATACTGAACCTGAGGGAGCATTGATGGAAGGAGGGTATGTCCAGCTTCGGTGTCGGCGACGTTGTGGTTTCGTCGGGCGTGAGGGCTGATGAAGGATTCCTCAGGGCTGGTGCAGACATCCTGAGAGTTGGTGAAGACATCCTCAAGTGACTGCGCTTTATCAGTGTCCGAGAATTTGTGAGCTGGAAGTGAGCCACTTACGCCAAGTCCCATTTGAGTATGCTGGGCTGGGAAGTTTCCGAACTCGGCGCTGGTGGGACCACCCTCTTCGTCGATCTCGATAGAGGCAGTTGGCTCAGTGTGCTCTAGCTCAGTGTGCTCTGGCTCAGTGTGCTCTGGCTCAGGGTACTCTGGCTCAGTGGGCTGATGATAGTCACCAGAGGGAGCTTGAGAAATCTGTCGGTTAGGAGTTGGGGAGTCGGGAATTTCCTCATCCGACTCAACGCCCTCGTCGTCAGCGTCACAGGTGAAGCTGATGTGGTCCCGAACGTCCAAAGCGTCTGGGAGGTTGAACTTTCGATCGTCCACTTTTTCATTGAAAAGCACAGGACGACTGGCAAGCTTGTCCTCGCCCTCCTCATCCTTTCGAACATACCCTCTAATGTTGGGATCAACGGCACTAGTTCCAGGACGCGGGAGCATTGGCGGAACGAGATGGCCCTCGGCAACAAGCTCACGTCTGAGGCGGCCAAGGTGCTGGTTAACAGCGGCACCGGTAGAACCCGGGTGCAGACGATGGGCGATGTGGTTCCATGGTAGCTCGATCTTGTGACGAGCACACTCGTACTGGAGGTGAAGCAAGAGCTTCTCCGCCATGCGAGGACCTATAGTGGTGGTGTCAGCTTGAACACAGGCCAGGAAAAACTGGGAGAGGAGGAGAAAACTTACGGCCCCAAACAATGAGACTGCGACCGGCAACACGGCCATTTTCGCTGCGTTGCTCCTCGGTGGGAGGACGGGAAGTGTAGTTGTACTCGCGAGTGATCTTCTTGGCTGAGCCACGAGTTGGAGTCTTGACAGGCGATCCTTCGTTCTTGAGAGCCTTGGAGGCAGAACGTCTGGTCTGGGCCGCAGAACGGCCCGCCTTAGACGGGGTTTTCTTAGGAGATCCGGAAACCATATTGACGGTATTCAAGGGTTCAAGTGATGTTGCTAAGTAGATAGTTAGCATTGATGCCCATGAGTCTCGTTTCACCTGGTGCCGCGAGTAGCGGACAGGCGAGTCGAGTCAGCTGAGGATACTTACTTTGGTTGTATGAAGTTGGTCAATGTAGACAATTGGATGTCTCAAAGAGTACAATTGTGGTGAATTGAGTGAGATGTTTTCAAGAGAGAAGTGGTGGATGAAAACTGTGTGTGTGTGTGAAGGTGGGAAGAAAAAGAAGAGACCGGAGCAGACTGAAGCGAGAATCAAATAGCGCCAGCAAGGTGAAGTGAGTTCCAAAATAAAATCGAGGGGGCTGGGGAAGCCCGTTTTAACTTTTGGCGAGTGGTTTTCACTGGGAGACAGTGGTTTAGTTGACCAAACGGGTAACTGGCAGCTGTAAGTCGAGGTGCAATGGCAGAAATTTTGGACTGTCCGACAGCTGGCAACCGTCCGTCAACTCACGCCAGTGCAGAATTTTCACTACAGCCATCCCAAAGAGGAAAAGGTAAAGGACTCTGACGTATGCGTTTTTGATCGAATTGAACAGGGTTCAAAGCGGCTTTGGAGAAAATTTCCAAGCGAAAGTGAGGATTGCGGATCGGGACTGGCGATGGCGCCTTGATGTTCACAACTCCTGACAACCACAGGACGCCGTAATTAATCTAGGACTTGAAGTCATATGAATTTACAATTCTAGGCATGCCATACTTATAGATTTGGTATATAGAAGTGGTGTTCTGAAATCCGTGATAAGCATGCTTCCGGCCTTCTTGTTGATCGCCGACAGCTGGTGACACTTTTCAACTTTCTAAAGGTCCGAATGCAGAATTCATCCGGTGCACAAGTCTAGTCTCGTCATAATCAGAAACTTGGGACTGTTTGGTATGGCGTCATGTCGCCAACTGCAGGTGACTGGAGAACCAGCCGCTGACAATGCATGTTGTATTCGCTGGAGATGGCTTTGGGCGATATGAAATGCTGCGCTAGCCCAATCAATCTAATTATTTCTAAGACCCAAAGACCTTGTGCATAATCTTCCGCATCTTCCCCTTTCCCTTCTTCCCGCAGCCTCGTGGCCCTGAGCTGGATGTGTGCACTCCTAGGTCCCACTCTTGACCAACCACCTGAAGCTTGCTGTCTTCCACTTCTCGAGCCATCGCTTGGAACTCCCATGATCGTTGTTCCAGATCGTAAATCGCTTTTTGTTGGGCCTTTAATATGTCCTTAAAGGCATCCTGAGTCTGGTGCTGGACTGATGTGTACACCACCTGGTCGAGTGCCGTAGGGAGATTCTTGACAACTTGCGAAAGCCTGTTAACGAAGCCGGAAACCAGGGCGAGCTGCTCGGTAGTCGCTTGGATGTTTTTAGACTGGGGCTCGAGCATGGAGAGTAACGTATTGCTGGCCCTCGCTTGTTGTTCGAGAACATGGTCGTGGAAACCGATTTGGCGATTGAGGAATTCGTTCTGATGTTCGAATTTCTTATTTTGATGTTCGAGTTCACCAACGTTCGATCGAAGGGTGTCATTCTGGTTGTTGAAGTTGCTCGCGCTTAACCGAAGGGTGTTGTTGTGGTCCTTGAAGTTATCGACGTTCTGTCGAAGAGGACCAGTAGCATCAGAAACCGTCTGCTCAATAGTGTGCTCCACAATGGCGCAGAGCTCCTCTCCAATATTTTTAAGATCAAGCTGCGTCGGAGTTCCCATGCCCCGCTGCTGGAGCATGGTGTTGTTCACGTCAAAGTAGCGTCGCTCTTGTAGCGATAAACAGATGCAGGACCCGACTCTTCGAGATGCCTCTGCCTGTTTCTTTGTGTCCTTGAGAGAGATATCGCGCTCCACGATACTTCGGGCAATCTCAGCTCGAAGCTGCTTGTATGCTTCGGGAGCGGGGGCGGACAGGTCATCATGTGCTTGTCGGAGTAGAAGCAGATGCTCAAAATCTTCAAACACGGCTTGAGAATCCATATATGATGATGTAGTGCCGGGGAACTCTCCGTTGTTACGAGCATGCTCTAACTGAGTCGCCATCTCGCTTATTTGACCAACGGGGTAAACGATGCCACCTTCAAGGATGAAACTTGGGCCAGAGGTCGTAACATGAACAGTGGAAAGGGAATTTTCCTCGCTTCTTGGGAAAACTTCATAAACCGGAGAGTCAGGAGGAGTGGGTAAGCCAGAGACGGGATCCCGAATGGCGCTGTCATAGGAGTGGTTTGTAGTGAAAGTGGACTTTGGTGAACAAGGCATCATGAACGCAGTCTGGGAAGCTGATGGAGTGAATTATCTTTAACGAGAAGTAGGGCTTGCAGTATCTTGCTGCAATGGATACTATGAGCAAAAGCTGGGTTAGTGACGGCTGTTGACAGGAACAGTCGGGTATACTCACAGGAAGGAGGTCAAGATGGAAGAGACGGACCGATGGAAGAGACGGACCGATGGAGAGACTGTCCGATGAAGGGAAGACACGATAGAGAGAAGTCGTGAGGGTGTGATGGCGGGGTGCGATGATGAAGAGAGGGCTTGATGAGATACCATGATTTAAGGCAGTGGTGAAGGGAGAAAATATACCAAGTCTTGACGCCATGGCGATAGAAATGCTAGGTTGACAGTGAATGCATCTCGTTGGCAATAGGCGTTGAAGCCGACCGACCGTATTCTGGCCTATTGTTCACTATCCACAATGCGTTGAGCAGCGTGGATGCACAGAACAGCATGCAAATTTTGCGGCGTTGTGAGTGAATCAGGCATCCCGTTGCGTCCGCGACAACGTGTGAGTACCTAGCAGCCTAGTCACAGGAGCAACTGTACCGAGAAACTGCAGCGGACGACAACAGGCATGTGCAGAATCGCCGTGGGGACGGAATCGCGTGTCCATTTTGGAGATTTGGAGCCACGCAAACATTTAAGAGGAATATGAAGGTCACGTTGAGCTGCTCGATTGCACTTGGGGGGAACTTGACGCCTCGATCAAGAGCAAAGTGAGAAGAGAGCCAGTGCCACAATAATCAGGGCCAGAAGACTTTTACGAGTGAGGAGAAGACGGAAGTATCAGTGATGATGGTATCGTGATGCCATTTGCTTGAACTAAATCCCAGGCTATCTCATTTTGGAGTCTGAACTACCAGTCATCCGTCCTTTCTTAAGCATCACCAGCTCCTTGCGTTACCATCTGATCAAGAACCAAACCGCGAAAATTGATGGAGAATCGAAAAACCCCTTATACTGCACACCAGACCTTTGCGTGGGATTTAGCGCAGCCCTCGGCTGTTTAAGCCTCGTCGTCTTCAGAAGTAGGAGCCTCTGTGCCAAAGAGATTGTTAGCGACATGGATACAAAGAAGACAAAGTTCTCAGAACGTACCACTCAAAGAGGAAGCGGGAGACTTAGGGGACTCGGTTTCCTCTTGCTTCACCTCCTCGTCGTCGGTCTCTTCTTCTTGGGAGCGCGCTTCTTCGCCGGAGCTCGCTTCTTCGCAGGCTTTGCGGCGGGCTCACTCTTGGCCTTGCGCTTCGTGGGCTTCACAGCGGGAGTCTTCACAGCTGGAGCCTTCTCGCCGTCGCTGGCTCCGCTGGTGGTCTCTTCCTTGGCAGGGGCCTTGCGACCGGGCTTGATGCCATGGGCCTTCAGCATTCGCTCGTACCGCTTCTGGCTGTTTGGTCTGTGTCAGTGATATGGCTTGGAAGGGATGAGTTGGGGACACTTACGCAGCGGCCTTGCTAATGATGTCAAGCTCATTGGCGACGGCTTGAAAGTCAGGCTGGCTTGGTTAGCAAGCTTCATAGAGATGAAGGGATGTCGACTTACTCGGCCATTGGTGGTATGTCCGATGCAGCACACGAGGAACTTGACCTGTTCGGCAGGCTCTTGCTTGGACATTTTGAATGTTTGGGACTGGATGATGCGTTAGGAGGCAGCTGACCTGGAGATGAAGGAGAGCGAAGAGTGGAGAGTTGGACATGAATCCAAACTTATCAAGATAAAGCCACTTACTGAGCTGAGTTTCCGTTGATGGGTTTGCGTTGTTGACTGAGATTGGGATTAGGACGAGACGAGAGTGTGGTGTGTGATGTGTTGTGGATGAAGGAGAAAGGAAAAGGGAAGATGGGAGAGAAGTCTGGGATAGAAAAGGGCAATCTGTGGGGATGGAAAAAAAGGACAGGGCTTTTTGTCTGCACAGGACTGGTTGGGATTGCAGACGTGAAATAGCAAGGTGAAATCGAAGTGAATAATGGGAAAAGGTGAGCGAGAAGTGAAGTGTCACTGAAGCGAGAAGAACCACGCGCGCAAACCCTCGACGCTAAGGGCAGATGACCTTGGCCACTGATTGGGACGATGAACCTTGAGACCTCAGCACTTACTAGAGGCTTTGGCGAACGGAGTTGCGAGCTTGGTGCTGTCGAGTTGAGTTGTGTTGCGCTGCGCTGCGTCGCGGAAAACCGGGGGGAGAAGTTTGGTGTATAGGCTTGAAAGACGGGTTTTTTTTTTAAACATTAGAGGAACATAATCCACCGGAGCTGCCTGAGCGTTTCCCGGGTGTCTCTGTTTGCTCCCAGGCAGCGAACGGTTGTTCGGGGACAGTGGCCTTGTCCCCGGGAGAGACGCGAGGTTTGGAAACCTGGGACGAAGATTTTGATGTTCAGTAATACCCTGGTATTAACCTACTTTAAGGACAAGTAAAAGATTGGACCCAAGAATTTGTCTAGGCAGCGGAACACATTTCTCGCTGGTTGCTTGCTCTGGAGATTTCGCGACCTTGCAGATTTGAGCATCACGTCCTGACGGGATGAACGCTCTAGTGTTCGACGTCAACTGTCCTTGACGATTCAGGCCACATTCAAAGGAACTGGATAATGAGTTGAAACAACTATGTTGCGTATCATGAGTCTTATGTATTTCTCGTATTCTGGTGTCATCAGAGGACAGATGCGATACCGATCCTGAATGCGTAGATGAGGCAGATGTCTAAGCTCAGGCCCTCCATCCCCGACCACATTAAGAAAACAGGGTGCTGCACTGCAATCAAACGAATCTAAGCCGCAGATCCATCGCTCTCCTCCATGGTGGCATCGTTGTCCTCAGTCTTCACCTCGGCCTTGACCTCCTTCTTGACCTCCTCCTGCTTGATCTCCTCTTTGGTTTCAGCCTCCGAGTCCGAGTCCTTCTTGACCTTCTTTCGTGGGGTTCGAGGCTTCTTGGTGACCTTGTTCTCACCAGAACCAGCAGCGCCGGCCTTGGCCTTGCGAGGGCTCGCGGTAGCGGGAGCCTGGCCGCCCCAGCCGTGGCGGACGGACATCTGGCGGAAGCGCTCTTTGGCACACTTGGCATCCTTGAGACCCAGACCGTCGGCAACCAGGTCCCAGTTTGCGTCGGGCTTCTGGGTCATGTTGTCGAAGATGGCTTTGATAAAGCGGAGTTCACCATCAGTGAGACCGAGAGGGGCCTCGCCGTCGGAGCCGGTGGTGGATGTCTTCTTGGCAGGCATGGTGGACTGCGAATGATTAGTTTAGAGAATGGCAGATGGAAACCAGAAACGGACTTGATGTGTTTGAGTGAGATTAAAGGGAGATGTTGAGATGGTGGACAGTGAATCCCAGAAGTCTTGATCGTTGGGCGATCTTAGGAAGTGATGTTGTGGTTGGGATGATGGATGGAGATGATGGATGGAGAAGATGGAGAGAAGATGGAGAAGGAGAGAAGTGAGAGTCTTAAGAGGAGGGAGACAAGGGAAGAGGATTAGACAGAACAGTAAATGGGGCCAGGTGCAAACGGAGAGTTTACCTCGCAGGTAAAGCGTTTGCTTTCACGCTTTCGGCAGAATCTAGTGCATCACTCGCTCTCCGCGAATGGAGAGTGAATGAAGTGTTTGGTCTATTGGGCGAGCCAAAATGGAGGTCCAGGCACGACTTGGGTTCCCACGCACGGAGAACACAGAAGACCTTTTCGTTTCTCTGAAAGCTTGAAGTTTTGGCCATCTTCAATATATCCTGAATTCGCCCCTTTTCTACATCATGGTGAGGCGGCCACGCACTGTGACATTCCACAACGCTGGGAATTACTCCCAAATCAGGAGCGCACAAGTTTACAAGTCACGTCGTTTAGTCAATGATTTATCATAGGTCTCAATTCTGGCCTAGTTGGGCATCTTGGTGATCATGCTCAAATGCTCCATCGTCCCACTCCAAGCTCAAAAGCTTCTCTGAAATGTCAAATCCAGAAGACATAAATCCTCCGAGGCTATCAAGACAAAACACCCAGTCTGCAGTCCCGTAGTTTCAGGCTTTAGAAAGGATTCTCCTTCGAGGCCTCCATCTCGGTGTGAAGCTGGTCGCTCACATTCTCACCCTCGCTGTCGTTCTGCTCCGCCTTGACAGAGGGCTTGTCGTTGTCTTCGTCCTCATCTCGAGCCTCTTCCTTCTTGACCTTGGCACGGCCCTTGCCCTTGGAACGAGGTGTCTTGGTCACCTTGGATGGAGTGGTCAGCATCGAGGAGGCACCGCCCTTCTTGGTGGGAGTCGCATCGCTGGAGATTCCAAGCTTGCGCTTGACCTGTCCAAAACGGACCTGATAGAGGAACGGATGTGTTAGCAGGCGGGAAGTGATGAGATGGAATTTGAGTTGAAGAAGATGGGTGTGCATACCTTGGCGACTTCAGCGGTCTTGAAGCCCTGCTCGGCAGCGACGGCTTCCCAGTCAACATCCGCCTTGTTCTTGGTGTTCTTGACGATGCTGAAGAACAGCATAGCCTCGGCTGCGGTAGGCTCCTTCTTGGCGTCGGACATGATGTTCGCGTTGGGTTTCAAGTTGGCTGTAGAAGAGGTTAGCAAACTGACTCGAAGATGCAGAGCATGGTAAGAATGCAGACCCTTGAGAGAAAAAAGTTGTGATGATATACCTGGAGTTTCGGTGTTGAAGTGGTAAGCTCGAGTGGTGCAAGTTGTGGGCGATGCGTGGTGAAAGATGAGAGCGGAGAGAAGTTTAGTGCAGCTCGAGATTAGGAACTCTGGTTTTTAAATCTTAGGCGCAAGGAGATAAGAACACAGAAAACCATGAAACCCAATGAATGGATACTGTTGCTGTGGGCGGCACAGGCTCAGTTACCACTTGGTTACCGCTTTGTGGGTGCCTGATTCTTGCAAACGGTGCGTTTCCCAGCGTTTGCTCGGAACCACTGAGGGGTCGACCACTGCCTGAAAGAAGCAGATTGTGTTGAGAGTTAAGAAGAACAGGGCAAGAAACGGCCTTGGGCGCTTAGATAGCTAGGATGTTATCGTCGAGCATCTGTTTGTTGCTGGCGTTTACGCGCACCTTGCCTCTCTCCGGGAGGTGGATCTCGGGGGCGTTGTTCTGAAGAATGGGGTTTATAAGCCTCCCCGCGACGCCGCGTTTAACAAAGGCCAGAGTACTTGATCACAACTTCGCAGCCCCTGGGCAGCTAACACGCCCTTGCCAACATTTTACTGGCCATCTCTGGAGGCGACGGAGGAAGTACAAAGCACAACAAGCGAGAACTACGGGCGTGTGGCTGTTCCGGAAATTATAGTACATTGGCTCCCCGTTAACCCTCGAGTAGTAAGACCTCAGACCGCCTCAGAGCTACATCAGTGAACTCGGTGGCAGTGACTGAGATCCTTGCATATTAGCAGAATTATCACATTGTTTGTGGCTGAGAGGACATGCACTACACAGATGCTCTATTACCGGCGAGTCGACTACATAATTTCCCAGCTGGTGGTGGATGGGATCCAGCAGGAGAGGGAGGCCGTCGAAGAGGGTGATGAAACGATGGCGTCGTGGACGCAAGTGGACCAAATCTCCGTTTCGATGCAGCCAAGCACATCGGAAAGCCAAGAAACGATAAGATTGACTGTTGAAACCGTTGGGGTACAAGGACATGGTCGTCGGCTGCGTTATTATGGAGGGAGACATCAATTATTGCTGAAGTAGCTTTTGCTCCCCCTTACGACGCAGCGGGATTAACCCCAAGGCCTCCTTATACAGCAGCGATGCATCAGATCGGCCACTGCAATAGGAAGATGAGATTCTGACATTAAAACATCCTAGGTAGTGTACATTCTGCAGTAGCCACTGCCTCCGTTCCAAATCCAGAGAACTTTCATGTTTGAGTCCGCCGAAAACAAATAGGCAAGCCAGAATCGTCGATGAGTAAACAGAGATAGAAACAGAACCGACCAACGCAGAGCGGAAAACAAGCGAAACCCCGTTTCAAAACCATATTCATGAAGTCATAACAGCAAAGCGTTCTAAACATCTCCAGTTTTTGTACATTATCCGTCCTCTATGCGTTGCTTTTTTGGGTATCAAAATGGGTGGTGATCGTGGAAGTTGTCAGCCCACTCTGGGCTGAAGTCTGCGAGAGACTGGGCGCCGGCCAGGTCCAGAGCAACCGGGCTCTGGGCATCACCTGGAGCTTTGTAGCTGCTCAGGTCATAGGCAGCATCGAACGTATGGTAGGGGGACTGAGCCAGGCCGATGAGATCATGGCCAGGGTGAGGCAACAAGTCTGGGTTGCAGTCCATCGAAGGACCGAACCCGTTTTGAAGTCGAACATCCTCGAGGGAAGCAGGGTTCACGGACAGACCATGGGTCATGTCATCGCTGCAGGGCGTGAGGAATCGAGGGTTGATATCGTCTCGGTTGTCGGTGAGGTAAGGAGAGGTAGTCGAAGCGGGAGAGAACTGTGCAAGATAAGCAGGTTGGTTATGCTCCTGCTTGATCTTGGGGGAAGAACCCTGACGCACTTGAGCATAGGAAGAAAGACTAACGCCCGACTCCGACTTGACGAGACTATCCTTCTTGGCTTGCGAAGGCTTCTTGGACTTCGTAACTCGGGATTTGTCGGCGGTGCGAGTCCTCTTCTGCGGCTCGTGGCCGTTGACGGAAGAACGGAACCTGGCAAAACGCATTCTCGCGGCGTGACCGTTGGTGATGGGTTGCATAAGGACAGGGTCCGCAGCGACTTGGTTCCAGTCAATCTAGAGGAGGGTGAGAAGAAGTTAAGGAGGAGGTGTCCATTCAAAGACTTACGTCTTTGAGGTTTTTCTGGTTCAGGATAGCCAGAAGGAAGCGAGCCATGGCGTTTTCACTGTTGGGAGTCATGTTGATGGTAGACGAAGACTTTTGCTGAAGATGGAGAGAGAGACGCAGACGGAGTTGCGGATGAAAGGCGGGAAGACGATGATAGGGAGAACAGCACAAGGCTGAAGGAGTCGATAGGCAGAAGAGGGGAGGAGGCGAGTTAAGTACAGCGGGGACTCGGAGTCACTGCATAGAGCCCTAGGCAGCTGAAGATGCCTCAGCGGAGAGAGTGGGATGAAAATAGCGGCCCAAGATGGTGGAGTAGGGTTTAGATGATGTGAATCCGCGTGAATTCAGGTGACGACGGTAGGAAGGTGTCGGGCGACAAGGCTGTAAGAGCGATGGAAGGTCGTTTAGTGTGGCAGGCGAGATGGTTGGATGAAGGAGGAACGGGTGACGAGAGGGATGGTTGGGTTAGGAGGTTTGAATGGCTGAGAGCTGAAGGTAGCTGTGTGGTGGGAGGGATGCGAGTTGTTCCGAGACGTTGGCTAAGAGAAGAGCAGCCAGCAGGAGAATGAGGCGGACGAGACACCGAGGGAATATATAGGCAGGATAGACGTGTGATGGAAAGGGCCCGAGAGTGATACGAGGAGGAATAGGAGAGACGAACGAGCTACGGGGGAAAAGGGTTGAGGCCCAAAGGGGGCCAACGTGCATTATATGTGAGCAGCACGTTGACTACGACTACTGCCAGTGCCGGTGCCACCATACGCATCACACGCATCTCCAGGCATGTGTGGGGGAGAGGCTCGGAGCTGCAGGGATGCTAGGGGGGAACCGTGGACAGAACAGTGCGGACGGCGTATTCGTAGGAACAGGGTCTGGGCCTCAGACTCCCAGAGAGTCAGCGTAGGAGAGAGAAGCAGTGTCTGAGGTGGATGGCGATGATGCCTGTGGTTGCCTGGTGCTACCGACTTTTTTGTTGGCTTTGGGAGATCCCTCCCAATGACGGAAAACGGGGCGCGACGAGGGGCTGCGGCGGGCGCGAGCACCGCGTACAGTGGTTGCGCCCCCGCCGCTAAGCCCGCTAAAACCACCACCCACGGGGGGCGCCCAGCGGATGGGCCCACTAACCTCACTAAAACCGTTCCCCCTGCCGCTCGCTAGGGCCACCACCAGCTTGTGCACCTACTGGAAGCTGCCCTGGGCTGGCTGCAACCGCAACCACTACAGCGGCTCGCCGCAGGTCCGCAGTTCCACTCACCTCATCCATATCCCGTCCTCTCCGCTGCAAAAGTCTCAACCAGCATGACAATGTCGAGCCATTGAGACACGGCCAATCTCAATCGTCACGGGAGGAGCCCGGCCATGGAATGAAGCGATCCCAGACTCAGACGCTGTCTTAACGACATTTGCCGAAACCTCGTCAAAGAGCCCCGAGGTTCCCGGGCACCACTGTACACGTCGCTCAATTGCGCCGGCGATGCTGGCAAAGAAAGAATTTTGGCGGAGCATGGCATCGCGGAGCTAAGGTCGGCTTCGACAGGGATATCAAGCCTGGAATGACTGAAACCCAGTGTGACTCATTCGCGGGTCACCGACGAATTAGCTACATGGACGGCAGGGTATTGAACGCTCCAGTGTGATGGTCATTCAAACCGTCTTTGGGAAAGCCAAGCCGATATGCGATGTGCCGCCTTCTCGCCAGCCCCGACACCACCTATTGGCCCAGCTAACTCAAGCTGTTCCGATTGACCTCGAGCTGCAAACAGGCCGCCAGGACTTTTTTCTTTTCTCTGCAATCACAAGGCTGGAGGGGTGTGGGCAACGTCCCTGCGCCTGTTGGGACAGCTCCTGTGACATGGACAGGACACAATGCAAGCCCTGTGATGGGATCACAACCATGTCTGCCTCAATCGCAAGGAGACAAGAGGCAACGAGCGCAAGGACCTGGTGGTACGCCTCGACGCTAAATTCGTCTCAAGAATGAAGAGATTGCGCCATGCAGCCGATCCGCCGAGGTTTGCTTCTGACCCTCAGCTGAGGGGTGGCTCTGAAGCATGTCGGATGGGCTGCTGTCCGGGCCATGGAGGCGGTGATGGACTGGAGCGACGAGCAGCAATTCGACCGCCAGACATGCCCGGGAGCCAGGAAAATTCGCCGCCTGTGCAAGGCAGCCCGATACACGCATTGGGATACATCGTGGAGGCATCCATGGTCGCCGCCCGCGCCCCAGGCCAGGAGGTCGTCGTGGAGGGGATGGCATGAAGTGGGCGGGAGACGCGACGGGCGCGAAGTTTGGTGGGACACTGTGTTGCCTGGTTTCCGCCAAGTGTCCGCGAAAGCACGTGAGCCTTGTAAATTGCTCCCCTCCTTTTGCCTCCCTGCGGACCTTTGGCTCTCGTAATGCCCTGGCTCGCCGGATGCACCGCCCCGGTTTTCTCTTTGCCCCGGCGCCCCCTTGCTGACTGACGGAGGAGGGCCTGAGGCTGGGCTTGGCTGGCTTGCTGGCTGGCTCGCTGGCTGGCTGAATGAAGGACTGGACTGGCTAAGGATGATGATGATGATGCTCCGCTGACGAGTTGTACCAATACCGTCGTCATTCCGTTTCAACCCTATTCGTCCTCCGTAATCCGTTTACACACCGTTCTGTTATGGATCCCCAGATCGTCGTTGCCAATTGCTCCAGCTCCTCTGTCCTCCCGGCGTGTTGCGCTTGACTCGGTCGAATACCTCTCATCATGCCACGGGCTAGTTCTCCCGGTTAATCCATGGCTTACCCTCGGCTAAGTCAACGCATCTACCCAGCTTGGCTCAATCCGAATCAGATAGTCCATGTTCAAGAGGCGGGATAGACGAGAAAACGCTCCTCTCGAGTGCTGGAACAAATCATTCAAGGCCAGCCTTGCATCATCGACCTCAACCCCAGATAGAAGCTGCTGGAACTGCACTCCCAGGGCAAAGCAACGATTGTGCAACTAGAGCTTCGGATCCACACTTTTTCCGGGCCCCGAATCCTTCCCCGACCAGGCAGCCGCACGGACCACAGCGCGCCTCAATGTCCCCAACCTCCCGCCTCAGCGGCTCCCTTAGCAATTTCTCACTACCAATTTTCCCATTGATCCAGCCGTCGACTTAACAGCTTCTAACCTCGTCCCGCCTTGGGTCTCGTGCTCTCTTCTCAGTCGTCGCCCCCACCAGCGTCCATCATCATGAACAGCAAGAATTGGAATGACAGGGCAGATAAAGACCTCTTCTTTACCATACTGTCGGTGAAAAACATTGGTATCATCAGCGGCGCCGAATGGACCACCATCGGCAATCACATGAGGACCCTAGGATACGGCTTCACTAATGAGGGATGTCGGTAAGTCGTTGATGTCCTTACTTAGTTCTAACTTGTTGTTTCCCCTGAGTACATGTATAAGCTTCCGTCTTTCTACCGATAATATGTTCCAATTCCAAACTACCGGGAGACTTAACAGCCTCGTTGGCATATGCAAAGCTTGTTTGGCTGCTCCAAGAGCCAATCTTCACTCTCCCCATGACATCATACCAATGTCACCCAAGCATGAGATGGAAGTCCAACTCACAAATCTTTAATCGATATTGTTTACTCCTCGAATGTTTCTTGACTGTACCGAAGCTGTGACTAACACGGGACCAGTCAACACTTCCAAGGCCTCCGTCGGGCCCAGAACAAAGCCGAAATCAATGGCGTCGTCAACGAAAGCTCGAGGAAGACTGATCCAACCATGAACCCCATCACACGTCGTCCTGGACCTGGACGAGGCCGGCCTAGGAAGCAACCCCTAGCTCCAATCGACGGTGCTCCCATTGACGGTGCTCCCATTGACGGTGATCTTGACTCCGATATCACCGATCCAAATCACCCTGGCGCGCATGTCCCCAATGCGCATGTGGTCTCCGCTACTCATGTCCCTGGCACGCATCTCCCCGACGGGCATGTTCCTGAACATCATGTCCCTGGCCCTCCTTCTTCAAGTCTTGTCCCCCCGGGTCCTCCTCATGTCGCCCCTGAAGCCATGGCTGGTGAGCCGGTGGCCCAGCCGATGCCCCATCCGATCCCGGGGGGTCCTCCCATGAATTTCCCCAGCCCTCCGCCTGGCCCTGAGCTACCACATAACCCTCCACATCTTCATCCTCTCCAGCACAATCAACACAATCAGCACAATCAACAGCCTCAGGATCCTCAACTACAGCAGCCTCAATCTCTCCAGGAAGACGCGAGGCCTATTCAAGATCAACCGCCGGTTGATCAGTCGGTTGAGTCGGATACCGAGCCGATAGTGGCTCCAGAACCGATGGGCCGTGGGCTTGATGACCTCGACGACGACAGTGATGAACCTGATCCGAAGCGGGCACGACTTTCGTCGCCAGAACCGGCGAAGGAGGTGCTGGATGATGAGGCAGTTTTGGCTCTTGCTGCACACGGTGGCGTTTCAGACCCATTTCAATCAGAGTAAGTGCGGGTTCATTATAGACTGAAGACTGAGTGTTCTAACTGTTTTTAGTTTCTCGTATGGAGAAGCTTAGTTTCCAATAGTTTTATGGAACAAATCGGTGCAAGTGAGCGTTGATGTCAGAGCATCACCTATTCTTACTATAGCGATTGGTTGGCGCACGGAGCAACAGGCCATTGTTATATTTCCTGAGAGGTTCTTGGTGGGGACCTTTTCGGGCACCTTCTGGAGCAGTCGTACAAACATCAACAACGGTCTTGTTTGGAGTTCAAAGATTTAGGTAACGAGGTAGCGGGTTGAACGGATGGTTTTTGGACGGTATTTTTATGCACGAGTCAGGTAGGTATATAGAACCCATCTAGCAATGACCTATTTGGCACTGGGAAACAGTCCAGGCAACAAGCGTTTGGAGTTCACAGTCACACCTACCATCACTTGTTTTCACTCTTCTTTCCTAAATCTCACACTTGTCTGCAACATAATCCCCATCTCGACCGCACAACACGCACAACACGCAACCACACAACAACACCACACACAACCACACACAACCACCCAACGACAATCTCATCATGCCTGCAAAGCCCGGTGGCACTGTCTGGGACAACTCCGAGTTCCTCATGGAACTAAGCGTCTCCTTCTTCCTAGCTGCGCAGGAGAATGGGGGTATCAGCCCGGAGGTGCGCAAAGGCATCATCGACCATCTCCAGAACCGCGGCTTCACCACCACCTGGGAGGCTATCCGGTAAGTTGATGTTTTCGCAATTCTTGTCATCTAAGCTCTGTTCTTGGTGTCTTTTTTTCCCTTTAGCATGCTGCTTCTTGTGAAGTTTCTGCGCAAGTTCGCAGTCCTGCTCGTGTTGTGGCTTCGAGCTGGGCGATTGCTCAATGCGCGGCCGGCTGTCGGTTGCCTGGGTGTTTTTGTTGCCTTTCATCACTTCTCATTCAGTTCTCATCTTTTGTGTTTCGCAATACAAATTTTCGCACCAACCTCACACCCTAATACTTTTCCCTTTCATCTTGCATCTCTCCTTTCTCAGCCCTTGCACATCCTCATCTCATCGCATCCCAGCACAACCACCACAGCCTCTTCTTCATCCACCCCCATTTCTCTCCGTCTCATTACCTGCAACATCAACATTTTCTTTACCAAAAGACACAATGGCTGGCCGGCAGACAATGAAGTGGGATGCCAACGTCCACCAAGACATCCTCATCTGTCTGTTTCAGCACCTCAAGTTGAGCACCCCGGACTGGGCCAACGTCATGGACGACCTCAAAGATATGGGGTACACTTTTTCGGAGTCGGCACTTCGGTATGACCTCTGATTGCTCGAACTGGTTTTTCTTCTCCTAGGCCTGTGTTTCGCGGCATTCGCGCTGCGTGTCTGTTTGTTTGTTTATTTGTTTGTTTATTCACTTCCACCTGCACTTTCCATGAACTTCCCACTTCCACCATCACATCACATTCACCCACATACACATTTTCCACTTTCTCCTCCACACCTACCCACATACACACTCGCCCATAACATAACAAAACACCACACAAGTCTACATCTTGCACCTCACAGCAAACTCTCTTTCCACTCAAGTTTCTATTCTTTGCACTTTGTACCCGCTATCATGTCGTCAAAGCCAACTCGTGGTTGGGACCCCGCCGCCCACGGAGACCTCCTGCTGGCCTTTATCGCGGAGGCCACTGCATCCAAGGCAGTCATCACAAATGTGACTGAGAGGCTCCGTGAGAAGGGATACACTTATTCCTTTGATGCTGTCAAGTACTACATCCTCGTTCTTGCTGCTTTCGCGTTGAAAACCATAGTATTCTCAAGCACCCGCTAATTCCGATCCCAGCCAGCACGTCCAGAAACTTCGCCGAAACAGAGACGCTGGCGGCGTCCAGGCCACCGTCGGAGGGACTAGTTCTGCTGCGTCTACTCCTCGAAAGACCGCCACGCCTCGCAAGCGTGCTACCCCTGCCAAAAAGAGCAAGGCCATGGTCAGCCCCGACGATGAGGACGAGCAAGATGAGAAGCTGAACCTCAAGCTGGAGATGGAATCCGACGAAGAGCACCCCTTTACCCCCAAGCGCCCTGCTAAGCGCTCCAAGGTTACCCCCAAGTAAGTTTCTCTTCTCTGGTTTTAGCATCTGAGTTTTGGCTAATCTCGCCCGGTGGGTAGGCCCAAGATGGAAGACGAGGATGAGATGGGGATGGAGGTCTAAGTCGCCATCGACCTAGAAGCTTATCCCTCGTCGCTGACCTTGAGCTGATCGAAAGCAACACCGCTTGTTCCCGAGAGAGGATCACGACATCACTAAGGGGAGGTTACGAGTGAGATGGGTTAAATAAGGATGGCCATCATGAGCTCTAGCACAGCCAGATGAAACGCCTCGGTGTGGTCTACGAGAAGTGATTTGCTTGCCACGAGTGGCAGTCTAGCCTGCAGTTTATAGCATCTGAGGCGCAAAAAAATAACAACGTCGTTATTTGACACACGGATAGCTCCAAGTGCCATCACAATGTCGATAATTGTAGACTCTTCAAGTCAAGAAGTGGGTATTCCTAAAGTTTCTCACCTCGCCGCCTTTACTCTTGGGCATCCTGACAACGAACGCTGAGAAACGGGAAAATTACAAGCCCAGAAGGAGTTCGAATAAGTTACGAAAGGATCACAGTGAGTGCTCTCAATAAACACGAGCCCACGGCACCTTGTTCACTCGTCTCCCGGCAACCTAGACGAAACATAACACTCACCTGGTGTGCCGTTTAGCTTGTTCAGCAGGCAACCATATTTCTCTATTGGTACTACACATACTATTTTCGTTTTCATCCACTCGGTTCTCTTCTTCACTTCCATCCCTTCCTACTAAATCCTAAGGATTATGTGAGCCTCTCCCCGGATCCCCACCTACACTACACTGATTTCTTTCTACCTTTCAAGTACACACCATCGGTACACCACACTCTTCTCACCACAACTCACTTGCCCTTTTCCCTCAGACCCACAAACTCCCACCCTTCCTTTACGAATTACTATTCGACTCGTCAAGTCATCATCATGCCTGCACCTGACAAGAAGTGGAGTCCCAACGCGGAGCGTGACCTCTGCCTTGCCATCATCCTTGGCGGCCAAGAGAGCGAGCGCGCGCGTCACAACTGGCCCAGAGTCTACGACCTCATGACGAATCTCGGATACTCCTTTACCAAGGATGCCATCTCGTGAGTTTCCTTCCGCTTTCCTCACATCGACGTCCTTGTCTAACCAGCAACAATACAGGCAGCACTTCACCAAGACCGTGATGAAGGAGTTCAAGGCCCGGCATGGCACAGTCAGTCTCGGCAGCAGCCCAGCCCCAACTCCCAAGAAGACATCTACCCCACGAAAGCGCGGCACCCCCACCAAGCAGTCCAAGGCCAAAGCCAAGGCCGACCTGGACGATGAGGAAATGGACGACGACGAGGAGGTCTTAGAAACGCCTACCAAGAAGGTCAAGCGTGAGGGTGGCTTCAAGCCCCTCCCGGTTCTCAAGTCCGAGAGTTCCAGCTCTTCTGGTCGTGAGCGAAGGTTCGCTATACCCCTGAGTCTACGAGGAGTAAAACAGATTAGCTAACGCAGATGATAGCGCTACGGTCCAGAACAACGATGCTGAGTTCCAGGCTTGGCTGGGTGCTACCGATGCCGCTTAGATGCGAGGACCTCCATCGAACAGGAACCAACATCCCGTCTGCTACATTACAAGTGACCGATCTTGGGTTGTAAAGGCGAGTGAGAGAACAGTTTGCTCGACAGTGAACTTGGGATGGGACACAGTCGGTGTGGGGAGACCGAGATAACATCAAAGGATAACTAAAAGCATATGAAGGTTAGAATATGACCTTACTCCCAGCTCGTAATCTTGACTGCGGATCTTATGCTTGTGTTTAGTTTTGTGATAGACAGGGTACGAGCTACCCTAGAGGTCCCGCGAGCTTATGGTGCCAGAACCTTGACCTTATGTTAGCCAACCCGTGCGGTAGTTAATGTTCGTCCATGAATAATAATACCGTTCAATCGCAGATGAAATGTATTGAGCAAACTGTCTACCAGAGCCTGCCGCGTGCTGTTGATGGGGACTATTCGCCATACGAAGTACAAAACCACTAAATCCTCAGATCTCCTGAAACGCCACCCGAAGCCCGAAAAGCACCATTCATCATCGCGGCCGACTGTCCAGTCGATTTCCATCGCTTGTGCCCTTCTTCTCCGGCGCCTTGGACTTGTCGTCCCCGTCGCCCTTTCTCTTGACAGCACCGCGGAGCGTCTGGCCCTGCCCAGCAAACTGGGGTCGGTTGGCATTCTCCTTCTCTTGTTCCTTGTCCGCGTCTGTCTTGACTGGCTTGATCTCATAGCCAAAGAACAGCTTGTTGGGTGGCAGCCGTAGTGCAGCAGGGGCACCTGTTCGTCGCAGAGGCGGTCCGGGAGTCTCTGCGGCAGCTGGCACGGGAGTTGCGGGCTTGGGGGTTGAGTTCTTGCTGCCCTTCTTTGCCAACCGCTGGCCGCCACCAAGGAAGTTGGTGATGTTGCTGGTGACCGACGGAGCGATGGCGTTGTAGTTGATGGACTGGGCCATGGTGCCTTGATTGTGAAGGAGTCCTCCGGCAGGGACGCCACTGCGTCCGCTTCTGGGAGTGCTCGTGCCACTCTTCCTTTCGGGTTCGACATAGCCGACTGGAGGAGCAAAATCGACGGAAACGTCAGTTTCGATCATGCTCACGCCCATTTTGTCTGTCTCTGGCTTGACGTCCAAGACAGCAACGTCGTACACTTCGTCGTTGTACTCAAAGTTGAAGACGTCACCCTTGGTGAGAGTGGCGAAGTTGCGGAAGGCCTTTTCCAGGACGGCCTTTGGGTCACTGATTTCGAGGAAGTTGACGGATTGCGGTTGAAGCTTGACCATCTTGGCAAGTTCCAGCGAGGTGGTGCGGATCTGAATCATGTCGCCGACATCCATGCCCAACGTCTCCATCATCTATAAATAATTAGTCAGAACCGCACCTGATAATGCACCACATCGGCCATACATACCCATTGCGGAATGTAGGCTCGGCCCTCCTCAGCAATAAACTCCAACACACCAGCGTGCGAATGCTTCCCCTTCTCTCCGTTGATCATCTCCATCAGCAAGGGCCACTGGACGTGGAGCTTGGACACCTTATCGAGGGCGGAGGCGGGGAGAATGATCTTGGAGCCGTAGTTCAGCTCTGGGCGTTCGGATCCAGGGGCCATGATGACGGGGTAGCATCGGTAGTACTCGTCGAAGCGTTGCACGATGGGCCGTCGTCCGTGGCGAGCCATGTTGTAGAGGTGGTCCGGGTTGGACGGGTCGAACCCGCCGCCGCCGCCGAAGCCTGAATACTGCACGGTCTTGTGTTAGTCTTGCAAGTAGCTACGGGGTAGCGGTATAGCGACGAACCATGTTGATCGCGACTATGGGTTTAGACCAGGTGATCGTGCGGTATGGCGGGGCGAAGTCTGGCGTGGGATTGCTGGCGGTCAGCAAAGGCGCTGGTAGGCTGCGGATTCTGTGTGTGATGCTGCAAGCAAATCCAGCGGTGCACTGGATATGGCGGATCTGGTTGAGATGTGTGGTACTGGCTGCTGGCGTCGGTGGTCGTACAGTGTTGTTGGTCTGTTGGATGGAGAGAGCTCAAAGATGCAGGTGGAAGTTGTCCAGAGACTCTACGTTGACGTGGGGGATGTGGAGCACTGGAAGCAGCGGCAAAAAGGCAGCTGTTGGATGACGCAGTTTCGCAGGACCCCAGGCTACAGTGGGTGACCGCCTAAAAGAGGAAAAAAATGGCCCAACCAGTAGCTGAGCAGCGTGTTTGCAGTTGGCGTTGGGTCCAAGCTCCTCAGAGCAAACCTAGCCTCGACATCAAATCCAAATGCGCCGGTGAATCATCCAAAGCATCTGCATCCTCGCTTCAAAGATCCTCCAAAGGGCAATTGAAGCTCATAATCCTCCAGAGCTCTACGCAATATGGCTTCACGACACTCCGCGGCGCGGCCCAAGCGAGCCGGCGAGACCTTTGCGCGCGCCAATCACAATAAAGACGACACCGACACCAAGCGGGCCAAGTTCGACGTCCGCAACCCCTCCATCTTGGCTCCCGATGCCCGAGAAGACGACGCTATCCTCGATGCCGATGTCATTGGCGGCACCGGTGCTACGAAGCGAGGTGCTGTGAACCTCGATGGCTACGACAGCGATTCAGATAACGAGAACATCAATGCTCGCGCCGCCAGTCGCAAGAAAGGCGACGTGAACATCCTGGACCAGCTGGACAACTACAACGCCAATAATGCCTCTTCTGGGAAGGCTGCTGGTGGCGACGATGACGACGACGACGACATGTTTGCTGTCGACGACGACGAGGGAGAGAAGGCAGCCTCCGAAAACGGTGACTTTGACAAGTCTGGCCGCAAGAAGAAGGATGTGCGCTTCCTCGACGTCGAGCAGATTGAGGGTCAGGAAGACGAGAGCAAAACCGGTGGCGAAATCCGACTAGACGATCGGGGCAGCAGTGACGATGAGGTAGATGTGGATCTGGCCATTCAAGAGGAGGGCGTGGACGAAGAAGTTGGAGCCGGCGGGCTTAAGAGGAACGCACCCAAAGTGGAAGCCTTCAACCTAAAGGCAGAAATGGAAGAGGGCCAGTTCGATCAGTCCGGAAACTATGTCCGCAAAGCGGGAGACCCTGATGCAGCTCACGACACCTGGCTGGAAGGGCTTAGCAAGAAGGAAATGAAGAAGGCCGCCGAAGCTCACGAGAAGCGCGAGGCGGAAGCACGGAAGCAACGCATCCAAGATGATGAGGTTTTGGTGTCAGAGCTGCTCAAGACGCTGATCCTCCGGCTGGAGAGAACAGAAACACCCCTTGAGGCACTGGCCCGACTTGGCAGGAGCCAACCCAAGAGCAAGAAGATTCCCAAGTGGAAGCTCAAGAAGATGAACAAGGGCGCCGAGGGAATGGAGGTAGACGGCGAAAACAACGAGGATCCGGAACAAACTCGGGTCAAGCAATCGATCGACGCCATCACAGAAGCCGCGGACAAGTTGCTTAGCCGGGACTACGAAGACATTTACGACCAAGAACGGGAACTGCTTGTCCGGGAATATCGCAAAGAGACCGGGGAAGAATGGGTCGAGCCGGAAACGGTGCATGCTGATGCCAACGAGAAGGGTGGGGATGCGGTGAAGCCGGGAACTATGTGGGAGTTCCGGTGGTCAGACGGGCGCGACGAGGGCGCCAAACAGGGACCGTTTGATGGGGCTACGATGAAGGCATGGCAGGAGGCCGGGTATTTCACAGAGGGGTCGGTCGAGTTCCGAGCTGTGGAGGAGGGACGGGATTGGACCCCGCGGATTGGCGCCTTTGTATGAGCTCACGAGACCAGCCGGCCAGAGATCGATGGTGCGGGCGGACGAAGGATTAGCCGCGGTACAACGGTGTTCCAGCAATGCCTGACGGTGGCTCTTGGCCATGGGTGCTCGGCCAACCAGTGTAATGTGTACGTGGATGGCCAGAAGCCAAGTGGCTGAGGCAGGCCAAGTTGGAGACGCGACGAGGGGCGACGAGGGGCGACGAGGGACGGCGAGGGACGGCATGTGGAGCGGGTCGCGTCGAAAACCCACAGACGACGACAAAGAGGGAATGCATGACACAGATGGCTGCGACCCTTGGAGGCTTAGACGGGCTTGGACGGCCGTTGGGCGGCTCAGGTGCAGCAAGGTCACGATATGCTGCATGATGGTGCCGCGGGAGGATCCTCGTGGAGTGTCGTCGAGGTCTGGAGGAGGCTAGGGAGGCGACAAGGTGGCACCCGCGGGCACTTAGTCGCCATCTGGTTCCTGGGGATCCCGATCCGCGCTGGGGGGCGGGCGAGGCCGGGCGAGGGGAGGAGCCAAGGAGGCTGAGAAGCCGGGGAAAGGCTGGAGAAGCAGCTTCATAGGCGAGGCTTGAGCCGGCCCAAGCCCGTGACCCGTGATGCTCCGGGTGCGTGGAGCGGGGGCCGGGGCACGGGTGGCCCGTAGCCGAGCGGTTACCGTGGGAGGCGCCGTGAGAGGCGGCAAGCGGGCTGAATCGGAGGAGGGGACAGGGATGGGTGGATTCTGGCTGGGGAAAATGCATAGGCGGCGTACACAGAGGACCTGCAACTACTATGTAACCAGGTGTAAGTGCAAGATGTACGTATATGAAAATGGATGGCTGGGATGGTTCTGATTTTGGAGAAGAGGATTTATGGGCGTTTCGGTGGACAGCAGCAGGTAAATGCATCACGACTAACAATTAAACAATCAGTGCGGCAGCTGCATAATACCTAGTTTGAGAAAGATGAATAAGAAGAAGAAAAAGAAAGAAAAACGAAAGGCTGGAGGCTCTGCTTGCCGCAAAAGGTAATGTCGGACCAGAGTCGGTCAGCCCAGGTCAAGGCCGGGGTCGGGGAGGCGAAGCGAGGTGAAGTCAGATCAGGCGAGGCCAGCTCAGGTGAGGGATCCAATCGGTGAGATTGGCATGAGGCCATCGCCATAACCACGGACCAGGTGTAGGGGGTCTCGATCTGGAGCTGGGGGGGTCCGGAAACCACGCCAGATAAGCGGATGAGGCGAGATTCTTTCGCTGGCATCGCTGGGTGTGTCTTTTGCGAACTGAGGTGAGGGATGAACTGATGGGGATGTTCGCCACATCACCCAACCCACGTCGACTGAGGCTAATACCGTTGTTTGCCTGCGAATACAGTCGGTCCGTGGGAGCCCGTGCCTAGCCAACGGGCCGACACAGGCCCGTATAGGTGGTTTCCTGGGTTCTGGGTTCTGGGTTCTCTACCTACTTCGTATGCTGCCATATTCATTCGATTGTGCCATTCGATTTCTCAGCAGAGGCCAGGAGTCATCTCATCAAAGCCGAGTAAATTGCTAATTGGTAGCCGCCTCACTTTGCTCTTCCCCCTCCCTCTCTGACTTTTACTGCCTCACCATTCGCCTTCGCCCAGGTTACAGGTGAGGAGCTAACTGCGAGGTATACCCTACCATTCTGGATTGCTCCGTACACCCACCGCGGAGGAGGAGTTGCGCAACTGCGTACGCCAATGGAAACAAGGGAAGAGCTCGCTAGTGAATATCAACGGCCCCTCACTTGCTGGAGCTGGATCTGAGCTTGGAACTGTAGAGACAAGCTTGGAAGAGCTGGCGAGGGAGCCAAAGCCAAGGAGCCCACACGTTTTACTCGGTGCTAGCTTAATTGGACTTGTTGGTGTTCTGTTGGAGGAACGAGGCCTTTGGACCACCCCCCGCGGCGGACGAGGTGCGAGGTTTGCCCCGCCCGTCTCTTTGCCATTGCGTAAAAAGACGCAACAACATGAGAAACGCATGCTAGCTCGAGATAGGCCAGGCCTGGTTGACTAAAGGAGATAGACACCAACAAACAGGCTGCGGCTGCGGCCTATGACCTGAGGAGCTACGGGCCGTGATGATTTCCTGGTATAAGAGCGCAAACGTAAAAGGTTTCCACCGGGTTTTCAATCATTCGGCGGCAAAGACGGTAGCAGACGGACACGTACACGTAAGAGCTGTGACTGTGCTGTACTTCGTGCGTGATTCCGGCGCCGCTGTGCGATAGATAGTCCCGCGAAAGCTCCGGCGACTGCGGGCCTGATTCCCCGTCGAGGAAGATTGGCGCTGGCATGACAGATGGAGGCGCTTGAGCACAGACTCCGGGCGCCAAAGGGGAGCGCGGTCAGAGCCGTGAAGATCAGGCAAGCAACGAAGGAGGTGAAAGTGAGGCGCATATTGAGATCTCTTGACCGACGCATCGGAGCACGGGGGGGTGGTGTGTGGCCCAGTCGGCGAGGGTTCCGGGGGGAGGAGGAGGAGGCTTTGTCGAGGAGGCTTCGTCGAGGAGGCTTCCGGACACACAGCGGGCGGGCATCCATCATAGCATGGGGTGTTGGCAGCGCAGGGCGGCGGCATGGCAGCATGGCAGCATTGGACAGGGGCAAAACGAACCTTGCGAGCAATCCCTGGGAAAACGGGACTGACAGAACTGGGCCGATAATGATGCTGGAGCTTGAGCTCTCACCATCGGAACCTTGATAAGTCGATGCTGCCACCACTCAGGGCCCCATGCCATGCGTCCACCGCCACAATGCCATAATCGCCAAACAACTGCCCCTCGGGCTCCTCTTGTGAGGACCGCCCAGCAAATGGTACTTGCTGCGCCGGTGGCGGGGCCGTAGGCGAGAGATGTATCTTAGCTGCCAAGTCACCCCACCATGCATCCCGCCCACTTCAAGGGAGGGAGGGAGGGCAATCCGTGGCTTGCATGGGATGGGATAGGGCCATGTCACAGCACAGCAGAAAGTTCAGTGGCCAGTACATTTGTTGACAGACGAGAGAGAAACTGATGAAGAGGGGCAACGAGGATGGTGGTGGTGGTGAGTATGATGATGATGATGATGACGCCCTGCACTTCTTTCCCCCTTTTGTGTAATTCGGTTTTCAAAATCCGAGGACGTATCAGGGGGGCATGGTCTACGTTGGGGAGTTGGGCTTAGGGTGAAGGGCAGCTAGAGGTCATAGTCGGAGCGGGTGAACGGGATGGATTGGAGGCATGGTTGATGCTCAATTGTCGACGTATGCCTTTGTTGAGATTGCACACCGTTTGTTGTCGAGCACGGCAACACGAGAGAATAACATGTTCAAGCTCCAGGACCCAACAAGAGAGTTCCACTAAAAAGATACGGGTTTGATACTGGGCTTGTCAATGCCAAATGCCAATGCCAATGCCAATACTGCCGGCGAGCGAGATGAGATGCTACTGCTGCTGCTGCTGGAATTATACCCCCATTAGCCTCATCGCTTCACCAACCGGCGGATTGTTATGTCCCTCACACCCACCCACCCACCCACTCAGCCGATTCCATTGCCTCCCCCCGCCATCCCATCCATGGTGGCCGTGTGTCGTCGTGGTCTGGGTTGTTGCTAGGTTGCTAAGTTGCTAGGTTGTTTCTCTAATTCGCACACACCCCTCCCACCCTCTGCTCCACTCCACTCCACGCCACGCCCTCCTCCCTCCTCACCTTCTTCTCCTCTCCTGGGCTGAGGCAGGACGAGACGAGGCGAGGCGAGGAGAGAGAGAGCACGACCGACACACGCGGGAGCGACGGAGTGGTCAGTGGCCAGTGTCAGTGGCCCGCCGGGGTGACGGGGTGGCGGCAGAAAACAGCGGGCAACAGGCAGCGGGCGGAATGGGCCCTTGGCTGATAATCCGGCCGTCCAGGAATGAAATATGTACTTCTTCTCCCCTCCTCCTCGTCCAACTCTTCTCTTCCTTTCTTCTTTCTCTCTTCATACCTCCTCACCATCAAACAAACCATCAATCACCCTTTCTGGTACGTCTCACTGTCCTCCCCCCAGCAGTGCATCCTCGTCTGCCTCTGATGCCTCCGGGACGATGGGAAGCATCCATCATCCATCCGTCCTGCTATCCCAATACACCACCACCACCCCCTCTTCTCCCTTATCATCACATCACCACCTCCATCCGTCCCTCCTCCTCTGCGAGCTCTGTATGGATGGACCTGCGCTCTGTTTGGACTCTGGGTTGGCAATCAAGCTACTCCTACGCTATTTGATGCTACGCTGCAATGCCAACCCACCAAAACGACGCCAGACGCCATGACACGGGTTGCCCCTCCTTTCGGCGAGGTTCCCCTCCTTCCCAGCTCAGCTCAACAGAGCATCATGAATATAAAATGCCCCACCCCCTCACTTCACCTCGCCTTGCTTTTTTCTTGCCCCTCCCCGATATCATCCTCTTCACCTTGAATCCAATTCAATCAGGAAATCCAAATCTAACTCTCGGCTTCTCCCGACTAGATCCACCATCCTCTCTAAAATCTTCATCATGGCTCCCATCAAGGTTGGCATCAACGGTTTCGGTCGCATTGGCCGAATCGTCTTCCGCAACGCCATCGAGCACCCCGACATCGAGATCGTCGCTGTCAACGACCCCTTCATTCAGCCTGACTACGCTGTAAGTTATTTCTCCCAACGAACCTCCCCGCCTCGACACCGATCGACGCGAATCCCGACCTTTCAGACCCTGCACTTTCCTGCCTACATATATCATATCATCATACCACCACCTCCCGCCACACCACCCGGCATCATCACGCCACTCCCCGACCGCATATTCATATCATTCTGCGACGTGGTACAAGTTGTCAATGCATTTTGCCATTCGTGGCATGATGTCTTGAGAGCAATTGCAACCGCGTCGTACCCCTCCATTCTCACATCCCCGCTTTCGCACCCCTCCATCATCACAAGCTTCTCGTCAGATATCGACGCTAACACATGGTTTTCCCATCGCTCAGGAGTACATGCTCAAGTATGACTCTTCCCACGGTCTCTTCAAGGGCGAGGTCACCAACGATGGCACCGACCTGATTGTCAACGGCGACAAGGTCAAGTTCTACTCCAAGCGCGACCCCTCGGAGATCCCCTGGGCGGAGACCGGCGCCGAGTACGTCGTCGAGTCCACCGGTGTATTCACCACTATCGACAAGGCCAAGGCCCATCTCGTCGGTGGCGCCAAGAAGGTCATCATCTCGGCCCCCTCTGCCGATGCTCCCATGTACGTCATGGGTGTCAACGAGAAGAACTACGACGGCAGCGCCGACATCATCTCCAACGCCTCTTGCACCACCAACTGCCTGGCTCCCCTCGCCAAGGTCATCAACGACAAGTACACCATCATTGAGGGTCTCATGACCACCGTCCACTCCTACACCGCCACCCAGAAGACCGTCGATGGTCCCTCCGCCAAGGACTGGCGAGGTGGCCGTGGCGCTGCCCAGAACATCATTCCCAGCAGCACCGGTGCCGCCAAGGCTGTCGGCAAGGTCATCCCCGAGCTCAACGGAAAGCTCACTGGCATGTCCATGCGTGTTCCCACCGCCAACGTCTCCGTTGTCGACCTGACTGTCCGCATTGAGAAGGGCGCCTCTTACGACGAGATCAAGGCCACCATCAAGGAGGCTGCCGAGGGTGACCTCAAGGGTTAGTCTACTCCCCCATCCATCTCTTCTCCTACACATGATGCTAACTCACTTTTCAGGCATCTTGGGCTACACCGAGGACGCTGTTGTCTCCTCCGATCTCAACGGAAACAGCAACTCCTCCATCTTCGATGCCAAGGCCGGTATTGCTCTCAACGACAACTTCATCAAGCTGGTCAGCTGGTACGACAACGAGTGGGGCTACTCCCGCCGTGTCCTCGACCTCCTGGCCCACGTTGCCAAGGTCGATGCTGCCTCTAAGTAGACGGCTTACGGGGTTCGACACTCCCTTCCGTCGACCCACGAACCAAACAAAACACCTAATTCGCCGCGGCCGGATGTCGCCATGCATTAGCTGCGTGCGTTGTTAATGACCAAGATTAAAAAAAATACCAAAACCTCGACTTGGGAGACTGTCTGGAGGAGGGTGTAACGAGTTCTTGCTTCTCTTAGCTACGTCAGCCTACTTGCTTGGCATAGTGCTGCTAGTCTAGCCATGGACAAAAAATAGATCCATCCCTCCAATCTGCTGTTCCGAGTGCTGTGTTTTCTGCTGTGACGTGATGTATCTCGTACAATGCTTGTCTTGCGCTATTTGATGTATTATACCTAAGAATGAAGAAGGGTATTGAACTTGACTTAACTGCCGCAAAGTGCCTGTACCGGGCGAGCTATTCCCCGCTAGAAGGCTCATGTTATGGGTTTCTGATTTTCCACCGACGGGGTGCAGTGGGCTTTGGATATGTGCGTGCCGAATTGTAGACACGAATGTTTCTCCCTCTTTGTGTGATGCTAGGAGGATCGTACGTGTACTCGACGCGGTGGAGGTTCCGACAAGAGTTGGCTTTGCCGGCGCAAGGGGCTTCAGAACCTGTATGCTGCGAGTTGAGCTGAGATGGTCTGTTGAATTGGATCTCGGCATGTACACCATCACGAGTCGTGTTCGGAAACCTGAGCTGACTCGACGACTATCATCTCGGAGAATCCTGCTCAGTAGAGACTCGAAAGACGCGATTTTGTTTCAACCTAATCTCCTTTACTTCCCCGCCGACTTACATGGCTAGTCTACCGATAGCTATGGCTCAAGTCAACCTGAGCCTCTCTCTTTAGCCAGCCAGTTCATTGTCCTCAAGCACGCCCTACTCTCCCTAACTCCCTAACCAGGGAAGAGAATCTTATCAAAGACCTCGTGCAACGACATGCCGTCTCATTCCCGGTCCATGTACACATCTCCGTGTGCTTCCTAGCTTGTCATAGATGTAAGTAGTCAGCCTATGTCTCGGAAATGCACACGTTGTCGGGCGACTGTCTCAGTACAATGCAGCCTGTCTTAATCGACGCGAACACGCTGATTGGCACCAAGAACTTTCTCGAGCACTGTTAAGGTCCACGTGGATGAATATAATCATGTTCACATTTACTTCTTTCGGTCTCCTTCCGGTCTCCTTCTTCCCTCCCTTTCTGTTTGGCACCCTCTCCTTGCCTGCCTGCTGAATTCGGAATCATGTCTCCTACTTCAACAGATTTTTAGAATAGCCCTATCCCAATATTCCATTCCTCCGTTCCCTGTTGGCCTGTCCGAATGCCCGGACCTCTTTTCCCCTGTCCCCTTAAAGCAAATCGAGATAAAACGCTTTCCGTTTGATCCGGGGATATCATTGTACAACGTCTCGTTGGCTGAAGCCCGACGAATACGTCGGAAAAAAACAAAAACAATAAAAATCAAAGCACTGGTGAGCATGTCCACGATGATGAACAAGAGGAGAATGAATTGCTGGAAAATGCTTCCCTCTAGCCGGTGTGATCCGGGTTCTGCGTCCTGATCTCCAGCCACCCCCCCTCTTCCAAGGCCTTCAATTGCAGCTCTGTTGTATTGTAACCTGTGTGCCGTCGCCGGTGTTTGCTCGGGCGGGCTGCAATTGCTTGGACAAGCGGCCTGCTTGAGTCGTCCGGGATGCTCAAGGCATTGGTGAGGATATGATGGTGGCGTGATGTTGGGTATAGGAGTAGTCATAATACATGGATGTCAAGTCTCCTTCGATGGTGATGTGATGATATGCGTGTAAGCTAGTAAAACACTGGAGCATGCTCCCAACTGGAAGGACTCCATCTAGTTTTTGGCGTGGCTCCGCGAGCCCTTGTCACCGCCGCTATCCTTGAGGTTGACATCGGGTGTCCATTCTACATTCTCATCGGCGCACCAGTGGCGGAGAATGCGGAGGGCGGAGGTCGAAATCTCATCGAGGGTGGACCACGGCATGATCGAGACGCGCAGCGACGACGATTCGATAGCCTCGTTTGCCTCGCGGACGAGGGGCCAGATCCGAGCACGATTGCGCTCGTGTTTGACGAGATCCTGTATAGTGATGTGGGCACCCGGATTATCAAAGCTGCCATAGCTTTTGATCACCTCCTCAATGGACACGGCGTGGAGCATGAGGATCAGCGCGTACAGTGGCTGGCACCGCCGCATGTCTAGTCGCCGGACCTCTTTTTGCAGGAACTCTAGCAGCGGGAACAAGCTTGCCCAACTAGCCGCGTCGTGAGCCTTTCCAGAAAGGTGGCGGCTAGTGTTCAGAGCCTGGAAACTGGTCATGAAAGCGATGATGCTCTCGACGGTATACACATGGCCCAGCTTCACTTCGCGGTGCTGCATGCTGCCGTTTGCCTGAGCGGACCGTTTCATCGCCTGATCGCCTTTATGCTTAAGTCGTCGACCAAGGCTGGCGAAGTGAGTTTGCCTTGCAATCATGGCCTTGAACTCGGCCTTATCGGCTTTTGCGCCATCGGTGCCGTTGGCCATGGGCCGGTCTGAAGATGGTGGAGCTGAGGGGGTCGCTGTGGCAGCATCGCCAGGGGTGTGAACCTGGGAGTTGTTGGAGCTGACTCGCGACATGGCCGCAGTGCCCTTCTTGGAAGGCGTTGAAGGAGGTGGTGGTAGGCGAGACGAGCCAGACATTGATGACGTTCGTGGTCGTTTTACGGATATTGAATCCACAATGGTTTCGGTTGTGCTGGCAGGACGCTTCTTTGCTTGCGCAGGCGGCGCTTCTGAGCTGACGGAACGCTCTTGTCGTGTGGGTTCCTTTCGTGGTGGCAGCGCGAGGTAACGCTTAACCGACTGTCTGATGCGCTTGGAGATGTACAGCGTCACAAGTAGAGTTTTCCGTTTCTCCTTGCCGCCCGAGTCGTCGTCATCCTGCTCCACGGGCGCTTTCCTGGCAATCGTGGAGGATGCTCTGTCCTCTTTGGGACGCTCCTCACTCCGTCTCTCATTTCGTTCCTCCGCATCTATGTCTTCTTGGGCTTGGGGTCTGACTTGCCATCCGACTTGGCGTCTTGTTTGACTCGTTTGGATAGTTCTGCCTCTATTTGGGGTGGGAGCGTGGGCGATAACAACGCGGGCAGTCGCACGGGAGACCTCTCTCTCTTGGCTCTAGGAGGCTCCTCCTGCTTCTTGAGCTTTGTCGGTCTCGTACCGTCCACAGCATCCTCGCGTGCCTTTCTCCTCTCCCCCCGATCTGCACCATCGCGGCCGTCCAGATTCAGGTGTAGAGGCGACAACAAGGGGGGAACTGACGGTCGGGAGGATGAATCGGCCTTTGTGGGTGTGTTTTTTGTGCTTCCCAAGGTGCTGGGACGAGCTCCATTTAGTGAGTCGCCGCGTGCGCGCCCGGCGGGCGAGAGGTTGCGGGAGGAGGCTGCTGCGCCCTTGAGTATGCTTCGGCCGTTGGGGAGGGAAGAAGATGAGGACTTGGTGTCTCGCTGAGAAGGATAATCTGAAGGCGCGAGCGAGTCTCGGTCCTTACGACGCAGGGGTTCGTCGCGCGATGCTCGCGATCGGTCGTCGGAGCCACGACTAGGGTCTGGTCGAGCACGTTTCTGTGATCGGTGTTCGTCATCGACGTCGGCCGTGCGCTTTCTGCTGTCCGGCGACACATGGCGAGGGGGGAGGAGGGCTTTGGTGGGCGGCTTCGGGGGAAGCCTACTGCTGGTCAGCTTGGGAGGCTCCTGGGCTTTGTGCATGGCCGGTGTGCCGTACCTCATATCAACAATGTTCTCGCGAGGTTTGGGGGGTTTCGGGTCGACTATATGAGGACCTTCCCGATGGCGGTGGCTGTCTGGCTTCCTCATTTCGGGAGGGGGCTTCAAGTCGCCATGTGCGCGTTCAGGATCTCGCTTCCTGACATTGGGGGGCTCCGGGGTGGTGTCCGAGGTGACACCAGTAGTCTTTTTATTCTTGTAGTCGCTGAGCGACAGTTTCTTCTTCTCGTTGCCGGCCTTGGCGAGTGCGTTGACCTCTCTAGGAACGGGCTTTGGGGGCTCGACACGCATGTCGTAGTACGATCTGGTGAGGAGGACACCGCGATCTGCCTCGGAGACGAGGGTAGCGTATTGCAGGCGGGTGTTGTCCCATTCCTCAAAGCGCTTCGATTTGGCGTCGTCAACGGGGATGCGGTATCGCCAGTCGGGGGAGTAGGACAGGTGATGGGGCTTCTCGGGCAGGATGCGCTGGGTAAGCAACTGGACCGTCTTCGCCGCAGCTTCCATTGTTCGTGGACGTGGGCATGCCGGGAGGACGAAGACGGGTGTGACTCTGCGGGCTGTTGGGGGATGGCAGGCGACGCGGCGGGGGACGCAGAGGACCCAGCCCAGGTACGCCGGGGCGCGACGAGGGCGACGACGACGACGACAGCAGCAGCGAGGAACGGCGCCTAGCGATTAGCGACGTGTGTGGTGGTTGAAGCGATGGCGCGATGGAGGGGGGGACGCGATGGTGGAAACGCGATGGATTGGAGATGGATGAGGAACGAGAGTTTGAGTCGTCGGGGTATGTCGCAAGGGGGAGCGCGGGAGACGGGAGATATCGATGGCGGTGGCGATGGCGATGGTGAGGGCGATGGTGAGATTGAGAGTGAAGTCGAGAGTCAAGCCGGAGGTGAAGTCGAAGTGAGGGCGTCGGGCTGCTGGCGGGAACAAAGAAGCGGAGCGCGCAGGGACGGACGCGGGTACGTCGTGGATGAGGGTCGGGCCTAGGTCGCGGAGGGTGGCGCTGAGTGACGCTGAGCAACACTGACAAGAAAGAGGCAGTGGATCAGAGCCCCGAAGCTCTGTCCGAAGGCCGGCAATGGCGATGTGCGACGTGCGACGTGCGACGTAGTCGTGCTGAAGAGCCAGGTGATGGAGGCTCGTGTGTGGAGGAAAGGCGTGCGGCAGTGGGAGTGGGATTGGGATGGAGAAGGGAGTGGCAGAGGGAGGGAGGGAGTGGGAGGAGGGAGTGGGCGTGGAGCAAGCGAAGGGAACGGAGAGAGGGCGTGTCGTGTGTGGTGTTGTCCATTTAGGCCTTGCTTCCTTGTTGGCTAAGGTTGTTTGGCTTGTTTGGCCTGGCCGGGCTGGGTACGAATGGGCCTGGCGCAGAGGTGAGGTACCTGGAATACAGCACCTACCCTGCCGTAGGGCCGCTCCGTAGTGATGGTTAGGGGGCCTAGCACGTCAAGGTCGTAGTGGAGGAGGTGATCTTCCATTGGGTCTTCGGGGCGGCGGTAGGGGACCAAGGGGCTATGGGCTCAGGCGGTTTAGTGGCCAGCGGCTCACTGACGAGGCGTCGCCGTACTGTACGTCGGTGGGTCTGGTGCCGGCTTTTAGCGGCTCTGGTCGAATTGATCGGTCAGCCTATCCAATCCAATCAATCCATGGCAAATGCCATTCTGGTTTGCACGTCCATTTGCACGTCAGTTTCCTCGCCTATTTTCCATGCCACATCCCCCGTCTGACTGACACTCGCCTGTCGTTTGCGCCGCGTGCCGGGAACGGCCCTATTGTCACGTCGCCTTTGTATCTCCTGTTTAGCTGGAATTAGTAGGTATTGTTCATCCTTTGTTTCCGTTCCGTCGTCCGTTGAGCACGCACTTGCGCATGCAGTTGAAACGGCATGAACAAAAGTAATTGTCCAAGCCGTTAAGTACTTAGGTATTTATTGCTGGACTGTTCTCAAAGAGCCACGCGGTGCTGCGCATGCACCACTTCATACGCACACGGCCTTTGTGTGACAAAGACATAGACTAGAGTGTGCAAAGCAGGAGTGCCTCGACCGTGCATCAACGGTTCCTGCATCAAGCGTTCACGGTACTGGTCTTTGAATCACCCTTCTCATCGCTCCTCTGACCTGGATCTAGACCTAGACAAGTAGGCACCATCAATGCCCTTAGAGATGGTGATACACAACCATGCCACCAATGCGCTGTCCATCTTTGTCCTCCTCCTCCCCCGTGACCCCCATTCCTCAATCAACTCTCTTGCTTGCTTGCTTCTCACATCTCACTCAGCCCAACTCAGCCCACAAACCGCCACCAAGTTGCATGACCCCCCCCCCCCCCTCTTCCATCTTCACCCTGACATGTCCGTCTCCTCACTTGCCAATCATCCACTTCACAGTTATGCCCGCGATGCGACACACTAAAGCATAAAGCTCCATCTCAGTTGGATCTTACAAGCACGAGCGGAGCCGTGACATTTACATGGCCTTCGTCCTGGGGTATACCGTACGTACCATGCTAACTAACCCAACCAATGCTACCATTTCCGTGGATGCTTCCATTACCATTCCTCAACTGCTCTTTCAGGGGCAAAGCCATCGAAAAAGCATGCTATCAAGCCAAACGCCGAATCAAGTTCCTCGCCAAATCCGTCAAAGTTAGCTCGCATCCTCCGATGTCTACCGCCGCATAAGTCTGCCGGCCCCATTCTCAAGTAGTCCGGCTGTAGTGACCTTCTCAGTTCAGTGACTATTATTGACCATTACCGCGGTCCCGTTCAACGCCTTACGTTTCTTCATGCCGCTCTGGTCGTCCCCATCCTCCCGGCTCTCCAGCACACCCAGTCGGTTTTCTAGGTCCCTCACCTGGTTGCTGATACCAGCGCCTGTCGGAACTATCGCAGTGATGTGGCTGACAATGTCACTGTACAGCCGTCTCGTGTTGAAGTTGTTCATCCATGTGCTCAGATGCAGAAGCTGCATCTGCAGGGCTTCCTGTCCCCTTTTGAGCTCTTGGTCAATCCCATCTACTTGACCGCGCAACATTGCGATGCTGTGGTTTCGCAACTCATCATCTCTGCCACGGGTCTGGTTCTGGATTTCCACAACTTCCTTGGATTGTTCGTGGTCCCTTTTAACCTCATCAACTGCTTGGCTGAGTGACTTGACTTGGTCCGTCAAAGTCGTGATCCGGTCTGCTTGTACCTGGACTTGGTCCGCCAGCCCCAGAACTTGGCTTTTCGTTGCCTCTCTGGCAATTCTCTCTTTGTCGAGGAACCCGCCCAATCCCTCAGCGACCTTGTCCAAGCGTTGATGCAGTTTGGGCCACATATCCTTCTCTACCTTGACCAGGGCTGGCGCTATGATGGCACGCACTTGTTCCTCCGTCATGGGATCGGCTTTTGCGCTGGCTCTGTTCAAGTCCAGCCTTTCCTGGATTTTCGAGACGTCATCAACTACTTGCGTCATTTTGTCGAACATTCCGCTTGACGCAAGTGGCTGTAACGCGATGATTTTTTCAGTTAGAGAGTCTATCCTAGACTCCTGCTCTGATAGGCGCATCTTGAAATCCGAAACTGTTTGGTTCGGTTCTGCCTTACTGGGCATTTCGTCCACTTTCTTGGAGATGGCTGCTTGCTTCTCCTCGAGGGCTGTAAGCTTGGTTGACATTTCCTCTTTGAGATGTTTTATTTCCGTGAGTGCGGGGTCTAGGCGTCCTTGAACGGCTAAGATCTTGCCGTCTTGTTCTTTGAGAGCTTGCTCGAGCTTGGTATCGGATACGTTGGGCTCGGGCTTGTTTCTTGGCTCGGACGCTACGGCAGCCATTTGTGTCTTGACTTGCTCGTGCATGGCGTCTATTCGACAGTCTACCTTAGTTTGACCGCCATCGTATTTCTGCTCGAGCCTGGTAAAGTTCTCTTCCAATTGCTTAAATTTTCGGTTCATTTCATCTTGGCTTGCTTTCAGTCTTTGGTTCTCCGACTCGAGCAGTCTATTCGCTTTGCCAGCATTTTCGGATTGGGCTTTCAGCTCCCGAATAGATTGTTCAAACTTGCGTTTGAACAGACTAAGCTCATTATCTAGCTGGGGCCTGAGCGATTCGAAGGCTGAGTCTCGGGACTGTGTCGGTTGCTTGTCGGGATTGGAGGGCGCTTTCGCAGTGGGCTCCTCCTTCTCTTGAACGCCTGTTTGAACGCCTGTTTGAACGCCTGTTTGGCCGCCTGTTTGAACGCCTGTTTGACCGGCCAGGCCTGGCAGTATCTGGTTCGGTGACAGATGGCCGAATTCCGTCTTTAACCTTTCATCTATGGTGAAGATCTGCTTGGTGCACATAACCAAGTCGCTCGTGGCTGTCTTTATTTGGCCCTGGAACATTTCCACAATAGACGGAAAGTCGACATGTTTGGTGCCGGACCGTTCATGGTCTGCTCGTAGTTTCTCAAGCCTCTTGTCTGCAATTTCTTTCTTCTGCATCCATGACACCTTCTCGCATATGAGGTTCGTTAAGAGTTTGATGTCGGCATCTCTGGCGTTTCGTGCTGCGTCCGCGTCCGACTTGGGCGTGTTCTGGGTTGCAGGTTCTATTGATTGTCAGTGATCGACCACTCTGTTGCGAAGATGTCTCTACCCACCCTGCCCTGAAAACTTGTCGACGTTGGTGGGGATTGTTTTGTGCGGGCTTGTTCTCCTATTGGGAGAATCGTGCGATGGAGACATGACGAGAAGAGGTCTGACGGGATCGCTCCGATAATCCGAACTCCAACGGCGAACATTTTGTGGCGAGCCGCGACCGCGACCTCTTGGAGAACCGCGATCTCGTGTTGGGCTGCGATCTCTGTATTCTCGGTATGTTCGATCGCGATCGCGCTCGTCACGTCGGTCGTAGTCGCGATGTTCTGTACCTCGACGACCGAAATCACCACCACCCCGCCTGCTCGGGCCAGGCGCCATCGCGGCACTGGCAACACTGGCGAGGACACCAAAGCATGCGCGGATGAGGGGCGGTGTGAGACAGGGTTTGGGATGGCAGATTGCCTAGATGGCGCATGAGGAGGGTCCAGCCAGTCGCACGTTGCCGAGGGCAGATGTCGCTGCCAATGCCGCTGCCGCTTTGTACGCGACCGAACGATCTCGTTAACCAAGGTAGTAGGCAGGCACCTGGGGCCTGGGATGAGGATGTACGCGGTACGAAGTAGAGGTGAGCGATGGTAGAGGAGTAGGAAGCGTCCAGATTGCGTGCTTCGGAGGAAAACTGGAAGAGGCGACTGAAGAGGTATGGAGGTAAGTACTTGGGTTGATGGGAGAGGAGATGATGGGAAGGGGAAGAAAAAGCAACAAGAGGGTGACAATGAGACACCAACCTAGGGGCACTCTTTCTAGTGGCAGTTGGCTGCTGGCAGGGAACAGAGAAGCTCCTGCTACTAATCTGGCGGGCCTTGCCAAATGAAAGGGACAGAGAAGCCGCACCGCGTTGGGCCCTTGTTGAAAGAGCGCAAAGGCAGTGGACGACCCCGCCTATGCAGTGCACTTGCCGCGCGCCTGCAATTGAAACCCAGACGAAAAACCCAATTATCAAGCTGTGAATCACGGCCAAAGGCGTTCGGGTTTCGAGCGTTGGCTAAGCAGCGCGGGCGCCTGTCGTGCGGCCCCGCCATCCGGCCAGCTCACAGCCAGAACAAAGCTAGATACGCACCTTGCAATCTGAGACTAGTGAGCCGGTTAGTCTACCTTGGGAAGGGGAAACTTCAGGCCAATCACCAGAATATCGCTTTGCTCGAGATTTGATGCGGCCTGCTCTGGCATCTCAACAACAACCTTCTGCAAACGGGGAAGAAGGAATCCGATGTTGCCCCGCAGCACTATCACCAGGTATGCACTTTGAACATAAGGGCAATTAGGCTGTGATGGACTTGGATTCCCAGAAACACTTAGAACCTTCAAGTATTCCTTTGGCTGGACAATTGGTTTGTAGACAGGGTGTTTCGTCGTTGGGATTTCTTTTCTCGCTATGACGGATGAGTTTGTACACCTGAATAAAAATTTAACTCGTTTTTGAAAGAATTTGCGAGTAAAAGAAAGTTTTGATGGTTGTAAATTCTGTATTTCTGACTTGTGGGGCAATTGCGCTTGTACTTAAAACCTAGGCTGCTTGCGCTTGGTGATGCATCCGTCAAACTTCGACTCCGAAACTTCGACTCCGAACTGCGTCTTTTATTCCTCCCAGACCAGCCATACGAATCCCTCTCGCCCTGTCGCCCTGTCGCCCTCTCGCCCAACACCACAGCCAGTCATCCCCGGTCGCACATCATGTCTATCAGGGTTGTCTTGGGAGCCCAATGGGGTTTGTCATTTTCCTTTCCCATGTTTGGTGCCCCGCGCGGGGTGTGCCGACGACGTCTTGTCGCTAACTCGATTGCGCTTCCCTAGGAGATGAAGGAGTACGTCTACCCCCTCCGATCTATCATACCGAGGCTCTCAACTGACCTATTAAACGTCAGAAAGGCAAATTAGTAGACATTCTCGCGCCCGAAGCTCAACTCTGGTACGTTCTTTACGAGGAAGAAGGGTTGTTGTTGGTGTTGTTGTTTCTGGATATGGTTGGGAGTCAACAGAGGGCAGATATGGCTAGGAGTCGAACATTGTGCTAGCAACATGGTATCGCCCTGGACCAAAATTCGCCCTCTGTTAACATACTTCTCCTATATCCAGGAACCTACCCCCTCCCGGCAGGTCCAATTTCACGACTAGTAGACGCTGACTTGATGATAGCGCGAGAGCCGCCGTAAGCCCGACATCCTCTGCGACGTCGTATACAAAAATACTGAAACGAGATAACAGGGAGGACACAATGCGGGTCATTCAATTTTGTGAGTCTGGTCTGCCGTGCTATTCTGCCACGAGTTATGCACTATGTCGCTGACCACCATTGCCACAGCGCCAACGGAGTCTCGTACAGGTATGCGGACGTCGAATCAAAGCCCCGGTTGTCGACCAAGCGAATAACTGACCAACAATAGCTTTCACCTGCTCCCTTCCGGTCTCATCAACCCGAACTGGTACGTTGTCAACAATTGTTCACCTTTGACGAGCAGACGCGCTGACTTGACGGTAGCATGAACTTCATCGGCTCCGATGTGTAAGTTGCTCGAATTCCCTTCTCGGCAAGACGAGTCAGTGGTGAGCAACCATTCGACCGGTGCTAACGGCATCCACCTGCAACAGGAGCTTCCACGTGTAAGTCTCACAAATCCAGTGCTCTGCGCTTCCATGCGAGTCTCTCGTATCGCCACCCAGCTCAACACGCAATCCGTTCGGCGTATCAAGACATAGCTACAATGCTGACCATTTCCAGCCCTTCGTTTTTCTCAGAATTGAAGCAGCTTGACGAGGTAATTCCTACTCTAGCAGCTATCAAGAGATCGTTGCTGACATCAGAGATAGAAAGGACTCCCCAATGTCTATAGTCGGATCCTTGTGTCTGACAGAGTCAGTGACCTACGCAACGCTGGGCCGCCGCGTTATGTCATACACTTACTGACTCGTTACACCTAGGTTCATATCAACTTTGACCTTCACGCCGCCGTCGATGGTCTCGAGGAGGTCGAGCTAGGAGGTAAGCGATCTATAATCAGGGCTTTTGTTCATGTCTAACTTGACCAGAGCGCAAGATCGGCACCACTGGCCGCGGAATTATAAGTCCACCTTGTTTATATCCTTGACAACATAAGCTAACTTTACTGTGAACGGACCCTCATACGCTGTAAGCACATATTCGCATTGTCGTCCGTCAAAGTTATACGTTTATACTGACACTGAACTTGATAGACCAAGGCTGCTGTAAGCATTCAAAATCCCAGAGCACCAAATATCTCACTAATCCCGGGATTAGAGAAGCGGCATCCGTTTAGCCGACGTGTTCGACCAAGAACTCTTCGAAACGAAACTGCGTCGACTAGCATATGGCTACAAGGCCCGATACGGCGATCTGCTCAAGTACGATGTCGAGGAAGAGATTGAGAGATTCCGAGGATACCGTACGGAGCTCGCAAAGTATGCCATTGATGGTCTGAGCTTTATGCATTCTGCGTAAGTAACCCTCGCGGCGCGGTATCGAGAGGAGCAGAGGAATGGATCAATATCCAGGATAGTTCCTTGGTCTTCCCACAAAGCTTTCCCCTATACATATGATAAGAAGCTAATCTTTCTAGACAAACGAGCAACATGAACGTGATTATTGAGGGTGCAAATGTTCGTGCTCAACTCCCAGCAAGTTGGTTATTTACTGACCTGACCGGGCTGGTAATCTGCCTGTCGTTATGTACTTGAAGCTCTTAAACTTTGGCATCGGCGAGGGGACAATATCATGTCAACCGCTGCTCTGTCCACGGTTGAGGCTTGGGAGTACATGACCAGGTGGTTTACTTGTCCTGACACCAACAGGCCGTAATGCTCGACATTTCGATGGGATCATACCCCTATGTCACTTCATCCAACACCACAATTTCTGGCATCATCGCCGGCTTAACGCTCAACCCTAAGAACATTACAGAGACCATCGGAGTGGTAAAAGCCTGTAAGTAACATGAGTAATCACTGGACCTTTTGGCTAGTAACCATATCGAAACCAACCCCCTACCCCTAACCATCCGCAATGGTTTGTAGCAGATGCTGACGACTATAGACACCACACGTGTTGGCGCTGGCGCTTTCAAGACAGAAGATCTCGGAGAGTACTGTCACCCTACTCACTACTCAGCTTTGGAAACGAAGCAGACTGACCATGTGCGCAACAGGGTCGGAACGAAACTCCAGGAGATTGGCCGAGAATGGGGAACATCCACAGGCCGAAGACGTCGCTGTGGCTGGTAAGCCTCTCTTCCTAAAGAATTTTGGGTGCATAGCTAACAGTGTAGGCTCGGTTTGTCAACACCTCGCGTTATTTTTCAATCTCAAAATTGGCCGTTACTTACTCGGACTTCATAGATCTCGTTGTTGTGAAGCATGGCCACATGGTCAACTACTACACGTCGTTGAACTTGACCAAGGTAAGCCTTGCAAAAACTACTCTGAGGGGATTGGAAAAATTGACTCTTCATACAGCTCGATGTACTTGATTCTTTCGAGACAGTCAAGGTAGCCATTGCGTACAAAGACAAGAGCACAGGCAAGGTAGGAAGCTGTTGTAGTCCGAGGTGTTGAGGCATAGCTGAAAGTATTAGGAGCTTGAATCTTATCCGGCGGACCATAACACACTAGATAACGCCGAAGTCGTTTACCACGAAATGCCTGGGTGGAAACAGCCGACGACCAACGCCCGGACATACCACGATCTTCCCAAGCAGGCCCGGGATTATGTCGAGGTACAATTATTTTCAACTGCAGGATGGATCTGATCTTATTTACTGACTGTCTCTTTAGTACATTGAGAAGTTCATTGGGGTCAAGGTTAGTTGGTTGCTTCGCCTAAAATGGCTTCGCTTGAACTGGCTTCGAAGATCTATGCACTAACTTTGACCAGGTAAAATGGATTGGTACTGGTCCTGACCGTGAAGCTATGATTACGCGTGGCTAGGTAATCTGGTGACTTGCTTTATGCTTGTTACCGGTGACGAAACGCCCTTTGAAGGCTTTTCTCTGCATCAAGCGCTTGAAGCCCCTAGCTGAAGCACTGTAATCAGTGTAGATAGAGAACCGATAGCACGCAACCCAATAGATGGATATTTCGGCTCTTATTATCCTCCATACGCTCTAGATAGCTTGATTAACCAATGTGCAAGACCTACTGTAATATTTAATAGGACTGGCAGCTTATAATATTGTTAAAGGCTTTATTAATCTTAAGACCTTTAATGTTATTAACACTTTCATAAGCCTTAGAAACTTTTATTAATTAAGCTATATAGTCTTTACTAATAGAAGTATTATACTTACTATTGTATATCTATTTTTACACTATTAATTGTAACAATGAATGTGCTTGCTCCCATGAGCTCCTTGAGGCGGTGCACGCTAGTCCTGTGGCGCAAATTTCAATAGGCGCCAGCCGCGCGCGCATGTTTTTTTTCGACACAGGCAGTACGCATACCTATACCTAGCACGGAGCTCGAAAGTCTCCAGCCTCACACTCCGTTAGCATTCCTACAAACTGCCACGGCCTTGCTTCCCAACTTTGAAATCTCGGCCAACCTGTGTGGGCAATACGCGACAAGATGGCTGCTGTGAGTGCCTCATCTTCTCCTCCGTGCCACCGGTTACTGACGATGCGCCCTCTAGCCCGTGATGACCGTGTCCGATTCCAAGGACCTTCGAGGTCTGAACCTCATCGCCGCCCATTCTCACATCCGTGGACTCGGCGTCGATGCCACGACCCTAGAACCCAGAGCCTCCTCTCAGGGCCTCGTCGGCCAAGAGAAGGCGCGTAAGGCTGCTGCCGTTATTCTACAGATGATCAAGGATGGCAAGATTGCTGGTCGCGCAGTTCTCATCGCCGGTCCTCCCAGGTAAGCTTGCTCGTCGCCATTGTGTCAATCCGTCGTGCGCTGACCGTCTTCCAGCACCGGAAAGACTGCCATTGCCATGGGCATGTCCCAGTCTCTCGGTCCCGACGTTCCCTTCACCACCCTCGCGGCCTCCGAAATCTTCTCCCTCGAGATGTCCAAGACCGAAGCCCTCACGCAAGCCTTCCGCAAGTCCATCGGCGTCCGAATAAAGGAGGAGAGCGAGATTATGGAGGGAGAGGTCGTGGAGATTCAGATTGATCGCAGCGTGACAGGCAGTGCAAAGCAGGGCAAACTCACCATCAAAACGACCGACATGGAGGCCGTATACGACATGGGTAGCAAGATGATTGATGCCATGACCAAGGAGCGCGTCATGGCCGGCGACATTATCTCGATCGACAAGTCTTCAGGCAAGATTACCAAGCTCGGCCGATCCTACGCTCGGTCGCGCGACTACGATGCCATGGGCGTCGACACCAAGTTCCTACAGTGCCCCGACGGCGAGCTGCAGAAACGCAAGGAGGTGGTGCACACCGTCACCCTGCACGAGATTGATGTCATCAACTCGAGGACACAGGGCTTCTTGGCTCTCTTCTCGGGCGACACGGGAGAGATCCGCAGCGAGATCCGCGACCAGATCAACACCAAGGTTGGCGAGTGGAAGGAGGAGGGCAAGGCCGAGATCGTCCCTGGCGTGCTATTCGTCGACGAGGTGCACATGCTCGACATTGAGTGCTTCTCGTACATCAACCGTGCCCTCGAGGACGACCTAGCCCCTGTGGTCATCATGGCCAGCAACCGGGGCAACTCGCGCATCCGCGGCACCAACTACCGCAGCCCTCACGGTTTGCCACTCGACTTCCTAGACCGCATCGTCATCATCAACACGCATAGCTACAACCCTGAGGAGATCAAGCAGATCCTCTCGATCAGGGCCCAGGAGGAGGAGATTGACGTCGACGCCGACGCCCTCGCCCTGCTCACCAAGATTGGCCAGGAGGCCGGCCTCCGCTACGCCAGCAACCTCATCAGCACCTCGCAGCTCCTCTCGGCCAAGCGGAAAGCCAAGCAGGTCACCGTCGAGGACGTGCAACGCAGTTTTAAGCTCTTCTACGACCCGGCCCGCAGCGTCAAGTTCGTCGCCGACTCAGAGAACCGGCTGATTGGCAACACTGGCGCAGTGGACTTTACAGTGGCGGGCAAGGGCCCGGCGGCGGCGGCGGCGGCCAACGCTAATGGGACTGGCGAGGAGAAGATGGATCTCAGTTAAATATTCGGCGAGCAGGCCTGGCGTTTGGGAACGGGTGTGTAGTCAAGGGCGGCTGTGACGGATATTGTACCATACGATAAGTGGCGTAGACGGTGCGTCAAAGCTAAACCAAAACACAGAACCAAGTGATTCTTCTTCTTCTTCTATGGATATCAAAGTACGCACAATTATGTCTTCGGAGTGCAATCATGAAACCCGCTACTCCGGGATCGTAGCATCAAGGTCGGATCTTCCGGGCACTCGCATTCCTGGAAACGAATCAAAAAGCCCCAGCCTAACGCCGATTTGCCTCACATCATTTCCATGCAACATCTACCCCAGCCAAAGCGGTCATTATGCCTCGCCGCCCACCTCCTCGAGCTCATCCCAAGACGTGGCGTCCTGCGACGACATTACGAGGGTGCTGTTTTGGAAGTACATCAGACGGACCTGGTCCGACCACGAGACGGCGGCGATGCTGCTGTCGGGCTCGCCCCAGGTGTCGTCGTTGTTGACGCTCCAGAGCGTCGTGGTGTTCTGGAAGTAGGACACGATGGTGCCCGTCGAGGGGTTGGTGTAGTAGACGCGGTACGACTCGAAGCTGGGCACGTAGACGCTCGCGAAGGCGGCGCTGGCCGACCAGTCGGAGCCGGGGCTCTCGTCGATAGGTTCCGCTGGAGGGAGTTAGTTGACGGGAACTGGGGATGTAGGTGAAGGTGAAGAGGAGGATGAAGGGTGCAAACATACAATCGACGGCGCCCAGGATGTCAGAGTACTCAAAGTAACGCAGCCGCTCGGTCGAGTCGGACACGTAGAAGACGTGCAGGGCCGTGGCGTTGGCCCTCGACGCGGCAATGGACGAGCCCGTGCCGACGTCGCCCATGAGGTTCGACGAGGACCAGTCCCCGTCGTCGTTGTGCAGGACCCAGATGTTGCCGCCGTCGGCCTGGAAGTAGACGCGCATCGAGTCGTTGCTCAGGCGCAGCGCCGCCAGCTTGGTGTCCGGGTGGACGGCGTTGCTCACGTTGGACGAGATGATGGAGTTGGAGCTGACCGAGCAGGGTCCCGTCTGGCTATCGTCGTCATCGTCGTCGTCGTCGTCGTCGATGTTGCCGCAGTCCAGGACGGCTTCGGCGATCTGCGTCTCGTTGTCCGCTGTCGTGACGTAGTACAGCCGGGTGGTGACTGCGGAGGATGAGAGCGAGGCCCCCGCGGCCAGGGGTGCGCCCCAATTAGGCTCGACAGATAGATCGAGGGTATAGCTGCTAGTGCCTTCGTCATCGTGGATGCGCTGGTACAGGATGTCGGTGGTGTTGAGGTCGTTGTAGAAGACGTGCGCGGTCTGGTCGTCGTCGTCGGTGACGAGCGCGGCGGCCATACAGCGCTCGTCGGCGTCAATCGGCCCCGTCTTCCTCGGCACAGGTCCGGACGGCGATGAGCCGCTGCCGGAGTCGGAGTCGTCGCCTCCGGAGCCGGCCCTCAAACCTCTGACGACACCGCCGACGATGGCAGCCACCAGCACGGCGGCCAGCACAGTGAGGCCGATGAAGAAGTTGAGGCGCTTCATGCCACAGCACGTCCGCGCCGGGCGGTCTTGGTCAGAGAGGCCTCGCCGCCTCTCATGTCCCCGTCGCCATCCTTGTTCGCGACGACCTCTTTCTGAGTGTTGTCGAAGGCGAGGATGAGGCCGGCGGGAGTCTCGACGACGACCTCTTTCTGGGTGTTGTCGAAGGCGGGGATGAGGCCGGCGGGAGTCTCGACGACGACCTTGCCGTGGCCCTGCGGATCGAGCTGCAGCGCGGTGTTTACCACCTCGGGCGCACGTTCAGGGTTGACCGCGATGGGATATCTTTCATCGTCGCGCTGGGGGGTGTTAGTTTTGTCGGTTCGGCTCAGTCAGATGAGGCACGGAGCATACCATCTTGAGGTTCTTGACGAGAACCTGGAGGTCCCAAGTGTGTAGGATGAGGCAGACGAGATACTACGTATCGTATCGACTTGTGTCTTGAGGGTCTCAGTCCTGGAGGATCATTCCCGGCCAGGAGATAGATGGGTCGAGATGGAGACGGGACGAACGCTGGATGGAACTTGGAAAAGAACTGGGCAACTCAAGAAGAAGCCATGGTCGCAATCCGTCTCGGCAAAGCTGCTCCTGCACGGTAAGTCAAACATCGATTCCACGGGCTAGGCTACTAAGTTTCAGCCCCGGCCGTTGTCTATCACATCCCAGCCCTGCACGAAGATCATCACCACCAGTTGTAGTTGGGTCCGGCGAGCGGGATGGATAGAATCATGACGGAATCTCGAGGTTAGTGCTATCCTCCGGCCTTCCAGTAGCCTCTAGGGCCTTTCTAGTTCCCCACGCCACGGGGCGAAGCACAGGACCATGCGATTGCTGAGGCAGGGGGTGGCATGTTGGAAACATGAGTAGTGGTTATGGTTGGGCGCGAGATGCGACGATCTTTCTATACGATGCAAGTTGACGACGCTGCTTCCTTGGCACCATGGCCCGTGGGTCCGCGAAAAGACGGCTGGAGCAAGCAAGCAAGTCTCTGTTCGACTTTCCCAAGAAGAGGAACCTTGGCATTGAACGAGAGAAAAACGGGCTAGGACCGTTACACTCTTTTGTTTGCCGGGCTATTCTTGGAGTCTTGGGTTGTCAATCATGGAGTCTACTACATAGTCCAAAACTACATAAGTATCCTGAGATCGCCGATAGTCTGGCTTGATACGGAGTAGAACGGCACTTGAAAGTAACTTTATTATCCCTTGTTGAAGGTGTTAGTCCAATTTCCTCTAATGATAATCCCTCAAATCGGGCCATTGCCCTCCTCCCGACAGACAAGGTCGACGACGACGAGGCTGAGCACCCGTTCTGCATGTACATTAGGATGCATCTTCTCCATAGCTCATTCGAGCACCCCAGACTCGGACCCATAACACCATATTTAAGATACTCGCTAAGCCCAGTTCAACACTTGACATGACGCAAGCTACACAAGGGTAGCCCGGCCAAGCACCCGTCTGCTGGAATGAAAGGACTCTCTCTGAATTGGCTGACATTCCGTTTCGCCATCTGTTGTAGACGGCACAGCGACTGGCTGGTGTTCATTCGGGTCAACAAGCGCCAGAGCTGTAAAGATGAGATAATTCAACCGTCACATCGCCAATTGTCTCCTGCTCAGCTGCTTGAGCTCCAAGAAGAAGCGTCAGTCTATGAACCTTTTTTGTCGGGCACTCCGTTATGAAGTCCAGTAGTTCATTGGCCTCGCTTTGTAAGAAATGGGGTTGTTGGTCTCGCCAAACCGCCAAGCGAGGCTGAGTATACACACAGCAGTGCGTTGGCTGGCTTGGCTTTGTCAGTATTGGTCACACAAGGGTCCACCTCTCATGGCACGTATGGAGACTCGATGAATTTGTACTTCTCGTTAGTCTCCCATTTTTTTCATCAAGGACCTTTCTACCTCTAAGTATATGGGTCCAACCACAATCTATGTAAGTCGGCAATGTGAATAATGTACAGCGAAGAGGAAGGCAGGATGCCATCCTGGTGGTTGTCCAACACCTCTTCAACAAGAGTCCAGAACAGGATGAACTTCATCGAGTCCACCGCTCAAACGACCGTCTTGCAAGGCTTAACGACCGAAGGCGGGATGCCGAAGCGCTCCGAGAACGGGTCGTCTCCAGCTTCCTTCGGCTCGTGCTCGATGATGTTGGCGATGAGCTCCGAACGCTCGGAGCCCCAGTACGTCTTGATGAAGGCGAAGATGAGGTCCAGCGCGGACGTGACCTAGCAGTCGTCAGCAACATATTTTGGATACTCCCGACAACCGGCAGAGATGTAAAATGGCATAGACTTACACCGGACGAAGACCAGATCTTGCCGTCGATGACGAAGCGCGCCGGCGTCACCCAGTTGACATTCGGGCCCATGGCTTTCACCGTTTCCCAGGCCTTCTTGTTGGTCGTCGCCATGTGGCCGTCCAGCACGCCCGCCTGCGCGGCAATGCCGGCGCCGGTGCAGATGGTCATGAAGATGTCGACCTTGGGGAACATCTTCTGGATGTAGGCGATCTCGGCCTGCAGGTTGGTGCTGCGGGCGCCGGGCCCGCCGGGGACGATGAGCACGTCGAGGTCGAGGTCGTCGTCGAAGGTGTTGGTCGGCTGGACGACGGGCCAGAAGCTGGAGTTGAAGCTGTTCATGGTGATGGGCTCGGTGGTGACGGGGTCGAGGCTGGCGGCCACCAGGTGCAGCTTCATCTGCTGCGCGCCCAGCGCCAGGAGCTGCAGCGGGTCCAGCGTGCCGAAGACGTCGATCATGTCGAAGGCCCGGAACAGCACCACGCCGATGTTGCGGATGTCCGAGCCCCGCAGCGCCGGGATCGCCCCGGCGTCACGCACGTGCCGTTGGACGATGCCGCCGCCGTGCGGGAGACGCCATGGTGGCGGTGCGGAGGCAGGGCCGCGGCGAAGGGCGCGGTGAGGAGGGCGAGGGCGCCGGCGAGGTATGAGGTTGAGAACCGCATGGTGTCGGTGTCTTTGTTGGGTCTCTGCTGGTTTTGTTGTTGTTTTTGACTTGAACGACCAGCGTCAAGAGTGTCTAGGGAGTGACTGAAGCTGGTAAAGGGAGTGGACGCTTGTCTGAGTGATCAAGAAACAAGGGGAGTCAATCCCGAGGCGAAGCAGATCTCGTAGTCTCTCCGGAGAGCAGGCAAGGCACAGGAAGGAAGAAAGGAAGAAAGGAAGACAAGGCAAGACAACCAAAAATGAACAGAACCGAAACCAAGAATGTTCTTGATGTTAAAGGCGAGAACTCGTATGGCCCACTGTGATTCATGGACCCGGGGCTTCTTATATACCTACCTACCGACTTCTCACACAACGTTCTCATCCACCCACGTCTATGCAAACCTGCAACTTATCAATCCTCCGTCTCCATCATCCCGAAGCCAAGAGCCAATCCGCAACTCGCAAGCGAAAGGAACGGACGGGGGGGAAACTTGCTCAAATCCCCTAACCACATGAACTACTGCGCCTCCCGAACATGGCCAAGCAAAAGCAGCAGTCGAAACCACCACTACAGCGTAACCACATCCAATAGTTGCGGCTCGCCGAGTCCCATTCCCCCTTCCCTCATTGCCAAGTTAATCAATATGCATCCCGTCGCTCACATAGAGTGGAACCGCTCCCCGGGCTCCGCAACCTGATACTCCGCCGGGATCCCGGAAAACGAGAATTCGGGCCTCTCCGGGATGGGGGGTGAGCGAGTTTGCCGCGCGCGAAACCCCCTTCTTCTCCCCTATCGTTTATGTTCTCTAAGACCACCTTAAACATGCTCACCGAGGACTAGGACTTCATCGGTAGGCGGCGCAGGGATGATGCCTCAAGTACCCGGGGCCCCACGTCGCTTTTGGCGGAGCAAAGAGCGATTGGAAGGGGGGACATGGGACAAAATTGAGAGAGACTCGCTCGAAACAAACCATGGATGCCTTGGCCTGCTTCCCGAGTTCCTCAATAACTGTCAGACTTGTCGGTATGGATACCTAGGCCAGCCAAGTCTTTTCTCCGTCTCAGACTTCGGCACCCTCTTAACTTCGGATGAAAGACTCACCAGTCAAAGGACGTTTCTCTGCCCCTGGACGAAATAGAAGGACTTGGAAACGTAATCCCTAGAAATCAGGGGACTGGAGTCAAAGTTATGGCCACTGGCTTTGGTGCCGTTTCAGGTTTCGTCCAAGTCAGCCAACCACAGCACCCAAAACAACCCTAACTTGAATATTGATCAACATCAACTGTCAACTGCCGTCATCCAACGGAGCAGCCCTCGAATACAGCATCCTCTCAGGGTCATTGTCTCTTGTCTCCAATCAATCATTCTCACATTTTCTCATATCACTATCGCTATCGAGCACGCCAACCCGTGCCACCTGAGAGATGTAACCGCCATCTCTAGTCCCCAAGAGGGGGTCCCTATCATTACTTTGCGTGTCTCGGTTCTGGCGTCCAATGATTCCAGCAACCTCCCATCCATGACAGTGGTAGCTTGTGTCCATCTCGTCATAACAAAATTATCAACGCCTTTGCCAGTCCCAGGGAATTTCCGTTCCGCCCAAATCGAGCCCTTTCCAAGATCGCCGAGAGGTATATATAGGTACAAGACATGATTACCGAACCGATGCACTGAGCAGTCAGCACATCATCGGCCCTCCAAGCCGGCGAGCTGCGCTGCCAAGACCTCGTTGCCCTTGAGCAGCTCTTCCAGCCACTCCGCAGCCATCGACAGCATCGTGCTCTTGCTGAAGCCGCCGCCCCGGAGCCCCGGAACCAAGTCGCACAGGTCATCGAAGCCCTCTTTAATTAGCGTCCTTCGCTTCTGCTCGCTCCGGATGTGGTTTTCTCGCTTTTGCTCCTCCGAAAGATTCTCTCGTGCAGATTTGGCTGCATTGGCAAGTGATTTCCGTCGCTTCCCAGCTGCTGTTTCTTCAAGGGGTGGCGACGAGGTGGAGGCGGCACGTTCGGCCTTGGGTTTTCGTCTCCTTCCAGCTTTGGGAGTGGCTGTGTCGTTATCGGCTTCGCCATCCGGGGCTTCTTTGCCGGTCTTGCTCTTCCGTCTCTTCCGTGGCGGTGCATCGGCTTCTTGTTGCATTTTGACTAAGTTCGCCACTCGGTTGCGACCTGCAGTTGCCATTTGTCCATGGCTAGGACTACTTGGTCGCGTGTTATCCGCGCTTTGACTAGGCTCTAAGCATTCAAGATATTTGAGCTGTTCCTTGGCAATCGACTCGGTCGTCTCCTTATCCGAGTGTGTGGTGTAGCCCTGGATGTGGTTGAAGTTGGAATCTGAACCCCACTGGTACTCTGGAGGGGGGGGTTCCCGGACCTGGCGCCTCTCCTGCGAGCCAAATACCCAGTCCGCAAAGGTGGCTTCAACCTCGCCGGCTGCAAGACTTCGCCGGTTGTCCTCTCGAAACTCTTCCAGGGGCTGGTGTCGAAGATGACCGACGGGGGGTCCGATCGTTCTACGTGGATACGTTGACTCGGTACCGCTAGAGTTGTGTCGCTGAGCAGAACCGTTCTGTAGGAGAGTAGCTGCGGCGTTGAGGACGTCGTCGGGGGTGTGGTTGTGCTCCAAGTGCGGTTGAGCTGGAGGCGGCGGCGGAGGGGGAGGCGGCATCATCCCAGAGCCCATAGGCATCAGATTATGGTAGTCACCCAAACTGCTGGCTAGACCGTGGCCAGGAGGCGAAGTCAACGAAGGGCCTGGCTGTTGGCCAAACGAGGTGGTAGAACCCATGAACTGGGGCGGCAAGTCAAGCCAGGTGTCTGTGAAGTTGAGGCCCTCGCCGAAGGAGGGCATGTTGTAGTGGTCGGCCGTCATGTCCTCAAAGAAGGAAGACAGGAGTTTGTTGTCATTGTCGGAGAGTAGGGGAGCGCCAGGGGCGGGCTCGGGGGGGTCGAGGAGAGGAGGTTCTTGATTCGGATCAACCGACACTGGAGTCAAGTAGCATGTTAGTTACAGGGCATACGGAGGCAAGTTTTGGAGCCTAGGAAAGTGACAAGGCAGGTTACATACAGCCAAAGGCCAAAAAGGGATTGGAGGGCGGCTGCGACGAACCCATCCTCGGAGCCTGTTGTACGGCGAGCATGGGGGCGTCTTTGTGGTGTAGCGGTCTCGAAGGACGGCGGAGTCTTGGAAGCCGGTTCTTGGGCTTATTGATTGTACTTGGGGGCGCTGTCGCTAGTGACGGCGGTTGGAGGCTGAAGACGAGGAGGCGGAAGCGGCGGCTGGTTTGTTGGTGTCGTTATTGAACACGGACAACGACCAGAGACACGAACGACGAGTCGGGTGCCTCTAGCACATGACACAACCGCAACTTGGAGCGAAATCCGGGGAAGCGACAAAGCATCGACCAAGTCGCGTGCAAGGGCAACAGGCGGCAGACAGGCCACAGGCAGAGTCGACCAAGGACGAGGCCGGGAATGGACGATGAGTTTGTTGGGGAAACAGCTGAAAAGAAGTCAAAGTTGGACCGTGGTACGGCAGACGTGGGACGTGGATCGTAGTTCGTGGTTCGTGGGGTCGTCCTGGCCGCTTGGCGACGGGGGGGGACGCTTTTAGGGCGCTGAATGGGGCCGGGGCCTCGATTTGAGTAACAGCAACTTAGAAGAAGCGAAAGAGCAAGGGCACGAGCTCAATGCGGGGAGAAGGAGGGCTCGGGAGGAGTGCTCAGGAGGAGTGCTCAGGAGATGGGCTCGAGAGGAAGAGGAGGGTTCGAAGAAGGTGACGTGCAGTAGTAGAAGCAGTAGCCGCAGCGGTAGCTGGGAGAATGTGGAAGGGGATACGTAGTACGTGGGTAAGGCGACGGATCAGGGAGCGAAGGGGACGAGCGAGTTCAGATGTTGAGGCGCATGCGCAGAGGCAGGTGTTTGCATTCACATCACGCCCAGGCCTGCCTGTATCTGCGTCTGCATCCCCAGGCGAATGAATGGCAAGGCTGCGGGTTCTTGCTGGGTTGCTGTTCGCTAGAAGGCGTCGTGGAACACGGAGGAGGAAATGACGAGAAGTGAAGGTCAAGCGCAGAGAGAGGGGAGAGGGAGAGAGAGAGCGAGAGAGAGAGAGAGTGTGTGTGTGTGCTTGTATGTGTGTGTTTGTATGTGTGTGTGTGTGTGTGTGTCTGAATGAGATGGTGGAGTGGTGGGCAGGCAAGGTGTGAGTTGTGGAGGAGACGGCAGCGACGGTGGATGAGCAAGTGATGGGCGTTGCAGGCCAAAGCGACATTAGAACAGGGCGGGCTGAAGGTACTGTACTTTGAGTCCCGGCGGCCCAGGGCCTAAGTGGACACTAGTTCGCCGAATGCAGCAGTAACTCACAGCAATACAGGGCCTTCAGCACTGACCAGCCATGTGGGCATGTACCGCTACATGATCCCGTGTACACGGTACATTAGGGACGATGCGCCATGTCCACTGCCATGTCCCGTCTTAGGTCACCTGCATCGCTCGACGAGACTCCCCCCCGCGACCCAACAGCAAGGCGGCGCCCCTCCTCTCTATGATCCTGATCGATTGCATCGCCGGTCAGGACAGAGTACGACGCATGCTACACCAAGTCCGACAGGTTATAGCTGTCATTGGCCCCCGTTGCGGCGCCCATGACTGGGCATGTCGTTCCGGGCGGCCCGATACTAGCATGGAGCGTTTATCGGTGGGTTTGCACCAAAGGCCGAATATGCACCTAGGGAACTATCACATGCTTGCGCCAACCTTGCCAACTTTGCGACTCAGCTGTCAAATCCAAGCAAAAGTCCGCGTTAGAGCGAGTGCGATTTAGCTCCACGGGCACCTCCGCCACCACCGTTAACCCAGCTTCGAGCCTGGGACGCCAACCAACTAGAATACCAACCAGTCCAGTGCCAGTCCACCAGTTCCCAGGGCTAGGATCCCACCGCGGAAGACTGCAGGCGCGCCAGGCAGTGAACTGCATGTGGTGGTGGCCAACTTGCAAACGGGCTTGCTGGTGCTGGTGGTGCTGGTGCTGATGCTGATGGGTCCAAGCCTCCGAGTTCGAGGTCATTCTGTAGCATTGGAGATAAGGGACCTCTGGAGACTCCGGTGACATGGCCACGCAGACCAAAGACACACTGAAGACGCATATTCGTTGGTAGGTATTCGTACTGTACCAAGGTCAGCACCGAAGCTGATGGATTTCGCGGGCGGGATGAGCCTCTCGTCTCGTGACCCGCTCGTGACCAACTTCGGCCCGCCACGGTCCTGAACAAGGGGTCATCCATGGACTTAGTACTACTATGATCCATCCCCCAAAGTACCTCCCTTCTGGGGAATGACGCCAAAATGGAGGGGCCACCACGACTAGGAGAACGAGCCGAATATCGTTCAAGCACCGAGATTCGACGTGGGCCCCTGTGTGCTGTACTCACTAATTGATTCCCTGGATCGATCCTTTGTACTGTTCATGGATCTTTTTTTCTCTCTCATTGATTTGATTAGCTGCAGGAAAAGTGGTTTTGCATTTGCTCCAGCGGAACTTGCCCGCCGTGTGTTAGTGAGGTGAGCGCCATTTCCCCAGGACGTGGAATGACCTACAGTAAATAGGTAGGTGATGGCTTGATTCCCCAGGCCGAAACCAACTCGGGACACCACGCATCCACACTTCACCTTCTCGCCATCCACCTCACACTTCCCGATCACTCACTGACTCAGTCGCTCAACCATCGATACATCCCGCTCGCCGCCTTATTGTCCGTTACACATTCAACACTCACAAACCTGTGCCCAATCACCCCCGCCTTGTTATTCGGCCTCAGACACCCTTCCAGTTCAACCGAAGGCGCCCCCCCTGATCTGCACATCACATCTCTCACCTTCGGCCATCATCCGCGTCTCGTCCAAGTCTCGTGTCTCCTCTACCTTCCATTCCACAGCCACCACACCTTTCCTCCGAAATTAGGCCACCCGGTTCCCCAGTTCCCCAGAACCCAAACCCAAACCCAGGTTAGTTTGCGCATCTCCACTTGTCCATCCCCCATCATCAACCACCATCACCGCCGTCATCGTCGTCTACCCCAGACACCGCTCAGGCAGCGCGGCCGGGTTGCGGCGTCTCTTGGCCGGGGGTTTGCGGTCAGTTACCGTCCACTACGGTCCTATACGAAGCACTTCGTACGTACCATCTCCTATCCGGCTTGGTTAGATGGATGGCCCCGTCTCCCGCGTCCATCCCCTGGCCGTGGTCGACGTCGACCTTGAACCTGCACGCGCCGTCCCGCAGCCTCGCAGCCAGGCCGAGGCTCATGGCAACGGTTCCCCACAAGTCTCATGCATCAACTCCCGACCTGTCACTTTGCCCTGCCGACGATCATACAGCTCAGGCACAGTAAACCTTGGGATCGGCCATCATTCTGTCGTCAATCGTCAATCGACAATCATCAATCGTCCTATTTGCCCCTCGTCCCATCCCATCCCACCCCATCGTGCCTGTCCTTGATGCTGTCCTCCACTCGGCTCTGTGGAACACACACCCCCCTGTCTGCCCTGTCTGCCTTGTCTGGCTTGTTTGTCCCGTCCGTTGTGTCTGCAGTCATGCTGTCGTATCCCGTTCTTCCTTGGTCTCTTTCACACCCTCTTCATCCTTCGTCGACAGGGGCTTCCGTCTTTTTATTGACTTGCTCCGCATCATCCAGGAACCTCCCCTATCTCTGCCTACCTAATCTGGCCCCTTTCAACCGTCTCAAGCCGGCAGCAGGTCCCGCAGTCCTGTTCGGAACAGCCACCGCATGAGGTAGTCGGGTCGTCGGTCAGCCATGGCTCTCGCTGCGCGTCCTTCCCGCAGAGGGCCCCTGAGTCTCGATGCTGTTCCCGAGATCCTCCGCCCACTCATCCGGGCCTACCTCTTGGGGTATGCCACTGCCGTCGCCCCGCGGTTGCTGACCTTGGTCCTGCAGCATGTTGCCAAGAGAAGGCGGAACCAACAACTCTCTCCGGATCTCGACGACGGCTCGTTTGTCAAGTCTGCCAAGCACATTGTGCGCATGGGCTTCAACTTGCAGCGCTTTCCAACTTTTTGCGCCGTCTTGGCTGGTGGGAGCACCATTTTACAGGTAACTACCTAATCCCTACTCCGTATAATGCCCCCTTTTCTAGAATCCCACGATGGAATCTTGTCACATGCGCCACCCCGGCTGAACCCGGTAGTCTTCCGGATGCCGTCCCGGCACTGGCAGACGCTAGTCTTTACTTGTCTTCACTCTGACAACTCAGCTAACGTGCCTTGAAGGAACCCCTGAAGAGCATCATTGACAAGGTTGCAAGACGCCTCAGCGATGCAGCCCGTCTAAGGTAGGAAGCTCCTATGCCATGGCTTACTCTGCTCATTCACTCATGCTCACAACCGGTCCAATAGACTTGCAAGATGGCTGTCAACCTTCATTGCCGCATGGTATGGCCTTCGCCTCCTCCACTCATATGAGAGCCGAGCATATACACAAACTTTGCCTGTCAACCCGAACGCACATCCAGATGCCCAGCCTCAGACCATCAAGCTCGCTGGTCGAACTCTAGACCTGACCCTGTTCGCCCTTACCCGCGCCCTCGACGTCGTCCTCGGCGATTTATGGGCTCGCCGCAGAGCCCGTCGTGTAGCTGCGCATAAGTGGACCGTTGTAAGTCTTGTCCATGTCCCATACCACCGCGTTACGTTATGGACTTCTCAGTTGACTCCCCTCCAGACCGAACAATGTGTTTCTAAACTTTTCGACCCCCTTGTCTTCGCTGCCTCGAGCGGCTTGGTCATGTGGGCCTGGTTCTACGCCCCGGATTCCCTTCCGAGGACCTACAACAAATGGATCACCTCGGCCGCTGCAGTTGACCCGCGTCTCATCGACGCCCTCCGCCGCTGCCGGACCGGAGAGATCCAGTACGGCAAAGACACTGGGCAAGCGCCCCTGTTGCAGGGCATGTGCGTCGACTTTAACTGGCCCTAGCGTGGGGTGATCCTGCAACGACAATCCCGTTCCCCTGTGAGATTGTACACATGGGCTGTGGTCCTTCGTGCGAGTACCATGCCATAAGCCGCTTCTGCCGCGCCTGGAAGTGGTCCATGGCCACATATCTGCCTCTGACGCTCGCCTTCGCCATGCGCAACCCCTCCCGCAAGGCCGTCATCCGCGCCGTCGCCTCATCCTGCCGCTCCGCCGCCTTCCTAGGCACTTTTATCACTCTCTTCTACTACAGCATCTGTCTAACCCGTACACGCATCGGGCCCCACCTCCTCGAGGACTCCAACGAGTGCCGTCAGCGCATCGACGGCGGGTGGTGCATCGGCGCCGGTTGCATCCTCTGCGGCTGGAGCATGCTCATCGAGACGCCCAGCCGCCGCAAGGACATTGCTCTGTTTGTCGCTCCCCGCGCCATGGCTACGTTCCTGCCGCGGAAGTACCCGCTCGACAAGCAGTGGCGGGAGACGGTGGTGTTTGCCGCCAGCACGGCTATCGTCTTCACCTGTGTCAAGGAGAATCCAGGCCGGGTGAGGGGTGTGTTTGGGCGATTGCTGAAGATGGTCATGGAGAAGTAGCTTGGATTCTAGCTACAAGAAAGGATAGAGTTGGGAGGAGTCGGGTTAATCATCTATTGGGTACCCGTTGTACTATATCCGTTGCTATTTGTATAAAAGAGGTAGAGCGCGCCCATTTCGGGTGTATTTCATAATCATAATGAGTCTTGCTACTTTGCCCAGCCAAAGAGTAGTCACTGCACGGCCTCTCTGAAGAGGCTGCCGGCGTTCAATGCTTATTGTGCCGTTTTGTCCTAGAATCCGATGTCCAACTCTCTAAGTCTGGATCATCGATCTTTGAGAAGGACCCATAGCTTGGGTTCTCTCTCCAAGGCCGATTTTTATCAATTCCTTAACGGTCTTGGCTCAACCCCGGAGGGTTAGTTCAGGACAGTCTATCGAGGCGATACACCAGTCCAAAGGGGTCAGGTCACATCAGAAGCACGTCAAGGCCGTCATGGATATGAAACACGCAAAAGCCCAAACCACAACTCCATTGCCATGATTCATTCATTTCTCATCTATCTCCCCTATCCTCTAAACCACGAACACAGGCCCAGCACAAAGATGCACGCCAGCATATCACCCCGCACCGTCGTGAAGATGCGCGCATACCGCAGCCCGATCTCGATGTACCCCTTGATCGGCTGCGGCAGAAAGCCGATGACGGTGCCGACAACGCCCGTCGGCGGCGGGCCGCGCTTGTCGAGGAAGAAGCGCGTCGTCAGGAGCAGCGTCTCGGCGGTGGCGAAGGTCCAGAAGAACAGGCGCTTGCGGTGTTCCAGCTCCGACTCGACGTCGGTGGCGTCGATGGGCGTGCTGAAGGGGTCGTCCGGGGTGGTGGTGATGGGCAGCGCGGCGCGCTCGCGCTCGATCTTGCTGCCGGTGAAGGGCGTCAGGATGACGATGTACAGTCCGAGGCCCAGGGCGACGAGGGCGTGCAGCAGGCGCCAGATGTTGGTCGAGGTGGAGGACAGCGCGGGCGCAGGCTGGAAGGGGTTCGCGCCGCCGGGCATGCCGGGGAATGGCGATGCGGAGCCGGGCGGGAGGCCGGCGCCGGACATCATCTGGGACATCATCTTCATCATGGGGTCTTCGTCGAGGTTGGCACCGGGGCCGAGGCCGGGGCCGGGGCTGGGCTGGCGGGAGTCGCTGCCGCGTTCGAAGCCGAGCATCATCTGGCGGAGGTCGTCCTCGGTCATGTTCGGGGCGCCGGGGATGCTGCGGCCGCCGGCCTTCTTGGGCTCATAGAAGTGCTCCGAGATGTCGACCTCGTCGGGGTCTGCGTGCGGCTGCGATGCTGCGGGCCTGGGGGCCGGAGTCGAGGCCGGAGACGCCGTAGTCGGGTCTAGAGTCGATGCTACCGGCGCAGGCTCTGAGTCTGCCGGAAGTACCGTGTCAGCGAACATGTTGCAGCTCGACGGAGCCACGACAACTCACCACGAATGATACCACCGCTTGCTCCAGTGATCTTATTCAGCCGCGCGGAGCCACCAGCCTTGATCTTGGCTTCACGGCGCTCCTTGCGCAGACGCGCCTGCTCCGACGCGCGCTTTGCGGCAGCATCTTCGGGGCTGGGGACGTTCTCTGTCATGGCGGGCGATTTTGGTGGTTTGAGGTTGACCTTGCACCTGGAAGTGGGTGGTGATGATGTGGTGTCTTTGGTGGGGACAGGGGAGCTGGCAGTTGACAGCTGGCCCATGCATATTGGTAGTCTCCTCGCACCTCGTTTGCCATCATCTAATTCGAACGCAGCTACCCTGTACACAAGCTAGGACGAGCCGGTTTTATAGCTACCACTCGTCATAGATGCCCAAGAACAGTTAAAATCAAAAGGATGCAAGGACATGCGTAAAGTGTTAATTAAACCGATAGTTCTCTTTTTGATTTGTTTTTCCTGACAAGAATTGCACTTTTAAATGGATAATCTAGTTGCCAATTACGAACAATGGCAACAAAATATTACGCCATAACCTGCTTACAGACAGGAGCAACACCGCCGCCACTGGACTTGACTGCAAATCACACACAAAAGTAGTACTCCAAATTACATTAACACACCAAACACGTCCTAAGTAGTTTTCATCCTATACTTTTCTAGTCTAGTTGCCATTCAGCCTAGGTGTGCGTCGTGAGTCATCCCTTGTCATACTGCCCGAGTCCCACTATTCAACCCCCCTATGCCCACGGACAATACATCTTTTGGCCGACTGAAATTAAGACATACTGTTACGCAACCCGACTCATCTCTACGGAGTAGCCTTGCTCATGCTGATTAGTCGCTTGACACCAACCTACATCTCGAGTTAGCAACAATGTCACACTAGAAAGGGGCTCGCTTCTTACCATCCAGTTGCCGCACTCTTCAGTCTTGTTCCGCTGGATCTCAACCTGCAGCCTGTGAGCTGCATCGTAGTCCTTGGAGTGAAGAGCAGAGGCCAGATGTGTCAGCTGCTCGATTGTGTCAGGCTGAACCAGTTCCTCGTTGTTGAGGTGGTCAAAGAGCAAGTTGAGCCGCTTCTGCGTGTCCTTGACTTGGGGCGCAAATGTGGTAGGTGCCTTGGAGGCAACTCGCTGCATATCCTGGCTCAAAATATCGAGAAGTCCCTGAGCATTACCGGGAATGTGCGATCGGTCACCAGCAGGGTGTCTTGCCTTGGCGGGAGGAGGGGCTTGCTGGATCGGCTGCGAGGGTGCGGCAGGTGGGGGCCCAGTCCGGTTCATGGGAGGAGGTCCGGTGGGAGGGGGTCCAGTTGGCTGTGCAGACGGCTGGCTGGGAGCGGCGGCATATGGCGATGGTGCGTACGAGTTATGGGGAGCGGACTGCTGGGGCGGAGCTCCGAACGAGCCTCCAGGCGGAGGTCGGTTTCCAGGTGGCATCGATGAGTGTGGCTGGTTGTACTGCTGCTGCGCTGAAGGTGCTGGCGCATACCTGTTGGAAGGCGGAGCCCCAGCCGGAGGAGCGTTGTATGGAGAGGCTGTTCGTGGAACAACGCTCGGCATGTGGGGACCGGCCCCAGCAGCGGGAGGAGGAGGTGCGTAGGGGTTGGGAGCACTCGTCGGCGGAGGAGGCGCCTGGAACGACTGAGGAGGCGCCTGGAACGACTGATGAGGGGCATGGAACGTCTGGGGAGGGCCCTGGAACGTCTGGGGAGGCCCGGCTAGGGGAGACTGGACTCGAGGAGGTGCCGGTCCCTTGGGCGGAGGAGGTGGAGGCGTGGACCCAGTTCGCTGACCGTAAGGAGATCCAGGGGGGGAGGCAGGGAAGAGCCGCCCTGTTGTCCTGGGAAAGGTGAAGTAATGGGAGCAACACTAGGAGTGGCCTTCCGGGACGGCACCTTGGTCACGATGGGGACATCGTTCCAGTTATCCACGTTCTTAGACTTCGATGGGGGTGGCGCCAATGGGGTAGTGTTCCGAGGGGGTCCAGACATAGGAGGAGGTCCGGTGGGGTGGCCGAACCCAGGTTGAACAGGTGGTTGGTAAGAAGTTGGCTGCGCGTAGCCTCCTTGATGTTGATAAGGGTTCGCGGGGGGCATGTACTGTTGTGCCGGCGATGAGGTGTTTGCGCGGGGAGCAGTATTCTGGCTCAGGTTGCCGTATGGGTTGGGAACGGTCGAGGCTGGGACAGGATGGGAAGGCTGGTATCCCATTGTTGGTGGTATCCTGGACGACGTCCGGGTCGCCGACACAGGCACTCTGGCATTGGTCTGGGGGGCAGCCTTCTTCGTCGTCGCCAACCGGACGCGGTTGCGAGAGAGTTCTGCAGCTGGATAGCTGGATGGCAGAAGATCGAGGTACTTTTGAGCAACCTCCAACTGACCGTGCGCAGCAAGAATATCCGCATACTCCGTGTACTTGTCGTACAGGGTTGACAGCTTCCAATCCGAAGTCAATCCCTTCTCGCCATCATCGAACTTGGTAACGTGGCGGAAGACGGTGACCTTTTCAATGAAGTTTTGCAGCGACTTGGCGTGAACAGAGAAGGTCGAGTCGCCAGATGGTTCCTGCACACCAGCCTGCTCTGCCTCTTCCAGCTCCGCAACCCATATCGACACAACCTTCTCGAGCTTCGAGCCCACGAGGTAGCAAAACGAAGCGTCTTTTCGTAACCCCTGCTCGTTGACTCTGTCTCCGAGCGCTTCACAAAGATCCGGGAACTCAGTGGGATCGGAAAAGGTGCAGACAATTGCCATGGTCTCCTTCCAGTTCTCTAGGTCGGCGTTGTAGACAACATCCCAGAGGTTCTTGTTGATGACGGACCCGAGGAGGCGCATATAGCTAGGCATACCGCTCTTGCGAGCTAGGTAGGCTGACTGAACCTTGTCCACAAGCTCCTGACCACCACAGTTGGCGATCAGGAATGCATCTGCCATCCGATCCTCCTTCAGGCAAATATCAGTGGCCGTGGCAAAGTTACCCAGCATCAGCGCTTTCGTGACCTTCTTCTCGATAGAAGTATCGCTATCACTGAACAGGTGGAAGGGGTTGTCGGTTTTGGCACCCTTGGTAGCAGAGAGCTCGGAAAGGAAGTCATCTTCTTCACCTTCACCCTCAGCTCCATTGAAGAAGGTCGAGAGACGCTTTTTCTTCTTCTCGTCTTTGTCCGCATCCGCGTCGGCGTCAGACTTGGCCTCGACACTCTCCTCCTCCTCATCATCATCATCCTCCTCCTCTTCTTTATCCTCGCTCACGTCCTCAGCTCCATTGGTGAGGTCCTCTTTATTGAAGCCGAGATAGTCAACTATCTTGCCGCGAGGGTTGTCTCCAACAAGGGTCTCCATGACCTTCCAGTCAGCCTTCTCCTCTTCAGTCTTGGCTTGCTCAACATGCTCCGAGCAAATGGTGGACACGTCACCGGAGGTCATAGCCACTTGGAACTTCTCGGTGGCGGAAGAAACCTCGGTATCCACAGAGAAGCTAGAAATCAAGATCTTGGAAGACCGCTTCTGGCCAGGTTGAGTGGGGGATGCCTTGAAAACCACGAGCTTGCCTCCGAAACCAAAGGATGCACCAATGGGCCGCTCGAACCAGTTGGGAGCCTTGGCCAACGACCACGAAGCATCCTGAGGCTGGTCCTGGGCAGCGCGGAAGAAGTCCTCATCATCCAGGTTCTTCTCGGCTGCGGCCTTTGAAGTGTCGGGGTTGGTGTTTTGAAGCGTTTGCACCGTGATTTTACCGTCGAAACTTGCAGTTGCCGACAGGTTGGGGTTATGAGGGTTGAAGCGGGTGAGGAAAGTCCAGTTTGTAACCTCAGGCAATTCTCCGTAACGCTCTCCCGTGCGAGGGTTCCATACTATAGTTCGGTTGTCCTTGCCGGACGAGAGCAGGAGTTCGCTGTCTTGTTGGCACCAAGACAACGACAGAACGCCCTGCTCGTGACCCTGGAGGGTCTTCTCGGGGGCGTTGGAGTTTCGAAGGTTCCAAAGCATGATGACGGGGGTGTTGTCATCTGGGGTTGCCGTCAAAAGCTTCGTAGAGTTTTCTGGATCCCAAGCGATGGCACTGACGGCCTTGCGGTTGTTGTTGAGAGTCAGGGAAGCCTTCTTCGTCTTCAAGTCCCACACAGTAACGAATCCTCCTGATCCACCAGTGGCGAGAATGTGGGAGACCTTCTGGTTCCATGCGAGGCACTCGATGTCGTCGGAACGGGCCTGGGCGTTCCCGAGTCGGAAGGGGTTTGCGACATCGTTGACATCGTAGATGAAGAGCTCGCCCTTGGCGCCGGCAGTGGCCAGAATCTGCGGCTTCAAGGGGTTGAACTGCAAGGCCTTGATTGCACCGGTGTGCTTCACAGTCTGGGAGATCAGGGCATCGGCATCTCCAGCGACCAGCTTCGCGGCATCCCACATATCCAGGGAGCCATTCTCGAGAGCGCCAGCAATTATACCCTTCGGGTGGTTGTCATCGGGAGGACTCCAGGCAACGTCGTAAAATCTGCTCAGTTGATTAATGGGACGGCCTTCGGGTTTGCGATCATGCTGAGTGTCTACCTGGACTCGGTACTAATGCTAACAACAGGTTGGAGCTCCAGCCCCTGTTGTTGGTCGTCAAGAGCAAGGTCCCATAGCTCCAGCTTGCTCTCATCGGAGAAGTCGACATCGACAGCGCCGGCACGGGTTCCGGTTACCAGCAACGGGTTCCCGGCGTCCGGTGACCAGGCAAAGGCGGCCGTTCGGGGTATATCTCGAAGGCGCACCATGGTGGTGATGGCGGGGGTATTGGTGCGACGAAGGGGCCAGGTATTGGGGGAGGTGGCGGTGAGCTTGCTTGTGATGCTAATAGACAGCGCTGGCTCAGGGAAAGCCAGGCAAAATAACGAAGCTTCTTGCCTCTGCCCGGGAGAAGAAGCTTCAGCGTTGGGTGAAGCTGGGCTAGGGCGAATAGGTGTCTTGAACTGGGAGGTATGATGCCAGATTGCAGGCTATCCTCCCACAACTCCTGAGCTCTCGACGCCAACATGTCCGTGCCCCCTGAGAGACAAGGGAAGGTGGGGAACATGTCACGTGGAATTTCCATCATGTCTCCTCGTCTCCGTCCGTGTTGACTCCAGTGCGGCTGTGGCAAAACTGGCTGCTCAAAGAATTGGAAGGGCTGCAAATTAAAAACCGGTTATTGATTGAGGAATTCTATGAGTCACTGTGGCTGTAGTAATGGATCTCATCGTTTACCGCATATTTATTTTGTCGACCTTTGTCCACCGTGCTTGACTATAAACTTGGGCGCCGAGAGATGATGAAAGTACTCCACGTAAAGATGTTGGTCTCGATATGAGCACCTGGGGTTCTCAATGATCTAAGTTCAATCAGGTTATATTCCATCAAGGAAATAGATCTTTAAAATCAGATATATGAAACCGTAGGTACGCGGGAGTAAGACAGTCAACTTGGCGTGGTTTTGAAGTGTTGGGTGAAGAGCGACCATGCGGTCACGTGAACTCGCACGGAACATTTCAGAGCTGATGCCTCGAGAGTTCACGACGAGCTGCAATGAGTTGAAAGACGATTCTCTATTGCCACCAAACCCATTGACCACCTCATTTCGGAACTACTTGACCATTCTCCATCGATAACAATGACTGACGCTACTCGCTGGAAAGCCACCGTCTACGTGGGTGGACTCTCCCAAACGGCCACCCAGAACCATGTCCTGGATGCCTTCATCCCATTTGGAGAGATCGTCGAAGTCAAAGTCCCAAAGACGGACAAGCCAAATTCCACAGAGCCTCACCGAGGCTTTGCGTACGTCGAGTACGAGGACGAGGCAGATGCCAGGGAGGCAATCGACAATATGGATCAGTCGGAGTTTTTCGGAAGAGTCCTCAAAGTTTCACAAGCCAAAGCACCCAAGAGTGCCGAAGAGGGCTTGGGCAGCAAGACTGCCGTTTGGGAAAAGGTGAGTTTGACCCTCTTACAGTGGACATATTCAGTACTGACAAATCATTTCAAGGAGGGCTGGCTGGCCGAACATGCGGCCGAGGATGTAGCACCCGATGACGCAAAGGTGATGGCAGATAGTGGCCCTGACCCTATGCAAGGACTAGAGGGGTTGGACGTCGCTGGACCGAAGCTTGAATGATGGAACGGCAATTGGGGCATCGTGTTAACCTGTACGTTGGCATAGCGAGGGCGTTTTGAGGCATTGGGATCACGTTTACTGGGCGGTGGACATGAGCTATAAATCCCCATCACCAGAGATATTCAAGAGTTATGCTTGATTGAACACCCTGCTCTTCTTTGACATATACAACACTGCTCCCTAATGGCAAATGCACAATCCCGGCAGGTTCTCAACTCCCCACATACGTCTAGTGCTCAGCGCGTCCGGAAGGGCCCTGTCGCGCAAGACGGAGGTTCTTGTCAACGATGAACTTGCGGCTGATGGAGTAGGTAGCAGCGCCCAGGGCGAAGCCGACGACGACAGCTAGGGAGACAATTAGTATAGAAAAAGACTCAATGGAGCCGGGGTCGCATTACCGAGGGGGTACAGCTCTGGGGGATCGACTTGAGCTTTCGGAGTCGCTGGGAGATGGTGTGGCCTTAAGGCAGGTTAGCTCGCTTGCCATTGAGTGGTCTTGTCTGTCGTCGTGTGTCGAATAGTTCGATGAGTGTCGACGGAGCTCTGGGTCACGTACCAGCCTGGTCCTCCTTCTGCAAGATATCCGGTCAGCACTGTGCTCGGCCCAAGGCGAGACCCGACGGCGATGGAATTGGACTTACGGGAACGGGTCGCAGCATGCGAGGCGTCTGCCTGAACATTCGGAGAGCGGCGGTGGAACGCATCTTGATGAGTGGAGAGGGTCTGTTGGAGGTCCAGAGGTGGTGATTCAATTGGAAATTGTCGGCCTTGGGAGGAGTGTTTGGAGTTGGCCGAACATCTGATGTGCAATTGCCATTTGACCCACCAATTGCGGTGGGTGCCTGACCCCATTGGCCCGTGACGGCCTCAGGCACCCATCGAGCTTCCGGAATCGAACCACCTGATTCGAGCCGACAACGTCGACGCATCAACCTCCCATCCAACCCACCGTGCTCCATCTCGCGCCGTCATTTCGCAGATAAATCTCCCCTCCTCAAGACCAATTCCTCAATCAATTCACCATGTCGGACGACGGTCAGGACGGTCAGGAGCTTGTCACCAAGCCCTTCAAGTTTGTCACTGGTAAGGCCGATAATCCCGCTGGTAAAAATGACCTGATCTTGATCCCGAGGCTAACAATTCCGCGCAGCTGGTAAGCCCAACCCACGACACCGACCATCGACGACGACGATCCGCCGCCCGAGCGACGCTCAATTGCACTCGCATCACCTGGAATTGTCCATTCTGACGTCTCTTAGGCACTGATGCCCGCTTCCCCAACCAGAACCAGACCAAGCACTGCTGGCAGAACTACGTCGACTACCACAAATGCATCAACGCCAAGGGTGAAGACTTTGCGCCTTGCCGCCAGGTACGCGATGCCGACAGTTGCCCCCAATCGATCGCCGGTCACTAATTGAGACTTAGTTCTGGCTTGCTTACCGCTCTCTGTGCCCCTCCGGCTGGTACGTCCGATGGGACGAGCAGCGTGGTATGTGATCCTTTAGAACCGCAATTCGAAATGACAACTAACGCAATGCACAGAGGCTGGTAGCTTCCCCGTTAAGCTGGATGTCTAAGCTGGAATTGTAGCGTTGGAGAAGCAGTGGAGTTGATAGATGAGACAGGCAGACGCGCTGCAATTGTACCACTTTCTTGGCCAGCTGTAGACAAACCCCCGAAGAGATTGGCTACGTTATCGACTGTGCCTCTAACCGCCTGACTGTGAATCTAAAGTGGATGCATGGGGGTCATGTGCACTCAGCAAAAACATGGTTTGGTATCATGTGAACTACTACGTCGGAAGCGCTGGCAGCTCCAACTCTTAACAAAACACCCAGGGTCCCCTTGCGCCGTAATCCCAAAAATGCTCATCGCGATTGGCCGACTTGACCCGCCCTCATTAAGATGACAAAATCCCGACACAGTCGGGATGCTCCAATCCACCACTAGTTCGCAGCATCGTCATCGTCCGAACTCATAAACTCGTCATCCTCGTCAAACCCAAAGAATGTCTTCGCCTCTCCCTTTTCGGCCTTCTTCTTCTCTGGCGGGGGCGTTGACTCCTGCGACGAGGTGCCCTTTTCCTCGTCTGAACCGGACTGTTCGTTGCTGGGCTGCGTAGAGTTGGAGTCGTGGGATGTGCCCAAAAGGTTGTCCTTGTATTTGCCGGTCTTCATGGCGGATAGAACCGCATCCCGTGTCCGCTCGCTGCTCTCCTCCTTGTCCTCTACCCACCTGCCGTCGACGCGCCCCTTGCTGCCGGACTTGATCTCGGCTTCCTTTTGTTCCGATATTTGCACGATCTGTTCCCATCGCTCACGTCGCTTCTCTTTCTCCTTCTTTTCCATTTCGGGTTTGATGGCGAGGTACTCCGCCAGCGCTTTGGCCTCGTTCACAGTGCGTAGACGTCGGCCATCTAGGTTTCGGCTTGAACCATGGTCCTCCTGGTTCTTCTTCTTCCGTGATGACATGCGGCCACCAGCCGCTCGTAGTTGAGATCCAAAACCACCTTTGCCACCGCAAAGTGGCACGGCAAGTCGCAACGACAAGAAGTCATCTTGGGTGGTCGAGAGGTAGTCGGAAATGGGGATGTCTGATTCCGCAGGGAGTTGCTTGTTCGAAATGGTCGTGATGATGAGCCTGGACTGTGTAGTAGGCAATCGCTCGTCGATATGGTTTCGCAACTCGGTGATCGTTGTTGATGAGGGAAGTGGGAGAACCAAGGTTGGTGGCAGGCCGAGACCCGCGAAGCTGGTGACCAGCACGTTCAGGTTGCGTGGAGACATGATTCCGCAAGAGGGTGGGTAATCGAGAAGAAAATTTGCTTGTCTGAGTGTTTGATATGAAGCGCAATCACGACTCTCTGCAGATTTCTGCTGGGTGGTTCGCGCTTTATGAACACAGCCAGCCCGCCGGGTTCTCATCGGATGCCTAGCAAGGTACCAGCCACACAAAGCTAAGATACCGTTTCCATGTATCTTATCAGCACGTGACTAGCCCCGCCACAGCCCGCACAAGCCACCCCACTTCGCTACGGCCGAATTTCACGTAGGGTTTCCGCCCACAAAAGTTATCCATTTCGAGATCTGACTTCGTCCCTTCGAAAACTGCCACCTTCCAACATCGCCTCTCGAGCAGCACAACCGCCACGATGTTGATTCCCAAGGCCGACCGAAAGAAGATCCACGAGGTAATTACCGAACGACGAGCTTGACGGATTGCCTGAGACTGACAATGCCGTTAGTACCTCTTCCGAGAGGGTGTCCTCGTCGCGCAGAAGGACTTCAACCTCCCTAAGCACCCCGATATCGACACCAAGAACTTGTTCGTTATCAAGGCTTGCCAGTCGCTCAACTCCCGCGGCTATGTCAAGACTCAGTTCTCGTGGCAGTACTACTACTACACGCTGACCCCCGAGGGTCTCGACTACCTCCGCGAATGGCTCCACCTCCCCGCTGAGATCGTTCCTGCCACCCACATCAAGCAACAACGATCGCACGCTCCTCCCCGTGGCATGCTCGGCGGCGAAGGCGAGCGCGAGCGAAGGCCCTTTGGCCGTGGCCGTGGTGGTGACCGTGATGGTGGCCGTGGCGGTGACCGCGAGGGCGGTTACCGAAGACGTGATGCTGGCGAGGGCAAGGAGGGTGGTGCTCCCGGCGAGTTCGCTCCTCAGTTGTGAGTTACCCTACCTGGACGAAGATGAAATGCGTGTAAGTGCGAAACGCTAACACCTTGAATAGCCGTGGCGGATTCGGCCGTGGCCGTGGCGCTGCTCCCCCTTCTTAAACGAACCCATTTCCTTTAGGTGGTTGCACAAATGAGCTGCATGGCGAAACGGTATCGACATGTACTCTAAAAAGGGAGGGCAAATTTTCACCATGGGTCCGCTCGTGAGAGAGGTTGCGTGGGAGACACCGTGGGAGTTTGAGGTTTAGATCCTCGGAATTCATTTGCAACAGGGTTCTTTTTGCCGTCAACGAGAATAAGTGCTCGGGAATGCGTGAGATGTCCAGATGTCCAGCTATATGTGAACGACCAACTATACAAGCTACAAAGTGTGTGCTATCGGGGAATCCACCTTGCCAATGGAGAGGACCCGTGCGTGATCCCATTCACCTCGGAAGAGGTCTGTCCGTAGGTACCTTGGTACGACCGAGTACTTGTATACCTGTTGCGGCTCACAGTCGCAAGGTTCGCTTGCGAGGGAATATTCTGGAAGTGCGCTCGTGTGAGAGAACAAGGTGAATGGACTGCGTCTAGGCCTCTGGAGTTCTGATTGATAGGCTGATATGGCAAGGCTCGGGGTAATAATCCAACGCAAATTGGGGCGTCTCCTAATACAGTCCGGAAGTCGAGCGAGTGGGTTGACTCTTACGTCAGATGCTCCGTTCAACACGTTCTTTTCGCGGAGCCACCACAGTATGAGATAAGACGCGGATCCGTTCCGGGACCGTATTTTACATATGATTTTGGGATTTCGGGGAGGGTTTCATCTCCAGACTGGCTCCATGCCGGCGGCAGGTCGCTTTGAACGAACGGATCTGGGGATGAGCTACTAAGCCAAGGTCAGTCCGCCAAGCGAAGCCAAGGTGAAGCGACGGTGTATTGTTGGCCGAGCTTGCAGCTTGTTGAGCGGTGCAAAGTGCTTGAGCTGTTGAAGTCGAGACGGCAGCTTACACCTAGGTCTGGTGCTCGGTGATGATGCACATGCAGCAGCAAGCGCCAATGCCGCCGACAGCTCACCTCAACACAGTTCTGGTCAGGTCACAACGGTTTAACCAGGGTCGTAGCGCAGCCTCGTTCCTCGGTGAGAGGAGCCCGACCCCTGCACCCGCACCACCCAACCATCCAACCGGGGCAGCTCGACAACGGGCAAGCTGAGGTTTACGTCGCCAACCCACGCAGACTCGGTAGAGGAGTAGACCTAGACCTCACCTCACCCGGTTCTGAGGCTTCGATCAGTCTGGAACCAGCTGCACGGATGGCGGTGCGGCGTCCCGCGCCACTCACAGCGGCCCGAGGAGCAGCCCACGCCCAACACGCCGGTTATCTGGGAGCGAAACGGGCAACGGTGGACACTAGAAGGCCGCCCGCTCGGGTGGGACCGTGATGCACTGATGGTGTTGGTGCAGCGGCTGGGGGAGAAGAGACCGGGGAAGCGTGCGTGTGGCCTGGGTTTCCTGGCTTTGTTGATGCCCATTGTCCGTTGTCCATTTCCCCTTTCCCTCTCTCGGTGAGCCCGAGCCAAGCATTTCCCCATGGGATGAGGGATGAGCTGCAGTCGACCGTATCCATCCGTCACCTCGCTACCCAGTTGCACCGTCATCAGTGCGGGGGACAAGGTGGGAGGTTGACCTCTTCCATGCACTTGCAGACCGGCTCCTCCAGGTGTGAGGTCAAGCGTAGCCCCAGATCCAACAACGACGTGTTGTTGAGTCGAGGGTACCGTCCAGATACCGCAATCTTGATGCCCGGCAAACCCCCTTGGGCATCTTCCCCCCTTTTGCATGCCCATGACGACGGTCGAAAGGGCCGAGGGCGACGGAGACGGGATCAGGGGATAGTGGCCTGGGGAAGGGGGCCTGAGCTTTTGCCATGAGGTGACATGTTGTCCGCTTCCAGCACCTGCTGCGGCTCGCCAAGATTGGGCGACTCTGCAACGGCCGTCCTGCTACTGGTGTAGCCGCGTGCCGGACGTGTTCCGTCGGGTGGGGGAGAGCAGCACGAACCCTCTCGCCGGGAAGGGCCTTGACTCCCTGAGAGGCCCGTACGCAGGCAGATCGAGGCTTGCTTCACCTGTTGGGGAGTCCGGGATGTCGTCTTGTTGCCTTCGGTGGCTCGGTGGGTGTCGTGTCGTGTGAGGCGTGAGGCGTGAGTGAGGCCCAGGGGCTGGGTCCTGGTCCATCTGCTTCCCTTTCCCCTCGGGAGAGCTTGGTCGCCCAGGTGTTGAAATACCCGCTCTCGTTCAGTCATCTTCCCGTCCGTTTCCGCTTCTCTCCTCGACAATCCTCTCTTCGTTCTCGCTTCCTCTCCCTCATCTCCTCCCTCATCTCAGTAAGCCCGGGCTTCCCTATAGACCCTTGAGCCTTCTCTCTCTCTGGCATCTAACATCCATCGTCAGCATCTGTCATAATACCACCGCCTCGTATCCGTTACTTACCTCACCTCATCTGTCCCAAGCACAAATCAATCGCCAAGATGGTGTCTCTTCCCACAGAAATGAAGGCTCTCAGGTACGTCTGTCCTTCTTGTATGTGCCGGGTACCCCAGATATATAAACGAGGGCGACCTATCCATCAGGGTGGCCCTGCGCTTGTTGTTCTCATGACCGTTCGGCTCCTCATCCCCATAAGGCCACTCAGCCTCTGTGCGAACCTGGGTTGCTAACGTCGTCCCACTATGTGTCCAGATATGAGAAGCCTGAAGATTTCTCCATCGTGACGGTCCCGCTGCCTGTGATGCGAGACAACGATGTTATGGTCAAGGTCAAGGCTTGCGGTGTGTGTGGAACTGGTAAGTCTATCATATCTCTCGGTAACACAAGACCTTTAAGTAGCTGACCCGTGACTGCAGATCTGGTGATTACTCATGACATAAACCACGGTTCGAAAACCAGGGGCTAACAGTGCTACTAGCACATCCACGAGGGTGAATTCATCGCCAAGTTCCCGTTGATCCCCGGCCACGAAACTGTCGGTGAGGTCGCTGCCATCGGCAAGGTTGGTGCTCAAAGTCATGTGCTTCTCGCTTCCATCTCTGACTCGAGTGTATAGTCTGTCAAGGGTTTCGCCATTGGTGACCGTGTCGCTGCCGACAACAGTGAGCTCTGCAACGAGTGCTTCTACTGCAGACGCGGACAGCCTCTGCTCTGCGAGAACGTCAGTGATGCCCCTACTGCTTAACCTTTTTATTGGATTGGCAAGTAATTACCATCGACAAGACTGACCATGTGTAGTTCAATGCCCACGGTGTCACCATGAACGGCGGCTTCGCCGAGTACTGTGCCTACCCTGCTGCCAAGGTCTTCAAGATCCATAACCTCTCGTGGGTGGATGCCACTCTGCTCGAGCCCGCCTCGTGTGCCTGCCATGGTCTGGAGAAGATTCGCCCCAAGTTGGGATCACACGTCCTGATGTTCGGCGCCGGTCCCACTGGTCTGGTACGGCTTTGCCCTTCACTATCTGTTCCTTAAAACCCTTTCCCTAACAAACTGTAGATGCTTGCCCAACTCTTGCGACAAAATGGTGGCTGCAAGGTCACCATTGCTGCTCCTGGCGGTCTGAAGCTGGACCTGGCTAGGAGCCTCGATGCTGCGGATGTCTATATTGAGCTTTCTCGATCCGACCCCGCCAAGCAATTCGCCCAGATGAGGGCGGAAAACCCCTATGGATTCGATATTGGTAAGCTGAAGACGATAAAAATGCAGGCTTGATGCTAACGAGATGCCAGTTGTTGAGGCTACCGGCTCCGTTAGAATTCTCGAGGATTCCATCAACTACGTCCGACGAGGTGGTACTTTGGTCGTCTATGGGTATGTCTTTGCTTACATTGTTGTTGGTGTTTTCCTTGATATTAACTGACCGCCCTCTAGTGTCTATGCCGGCGCCGACCGCGTGTCATGGCCCCCGTCCAAGATCTTTGGCGACGAGATTACCATTCTGGGCTCGTTCTCCGAGACCTACATGTTCCGTAAGTTATCCACGAGCACCTAGCATGTTGCGATATGCTAACTGATATGGTCAGCTGCCACAATCGACTACCTTGACTCCGGCAAGGTAAAGACTGCGGGCATTGTCAACAAGACCTTCAAGCTCGAGCAGTTTGGCGAGGCGCTCCAAAGCATCAAGGACAAGACTGCCATCAAGGCCGCCATTGTATTTGACGATGTGGTTCCTGCTACTGAGGCGGAGACCAATGGCGTGGCTATCCCTGAGACTGAGACCAACGGCGTGTCTGTCCCCGAGGTGGAGACGAACGGCGTGTCTGTCCCTGAGGTGGCGACCAATGGTGTGTCTGCCCCCGAGGAGACTGCCAACGGTGTTTCTACCCCCGAGGAGAAGGTTGAGGAGACCCCCGTTGCCGAGGAAGAGAAGGTTGAAGAGACCCCTGTTGCCGAGGAGGAGAAGGTTGAAGAGATCCCTGTTGTCGAGGAGGAGAAGTTTGAGGACGCTCCCGCCCCTGAAGAGAAGGCCGAAGAGACGGCTGAGGAGAAGGTCGAGGAGAAGGTCGAGGAGACTGTCCCTGAAGCCAAGGCGGAAGAGAAGATCGAGGAGACTCTCCCTGAAACCAAGGTGGAAGAGAAGGTCGAGGAAATTGTACCTGAAGTCAAGGTGGAAGAGAAGGTCGCCGTTGCTCCCGCGACTGAGAAGACCGACTAAGGGCTACGAGTCTGTTACACGTCGAATCACCCGAGTACCTTGCCTTTGAGGTGCTCGGGGTGCCACGACACACACTTGATGGTTGCCTTTTGACCAGAGGCGGCCTGCCACTATCTACACAAGGATCGGATCTCGGCGACGAGGGTTCATGTACATGCACGAAGGGTATGAGGTATCACGGTAGACTGCAGGGCATAGGTATGTATTTAGATTGGATATGAATGGGATTCTGGGATCTTATTGCCGAAGCGTTCCGTCACCGCCATGTGCTCGCTTCCCCACAACTGTGATCTGACTATGGCACGACATTTCGTATTCCGTACGCGTTTGGGACTGCATTGGCTGGGGCTTAGCCGACAGGCAGCTGGGCGAATGGATGAAATGGCATGATATATCACCCAGTCGTGTTGGGCCCCATCCATCCAGTCAGCGGGTTTCCATGTTGGTATTATGGTAGGACGGTTAACTTAAGAGGTTACCAAGTTACCCGCTTGCTTCTTTCCCGAGGTACGTACCGTTTATTGAAGCTACTACTACTAGTACTAGTATGCGTCGCAGGTACTAGTAGGTCATTTGAGGCCTCTTACAGCAGCCAACCAGAGGGCTCTCCCATGTGAATGGTAAATGAACCCTCACCCTCGGGGACTTTGTGTAAGTAAGCGGCGAATCAGATGCGTTGATATGCTTGGCAAGAGGACGAATGTCAGATCCAGTGCTTCGGGAGCAGCTCAGATTGGCAGAAGTTGTGGAACTAATACGGCGACTTGCTTCTCTTCAGCCCTCTCGGCGATGTCTATTTTCGACACCCTCCTCTTGGATCCAACGTGTAGATAGATGTAAGCCACGCGTTGGGGCTGACATGAGACGAGATGATGATAGCCCGCCCGGCTGAAGCATTTTTTGTTTCCTGTTTCATTTGCTGCTAGTTGAGACACAGCCAGCCCCGCCATTGATGGATTGATCGACTTGCAGGTGAGGTGAATCATGGGCCATGCGGAAACATCCCGTCTGCCGGTTCCATCATGCTAGATAGATTAACATCATCCACCCCCAATCCTCCAGCTTTCAGCTTCCTTGCATCCCGTCAACGCCCGCGACCGCCGACGGATCGAATTCGCTGGACCCAGGATCCACGCTCGGGCCCGATCGTCCAGCTTGCCGCTGGATGTACTATGTAGGTGCAGAAACAGTCCCCGCCATGTGTTCCCTTGCGTGGGATGGGGCGCTTGTTCCTGCGCGTATGATGCATGCGTGAGACTATGCGCCATGTCTGTCCATCCTCCATCCCGTCCGCACAGCCTTGTTGGTCCGCGGCCAACTGTCCCCCAGTCGAATAAGACCCGCGTAAAGATCATCCCCCGCTCCCTGTCCGTTCTGTGTGGGTGAATGCACTGATGTTTGCCTGCAGGCTGGGGTCTCGAGGAATCGAGGGAGGACATATATCAGACGGGCCATCTGAGATAACCCTCTCGACTCCCCAGTTGCACTTCACTTCACTTCACTTCACTTCACTTCATCTCACTCCATCCTCGCTTTCCTCGTGCAAGCCTCGTCCTCGACGCTGAAGCGCCCTCCCGTCACCGCCCATCGTGAAGAAGGAACAAGAGACAGCCCTCGTGTAGGGCAGTAGCATTGCCGCCATGAACATATCCGACTCGGCTCTCTTCAAGGACTATGCTCGCCCTATCCTCCAGCCCGAGACCAGCCATGCCATGCTCGGCCGCTCACCGCCCGGCCTCATGGATTCCGTCCTGCAGCGCCTAATCAACCGCTCCAGGCTCGAGGTCTCGCGAGTCAGTATTTCACATGCTACAAAGGAGTGAGCACGCTGATCTGGTGTCGTGGTTGACCGCGTTGGGCTAATTCCAGTTGCAGCTCCTTCAGCCTCGCCATCGAGACCCGCGTGAATGGCACCGGACCTATCAGCAGCACCATCAGCCCGATGGTCCTCGACCTCACCTTCAACGGCTTCGCATTCGGAAAGCTGGCCCTGCCCGAGGTTCGCACTAGTTTCTGGGGCACCAAGGTCGTCGTGCAGGAGCAGGCGGTCAACATCACCGACATGGCCACCTACCGGGCCTTCGTGCGCAGCATCATGGTCGACGACGACACCAGCTTCCAGCTCGAGAACGGGACGTGCACAATCCGGGCGCTGGGCCTCACGGCGCACTGCGACTACAACCTCGACATCCCGATCCAGGCCATGAAGGGCCCGCGGGTGACGCTGCGCGCCGTGTCGCGGTCGGGCGACGACGGCATCACGGCAACGTTCCGGATGCACAACCCCAGCCCCGTGGAGCTCGACCACGACGGCGTCTGCACCTTCGAGCTGCGCAACGACCAGGGCCAGCGCTTGGCGGACCTGCGCGGCGAGCTGCGAATCGTCCGGGGTCAGTTCGACTTCACTCTGCATGGCACGATGCGGAACGGGGTGGCGCCATCGGATAAGGTCAGGCTGGTGGGAGTCGGTGTGGACGGCAGCTCGTGGTGCAACGACACGGTCCAGCACTTGGATGCTGTCATTGCCGTGAGCCCGGAGCTTGCGGGGCAGCTCTGTGCATGATTGATGAAATGATACGATACGATATCACGTTTGTTTTCCCTGGTCTTCTTTTTCTTCTTCTCTGGCGTTGAAGGTACAAAATGATACCGGTAGGGCTGTGGGAGGACCATAGACAGTCAATTGAGAGCCCAATTGGACGCATGTTTTATTCCAGTTCGAGTATTGCCCGCGCCTCAGGCTAGGGACAATATCCATCGAAGGATGTCGACTCTTCAACAAACAACTCCGCATCTCATACTCGTTCGATTATAGCCATGCATCTGCTCGCCGGCCTGTCTATATTGGGTTAAGAGGTTGGACCCGACAAGCGGGGTCACTGGCTGGGTAATGAATCCTTCCGCTCTAGTCTAGCTAGTAGACCAAATGCCCCTCACATAGAAATAACCCCTCCAAAGCTGTTCTCAAACAAACCTACTTCAATCCCACTTCAATCAGTACCTGCAATGTCATTCTCTGGAGAAAGTCGAAGCAATCCTCTGTAGGTCGCAGCAAATACAGAGGATGAAATCCCTGGGAGATGGAATAGTACCGGATCAACTACCGGGAAAGGGTTATTATTCCCACGCTCGCTCATCCGTATCGGCCTGGTTCAGTTCCTTCGAGATACCAGAGAGGTGTGTCCCTCTTAATAAATCGAGTAATATAGACTATCCCCTTTCACCAACATCGGGACTATAATATTATAGTCCGCAGACCACGTGCTCTTTTTGGTAGACTCCAAGAGCGAAACATACCACCAGCCAAGACAGTTCCACGTGGCTTGAGGGTGAGATCTGCTAATCTCGTCGTGCAGGACGCTTTCGCAAATCGCTGTGGCAACCTGGAAGACTGTACGGAAGTCGTTTACTACTTAATCCAATGCATGCTGTCATTGCGTTGCCTAGGGTGTTATTGGAGTGTTTCATGCCCGGCTCTGGGTAGCTTGGTTCTTGGGAATTGATTAGGGTGACCATCTGAGTATCAAGCTCGAAGCAGACTCCCGAGGGAGGGCTGGTGCACTACCGCAACAACTCAGAAGACGCCACTTGCTGACATTTCACACTTGAGAAGCCCCAGTTTAACATCTGATTCCACCCATGACGTTGTTCGGGAAGAGTGCACACTAACCACTGATCGACAATTGTGACGTGCCAAAGAGTGTCCTCGCTGGCTGGGTACCATCTCCTCAGCCAAAGCAGCGCTTAGATACGGATAATGTGTTGTCATTTCTAAGTTTAGCACGAGTCAACATATCACACCCTTGCAATGTATTGTATGAAGACAAACGCAAGGAATGCGGAAGTATGCCCAATCCGCTAATAGACCTTCCAGACGGTTGGCTAAAATATCAACCAGTATTCTGCATATACGGATGCTGCACCTCACATCGGATGTGAGTCCGTGACGGCGGCTAGCTGGCCTCTAGATGTTTTCTTTCAATTAGTGCTTCTCAGCCCTTTAATGAAAAACATGATTGACTTGCAATAATTTAGTTGAATTGAATTTCTAGAATTTTTTGTCTCATCTTTCTGAGGCGCGCAATTTTGGGCGGCAGAGGGCGCGATTAGGTGTGGATGAACCCTTGAGCAAACAGAAGCAGTCACCAATGTGGTGGGATGAAGCAGCTTGGCAGTGGATGAATCCGGTTTGATAGCTTGCATTCGTAAAGGCGCCCGTTTCAGCGTGTGTTCGGGACTCGGACCGGAGGAATTAGGTGGGTTGGTGGGATTAGGTAGGATTAGCATCAGGTACCGTTCGGCCGTCGGCATTGTCACGAGATTGGGATTGGCATTTTTAGCATTGACAGCGATGCCAAGACGCAGGGGTGCCCGCTCAACCGCTGTTCTCTAGGGAAATGCTGCGTGTCTACACGCTGGGCACACGAGTTGTGTCGATTGTGTACAGCGTCTTGCCCGTGATTCGCCCTCGAGCCGTCAGCGAGAGAGCCCTGGTTGCGTTAGTCAAGTCCGTATACACGTAGACAGCCTTGACAACCCCAGTGGTGAATACGAGATGTAACCTCAGTAGCGACCTCGTTTTGTGCGGCCTCTCCAGTCGACATCGCCCTGTTTATCTCTGGCTTCATCTCGTCCCGTCACTCTCGTGCCACAAATCTTCCGTCTTTGACTCTTTCGTCCATACTTAGCTCCACGATACTTTGACGCCCATTCCTCCCGGCCCGCCACTGGAACTTCCGGGGCTCCCTCTGGCGGTGTAATTGGTACCTCACGCTGCTATCTCGGCATTCGCCACATCGCCAAGTCTTCGATTCGTATGCCTAGTATCTATCTGTGCAGAGGAGCGGATGCAAACGTCGCTAGATAACTTGCCAAAGCCCCAGAAAAGTCCCGTCCGGCCGTGTGTAGGTAGGCAATTGTACTGTGAGTGTACTACGAATGCTGAGACTCCGTCGGTAGCACAAGACTATTTTATTACCGGTTTCAGTACGCACGCAGTACTCGGGCTGTGTTTCACCACCGCAGCCGCGGCTGTCCTTGTACGAGGCGTCTTTGGCATTGCATTGGCATTGCATTGGCATTGTCTATTCGTTTATTAACCCCTGGGGCGTCAGCTCGGGCATTTACCACCGAGTCCTCGACGAGTCTGATTCGTTTCTTTTTCTTTTCCCTTTTCTAGACATTTGTACTGTTGGGGAACATTTATGCAACTGCCACCATCACCAAACCTCAGCTCGCATCATCGTCAGAGTCACGCCTGTAACCAAAAATCACCAAACCGCCAGGAGCGTCCCGTGACGTCAACCCTCGATCCGCGGAAATGGCTCCCTGGTTGAATCGCCGTGGGTCTCATCCCAACAACCATTCCTCCGGTGACCTCATTAGTCGCATTCACCACTCCGCCCTGAACACATCCGCGACGATATCTCCAGAGCTCGGCAGCCGCTTCGACCTGTCCAATGCCCACGCCGACTCGAGCGACTCCGACGCCGATTTCAACGCCGCCTCGTCCTCACGCCCATCCAGGTCCCACCGCCCCCAGCACTCGCGCTCTATGAGCCAGCCCTTCCCCTCGCTCTTTAGCGGCAAGAAGAAGAAGAGGCAGAGCTCCGTTGGCGGGCCGCCGCCCGACCTGGGCTTCACCGACGACGATGGCGCTCTGCCGACGCCGCCGCCTCCATCGCGACCGACCACCAAGACGCATACCCGTGGCGGCCCGGCCGGAAGCAAAGACTTTGCGACGGGGAACTGCATGACGTGCGGGTCGCTCGTGCGGTGGCCTAGGGAGCTCAAGGTCTTCAAGTGCACCATTTGCATGACCGTCAACGACCTCGAGCCGCAGACCGCCGAGAGTCAAGGGAGTGGAGGGTCGAGATGGCGTCGTGATGTGACCCAGGGTCCGTCCAGCAACCCCCAACCCACCCCACCACGAAGTACGGTGCTCCGATGATCTAATGAAGACCCTCGCTGACGGAAGATGCAGTTCAATTCATTTCGGTCGAACACACGAGGCGACTCGTCCAGCAATGCATCCGTTCGCACTTGACCAAGAAACTCGCCAAACAACCGCCTCGTGCCCCCGAGACCCAACCTGCTCCGCAAAACATGAACAAGCTCTCGTTTAGCAGCCGGATGCAAGCCAATGGCCAAGGATCCGGACCTTCAGGTGTAGTGCAGAGCGCTGCAGCTCCCAACATGTCGCCTGCAATACGCGTATCTCAGCATCTGTTCGACGATGAACCAACACTACGAGCGAACCCTCTGCGGACAAACTCGGGGCCTATCGGCCGACCGTACTCGACATCCCACCCGGAAAGACCTTCTGGACGGGGTGTATTATACGATGAAGCGCCGAAAGTACACCGGAGGTCACCGTCGAGGGGCCCTGATGACGACCCCAAGCGAATCTTCAAGCCTCTGGAAGATTATATAATTGCCTGTTTTAGCACATTTGAATGTGTCAACTCGTCCTTCGTGGCTCATCACTTGCACCACCCTTCAAGAGTAGGGAGCGAACCGGTCCGAAGGAAACCTGTTGTGCCTGTTCCGCCTGTTCCACAACGCGAACCACCCCGAGTTCCCCGAGAGCCACACGAATCTCGAGAGCCCCGTGAGCATCGAGACCAACTTCAACCGGATGAGGGAGCCTGGGATCTTGACCCGAAATTACTACTCCTAGGTAATTTTGCCGAGAATGGGACTTGGTGGACCGTTGGGCAGGAAGAGGTCACGCCTCCTTCAAAAACACCCCCAATTCGCAGCGACAGTGGCACCGCCAAACCATTCATCAGCTCAAGGTCTCCACACATTCACTGGACTGACCTTATCAGTTGGTATTCCTTGATCACCAACGCCGCAAAAGAGTGGTTCAACGTCTATGAGGAGCTGTCTCGAGGGGAGGAGGTCAAGGGACTAACCGAACAAGAGCTGCATATGGTAGAACGAGATCTACTACATGCGCAGGATCATTCTCGAAGAGTGTTGCTCAAAGCAACGGAACTGCTTCTCAAACGACCAGGGCGGCCCTTGAAAGAACCCGCGGAGCTGCGCTTCCTCTTGATTATCTTAGAAAACCCACTACTGCACCGAGATCACCAGCAGTTCCGTGGAATGTTTCAATCCGATATCGAGCCCCCGGCAGCTGAGAAGGAGGTTTCTCGGTCTAGGAAATCACCTGCACCAGAATCCGGGCCCTTGTCTGGCCAACACTCTGGAATCATCAAACGCATTGTTGGCCTGACGTCAAATTCGTCGATTGAGTGCCATAACCAGCTAATTACCTGGTTCGCAAGATACCAGTTGGCCCGCTTTGTCAAGACGAAGGAGTTGGTAGCAGACTTCCTCACATACCGCATGCTACGTCAAAGCGAGAAGAAACCAGAGGTCAAGGTGGATATTACTGCTGGTCTCATACCGCAGATGCACGAAGGCCGGTCAGGGGCTTATCTCTATGACGAGATCAACGTATCGAATTCGTCAAAGAAGCCCAAGGAACCCACCAAGAAGTTCACGTACACCGAAGATTGGCAGATTAAGGCCTCCTCTCGGTTCCTGGCACTTTTGTTTGCGGCCAACAACCTGCCTCATGTGCGACGTGGAGACGAGGGATCCTCGAATGCCAATGATAATATGGGCGCCGTACGAGATGTAGTTCATGCCCAGGGACAACTTCTCCCGACGAGCGACTTCTACAACTCGATGATTGACTATGCTGACCTCGTGGCCGATTTCGAGAATTGGGAGGCAAGGAGGGGAAAGTTCTCTTTCTGTCAATACCCTTTCCTTCTGAGCATCTGGGCCAAGAACCACATTCTGGAGCATGATGCCCGTCGACAGATGCAGAGTAAAGCACGGGATGCTTTCTTTGACAGCATTATGAGTCGCAGGAACATTAATCAGTTTCTGGTGCTCGACGTACGAAGGGACTGCTTAGTTGACGACAGCCTCAAGGCTGTGAGCGAGGTTATCGGCAGTGGTAGCGAGGACATCAAGAAAGGACTCCGGATCATCTTCAAAGGCGAAGAGGGTATTGATGGCGGTGGTTTGCGAAAGGAATGGTTCCTGCTCCTCGTCAGAGAGGTTTTCAACCCCGATCATGGTAAGAACAGGGCCCTGCAAAGGTGCAAGCATGGTTACTAACCCTTTCTTAGGGCTGTTTCTCTACGACGAAGATTCGCAGTACTGTTATTTCAACCCGAACTCATTCGAGACTTCGGATCAGTTCTTCTTGATTGGTGTAGTCATGGGCCTAGCCATATACAACTCGACCATTCTGGATGTCGCTCTTCCGCCGTTTGCCTTCCGCAAGCTTATTTCGTCGGCCCCTACGCATGGCACGGGCGCATCAGCTCATCCCAGGCCGGCGATGCGCTACACCCTCGAGGATCTAGCTGAATACCACCCGAGATTGGCACGTGGGTTGCGACAGTTGCTAGACTACGAGGGAGATGTGGAAACAACCTTCTGTCTCGACTTTGTCATTGAGACGGAAAAGTACGGCACTGCCGTTCAAGTCCCTCTCTGTCCTGGGGGCGAACGCATACCAGTGACGAACAGCAATCGGCGAGATTACGTGGACCTTTATATAAGGTACATTCTCGATGTTGCTGTTTCGCGCCAATTCGAGCCCTTCAAAAGGGGCTTCTATACGGTTTGCGGAGGCAATGCCTTGTCACTCTTCCGGCCGGAGGAGATCGAACTTCTTGTGCGAGGCTCAGACGAAGAACTTGACATCTCCTCCCTGAGAGCTGTGGCCGAGTACGATAACTGGGGTACCAAGAAGCCAGATGGGTCTGAGCCCATTATTGGCTGGTTTTGGGAGACATTCCAAGCCGCTACTCCCCAGGACCAGCGAAAGCTGCTTCTGTTCATAACCGGTAGTGATCGAATCCCGGCCATGGGTGCCGCACTCTTGCCCATCAAGATCTCCTGCCTCGGCGATGACGCGAGCAGGTTTCCTATGGCGAGGACATGCTTTAACTTTTTGTCCCTATCGCGGTACGAGTCGAAGGACAAGCTGGAGAAGATGCTGTGGACGGCTGTCCACGAGAGCGAAGGGTTTGGCCTAAAATAATTGTTATACTTGACGAGATTACGACTCAACATCATTTTCAGGAGTTTTTACCGGATGGCTGCGGGCCATATATATAGATAGATTTGCAGCTGATGCTCGAGGGAGCAGACTATGTCATGGGGATAGCTTTTTACCCTTTTCTGAGAGCATGTTGGGAGGGAATGTTATTAAAGGCGTATAAGAGATTCAATACTAGACTTGGGACGAGAGATGACTTGAACGTGTTCGGCTTCCTGGAGATGCTCGGAAGCTCACATGCTGCGTGAAACATATCAACGTTGGTGGTATTGGTTTTGTGTTCCAACTAGTACACTGCCAGATGTATGGCATCGAGTTTTACACGTCTATTGTACAGCCTCGCTTCGCACTCCTCACGCTTCCTCCTCCTCCGCAACGCCACCCGCAGCTCGGGCACGCTTGAGCATCTCCTCCTCGCGTTTCTTCTCCTCACGCAGGAGTTTCACGCGGTCGCGATCGAGATCGGCCTGCTTGCGCATGGCCTCGAGCTCCTGCAGCTCGCGGATCTCGTCGGTGGTGGGGTGGATGACGGTGGCCTTTGTCTCGGCGATGACGAACTCGAGGATGTGGGATGAGTGCTTCTTGGTCATGTCGATGGTGACGACTCGCTCATCGGCGTCAGGCGCGGCCGCCTTGGACAGGTTGTCGCGTGACGAGGCGGGTTGGCTGCGGGTCGAGGGGGCGGCGCCGGCGTCGGGCTTGCGGAGGTAGATGGACAGCGTGGGCTGTTGGGAGTTTTGGTTGTGACGGTTGACGATCATGGGGATCGAGGGGTTGTGGTACTTTAGTCGGGGGAGGTTCTCGAGCCAGAACTTCCTGTGGTTCGCTTCGTGTTAGACTCGGCCGGGTTTGTCTTGTGGTCGTGGGGGGTATATTCCACCTACCTGGCGCCCATGTGGCCACCATTCAAGGTCCGCGCAAAGTCGAGGTGGATTCTAGTGACCTCCGCAGGGAGGATCGCAGCGCCGGGGCCGCATCGTACGTTGATTAGCTGTGAGGCGTGAGCATGAGGGAGCTGGTGAGTGTTTGCTGTCGAAGAGTGTCTACCTTCTGTGGGAACTGTTAGTGCTGCTCTGCGTTTTGGGAGGGGAAAGCGTTAGGTTCGGCGAGCCAATTGACGTACCTTGCGAAGCAAGTTTAGCCGTTCTCCGAGAGACCTCATGTTGAGAACCTGAGCGCCAATCCAAAGGCGTTGCAACTTCTCACGATCTGAGACTCTAGCCGTTCTTCGTCAACTCGCAACGGCCTCGAAAAGTCGAGGCCGGGGACCCAGAAATTCCGCCAGACCCCTGGCGTGAGGTTTAGCGGGCCGAACGTTGACCCGGGATTCTGGTGGTGTGGAGCCCCGGGCTCATGCGGGAGGAGGACCCTGTCGTGTGCTGCGACATGACTTGTAAGTGGGAAATTTTTGGATGGAGTCTGTGTGATATCACCGATCAGACTCTTTTAGCGACCAGAACTCTGCAAGGTAAAGAAAGGTCTTCGGCTGCGACAACCCCGAAAACACAATGCATCGGGCATTGACAGCACGATGGCTCAACCGAGCGCTGAGCATCGGTGAGGCATCGTCCTCTTCGGGAGTGCCGCTGTTTCTGTGTCCTGCTGTGGGCGTTTCTGCCCGCTTGTCGAGGACAGCGCTGGCGCCTCCGTCTTCACGACCGGGCATCTACTCTCGACGACTGAACCACACCGAAGCGACGACAGCAAGCAACGGTGCGCCAGTACCTACGCCTGCCCCGGTAGACGCTACATCACAGGATGTGCCCCAGGACGTCGTGCCCCAGGACGTGCAGCCTCGAAGGAGGCTCCCAATGAACTGCACGGGCTGCGGTGCCTTTGCGCAGACGAACGACTCGGAGCTGCTGGGGTACTTTGACTTGGAGAGCAGGAGGGTCAGGAAATGGTTACACCCCCGTACTCCCGAGCCCAATCTCAAAGAGAGCGAGGAAGATGGAGTCGTGGACGATGCGCTCAAGTCCATGGATCCTGGCATGCTGCAGGAGTTGGGGTTGGATCCTTCCGCCCTAATAGCAAGCGGAGAGTCGGAGAGCGCTGCCTTGGCCGGTAAGTTGTGTTTGAAGAACCATAGACGTTGCACAGGCTAATTGTCACGATTATAGCACTCGTTCCCGATCAGCAGCCTGTATGCGACCGATGCCACAACCTCCAGCACTACAGCACGACGAGCAAGACGGCCAAGGTGCCCATGCACCATCCGACGGTCGAGTCGCTGCGCGAGACGATTGAGGAGTCGCCGCACAAGTACAACCACATCTACCACATCATCGACGCCGCCGACTTTCCCATGTCTCTGATGCCGCGGCTGAACGTGCTGCTGGGCGATATCCCAATGCGGACGCGCAACCGACGCTCGCGCGCGGGCAAGTACATAAAGGATCGCCAGACGGAGCTGAGTTTTATCATCACGCGGAGCGACTTGCTAGGCCCAACCAAGGAGATCGTGGATTCGATGATGCCCTGGGTGCGGGATGTGCTGCGGGATGCGCTGGGTCGTCTTGGTGGCCGGGTGCGTCTAGGCAACGTCAGTGCCGTCAGTGCAAAGCGCGGATGGTGGACCAAGGATCTCAAAGAAGGCATCTGGAAGCGTGGCGGTGCGGGCTGGATGGTTGGCAAGGTCAACGTTGGAAAGAGTCAGCTGTTTGAGGCTGTCTATCCGAAGGGCAGGATGGGGACTATCAAGGACGCAGAGCGAACCTCGGCGTCGACGTCCCTCCGAAACGCCATCAACGCGGAATCAACCGCAGAGCAAGATGGCGAAGCTGACTCTTGGGACGATGTGGACGTTGGAGATTTGCTGCCGCCTCTCCAGCCCGCGAAAAACTATCCCCAGATGCCTCTTGTCTCGTCACTCCCAGGCACAACGGCATCGCCAATCCGAGTTCCGTTCGGTAACGGCAAGGGAGAGCTGATTGATCTGCCGGGGCTGGCTCGGAGCGACCTAGAACTGTTTGTCAAGGAGGAGCACCAACAGTCACTGATCATGAAGAAGCGGATCGTGCCCGAGCAGATCTCGCTGAAGCCGGGCAAGTCGCTGATTCTCGGTGGAGGACTAATCCGCATTACGCCCAAAACACCCGACATGGTCTTTCTAGCCTACAACTTCACTCCTCTAGAGGAGCACCTGACGCAAACGGACAAGGCCATCGATTTCCAGAACCAAATACGGGAGTCGCGTGGTGTACCGAGCATCGTTCTGGAAAACGTTGGCGACAAGATGAAGCATGCCGGGACATTTAAGCTAAATCACGATGTGACGAGGAAGAGGGCAGGGCCGCTGACGAGGAAGAATGCGGTTGGACTGCAGGTTGATCGACTACCCTTTAGGGTTCTCTCGACGGACATCCTGATCGAGGGCGTTGGCTACGTGGAGTTGGTTGCCCAAGTTCGAGCCCGAGACGTCGATGTGCCCATGCCGCCTGTGCGCCGGATGCGCCGAGTCATTGAGGAGAAGCAGGACGAAGAGTCCGAGAGCTCCGATCCCTTTGCCGACATTATGAGCATGCGGAGGGACACGAACGGGCACCTCAACAATAAGCGAAGAGATAGGAACGAGCGGCCCAGCAGGAGGAGGGAGATAATGGAAGCATTTGTCGAAGAGCCCGACGCGGCTCCGGAACCCAACTGGCCGGCCGTCGACATCTTCAGCCCCGAAGGCCGATTCATCGGCTCCCGCATGCCCATCAACGGGTGGTTGAACAACAAGCCGCGGGTGTTAGCGGAGCACAAGAGGAGCCGGCCACGGAGAAGCATGAAGGGGCAGAAGAAGAAGGACAAGGTGGAGCGACGAACAGCCAACGCTAGCTCGGACTAAGGGTGTTGACGATGTATGAATTGGGCAGTGTAAAAGAAGCGAGTGTACCATGTAGAGAGATAGACTGTACTAACAGCCCTGTAACAAATGCCAAAAACTACTCACAAACACTTTCAAATGGTCTCTTGGTCAATACTTTCATGTGCAACAGAAACGTTGTGCTTAACGAAGTACATACTGTAGGACAGCCTTGACAGCCTACTTATCCGAATATCGCCACCGTGCCTGCATCTCAGGGATCAGGTTACCAGCGGGCCACGGGCCACGGGCCATGGGCAATGACGCATGGGGCAACCCCAGAATTTCTGCCCCTCCAAAGCCAACCAAACCAAACGGGAGCAATGCAAAGCCAACGACGTTCTTCACCTTAGATTTATCATCACGCCGAGTAACTCAAAAGTGAGAAAAGAAGCACAGCACGAAACAGGGAAGCGGGCCACAAACACCACACAGCCACCATCATCTCCACAGAATCACAGCGAACACGCCGAACCGAACCGTCATGTCTCAGCGACCGCAGCAGCAACAACAGCAGAGCGCACCGGCGCCGTCTCAGACGCAGACACAGCCGGCGACGCGGAACCCCGGGCCCCAGGCCGGCACGCCGGCGCCGCGGGTTCTTCGTCTGCGTGGCGCCAACCAGTCCAACGGCCGGTCGGTGCAGTGGGCCGAGGATGTGGTGGATAACGAGGGCCTCGGGCGGAAGAGCTCCAAAGGTAGGCGACGATGCCTTCTGCCTCGCAACTCCCCTGCATGGTTCTAATGTGACTCCGACTTAGTATGCTGCATCTACCACCGGCCCAAGGCCGTAGACGAGTCGAGCGACGAGTCCTCGTCGGACTCATCCGATTCCGATTCCGATGCCCAGCCCGAAGGCCCGCGGCCGGCCGGCAACAAGAAGCAAGACTGCGGGCATGGGCATGACCACGATCACGGACGGGGACGGGGGACCAAGAAGGGCAAGGAGAAGAGAACGCCGAGCCCGAACGCGTATGAGAAGGTACCGAAGCCGAAACCCAAGGACGGGTCTGGGGGCACCAAGGTTTAGCTGGAGGTCCTGCGAGGGAAAGGATGAAAAGACAGAAGGGTGGCTTTAATGATCGAGAACGAGGATAGAATGCTGTTTGACGTTGACGTCGAGGTGTTTGGACAGGGCGTCACAGGCCAGGAGCGGTTTATACCATTGCAAAATGACCACGAGCGAGCATCATGACTATAGATAGATACACTTCTGATATTCGGTACTGGGCGTCTCTCCACGGCAGCTGTTGTACAAAGGGGTATCGATCCGTGTTCCCCAGGTCCCCGAATATCGATCCACTCAGTCGACACTTGGTAAAATGGAGACAGAGCACAGCAGCAGAGTGGTCCAGCTCAATCTGACCCTTCGGCCGCCTGCTTCTTCTCGCTCTGGACAACAAAATACCGGCCTGCCGTTCGCGACGCCGTCCCCAGCGCATCCCACTTCTCCGCCTCCGACTCGACTTTGTCCCGCACCCTCCTGGGCCGCTTGTAATGCCCCACACGAGCCTCCCGGGCGAGCAGGTCCTCGAGGTCCGCCAACCCCACGGCGTTTTCCTGGCGGGCCTCGGGCGTCTCGTCGCGGATGGCGCGCAAGGGCTCGACGCCACGGGTATCGACGCGCTGGACAGCGCGCACAAACTGCAGCTGGCTCTGCAGCGTGGCGATCATGGCGGCTTCGGCTTCGGGGGTGCTGGGCATTGGCAGGGCGGCGAGGCGGAGGAGGTGGTGCAGCTGGGAGGGCGTGATGGGCTCTGGCGGGGCGGAGGTGGAGGTGGAGGATGAGGGGAGCAAGCTGCGGATGGACCAGGTGGGTTTCGAGAGGATGGCGGCGGCGGAGGAGGAGGAAGAGGGCTTGGTGGTGAGGGTTCGGGCGGTGGTTTGTAGGCGCGCAGAAGAGGTTGTGGTGAGAGTGCGGCGGAGGGCCAGACGGCAGGATGTGCAGAGTGCCATTGTGGGCAAGTTTGGAACGGCGGGTGCTCGTAGATGAGATTTCGCAGTGGCCGTAGTTGTTTTCTTTGCCCTCTCCACACCAATTGTTGAAGCGATGGTGTAAAAGTAGTCGGTGTTGGCTTTAAGTGGTTGGCGATGGTGATGCTTCCGCGATTTGAAGTTGGAGCGGTTGACGGCGGGGATTCGTTCCTTAGGCTGACCTAGCCACTGTGGCTGGCTGCCTAGGGGATCCTCAGCGGTGCTACAGTGGGCGCTTCACCAAAGATCTCCGCCCAAGCCCCCGCCAGCCAGAATGGACCCCGCCGCTCCCTGGGCGGATCTACTACTAATTAGCACTAAGCGTGTGGCTCAGGCCGTCGTCATACCGCAGTCCTCAGCCACCCGCCAACATCCCGTCACCTGCGAGAGTTATCCGAACGTCCTCGAGACAAATCCAAAACACAACACCGTCGCCTCTGCGCCGCTGCTATTATTCCTCCCCACCCTCTCGCCTCGTACTATTCAACAGTCCGCAACCATGGCTCAAGATCCTCGTGCCCTACTCCAGAAGGTCCGTCTGGTTTCCCGCTTCCAACCCCTCCCCCACCTTGGGCCTCTTCGCCAGCCCGCTTATGGCTGTGCATTTCTGAAGCTCTTGACCGACAGCGACTGACAAAACCTCCCCCGTTTATAGGCCCAAAAGTCGCTGCAAGGCGCCGGCAGCGGCTTCAGCTTCTTCGGTGGCCGGGAGGAGAAGTACCAGGATGCAGCCGACCTCTTCGTCCAGGCCGCCAACGCCTTCAAGATGCAGAAACAGAGTACGCAAACGTGTATCGCGAACCTATCGCCCCTCGCTCTCCTGTCGTCTTCGCCCTCCCCCGCTGACCACCGCTCAACAATACAGACATCGATGCCGGCAAGGCCTTCGAGCAGGCCGCCCAGGTCCAGACCCAGCACCTCAAGGACCTCGATGACGCCGCCAACAGCAACGTCGACGCCTACAAGGCCTACCGCAAGGACGACCCCCAGTCCGCCGCCCGCTGCTTGAACATTGCCATCGACCGCTACTGCGCCAAGGGCAACTTCCGCCGCGCCGCGTCCCATAAGGAGCACCTCGGCGAGCTGTACGAGGTCGACCTCGGCGACAACAAGGCCGCTCTCGAATCCTACGAGGCCGCTGCTGGCTGGTACGAGGGCGACAATGCTGCAGCGTGAGTTCCTGCCTTGCCCACCATGACGGGCCGTGGGAGACCCGGACATGAACTGACATGATTTGCTCGGTTCTAGCCTGGCCAACAAGCTCTGGCTCAAGGTCGCCGACATCGCCGCTCTCGACAACGACTACTACAAGGCCATCGAGAACTACGAAAAGGTCGCCGAGCAGTCCATCAACAACAACCTCATGAAGTACAGCGTCAAGGACTACCTCCTCAAGGCCGGAATCTGCCACCTCGCCAGCGGCGATCTGGTGGCCGCCCAGCGCGCCGTCGAAAAGTACCGCGAAATCGATCCCTCTTTCGCCGCCCAGCGCGAGCACAAGCTGCTCATCGACCTGTGCGAGTCCATCGAGGCCAAGTCCCAGGAGCAGTTCGCCGACCGCCTGTTCCAGTACGACCAGTTGAGCAAGCTCGATAAGTGGAAGACGACCATCTTGGTGCGCATCAAGAACGCTATCGAGGAGGCCGACGACGAGTTTGCGTAGATGAGACTTGATGAGACTTGAGAGCAGGGGTTTGTGTTGGGAAGGGTGGGTTCTTGGAGGGTTTGCATGAGTGAATGAATGGATGGCTCAAAGAAACTGGAATATATCACACGCAAGCAAAGCATTGGAATTGCCTTTTGGGGGGTTGTTCGTCGTCTTGAAGGTCAAGAAGGGGAGGAACTGAAGTAGCCCATCTGTGATCCACCTCGGATGGAAAGATAGGGCAGACATCATAGATACATCACCGTTATGAATGAACAAGGAAAGCGTGCAGTGATTTGACATCCTGGGAGGTGTCTGTAAGTGACAAAAAGCCGGCTGCATAAACTTGTATTCAGGCAACAAGCCGAGGTACCCACATTCGACAATCTCAGGCCGAACGAGACGACCATTGGCATTAACATAGCATCACCAGAAACATGAGTCGAACGAATCAAATGAGAGTGTGAAAATGATAAAACTCATATTCATTGCTTGATCTAATGGCGATATAAGTTTTCTGAAATGTTGCCAAGAAACTCCACCAACAAACACCAGAAAAACACATAGCATCATCATCATCCACCACCAACACCACCACCAACTGAAAACAACACAGCAAAAAAACGTTTTATCCTTGTTCAGATTCAAGCGGTCACGCTTATACAAGATCCTGATCCGGTCCCGGTCCTGGTCCTAGTCCTGGTTGTCGTCGCCGGTCGGTCGAGGTATCGGCGTCTGTCGGTGAGAGTGTCGTCGAGCATCGATTCGAACCCCAATCTCCTTCTCTTGAGGGAACAGAGTGACCTGACCGCTGGACTACGGCGCTTCTCTGAACCCCATTGGAATAGGGACAGAAGAAACTGTCTGATAAAGCTACGTTCAGCCTGAGCCGCAAGGGTTGCGGCTGACGGACAGGAAAGTCAATATCCAGAGGCAGGAAGCTCGACCGAACCGCCCTCAACTTAGGACTGCCATGAGTCAGCCTTGGTAGCCGCCGTGGAGCACGTCTTTGGGACTGTGTAGCTGCGGTTGGGGTCCTTCTCCCAGGTCAAAGTGCCGCCTGACTTGATGTTGATGTACTTGTACTCAATCGTCTGGCCGGCGGCGAGAGGGATGGTGACCTTCCACAGGGGGTGCGAGGTCGTATACTCCGAGGCACTGAGGGTAATGGCGTTGTTGGTGTTCCAGTTGCCGAGAGCAGCAATGTTGCCGACGATCTTGACGGTGTCTCCAAACGAGGTCGTAACGAGCGATTCGAAAGTCACAGAGACTGTGGCCGCAATAGCACAGCTTGTAGCAGTGGATGAAGTCTTACTAGTCTCCGTCCCCGTCGGCGATGGGATCGTCACTGTTCCAGAAATAGGCGTCTGGGAAGCTGGGAAAGAGGTGGCAGTGGCTGACGTGTATGAACCGACAATCGATGTCGCCTGGCAAGTCCCAGGGACCGAGGGCGAAGAGCCCGAGGCCCAGGATGGAGGCACGACACCCGCTCGGCGAGCAGCGGCTGTGAGGAACGCGGCGTAGGACCAAGTCAAGTCGTCTGCAGAAAGGGGCGTGCCGTTACTCTTCGAGAACTGCTCAGCCATAGATCCATTGGTTGCGGCATACTTGGAAACAATGTTGACGAATCCATCCGCATACGTCGAGGCGGCGTTGAGGAGCGTTGTGTATGTGCTCGAGCTGCTGCTGTATGTGCCTGCTGAGACAGAGCTGGAGAGGTCTTTGAAGAAGGATAGCGAGGTGTCAGACACCGTGATGGAGCCGGCCTTCTTCCACACATAGATGGCATCGTAGAGCTGCTCTGCGACGGCGAGGGTATTCAGATACCACGGGTTGCCGTTGTAATAGCTGTCCTCGGAGTACCTTCCGATGGCGATGGCAGTTCCCGCCGAGATACCCGAATTGATGGTGTAGAAACGGAACGAGTCGACAACTTGCTTCAGGTTCGCGAGTGACTTCTGGCTGCATGGCTGGAACGTAGCATCGTCACAACCAAGACTGGGGTCGAAATTATGAATTGCTGCGAGCACAGTGTTTGCGTCCTTGCCAGTCCGCCCATCGTTGGTGTTGACTGAGATGCCATGTTAGTCATGATCCACAGAAGCCATAAGAGGATGAACTCACTATTGGCATCGATATACTTGCTCGACGGCAACCAGAAACTCTGCAAGAAGCACAGAACCTGGGGTGCAATTGCCGAATACGAGTCGGAAGACTTGCCGAGCGTCTTTGCGATTGCAGTACCTTCAACCAGGGCTTAAGGGGCAATGGGTGTTAGATCGTTTCGCTTAAGGGGCTGCAAGTTGTTTGAGACTCACCTCGATATTGACTAGCAATGGTGAAGAATGAGCTACCGCTCACTTCTTCCCACAAATCAAAGCCAGTTTGGTTCCTATACAGGTGAGCTGAGGACCTATCGACTGGAAAGGGGGCTCAACATACCAGTAATGAGCCACATAGTTGAGGTCATTGCGAATGATGGGCCATAGGATGGTAGAAGCGGTGGAAGAGTAACCATTGTTCACTAGCCACTTGGCGTATTCTGTCATGGCAATGGCTCGAAGAGCGGGTCCATCTCGCTGAGGACGGCCTGGATGATGTCAGTACTTTCCTTGAAGGGGTTCGCAAGAGGAACAAGCCAAACAAACTTACCCCAGCCTCCGGTGAAGGCACTCATGTCAACGTGGTACTTGGCCTCCCCGAGGCCTTGTCCGTTGGAAAGAGATCCGGACGGGTTGGAAACACCCTGGAGCTTGGCTTGAGAGACGATGTACTCCTGGATATGCTTCTGCAGCCCAGCATCATACTCGTTCGTGAATCTCTCGACAATGGCCTTGAAAACGAGGGCACTATCTCTCGTCCAGGTATAAAAGTCTGTGGTTTGTTAGCTCTGTAGCACACGCTTCTACTGCAGATGACTACTCACAGTCAGGATCTTGCTTGTCCGGAGAGGCGATGACGATGCCCGAGCTGACGCCCGAAGAGTGGCAGCCGGTAGCGCCAATGTTGCACAAGAGTTGCTCAAGTGCAATGGGGGTTTCAAAGTCGATGAAATCGTCAACGGCCCTCTTCATCAAGTTGCTTCGTTGGTCGAGGCTTGGCCGGCCCATGACGCTCTGGAGAGCGACAGAGCCAAGCAGCAGAGCCGAGGTGAAGAAGTACATGACGGGCTGAACCAGGGAGGAGGTGGTGTTGTGGGAGAGTGATGATACTGAATCGTCGAAGAGCTGCATCGTGACGCTTTATATCTTTCATGCCCGGTGGACAGAGCCGAGGAAAGAGGTGTTTTGTCCGTGTAAGCCAGATGAGGAAATCGCGGAGGCCCCCATGGGGAACCTAAGAAGGTGTGGTGCAAAGGGCCGAATGAGCCAGAAGCCGCCGAGCTGAGAAGAGAGGCCGTCGACGATGGAGCCTTGCAGGGGATGCAGGGGGGAGCTGGAAGGTGATGCTCGAACAAGGAACGGTCTGGTCCTGGCTGGTCTGCTTGTGTCGGTCTACGACTTCTGAGTCTGGACCATGATCGAAGCGAGAAGCATTATGGTCCGAGGAGCTATATTATCCGTCGTCTCGGGCCGATGTGTTAACTCAAACCGTCCAGCCCTTGACGGCGGTCCTACGCTTTCGGACGCGTCTCGTGGCTGGCCGGCCGGGAGCGCACCACGTGCCGGGAGTAAGGTGATGATGGGGCTTCCTGGGCCCGGGTGATATGACGTTTACAGCGCGGTACTTTGTTAGCTGCAGAGAGCTCCAGCTATAGCGCAATATACCGGTCCCTTAGTTGTAGCTGCAGGGTACCTCTCGTGGAGTGTGGAGTGTGGGGGAGGTCAGAAGTGCCTTCACATGCCGATGCAAGTGACGTCCCTCCCGCACTCTCCGGCGGAGTCTCCGCACTCTCCCCACACTCACCGTTGCGTTCGCCCTTGTTCCGCACTTGTTCCTTGCGCAAGTTAGCTTCCACCTGCATTAATTAATATGACATGCCACGGTTAGATGGATGAATGGCAATATCACCAGCTGCCAACACAAACAAGATGATGAGCCGTTCTTCTACGTGCCTGAGAATGGCAACCAGCCCACATAATTAGACACACAACTCGCATAGAATAGATGCAGGTTATTGCATCCGTATGCGGGCCATTACAGACAGACATCTCCCATACAGCACGCGAGCCGAATAGATAGCATCCAAACAAACACCATATCAGCACTCCCACTCCACCTCATGATGCTACAAAAGCCACCGGCAGCAGGCTTTAAATTAACCACCACTTACATGCACGAACGCGATTTGCACGCGATTTTGCCAGCTCATCATGGTTCTCAGCAACCGAACAACACTAGCTCAATGCACAGCCCGTCACAACCATCACGGCCTCGCTCGGCAGTATGCTTCGCCTGTCACTCTTAGCCCGTCGTCCCTGTCCAGACAACGGGCCGCAGATCGTGCGATCTTGCTGACTTCTGATCTGGTCGTGGGTGACATCGTCCTCTCGAGGCCGGAGCCATCAACGGAGCGATGCATCACGGCACGGAGAAGAGAACATAACCGGAAGTGGTAGGCCCGAATACCATCGTCTCGCTTGGCTAAGGGCCAGAGGAAGGTTTTCGCACCCATGTCGACTTGACGGAAACATCCGCTCTCCCTCGCTAAACTCGCTCCATCTGATGAAGACTCTTCACTACGAATACGAAAGCTACGAATGAAATGTAGGCAGACCATGGTTTTCCCCAACCTCACCAACCGACGGTCTCGGAAAAGGGGGGTGGAATATAGCGCCTCTGGTACCTCCGGCCGCGGACACTCAAACCGTCTTGCGACGGCGAATGAGGCAGCCAAAGGACCCGTTGTTCTGGGAACTGTCGATAGGATGATTGACACCATAACAAGTTGATGGCTCCATGGAGTTATCGAGCTGCAAAGCAATCGACCCTGACTCCACGAATGAAGCAGAGGATCGCAGAGCACAGATCCGTGATATGTTAAGAAAGAAAGAAAGGGAAGAAATTTCGTCGCGGCCTTGATAAGGAAATTCAGAACGCGGTGTCACGTGCCCTCGGCCTAGCTGCGGCTGATTTCGCCGTCGCCAAGGACCCAAGGCATCCACCTATTGGGGGCCATGATCCATCTTCCATGGAACCTTCTTCTAGCCTCATCGCGCTCAAGGTGATCCGTGCTCCGAAGCCTTCTCCGTTTGCCTCCTCCGTACCTAATCGTATCGGTTGTCGCATTCCCATCTATTGTATCTCCCCAGTGTCGCATACCGATCGCCAAGATGGACGCCGCTACACTCGAAGAGACCAACCGCATGCGCATCTCCCTGGGCATGAAGCCTTTGCCTGTCCCGGGAGCCAAACCAGCAGAGACCCAGATAGCAGACGCCGACGACGACGGCGAAGTGGCCAGCACCATAGATACCCGACAAGCCCAGTCATACGACAACTACAAGAAAGTCAGAGATGCCGAAGACGCCAAGAGAAAGCGCGAGGAGAAAGCAGCCGCCATTCGAAAGGCCCGCGAGAAGGCGCAACGACTGGCCGTTCTCGATGGCAAAGGTCTGGGCGACGAGAATGGTGGCGACCTGGATGCAAAGGACTGGCTCATGGGCCAGAAGAAACGACAAAAGAATATCGCAAAGGCCAGGAAGCTAGAGGCAGAGCTAGCCGCCGCTGAAGCTGCCGCTGCAGCTGCGGTTCAGTACACGTCCAAGGACCTTGCTGGAATCAAGGTCGCCCACGACACTGCCGATTTCCTCGATGGAGACAATCAGATTCTCACCCTCAAGGACACCACAATTGAGGAGAACGAGGCTGATGGCGACGAACTTGAGAACCTGGATATGCGCGAAGCGGAGAAGCTATCCGAGAGGCTGGTTCTCAAGAAGGGCCCAGTATACAACCCTCACGATGACGACGAAGATGGCGAGCACGGCATCCTTGCTCAATATGACGAGGAGATCAATGGAAAGAAGACCAAAAAGTTCACCCTTGACGCGGACGGCGCCATTGCGGAGCTCTCGGACATTCTCGACAAACCAGTCGATAAGGCCAGAAAGCTCCAGACCGTGAGCCTTGACGACATAGTTGGTAAGCTAGATCTCTCCCGTCTGTGTAGCTCTCAAGATGTAGTACTGACTTGTCTCGAAAAAGGTGATGCCCCAGCTTCATCAGACTATTTGGATCCTTCAAAAATCAAGATCAAGAAGCCCAAGAAGAAGAAGAACAAGAGCACCAGGCAAAAGCCGGTTGATGAAGACGACATTTTCCCTTTGGACACAGCGCCTGCCGACAACAACGCCATGGACGTCGATTCCATCAACTCAGCCCCTAGCAAGAAAAGAAAAACCAGAGATGATACCTTCGTGGACGATGAAGATCTACAAGCATCATTGGCAATTCAACGAAAGAACGCGCTCAAGAAGCGGAAGAAGACTCGCCCTGAAGACATCGCAAAGCAGCTCAGGGAGCAGAATGATGACGAAGAGCAGGCAGAAGCTCAGGAAGGCGGTCTTGTCCTTGGCGAAGTCTCCGAGTTCGTTGCTGGATTAAGCAAGCCTGGCGAGGATGAAGAACGAAAGCCCAGGAAACCAAGAACGGTGTCGAGATCCGCTGAGCCTGACGAGGATCATTCGATGGAGGATGAGGACGATGACGAAAAGCCACAAACATCGACTATGGAGGGTGAGGGTGGGCAAGAAGTTGGTGTCGAGGAGGAAAAGACCGTGGGTCAAGGAATGGGTGCTGCTCTTGCACTGCTCCGAGAACGTGGACTCGTGGAAGACTCACAAGGCGGTTCCCATGATAACCTTCAGGATCGCGAAGAGTTTCTGTTGAGAAAGCGACGATTGGAAGAGGATCTGGACGAGCAAGCGCGCACCCAACGTGAGCGTGACAGGACGAACGGCAAGCTGGACAGGATGTCAGTGCGCGACCGAGAGGACTGGGCTCGCCAACAGAACAACTGGCGCGACCAGCAACAATCCCGCCGGATGGCCGAGCTCTTCCAGACTGGATACAAGCCCAACGTCGAGCTCAAGTACACGGATGAGCACGGCCGAGCGCTGGATCAGAAAGAGGCCTTCAAACACCTCAGTCACCAGTTCCACGGCAAGGGCAGCGGCAAGGGAAAGACGGAGAAGCTCCTCAAGAAGATTGGAGATGAGAAGCGCCGCGAGGCCCAGAGCATGTTCGACGCAAGCCAATCGGCGGGCATGAGCCTGGCCGCGCAGCAACAACTCAAGAAGCGAAAGGAAGCGGGTGTACGACTGGCATAGAGGGCGTTTGAGGGAAGACAACTTGATGACGAATAGTAATACCGGGTGTGGAAATGCAAGCAAAGGTGCTTTATCCCTTCTTTCTAACGTGCTTCTCGAGACATGATGCCCTGCTGACACCGCCTGGAGACTCTAGAACTGAGGTATGTTTTGTTTAGTCTTGGTATGCTAACCTAGGTCACCATCTCTCCTTTACTCCGTCACATAAAGTTATGTTGTGTTGTCCTTGTTCATTCCTATTTATATTCTTGCTCGCACCAAGGCCGAGAGCAAGGTCTCTCGAGCAAGCAACAGGCTCTTCACTATCCCGCCACAGGCACGATCAAACGAAGAAAATCCACCTTGGGCAAGCTTTGTTTTATTAAAACTTTACTCAAGTATATCCATCCCATCTCCAAATGCGTTCTAGTAGGCACTGCCGACGGTCATCGCCATAGTCCTCCATATCTTCTTAAAACTCCACAGCCAACTTTCACTCCATCTCCTCCTGCCTCTCGGCGGACTCTCGCTGCTCCGTCTCAAGCTTCTCCTCCAGCTTCTTAAACTCTTCTTCCAGCTTAGTATAGGCCTGTGACAACTTCTCAAACCTCTCCTGTGCATACGCAGAATCCACCGGCGCTGAATCGCTAGCACTCTCGGCCGGTTGGGCTGGCAGGCGAAGCGGCGCGACACTATCGCTGCTTCGCCCAAGGAAGCAGTTGTCGATGAAGTCTAGGACATCGACGTAATGGGATAGACCTTTAATTTGGAAGATTAGGTCATCGACGTCGCGGATCATATCTTCAACGCGGGCGGGTGCGCTTGAGGCTGCTTCCTGGGGTTGTGTGGTGTTCATTTTGATTGTTTGGGTTGTCGGGTCAACTTACCGTGAGTGTGCGGTTGTGGATGAAGCGATGCTGCTAGAGATGTCTAGTTGCGGTGCTTGTTTGAGGTTCTGTTTGCGGCGACTAAAGGGTAGACGGCTTTCCAGGTTATATAGCTGTAGATGATCACGTCGAATATGAACAATCTCGTTGTAAGTTCGTTGAACGAATGCCCTTGTAAGTGTGTCCTGCGTAGAGCATCCTCTCTAGAACAAAGAACTATATGTCCTAACGTCCCTGTTTACTAAACTTTAAGATGTTCAAGATGTTCAAGATGCTCCATTGTTCTGTCTAAGTCTGTAAATAGCTCTAAGGCGATCTTCAAAAGATGAAACCAGGCTGCTTATTGGACGCTCAATATGAACAGAACAAGTGATGATTCCAGTGAGATAATTACTTGTCTAGGTAATCCGTGTGTCTATGAACCAAGAACGCCGTCTCCAAACCATACCAACGTTACGCTATAACCCAAAATCGACCACGGCAATCGCTCTGACAAACGACCTAGAGGGAGACCTTGGCGCCAATCCCCTTGCCGGTATAGTGAATCTCTTCTACCCAATTACCTAATCTGACAGTGACGTCGGCAACGGCATCCAACTTGAGAGATCCACCTAGGGCCTTTCTGAGCTTGTCATATCCGACATGGTCTGGGGACCATTGAACGGGCAGGCGGGGACTCTCTGAGCGTCCTGGTGGTACGGCGAAGGCTTCGTCGTGGATGATCTGCCCGACTGGCTCGGTGTGGTTGTAAAACGCCGTGGCGTTGATATGCTCTATATACAGTGTATTATACTGCAGTGGCGACATGAGGCCGAAAGTCGCAGAGGAAGAAAAGATGTGGAAGGTGGCATCTGTTATAAACCGCTGCTTCACGTTGTCGTCTTCGCCAGGTACTCTAATCCGGGGGTTGGAATCGTGAAGTTAATGTGTGACAAGGCCTCCCCAATCAGCGGCAAAGTTGGGATACTATCGCGATGGGCCTTGGCTGTCATTGTCGTGTTCTTGCCAGATACGTAATCTGAGAGAAGTTTGCGGCCGACTTTTTGCGCGTGCTTTCCTCCAAAACGTGCTGGGTCCCAAGTCGACTGAACCAGGATGTTCGTGTTATTGCCCAGCCCAAAATCGATGTTTCTGGCGACAGCTTCTCCTAGTATTTCGCCTTTGTGAAGGATATGAATGTTGATGTAGGGAACAATGACGGCGTACGGCGTGGGATTTGTGATATTCACGAGGGCTTGCAAATGAACGCCCGTCTCCGAAGTGTTCAGAATCTGTATCTCCCCAACTTGCGGGTTCAGCTGAGCGAACGTGTCCCCAGGAATCCCTGCGGCCAAGTTAGCTGCTGGATCGATCCAATGTGTGTGGCAGTGATAGGAAATACTTCAATGAATAGTGAAGATGGATCATCATCACAGGGAGTTTATGGGATTACCGAGCAAAGACGGACCATTTACTGGAACCTTGCCCTCTGCGGGCACCTTCTTAATGGTCAAGATTCCGAGCACCGTGGAAACTTTGACATCAACGAGAGCTTTGACGTCCAAAATGAGGTCCTCGTCGCCGAAAAGGAGTTTCTGCATGACGTCGCTAAACACGTCGCTGTCTGTAATGGTTATGGGAACGTCGACAACTCTTGAGGTGATCCTGAGAAGATGTTCGCCGCCATCCGTATCCTCAATCTTAGTCGAGTTAGCCTTCTCCCAGTGACGCAAATGCAGTTCGCCTAGCTTGCGCTTTTTGTAGAACAAGTCAGCGGTAGCACGAAGGCTGTCAACATTCAGGTCGACATTCAATTCAGGAGGGACAGCTGCGAGTACTTCCGTGGTACCGGAGACTCGAGGCTCGCTATCGGGGTTCTTCGCATCAGCGAAGGGATCCGGTAGCTTGAAGTCAACGTCGGTCAGAGAGAAGTTGCGAATGAAGCTATCAAACGACCGGCCGGGGAACTCAATTGGCACGGTAATGCTCTCGAGGATCTCCGACATCCATTCGGGGGTGTCCGAGTCGTTCAACCTCTTTCCGCGAACATAAACCTGGGCGTCTTGGCCGTGAAGATAATGCTCCATGAACTGATCCAAGGGTGATGACTTTGAATGTGGGCAAGCCCGCGTGAGAGACTCCGGGATCTCCCTGATGATGCCCTGGGCGTCTGCCTTGACGTCTTTGTTGGCTCGGATCTTAATCATATCCGTGGTCGCATCAGCCACGCTGATAGAGGGCAGCGAGGAGTCGCAGTTGGGGACTAGGACCTCGAACCCAAGCGGTGGAACGTTGAGGCCTACGGGGAAGTCATTGTGCACGGTAATGGACACGTCTGCCTCGATTGCCTTCCGTCCACTGCCATCCACTGGAACATCGTGAAGATTGAGTCGCTCTATCTTATACGCGGGCAAGGATGGAATATTGTTGGCTGCGATGGAGTGTTAGTAGTGTTCTTGAGGACGAACGGTGGCGCAAAGTTCGATTAAAGTAGCGTCTTTTGGCCAAAATACAAGGAAGCAAAGGAACGGTAGAGAGATTGACCTTCAAAGACAAGGGTTTCTGCCACATCGTGAGTGCCCAAGGGAAATATGCCCGATTTGAGTTGAATCTGGGTCTTGCCAACCACCTTCAGCAGGTCGAGGTTGCCCTCCAGCCAGTCGTTGGCGATTTTGCGGATATTCTCAGCGGCACCGACTTTGATCTCGGTCACAAAGTCTAGCTCAGTGTTGTGCCCATTAACAATGTCTACAACCAGAGGAGGGACGACGGCGGTGCCTGCAAGCGCATCGCCATAGTCGGGTAGGAAGACGTGGACGGTCGTCTCGTCCGTCTGGAGCTTCCGCATCATGCCAGTGACGGCCTGGCCAATACGACGAGAGTTGGCGTTCTCGACACGAGAGCCTTCGAGGCGAACGTTGGCCTGAACTCGAGCCCAGATTCCAGTAGAAGTAATGTTCTCGATGGACAGATTCGTCGGCTCGAGAACAGCGGCGTTCTCGGCGTACTGCTTAACAGCGGGTGGTACGATAAAACCGAGGAATATGATCAAGATGACAAGGATGGCGAGGATTGCCATCGCGATAATGGAGGGCCATCGCCAGTGGGACTTGGCCTTGGTGGCACCCTTGGGCGTGAGCGAGGTGCCGTTACTGCCGTTGGTGTCATCAATCTCGCCATAGTTGTCGTCGTGGTTCTCGAGGAGCGGCGATGACTCTGCGGCTGCATCTTCGTGGTCAGATGAGATGAGAGGAGACCTCTCGAGGAGCGGCGATGACTCTGCGGCTGCATCTTCGCGGTCAGATGAGATGAGAGGAGACCTCTCGTCGGAAGCGGACATGGTGTTTCGGGCTGTGATACAAGGCCGCCTAGAGGGAGAGGATGCGGAAAATGGGCATGGCCCGAGGTTGTTGTAGTGGTGTTTCGGGAAGGTCGAGTAGGCGTCGAGGAGTGATGGGACGAGCCCGAAAATGGGTAGTTCGTAGGATACGTAGGGATATGCGGAACGTCCAAGTGGTGGCGCGCGGATTGCTATGTAGATGTCGAAATGAAGTTGCGTTCACGGGTGAGACTCGTCATCGATGGCGAAGTCACCCCCAGAGTCCCGGCGTGGCAGATCGATAAGGCAAGTGGGAGGGGGGGAGCGTCCGATTGGCTTATGTGGGGCCTGGTCCAGGAACAGAGCCTGGACCTAGCTGGAAAGCAGCCTGGGTGGTTGGGGTTGCATCACAGTACCTGCCTGGGCGAGTGCCTCTCAAGCCTCCACCCAAGCCACAATCACAGTAGTTGCCGCGTGTGGCAGTGCTTGACCGTGTGAGAGTTTGAATTTGTTGAAAGATCTCAGATTCACTCCACGTGATACTTGCGGGGTCAGCTGTCGTTAGCCCCACACTTTGCATGTGAGACGGTGAGTCGTTCAGGACGAGTCTCTTCTCAGGTTCGCGATAAAAAGCAGGCCTTGAGAGTAGCGATGGAAGCGATATGCTATTCGAGAGCAATCATACGAGTGCCTTGTTTCTCTAAAGCTAGGATGAATCGTACTATACAGACGGGAGTCCCAGGGTGGGAAACTTCACCGCTCAAATACCCTGTAAGTGCCCTCCGATGTAGGGCGTTCAGTGACGTGACCCCCCTGCCCCTCTGCGATGTAGGGCGGGCGTGCGTTCGCCCAACCAACCGCGCGACTGCCATTGGAAATTTCACTTGCCCATACAGATGCACCTCGAGTGACTCCTCTTGCCAACGATTGAATCGGTGACTCCAGTAAAATCTCGTCTTCAACGTTGGAATTGGTTCCCGCACAGCCTCTCTCTTTCTTCTGCTCACTCAATCAACCCCTCGCGTTTCAAAATCACCTTTTGCAAGCCCCCATTCGCGCCTCCTCGACCTGGCAGCCCTGCTCTTACTTGTTCGCTTCACAAGTAAACCAACTCCAACTCTCAACATGAAGGGTTCAGCACTCCGCGTCGCTCAAGGAGCCATCAATGGCTTCCAAAGGCGAGCATACTCGCAGGCCGCCTCCTCCGGCCCCCGACATCTCATGACTATCGCCGATCTCACTCCCACCGAGTTTGCCAACTTGGTTCGCAATGCCTCCTCCCACAAGGCCGCCATCAAGGGTGGTGCGCCCCATAGCTCCCTCAACAACGGCCTTTCGGGACAGACCGTTGCCATGATGTTCAACAAGCGAAGCACTCGAACTCGAGTGTCTACTGAAGGCGCTGTCACAATGCTTGGTGGCAATCCTATGTTCTTGGGCAAGGACGACATCCAGCTGGGTGTAAGTACACACGAGCCCCCCCAAACCCCCAATACCAGAGCACAGCTAACTCATCTTAAGGTCAACGAATCGCTCTATGATACCTCAGTCGTCATCTCGTCCATGACCTCCTGCATGGTTGCCCGAGTTGGCCCTCATTCCGATGTGGCCACCTTGGCCAAGCACTCGAGCGTTCCCGTCATCAACGCTCTCTCCGATGATTTCCACCCCCTCCAGATCATTGCTGACTTCCTCACCCTCCACGAGACCTTCCCATCAGCAGCCAGTGCCCAAGGCGCTGGCCTCGGTCTCGACGGCCTCAAGGTCGCCTGGGTCGGTGATGCCAACAACGTCCTCTTCGACCTAGCCATCGCCTGTATCAAGATGGGCGTCGACATCGCGGTTGCCGCTCCCAAAGGCTACGAGATCCCCGCTGCCATGAAGCAGCTCATTCTTTCAACCGCCGCCGGTGTTGTCTCCCCTGGTAAGCTGACTGAGACGACGGTCCCCGAGGAGGCCGTCAGGGACGCCAGCGTGTTGGTTACCGATACCTGGGTTTCCATGGGGCAGGAGACGGAGACGCAGAAGCGACTGAAGGACTTCGCCGGCTTCCAAATCACCAACGATCTCGCCAAGCGGGGAGGTGCTAAGCAGGACTGGAAGTTCATGCACTGCCTACCCCGCCACCCGAGGAGGTTGCCGACGAAGTCTTCTACAGCCCTCGATCCTTAGTCTTCCCCGAGGCGGAGAACCGACTCTGGGCCGCTCTTTGTAAGTTCATCCTAGCTTTCCGCCTTCAAAATCCTTCGCTGACTCTGTGCCAGCCGCTCTGGAGGGCTTCGTCGTGAACAAGGGCAAGTTCTAAGTGCCGATGGTGTAAAATGTGTGTGTTGTATGTCTACGTACGAATTGCCGGGTCATTTGCAGGAGGAGCACTGGCGTACGAACAAAAATAGTCTTTGAAATTAAATCAACTAAACCCATCCGTCTCTCGCCGTACTCCATTGGGGCCAGGTCGCCACCCAAGATATCGTGACCTAGCCGGGGGGAGCTGGCTAGCATCGACAACCTCATCGGCGTCCTTGACGACGGAGTCGTCGACATTCTCGTGCAGAGGGGTTCGGGGCAGGGCCATCAGGCCGGTGCGAGCCGACTCGAGGATACCAAAAGGAGAAACGAGCTTGAGGAATGAGTCGATACGGGACTGCTTGGCGGAGCTAGATTGTCATGTTAGCGCCGTACAATAAGAGAAAATGAGTTAAGAGGGGATGACATACACTTCCACAATGCAGCTGTTAGTGCTGATATCCAAGACCTTGCCACCAAATTGGTGGGCGAAGTAGGTGATGGACTTGAGATGCTCGTGCTTGTGTCGGAGGGCCTGGCTGGTGGCGAGCTTGCTGGGGTGGAAGTCCTTGGCGACGTCGGAAAGGCTCTGGTCGATGGCCTCGTGGGCGTAGTCCACATCGGTGTCAGCGGTAGTGATCTCGCGGTGGTGGGCCAGGAGCTCCTCGAAGTACTCGGGGCCGAGAATGTTGATCTTGGCAAGCAGAAGCTCGCGCTGGACCAGGGCAGCGTTGGTGTAGTCGAGGACAGCCCAGACGGGGACGAGATCCTCGAGCTGCCTCCGGGCCTGCTCAACGACGCCAACCTGGCCGGTTAGGACAATGGTCATGCGGGAGAGGTCCTCGACCTCGGTGTTGCAGACGACGAGGGAGTCGATGTTGAAGCCACGAGCAGCGAGAATGCCGGAGACGCGGGACAGGACACCAGGCTCGTTCTGGACAAGGCAGTTGAGGATGTGGCGCTTGGGAGGGACCATAGAAGGAGTCGGGGTCTCGTAGAGGATGTTGGAGACGGCGGCCTGAGCAGACCACGCGCCAGGCAGGTCGCTCACGGGTAGAGGCGCGGAGCGGTGGCGGAGGGCCTTGTAGGCGATGGCCGACGTCGAGCTCGAGGAGCTGTATCGAACAGCGCCGGCGGAGGCGGCCCAGCGCAGGGGCGCGGTCAAGGGCCGGAGAGAGGCCATCTTGCAAGGGAATTTGGAGAACGGAGAGGTTCTCTGGCCAGACAAGATGCTTCCCAGAAGGCGATTGATCCCGATTGAAAGATTCAATGGATCTCGGATGGATGAGGGGCGTGACTCAGGGAGATGGAGGGAGGCTCCGAAAAAATCAATGGGTCGCCGAGAGGCCGGTGATCGGAGGGCGAAGGAGGGTCGCGACTGGGTGGGCACGGATCACCTCGATACCTGGTATCTTTGGTATCTCTTGGCCTGTTGATAACGTCGACTTTAAACTCTCGGATTAATCCCTGATGCTGCAAAGAGACACTTTTCTGACAGATATGTGGTATTAAATCTGGATGGCTTTCCCGCCAAATGAGCCTCCTCAACAAACAAACTTTCCGTCCGCCACCTCTCCCGCGTGATTGTGAGTGACTGCTCCTACTAGTAGCTCCCACCGATCAGCAAAAGCCGTGAAATTCCCCAGATTCGCTTAAACGGTGCGAACCCATGCAAGGCTGCGCCCCAAAAATCCTGGCCGTCCAATGGCCGCTGCTGCGTTTGTTGCAGCCGCCTCGTGGCGCTAGAAGGTGCAGCCGCATTCGGGGGCACTCGTTCGGAGTACGTACTTCCCGTCCGCACCTACCCCGAGACCAAAATTCCAAGATTCCGGTTTCGTGCCGATGCGCGCTCCTCCACCCACCACCAGCCACACGTGGCGGAAGGCTGACACCTGGCCCGTGCGCAAGGCCGTAATTTGAGGCTGAACACACAAGACTCTTCGTAGCCTTTCTTCATCACTTCGAAGGCCATCCAGCTCCACCCGCATACAGCAGCCCTTCTGCGTCTGGTGTTTTTTTGCACGAACTCCGACAATCAAGCATCGCCGAACCCGATCGCTCCGACGAGTCTCGCTCACGCCGCCCGCCAGCTTCTCGGCTCGTTAAGACCTGCCTTTGGATTAACAGTTCTCCCAGGTCGAGAGCAAACCCGACTCGCATCATCTCCCAAGAGGCAACTTTCCTTGGGTCTGCAACGATGGACGAATCCGAACGGCGAACCGTGAAGCGGTCGCGCTTCGACCAGACCGAACCTGAACCCAAGCGAGCATCGCGCTTCGACCGCCGCTCCCGCTCGCCTCATGCCCGGCGCTCCGAAGCAGGCAGAGATCGCAGTCCTCTCCCGCAAGAGAGCGCCCCTGAACCGAAGAGGTCCCCGGCCGACGCTGCTGCTGCTGCGGGTACGTGTCACGTCTGCTTGCGATGCCTTCCAGCATCAAGCTCTGTCCTTGCTTGGTTCTCATGTCTCTAACTGATTCCCAGCCGCTGCCGCCGCCAAAATCAACGCGCAACTTCAGGCCCGCAGGGGAATCCAGCACGTCGATGTTCCCCCGATCAGAAACTCGAGCCCGCCGCCCGTCAGGCCTGCTCCGTCCTCCAACACCTCCTCCTCGAACCCACCCCCCGTTCTCAGCGGCGAAATGTACGTTGCAGATGGCGATTACATCCAGGACATTGAGGTCAACGACCTGCGGAACCGCTACCTATTGACCAAGGGGTCGACCCAGAAAATGGTAAATACTCTTGATTATTCACTGATGCTCTCAGAGCCGCGCTCCCGGAATTTCTTCTTCCATCAGAGTCGAGAACATCATGCTTACTTGGCTTGATAGCTCGCCTCAGCACCCCCTTCGTTGCTCCTGCTGACTCCCGCTTGATTTAGATTAAAGATGACACGGGCGCTGGTACGCAATTCCTTTAACCTGTTCTTGTAGGAATATCATGTTGACTTTGCAAGATGTCACGACTCGTGGCAATTACTATCCCAACAAGAGCATGGCAACAGCCGCTGTGAGTATTCCTGAATCCACCGAGTATCCTTGCTTCTGACGCCATTTCTAGAACCCCCCGCTCTACCTGCATGTGACAAGCACCTCAAAGCAAGGACTTGACTCTGCTGTCGCCAAAATTAATGAACTGATCCAGCAGGAGCTCCCTCAGCTAGTGGACGAACGACGATTCCGACGCCGGGATCAAGAACAGGTCGAGCGAGATGAGTTCGGACGAGTAGGAGACCCAATCCAATCTTATGTACAGAGTCAATTACGTGTGCTAACAAGACTCACTCTTCCAGCGCAAATGGCCCGAGGAGAAAATCCCGATCACGCTGGAGCCCGTCCACGGATTCAACCTGCGTGCCCAGGTGGTGGGACACGGCGGTGCCTATGTCAAGCACATCCAGCAAGAGACAGGCTGCCGAGTGCAAATCAAAGGTCGCGGATCCGGCTATCTCGAAGCGGCAACGAACAAGGAGAGCGATGAGGATATGTTCCTTCACGTCACGTAGGTCTTCCTTTCAGTTTTCTTGGATCCCACTCTTACTTAACCCCTTTTAGTGGTCCCGATGCCAACATGGTCGAGAAAGCCAAGGAGCTTTGCGAAGACTTGATTGCGAACGTCACGGAACAGTACGAGGAGTTCAAGACCCGCCCGCCTCGGTACGGCGGAGACCGCGGTGGCTACGGTGATCGTGGCAGCTACGGTGGTGATCGCGGCGGTGGCAATGGCGGCGGCTATGGCGATCGCGGCGGCGGCGGCGGCGGCGGCGGCGGCTATGGTGATCGCGGCGGCTATGGTGACCGTGACCGCGAGCGTGGTGGCTCTCACGGAGGCCATGGCGGCTCATATGGCGGCGGCGGCGGTGGTGGTGGCTATGGTGGCTACGGCTCGGCGGCTCCGGCTGCGACCAACAGTCCGGCACCTCCGGGCGTCAACAGCCCCAGCACCGCTACGGCAGACTATGCCGCCCAGTATGCCCAGTACTACGGCAGCGCGGATCCCTACGCTGCGTATGGCGGCTACGCCAAGTGAGTGCTTCTCCGTCCCCATCCCCCGTCCCTCTTCGTATCGGCATCCCTTGGCCTACCTCGCTTCACCCCGTCCTGGCCCGGCACTAACACTGGCTGCAGCTATCTCGCCATGTACCAGCAGTACTATGGAGCCCAGGCTCAGGTCCAGGCCTCACCTGCAGGCGCCCCTGGTCAAGCAGGCTCACCGCCTCCTCCTCCGAGTGAAGCAGCTCCTCCGCCGCCGCCTCCGCCCAGCGCGGCCCCGCCGCCTCCTCCGCCCTCGGGTGCGCCCCCTACCGGTGGCAGTTACGGTGCGGTACGTCAATATCCCCAGGTGCCGGACATTCCGCCGCCCCTCTCCCCGGTCAATACGAGAAACCTGTTCGCTGACAGCTCCTATACGTAGGTGCCTCCCCCACCAGGGCTTTGAGAAATTCTCCCCCGTTTAGTGTGCGCTCCCTGTGTGGAGTCGAGACCCTCCGCGGGTTCCGGAGGAGAGAGGCAGAGAAAGGAAGAAAATTACGGTTGTTGGGTCCTTGCGGTTTCTGGCTTTACGTAGACGCTTGAGCTTGGCATTGGGGGAAAGTAGGATGCTTGGTTTACTAGCTCTTCGTCCCCCATTGAGACAAAATTGGGAGGTTGTAGCTTGGCACTTTGACTTGATATTCCAGGTCCACAGCGAACTTTGCGCATGTTCTTCATTCATCTTGTCCTTGTCCTTGTCTTTTTCCCGTCAGTCGGATTTAATCTTTTGCAAATTGACTTCTATCAGATCGCTGAGTTCTGGCGAGTTTATTCCCAGAGCTACAGCTCCTTGATGTGCCGGGTAGTTAAGTTGATTAGCAGACACGCAACGAATGTCTTCCTGGAGCTGCAGGGTAGCTCACGCAGTCAATCTTTTACGCGTTTGGCAGGGCTTCTTCCTATTTCCTCCAATTGCGAGTGTAATGGTCTGGGTATTGTTTATATTGTGGTCATGATATGACTCAGTGATACATGCTGGCGCATCGAGTAAATATTGAAGAAGTGTATATTTTGGTTCGTTGACACATCCAATGACCGTGTGCCAATACTGCCAAGTTCTTAACAGACAGGATACATATCAAGAATATAGTCGTTATATATGTAATAGTGACGATAATCGTAGGGCCAATTTCTCAATCATCTTCCTCGAATACTATCAGTAATAATATGTCCCCTTTGTTGTCTTTCAATGAGTGTCGTTGACAGCTGGAATTCACGAGTTAGATGGGCTTGCATCGCGGCAACTGTGGAGGTGCGTTATCGATAAGACATAGCGTGTCGCATCAGCCCGCCCGCGTGCGCAGCTCCGACGTACGTCAACCTCGCCAAACCATGACATAGCGTCTTTGCATCCCCAAGACTGGGAGAACTGCTACTCTCCCCATTTAACCCACACGCGCGGGGAGAATCGCGACATGGGAAGATGAGCCACCAACGGTATCCCTCCCACGATCCTGTTAAGGAGCCTCATTCCGTCTCCCTCAAAGTCCTCCGGTGAGCTCTCTCTCTCTCTCTCCCAGGTCCTTGCTAGATCCATCTAACCACCACCTGCGCCAACCAGACTCTCCCGCCCATCCCTCGTCACACAGTATCCCATCGACCCCCCTCAGTCCGTCGGCGCGACGACAAAGCCCAGCCCTGCGCCTGCATCGCTTGCCTATCGCTCCAAAGCCGACACCAACCCGTCTCCGTTCCTTCTTAGCCCCATCGTCAACCTTCCCCTGTCATTCGGGTCAGCATACGTCGGCGAGACGTTCAGCTGCACACTCTGCGCCAACAATGACCTCCTCCCGGACGCAACCAAGCACATCCGCGATGTGCGCATCGAGGCTGAGATGAAGACGCCCGGGTTGGGCGCCGTCCAGCGTCTGGAACTGGCCCCCCCTACCTCTGGCGGAGCACCCGAGGCGGACCTGGATTCCGGCGGCACGCTACAGAAAGTGGTGGCATTTGATCTCAAGGAGGAGGGGAACCACGTCCTGGCCGTGACGGTCAGCTACTACGAGGCTACGGAGACGAGCGGGCGAACGAGGACCTTCCGTAAGCTCTACCAGTTCATATGCAAGGCATCCTTGATCGTGCGGACCAAGGTTGGAGCACTCAAAGTCGATTCGCAGGGGAAACGGCAATGGGTGCTCGAGGCCCAACTGGAGAACTGCAGCGAGGGCGTGGTGCAGCTGGAAAAAGTGGTGCTGGATATAGAGGATGGCCTCGGCTATCGAGACTGCAACTGGGAGGCGAGTGGAAGCCCTAGACCCGTCCTGCACCCAGGAGAGGTGGAACAAGTGTGCTTTGTACTAGAGGACAAGGTTGGAGAGCCGGCCGTTGATGTGACACCAGATGGCCGGATCATCTTTGGGTCACTGGGCATTGGTTGGAGGGGGGACATGGGTAATAGGGGCTTTCTATCAACCGGGAAGCTGGGGACGAGGGTGCCGCGCTGAGCACTGGCGTGGACCAATATGCCCAGTGTCGTATGTAGTCCGAAGACGAGAGCTTGATTTAGCTTTGGCTAGCAGGCAAGATGATTCCACGATTAGGCGAGGCTGCTCGTAAGGCAAGCTCGGCGAGATGGTAGGGTCGATATGAGACTTTGTCTCCGATCCGTCATCTTGTCTGCTGCCGGTGGCTGCGGGCTTGGTGCAAGGAGTGTGTTTATGGGAGACAGGCCAGGGCGCTCGGCAATGCCTTGGCGCTCAATGGCAGCGTCTTGAATCCAAAAGACCATCTGTCTGTGAGTATTCCGCAGGCGGTTCCTTGGCGGAGACTCGGGTGACTGACGTGGGCATCATGTCAGGGGTAAGACATGGAGGCGTATGTATGATTCATCGTTAGAGACAACAAGGTTCAACCCGAGATCAATGACAAGCTAGCCAAGTACATCATACTTGTGTAGTCTTCGTACCCAGCCGTCCCTCGACTCTATCTAGTGTCGTTGAATGCATTAGACCGTGACCTATAGTTGATTTGATTGATTGATGACCCCCACTTCACCTTATGGGACTTTGAGGCTGGAGTTTGGTACGAATCCGGGGAATATTGACCCTTGGAGTTTATGAGCTCCGTGAAGCGTCCAAGAATAGCGCATTATGAGTTATGACCCAGCCAAGATCAAAGCCGTTGATGCTATAATAAGGGGTCTCGAGGGTCTGCTTCCGAAACGGGGCGCCATGTGATGTGCAGGGGCCCCGAAAGGAGTCTGGCTCAAGGCTTGTCGACCACTGTTGTTTCAAAGGGGGATGCTGGGCAGGAAAATAATTGGACTTCTCGACAGGGATCTACTGCCATGACTGACATCGAGCGAAACACTCATCGTACCTAGATCTCCCGGCCCCTATCAGCACACCAGAGCCATGTTCGCAGTAGACCTGAGCCGGTGAATGTAACTTCGAGCAGGGCCTAATTTAGACCAGTCGGCACTCAGGTCGGGACCACGACGATGGTGGTCACACATAGCCTAACGCAGAAGCGACCTGAAACGAGAAAGACGGCGGCGTTGGGATCGCAGACCGCAAGCAGACGTTCATCTGTTGCTCGGCCCCGATGAGGTCGAAGCACTTTGAAGTTCTCCCCTATCGTTGTGGCCATCTTGGTCTCCTCGCCGCAATGTTTATGTGGGGAGGGGGGGTCTGCCGGACGCGTAGGTGACTTGCGTGCGCTGATGGCAACGCGTCGTAGAGAGTGCCAGGCGAGTGGTACGAGGCGAGAGTGGGTTGGGCTTACGACTGGTAGGCATTGCCTGGGGAAGATGCAGGTTGATAGACACCAAGCAGTGTATTGCTCGCCGTATTGGCGGGTCGTTGGCTGTGTCGGTAAGCTGGTTACGACGCCGAGACTGTGAGGGGCCCCTTTGGCCCTCCTTGGGCAGCTGCCAAAGCCATGAATGAACCTAATCGGGCTGACTTGCTATGCAGGAGGCTTTATCTCGCGGTTGCAACGGGACGAAGTGCTTCGGCCATAGTACGGAGTACAAACCGAGGAATTCGCCAGTGCGCGTTTGCCAAGCCTCCCCCTGCACAGGCATGCCATGCCATGTCATGCTGTGCCATGCAACCTGGAGACGTGTGGGACTGGGCGTGCAAAGCATGCTCAAGTTGGCAGTACCAGGCATGTGGTGTTGTGTCGGGCCACGAGGTGGGCGCTAGAAGTGAAGGGCATTGTTCATTGTTGACCCGCACGGCCCAAGGGGCACCCGGCTTTGTTTCCTGAGGTTGAGGTTGAAACGGAAGATTGCCGTTGGGGTGACCGAATGCGAATGTGCTACGTAGGAGGCAGACCGGTGGGAAAGTATCATGTCCTGGCGTGTATCCGTCGTCCGTACCTGCGTCAGGAACTGGCTCGTGCTTTCGTGTTGCCACCAGGGGAAGAGGCTAAAAGGCATCCTAGACCTGGGGCGTCCTTGGGCGGAGCTAGCCCCTGGACGAAACCGACGAGGTGGGTTGCATATGAAGAGATTCTGCCGCCGGCTTTTCGATCCATTCCGGCGAGACATATTTCAGGAGAGGGGACGAAGACGAGGGCGAGGATAAAAGAAGGCGAGATGCTGTACATATGGAAATAGCTCGCTTACGACTTCAGCGAGGATGATGATGATGATGATGATGATGATGATGGAGACAGATGCAGACATTGGATGAGTGAAAATAGTACGTAGTTTGGTATTGGGATACTGGTAGTCTGTATTCGTAGAGGGCCTACGGAGTACTAGACGCCGTGGGTGCCTTATCAAGACCAGTTCATGTTGCCCTGACGTACTTGGTAGTTCTTCCCATCCTTGCCTGCGGGTGTAGGTACCTTCCTCAGGAGGCAGATCGGAAGGAGTAAAGGAAGCCCGACTGCGAAGTGATCTGCGTTGGTCGAGGCAGGTGCACTGATGCGGCAAGCTGAAAGCCTAGAAACAAACAAGCGCCCTCAACTTGCAGGGTACGCACGTAGCGTAGAACCGCACATCTGGCTTTGATATAGAGCGGTTGGTGTCGATCAGGGACCTGTTGTGGTTGCTAATTTGAACGGAACCACGGCAACTTACGGCGCCTGTATTCGTGCTCTGCTAGGTACTAAATTAGTAGAGCAGGTGTCGAAGCAAGATTCTGGATCATGAAACAAATTTCACTGGAAATGCTCTTTGCAAGATTTTAATTTCCATTCAAAAACGAAAGGGGTCCTCACCAGGTACAATGCAGTGGTTTCTTTATGATTCTTACACGACGATTGATGCTGGCAACTGGGTACGAGCCTGCGAGGGGTGACCCTTGGCGTACCATCGACTCTGACGACAGACTTGAGGAGTGGGGCCCTTTCGCGATTGTCTCTGCCTTGCGGTCTGGCCTTCTAGGAGTAAGTACTGGTACTTGTGTAAGTGTAGCGCGTCTCCCGACTCCATTGCGGAGAAGCGCACTTTGCAATACGTACCTCGCCTCGTGTCGGTTTGACGTACTTACCTGCACCTTGGCTGCTTCGGATCATTCTTCGATTTTGCGGGTAGCGAGAAAAAAAACCAAAACTAAACAGGAGGCAAGAAAAGGAGAAGAAGTAAGCGGAATTGGGGCCATTGAAAACAAAAAAGCAAAAACAACAAGGACGATCCTGCACCTCCCTGGAAAGCTCTAGGAGGGAGCGTTTTTTGGGGCGGCCCTCTGCAGGCGGTTGTCTGCACAAGAACGGTGAGTGTGGGATGAGAGGGTCCTTGGGTCATGGACTTCAATGGTGATCCATGATGGATGGGTGGATGCTTGGTTGGCCAGCCGAGGCGTCCGCCCAGCGCCAATCGGAATTTTCTCTGGCACTCTTGGGCTGGAAAGTGTGTTGGATGTCGTGGAGGTCACAGTCCACTTTGGGTTGGGATGGATGGGCTGCGCTCACCTCTCAGCCTACAGAGTCCTATCCGTCGTACCTTTTTTTCGTGCAGAGCGCGAACGAGCTGTTGCTGTTGTGCTTTGCTGTGCTGTGCTGTGCTGTGCTCTGCGGAGTGGTGTGGATATCTTGCTAGGTCAACCCATGCAGCCTGACTTGTTGCTGGCTGTACTAGCAGTATGTGTGTCACTCCTTGGGCGTCTGTCACCGCAGCTATCACCGTAACTGTGGTGTTGAGTTGTTCGACTAAGCTGAGCGAACAGCCAGCCAGCTCACGCTATCGTGCCGAGCCCTTTAGGTGACGATGGAACGCCAGGTCCGAATTGAGCGGACCCAAGCACACAGAGGCGACCAGACGGAACGGCCAGGCGGCCGTGGTTCCCGTTTGGCCGAGCGAGAACGACGTAGCATGCATGCAGTGCAGTGGGTGGTGGGTTGCCGAGTTCCTGGATGTCGATGCAGAGACGCATTGCGCAGGCGCCCGCGCATAACCGAATCGGTGCGAAGGAGACAGATGGAATCAGACAGACAGACGCGGTCCACGCGATCCACGCTCGCAGAGTCGTACTGTACCGAGTAGTCGTAGTCGTAGTTGCATTTGCAGACGTGCATTTGCAGTTGCGGTTGCACTTGACAGGGTGCAAGGGAGATAGAGAGAGCCAGGGAGTCGGGGAGTCGTGCCTTGCGCAGGTTGCTTTGTGTGCCTGGGTGCATGGCAGTGGATCCGAACCCAACGACAACGGACAGCTTACTCCGACCTAAGTCACCATCGTGGTAGATTCTCGGGCTGCATCGCCAGGTTGTTCTGTGGCCGGCTTCTCCCCCTTTTGCCTCCGCTGCAAAACATTGCCTTAGTTTGATGGAGTTGCTGCTGGAGGTTTTTGACTGTCTTGGTATCGCGGTCTCACGGTGCCTGGCTGACTGCAGGCAGTTCCATATCTCGCCTCGCCCTCACACGAGGGGAACCCGCATACATCCACAACCGGCGCCCATTTTCACTAAGGTAGGTACGGCGCCCGGCTCTGAGACGCCATGAACACCGCACACCACTAACCGAGTGGCTCAGCCAAAAACAACTCCCACCTTGGCCAGTGGCAGCGGCTGCTGGCGCGCTTGGGACAAGATGGCTTGCCTGGTGGTTGCGGCTTGCTTGCTTGGTTGACGCTGCCCCTGAGCCTGATACCGAGTGAATGTGTGGTGTATGTATGTGCGTTGTGTGTGTGTGTGTGTGTAGGTACCTAAGGCGGACACGCACTTCAACCCGACTACCCCCACACGCAGCCGAAAACTCGGTACCCGTGTTAGCCATGATGACACTGCGATGGGTGAAAGGGTGCAATGGACGAAGACGATGGACGATGCGTGATGAGGCAGATGGGTTGGTGGAAGGTGCATCATCGGATGGTCGACGGCGTGCGTCTTGGATCGACACTTTGCGGGAACAGAGTCGCCAGGTACACGGTACAGAGCCAGGTACAGGTACTGGGCCACAGATTTCTAGGGCCCCTGGCAGGATCCCAGTTGACCGTATCCGTAGACACGCTGTCGCCGTGGTGGTGGGCGCATTGGCCCTCCTTCCCCTGGATCCTTCCGGTTTGTGTAGCACGTCGGCGGGCAGCTCCAACGCCCCCAGAGGTTGTGCACCTTAATTACCCATTGTGCCAGTGAGGCTCCAGCGGGCTCCAGCACCGAAGTTCTGGCCTGCCACCAGTAGGCGCGGCCTGACTCTTACGTAGGAGCCCGCCGTGCAACCCCCCCCCGCTATAGCATCACAGCCCCCCGGGGCCCCTGGCGGCCGTTCGTGTCGACGTACAGCCGTACTGAGGTACAGAATAATGGAGGAACTGGAACAGGAACAGACGAACAGAGACGTACCCCCTCAAAAAAGCCCCCAAAAAGCGAGGGGGGGACCCCGTTCCCCTCAAGTCTCAGGTACCGATACCAACACCACCCCGTACCAGTCCGGTACCGCCAGTACACACCTCCGATCGACAGCAATTCATCCTCGCCTCTCCTGTCTTTCGGTCCCGTCGCCAAATTCATTTGCATCCCGTCCCCCATCACCATCGCCGTCGCCGCCGCCACCGCCGCCATACTTTCTCTCTTCACTTCTTTTTCTTTTTCTCTCTCGCCCGATCGATCTCCTTGTTGGCCTTCTCCTTGCCGACTTTAATCGCCGTCCCGATCTCCATCCCCATCGCCATCTTGGGCTTCCTTGGTCGTCTTTTCTTCTCGCTTGCGGCCTGCGCTGGCGACTGGCTCTGCTCTGCTCTCTCTCGCTCACCGTGTGTCTCACCCAATTCCTATATCGTCTTGCCCTCCCTCTCGCCCCTCCACCGATGCTTGCTCCTGTTGAGCTCCTCTGTGCCGCTTCATGCCTTATCGCTCCGGCCCGCCCTCTCCCACCAGTGGAACATGGGGCAGCGCCATCCATCTGTTTTTCTCGGTGCTTGGCTAACCCAAAATTCTAGTTCCTCCCACAACCTCAGACGACTTCGTCAACCACCCCAGGGGCACCATCACGGCCTGACGGAGTGGAATAAACGAGGGTTCTTCAACAGTCAACACCCTGACTTCTGCCGCCGATCCCTCATCCCAGCCGACCTGCGGCCCATACACGATAATTGACATGTCATGGAGAACTCGGGGACCCCTCTCGCCGACTACTTCTGGATCGCCGGCGTAGAGTCGGTGTCCTACAACGACCCTCCACCGCCCAATGCTCCCGTTGAGTCTACCATCGTCGAAGATGGCGAGCCCGAAGATGACTACCTCAACCGCTCTCTCTCCAAGGTTTCCGCACGCCACTCGCGCCATTCCTCAAATCGCCTCTCCAAGATCTCCGTCACAGATCGCTTTTCCATCTCGACCCTCGACGAAACCGACGGCACCAGCAGCAATCGCAGCAGCGCCACTATTCGTCCCTTGAACCATCCTACCTTCGGAGCTTCCAATGGTGCCTCTAATGGTGCCTCTAATGGTGCCTCTAATGGTGCCACCGCCAATGGCTTCGCCAGCACCAACGGCCTCACTACCCCCGAACCTCATACTGGCCTGGCCGATTTTGACTTTGATAAAGCCCTCGTCAAGTTCGCCGCTGAGCGAGAGGTCTTCCTCGAGGACCTGTCGTTCACAGCTGGCGCAAAGGTTCAGGCCAGAGCCCCCATGGTGAATCCTCGAGCTGAGAGGATTCGTGCCGAGGAGGCCGAGTCCACCGGCAGGCTGAGTCCGCTGAGGAGTATCAAGGGTAGCATCCGTCGCAAGATGAGTTTTAGGGACATGAACAGCGTGCGCAAGCAGCCCAGTACCAGAGGAGTACCCGCCGCCAACCGGGCATGTAGGTTTCCCCCACACTCAGTGATTCTCCGTGCCGCTCAGTTCTGCTGCGGCCCATATAGAGTTGGTTGTTAACATGGAAACCTAGCTTCGATCCGCACCGCAAGGCGTCTCAGCAACTATAATTCCGTTATCCCGCCTCCCGAACCCCTCAACACCGACCCGGATATGCACCCTTTGAAGCGACGCTTCGAGCCCGTACTCCTCGATCGGTACCCACCTCAGGAGGCGACTGACGAGATCTCGCGACGAGGAAAGTTCCCGGACTATGTACCAATGTTCGCTTTCCCCAACGACATCCAAATTGTTTCGTCGGATGATCGACCACGATCTACCTGGCATGGCTTTACTATGACCTCGGACGACAACTCCAAGTTGTACGGCATCACCATCATTTTCTGGACTGCCCTGACGGCTGATGTTGCCGAGGTGGTGGAGAAGAAATGCGAACAATGGCGGCAGGGCCACATGTCCAACGAGGAGCGAGAGTTGGCAGCAAGCTTGGGAGTACGATTGGCTGGCGAACGCACATATCTCTCGCAGCTGCTCTCCAAGTTACCCACAATCCCATCCGGCTCGCCTGCTCGAGAGAGACTGGAAGACGAGATCAGCACGGTGGAGGAGAAGATTTCTCTCATGACCGACATGCTGAGGCCCCTGAGACACGGCGCCGCATCCAGGATTGAAGGTCTCACGGCGGGCGAGAGCGGATTGTGGGTGCCCCGCGCCTATGGCGTTTTGGGCCGCGATGTCGCCAACATGTCATTCTGGAAAGAATGGCTCAAGGCCATCGTAACTCCCATGACTGACGGTGGTGTTTTGAGGATACCACCGAGCTCTCCCAAGGTTGGGCGCTGGCAGCCCCTGGAGCGATACGTCGTCAACCTATGCACCGAGGCGTTTACTCCTCTGGGATCCAAGACGCAGGTAGAACTTGGCGTGCGAGAGTTGCGGCTGTATGCCCGGAAGGAAGCCCACAACGAGCTCCCCGGGTCCAGGACGATTGATCTGTATGCCCTGTTCCGGTGCCTGTCGCTGGAGAACATTGTCGCTCTTTTCGAGTATGCCATGTCCGAGTCTCGAATCATCTTTCTCTCATCTCACACCAGCATGTTGCACTTGGCCTGCCATGCCCTCGCTAATCTGCTCTATCCTCTTAAGTGGGCAAGTATCTTCATCCCCGTGCTTCCTGCACGACTTCTCTCGGCGCTCGATGCTCCATGCCCGTACATTGTCGGAATTGAGCGGCGGTACGAGAACATTGAACTCCCGGAGGACGACTATGTCTTGGTCGATCTTGACAAGGACACTATCGACGCGACCTCGCAGCCGATTCGTCTACCACGGCAAGCCCGGCGGAAGCTCATGTCTCTGTTGCAGGTAGCGGCCCCTCACAAGCTCCGATACGGCGTTACCACCGGCCCTCCACCATACGCGATGGAGTCTTTCCCCTACGATGCCTTTTCCAGCGAGTATGGCGCACTCTTCAGGTCTAGCACTGCCCGCAGCACCCTGGCCAAGTGGGTGACGCAGAACTCCTCGAGCTTTGGAGAGCCGGAGCCTCCGGCGGATATCCATATTCCTGTTTTCAATGCCTTTGCTGCGGCCAAGGTGGAAAACGGTAGATCGGATAGGCCCAGCACTAGCAAGTCGGGCAAGACCAGCCCCCAGTCTTCCGTCTCCCCTGTGTCTATGACGTTCCCGCCCATGCCAACAACTCCGGTCTCCCGCAGCGACTCGGGTTTTGCGCTGGCCGCGACGCTTCGCGAGAAGCGTTCTGGCCATTTCGGCGACGAGAAGACGCGGCGCAGCTCGTCATTCGGGCTGGATAAGCACCAGCCATATCATAAGCCGAGCCTCCCGTTCCTCAACGGCCACCAGGCCAATCTGTCCATTTCGGCCATCTCAATCGACTCTCAGTCGTCCTTCGGGGGCGGTTATGCGCCGTCCGCGTATGCGCAGTCAACTCTCGCCGCCTCGACTATCATGCCCAGCATGCAGATCCAGCCGGTCCATAACACCGAGACGACTGTCTGGGTTGAGGGCCACTGCTTCAACTGGGCCGCGCGGGACGTGACAGCGACATGCAGCATTTGCAACGAGCACTCTGAGGGAGACGGCATCTATAGGTGCACTGGCTGCAAGGCAACATCCCATGGTAGGTGCCTTGGGTTCGTCTCGCTCGTGTGTGGTGACGCATTCCACGCCGACCGTGTTAGAGCTGCCTTTGTCCGCTGCCTCGCGAGCTTGCTTTACACGTACCGAAAGTACCTGGGCCGGCCATCAAAGCAGCAGAAGAGCAACGGCCAGCTGTACGCCTTTGATATGGATGGTTTCATGAAGAGTCTCCCGCACGAGCAGCACGACTATGCGGCAATGATGCGAGAAACACAAGGTATGTACCCCTAGTCTTCCCTTTCAACATTGCATTTCTGACCCCTGGTAGGCTTCAACGAATTCATTCACGATAGAGAGATAAAACCCGCTACTGACGCCTCGATCCGTCTGTTCGACGAGATCCTAATGGCTAAGAAGGCTCGCGGCCGTACCGGTCTGTCGTCGAGCCTCTCGAGGCTCTCTACCCTTCGTGCCTCGCACGGCGCCTCCCTTCACACCTCCCACTTCAACCCGCCCTCTCGCAGCAGCAAGATCCCGCCCTATCTCGGCGATACTTCCGATCATATCTGGCGCACTGCCTCCGTACCACTCCCTAAAGGCAACTTCCCGGGGGAGTACCGCTCTGTTGTCACCCGTGTCCCGGCCCGTCTCGACCGTTCCCTCATGCGCGAGCCCCGTTCCATTCAGGGCATGCCCGTGTCGAGCCACGTGGCACCCGGGGCCTCATTCGCAAGCAGGTGCCCAGCATGCTTGGCACCACCCCGCCTATCTGAGAGTATTATGAAAGCCGACGAGTGCAGAGCGGCAATTGGAGGACAAGAGAGCCTACCAAAAACAACTATCGCGCCGCCCTCGAAGCCGCGTTGGGGGAGGGCTTCACTACACATATTCAGCTTACCACATCCGAGCAGAAATGGTTAAGCTGCGGGCGGATGAAGAGGAGGCGACGAAACCTGGGAAGGGAACCATGTACGATACTACATTTGTAATCTAGGATGATGACGCATCGGGGCAGAGGGAAACAGAAAATGGCGAAGGTGTATAGCTGGGGGAGCAGGAGACCGAAAGGAATCCCAGCCAGACATGGGGTCATGAGAGAAGAAGAAGAGCAAAGGCCAGGGCGGGATATTCCGTGTTAAGACAGATGTTGGATCCCTGGGCCTTTTCATCTGGCTGGATGCTTTGGCTGACATTTCTTCTTGTCTGGAACTATTCGGCGAACGCGAGCGCGAGCATCAGCATCAGAGGGCATACTACGGAGGCAAAGGAACGGAGTGAGGAGTGAGGGAGGTTGACTTTTTCATGAACGTTAATACTAAGCTCTAACCATGGGTACGCACATCAAGAATGACTTGGGCATCAGCCTTACACAAAGTTTGGTCCAAAAGTTCAAAACCACGCAATAAATGCACTGTCCCTGCCATGTCGCGATCTCATACTGGTACTAGCCCGCCTTGGACGTCTTCTCCGCCTTGATGGCCGCCATGTCGAGGTCCTCCCACCCAACATCCTTCAGAATTCTGCTAGTTAAAGAGGAATAGCGCAAGTGCTCGCTGACCAGATGGCCAACGTCGTGGTTCTCGACGCCGTCCGCACCATGGATCTGCTGCAGGCCCGCCACGCCGAAGTGGATATTGGAGGTGCGGTACAGGAAGCCAAGAAGGTAATCATTCTCCGAGTAGACGTTGATAAGCCGGCCAGACACGACGCTCTTGAGCGTCAACCAAACTCGGCTCTCGGAAGGAGCGGGCGTTCCCATCAAGACAGCAGATTCGACGAGGCCAAACTGGCGACGCTCAGCGAGTACCATCAGGCAAATATATATGGCTCGTGCAGCCAGGCTGTATCCGATGAGAGAAACTGGGCGATCGCCTTGCAGCTTGCTGCGCATGATGGCATCTGCAAGAACGACGCCGGCCTTCTCGGCGCGTACCATTCCGAGGTTCCAAGGGTTGTCTATGATTTTGCTGATTTTCATGAGTCCTGCAGGCCAGATCGCTTCGATGAGACTCGAGAATACTAAGCGGTGTTAGAAATAGCGCCGTGAGATGTTGTCATGCTGACCTACTTGTTCGTGAAGTAATTTCCTTCTTCGCCAGGCTCCAAGCAGTGCTCTTGGTGACGGTTTCGAGGGCGGCCCCGAGATTCAAGAGGATTGACATATCCCATCTTAGGATAAGTACCTCAGATTGATCGCCAATACATCTCCATGGTCGAACAACAGCATCCTTATCAACCAGCCAACCGTTTATGCCAATGATCATTCGAAGTCTGCGGTCTTTGGCTGGCACTTTTTTGGCGTCAATGTAATCCGCGGAGGATTCGCCTCGAACCGGGAGAAGCCCAAAGTCTTGAATCTCACGGGCGCACGACTCAATCATCTTAGTCGTTGGTCTCCCTACATAGATTCCAAAAAGGGGGCCTGATACTAGGCCATTGTCAGCCATGGTACCCAGTAAGCCTGCGGCAACTGCAGGGCCCAAGCCGTGGCCACTATGCGCAGTACCGATGCCGACCGCAAGTAGCTCAGCAGCAAGTCTGCCCAGGGGAGCCGACCCAGCGCCGTTGGCTTGGATCGATTTTGGTTTGCGAGGTCCTTTGTTTTCGTCTTGTTTCTGGTCGAGGGCGGATGCCCTGAGGGCAACCTGGCCCAAACCTTGAGCGATGCGGGTCTCTTCCGCTTGAAACATCTTCCATGAGAGGTTCAGGGAGGATGTCAAGTTAAGAAGAAGAATGCGAGTGTTAGAACTGTACTCTTGCAAGGACAACAGGAGCAGATGCGAAGTGTGTAGCAAAGTCAACCGCTTCTCCAGGGGGAGGCCCCAGAGGGTTGTTGGAACGGGGGGATATTGGCGAGCCAGCTCTCGATCGAGGTGGCTCGAAGCGGGCCTGAGAGGACCTAACATTGTCAGAAATTGGTTGATCAGTCTATACCGTGGAATAGGAATCAAGTTTTGAAGGGAGGGAAGGCATGTTTTATACCTGTAGCTAGAGAGAGGCCACCCCGGCCGCCTCTACCGCCGCAGCCGCCTCGCCCACCTCGCCCGCCTCGCCCGCCTCGATCACCTCGAACACCGCGGAAACCACGGCCGCGGCCACGGAAGTTAGGTTGAGGACCGCTTGCATCTGTGACGTTGAGATCTCGAACTCGGTAGAGAACCGCGGTCTGCCACTTGCGGAAGAAGACGAGAGCTTCCTTCCTCAACTCTTGAAGTTGAGGTGTCATAGCCTCCGTGTTGTTTTCCTTGCCATCAGCTTGAAGGGGATTGCAATACGGATTGGGCACCACGGATGCCCTTTTGGCTTGAGAGATTTGATTAAGATGGCTGGGTTGCGATTTATTTAGGAGTGACAGCGAGAGCCAGTGGTGTTGGCTATGGCCATCCTGAATAGGGGTGACAGGCGGAGAGTCAAAAACGTGGGTGATTCCATCATGGATTTTCTCGGTGATGGCGTTGATGAGAGTAGCAAGATCGTTTCTCTCAGCGATGGAAATGATTCCAGTCAAGTCAACTGGTCGGCGAACAGGCTGCTGACTCCCTCCACGTCCTCCTCGAGCCATGGCGCGAAGTGGGAAGGGTGACTCGTTGGCTCAGGGTTGTTATGGGACGGAGACGACGGTGGGGTAGAATGAGAATGAGAATGAGAAAGAGAGAGAGAAAGAGAAATAGAAAGAGGGAGAAATGAGGAGAGAAGGAGGCAAGTGCTTGATGTCTGGCCTTGATGTTGTGTCAGAGGGTTGCTCTGAACACGATCTCGAGTGAATATGAAGAGGCGACAGCGGAGAGAAGGGCAGTGAACAAGGCGTCAAGATCGAGACAGCAAGGCGAAGAATAGCTGCTAGACAAGGAGCCGGCCTCGGACCTGGTAGAAGCCGTCACGATCGAAGTTTGTTGACATGAAACGGTGAAGTGGTGACGAGGAAGTGAAGAGAGGGAGGGAGGGTATGAAGAAAGGAAGGAGATGGAGGAATCGAAGAATGGAACACGGGAAACACGAGAACATGGGAAACAGGAAAACGGGAGAAAGTGAATGGTTACTCCAACCTGTGGTTGGCCCCTCCGCCCTGCGTTTTTATATACCTACCTACGGCAGGTGGCAGCCAGGTGACGGCCAGGTGCCAACGAGTGACGGCGCCTGCCTCGCCAAGTGTCAGCCAGCCGGTCAACTTCCATCCCAACTGAAGGCAGGTGATGCCCAGCCAAGCTGGCATTCGCTCACCAGCCGTTCCCAGCTGGCGGGTTGCCACCCACCACCTCAGCTAGGTTAGTACTAGGTAATGGACGCATCGCGGGTTGGCGGGCTCTCGATCAACGCGCTTTACGGCAGTGGCACAATGCGTGATACAGCCAGTCACTCTCTGCTTCTGTCCTGCAGGCCTGACTGGTGAACTGCCTTGCAGTCACCAAGGGCCTTCTCACTGATAGGAGCCTCAGTGGTTAGCAATCGTGTTTGCTACGACTCTGTGTCGCTGTAACTCCCATCGCCTTTCACGTGTCTCCTGCGGCCGACAAAGCAGCTACGAAATATTTAACGTCCGCTTATTTGTGTTACCAGCATTTCGCCGTTGCCTCGGAAAACATGGCTACATGCCTACTAGGTAAGCAACTGGCTGGGCTCAAAGCGGTAAAAGCACAGCGTGTTGTTGCTCCTTCTTTTGGTCCCGGTCTCGCTGTATCGTCTGTATTCGATGGAAGATACCCAGTGCGCAACCCACACCCGTCACTCTCCTCCTACCTAGTAGGTTTCTTCGGTGTACCCAAGCATGTTGGTATCTCACCGAGCCAGACGTGACTGTCGTGACGTACCTATCTACCTTACCTACCTAGCGCACATCGCTGACTGGTCAAAGGTGCCAACCCATTCAAGCAATCAAGTCTTGTGTAGCCAACTCTCGGCAACGGGACAGGAAGCCAACGTCCCCGTCTTTAGCGAGATCTACAACTACCGGCCCTGCGGAAAGCGGCTATCCGACCGAGGTAGCTCCCTTAAGAATTGCCCAGCGACACATACAACTCGAATAACTTGATTGGCGGTGTGCGCCTCGATTTTTCACTCTCCGAGTTCGTGGTATCTATTATGAGCGGGCACCGCAAATGGGGGTATCGAATGCCCGCACTGGGGGCAAGAAACATTTCCGGTGGTCTCCCAAGACATATCATCAGCATCATCCCCCTCCAGATCCGAGTCTCCAGACTCCGACTCCCCCCAAGGCCCGCTTTCCGGGACAGAAGCGACCTGGAACGGTCGCAGTACCTCATCTTGTCGTTGAAACATGACAGATATGTCCCTACCCGATCCTGTCTTGTCGTCTGCGGCGCCTGCAACCATGTTTGCCACGCAGACGTTGGTCAGTTGTAGATTCCATCGCTGCCCCTTTTCGGGCTGGAGGCGGCGCAGGAGAGGCAGCAAGGCCTCGGTAACGAGCCGTTCCGCAATGTGATCCATGTCATCCTTGAGGTCAAAGATGAAGCTCGGAAGTGTCCCTGAACGGGATACTCGGCCAAAATTATGGCGCTGTGTTGCTTTGAAAGGTGCCCATGACCTGATGGAGAGGCGAAGCGTCTTCGGCCGTGCCATCCACCTCTGGGCCCCGGGCATCTCGGGGTTGTCGACGGGGACTAGGAGATCTGCTCTCATCCTCCGGACGAGAGAATACGACACCTTGTGTAGTTCCTCCAATATCTGCGCCAGGGTCTCTAGGCCCTTGGGGTAAGTATCCTCAATGCTAATTTGGGTCGGTACACCACTGGCCTCCTTGATCTCGGTTGGGTCCACCCCATGCAACAGCCCCCATATCCGTGACCCGACTCCTCTTTCAGCTCCCGGACCGACGAGCAGGCTTTCTATAGTAGCAGGCGAGATGCCGGGGTGGAGTCGGGCCTCATGTGCCGTTACGGCAGGCTCGTCAACCCCCGCTTGCGTGGCTTCACTATCTTGGGAACTGACATGAGACCCCAGAACGTGAACAATTTTGGACCCCAAACCAGGGATCTTGCGTAGAGGATATTGATCCATGAAAGCAACAACGGCGTCATCAGTCAAGGCCAACAATGTCGTCTGATTGCGCGGCTTGTTCTTACCCCCAACGATCTTACTCAACAGCTTGTTAGTCGAGATGCCACATGTTGACGTGTATCCAAATTGCTCTTCTATTCTCAGCCTCAAGTACTGGGCCAAGTGGGAGCCGAGCAGGAGGCGCAGGTGAGCGGGACTTTCAACATCCAGGTCGGCGGAGGCTGTGCCCTCTACACAGCCCGCGATGCTCGTCAGATCGCAATCAAACCCACGTTCTGGATCTTCTCTCGAAAGGCAAAAAAATGATTCGCGTAACGATGCTCGGTTAAGGCAGAACATGTTGTACTCAACAATGTCGGTCACGTCTGGTGCCATTGTTAACCACGACCAAGCTGTGAAGATGGCCTGAGATGCACGAGCAGACACGACGTACCCATAAAAACCTCATCAAAGCCAAGGCGCTCAACCTTGTTGTTCCACGAATGTGATTTGAAGAAGTTGAAGAGGACTTTGCTCATGTCCCGGAAAGGAGTCAGATCCTCGCCGTCTACTAGGACGAGGTCCGGGCAGATTTGCTTGGCCTCGGTGACAGACATAAGCTTCCTGAGGCCCAGGGCGCGGGCATTGTAGTTACATGTTGCCAGACAGTTCTTCTGCTTGACCCCTACGGGGAATTTCTTGAGTGCCGGGTTCTTGTTCTCGAAGACTTGGGCATAGAAGCAGTCGTAGTCCTAGGATGATGGTGAGCATCAGCAGCCTGGTGAGGCGGGGAAAGCATGAGCACGAGACGCACGAATTGCAGGATGATTCGGTCATCCTTCCGTCTGGGTGGTTTCTTGCTGGGCGGATCCATTGTATACTTGTGTGGATGGGGTGTCTCGGGATGGAGGAGAGTGTGAGCGGGTTGGTGCGGGATGGCCCAACCAACACTGCGACACCCCCGGAATCTCGGCCGAATTGGGTGTGCCTATTTGTGCTGCTGGCAAACAAGGAAAACACGACCCCTAGGGCTTTGGCGACTAGGAAGACGAAGAATGCGGCGAGGCAGAGAGAGCCAAGCTCGAGGAAACCTCAATACGACGGGATCCGTTTCACGATGTGGGATGATGCCAGGCACGACCACCACCTCCGGCCTTAGGCAGCTTTCTGCACCAAACGTGAATTTGCAGCTGTCAGCAGCCTCCCATGCGGCCACTCCGCTTAGCCACTGCACCGCTTAGCCACTGCACGCAACAGCAAGCACAACAGCGCAATCCACCAACGACTCTCACCTGGCGAAACACACCCCGCGTCGTAACCCTTGTCGCGACAACTCCGACGAGCCGGAGACGACAAGGAAAATTGCAGCGCCCAGCCTCATGTTTCTCGATTTTCGGGAAATGTGACGCCTTCGGAATGGCCCAATGGAGATGGCAGCAGCTTGCTGCTGATGCTGCAAGCCACTCAAGGGCCCCAAGCTACCTACTCGTACACCGCCAAACCGACGCAGCCAAGCCATGCGAGAGGCAAGGCACCTGCTGGGACTCCCGCGTCTCAACAAGCGCGCCCGCAGTTCCATGGTCTTCGACCAAGTGTGGAGCGAACACGCTCCTTGCACGCGCGGTGTCGGGGGTCATCTCAGAGGAGAGATCAGCCACGACAATATCCAGCCAGGTCCAAATAGACGCGCTGGCTCGGCTCGCAGCGATCCCGGAGCGGTCGCTGTACGCCCGTTTCGCGTCTCGGCTCCAAACGAATCGCCATCCCCCCCGCTCTGATCCTTGCTGGGACGAACACGCTTCTACTAAGCTCTAACGGCTAAGCCAAGGCCGGCGCGTTTCTGGTCGCCGGTGCTGGTGCTGTTTAGGCTTGGCCACACACCGTGTCGCTGTAGCCGCCCATGCGAAGCCCACCACCGGGCCACCAAAGAGAAACGAGGGGAGGATCAGCCCGCGTTCAGTGGGCTGCAGCGTGGCGTGCCGCGGGGGGCAGGGATTCGCCCTTCTCGGTCTCTGCTCTCTAGATTTCTAGCGTATTTGTCTTCTGCAGGTCGTTCCTGTGACATTTCGCTTGGGAAGAAGGACTTGGGAAGTCGCAATAACAACAACACCTCATTTCGGACTCGAGCAGAGCCACACAGGACGAAGGACTGACTACGTACGCCGGCAGTCAGCCCTAGCAAGGCCGGTACGGACCACTTGGTACGTAATGTACTCCCTGAGTCCCCTACACGAGACCGAGGGTACGGGGAACATGGGCTTCAGAGCTTAGACTATGTTTCTTTTACAGGGTGCTAATAAGGCTGAGCAGATGCCGCCACCTCGCCATGGCCCCTCTCTTACGCGTCCCACGGCGAAGTGCGAATACCTACACCGGCTCCGTTTCCCGCATCTTCGATTGAAACCTCGACTTAGGGCGTGCCGCACTGTACAAAGGCATAGACAAAGGCGCCCCAGCCACTCATCGTGATGACCCCTCATGGCCAAGCCGCCAGGTCGTCTAAAGAGCACCGGGAGGGTTGCCATCTCGAATAGACGCCAGCGCGAGTGGAACAGCCGACCTGTTAGCCGCGTGATTGGATCTGCTACAAGATGTGACCAGGGTAACCCCCTTGAGCTGGGCGCTTGCGCCTTCACACTGCATCCCACCATAAGCCACGAGCAGCCAACCAGAGGCACTGCCCACTCGTCGTCCCCGTCACCCCTCAGCACTCTTGCAACCCATACCCGCTGTTGATCGAATCCCCCCCCCCTCGTCCCTTCCGCGTCTACGAAGGCGTGTGCTCTGTCACTCTGTGAGAAATTATCACACTGCATGCATGGCTAGGGGCGCTTGCCATGGACAGGCCATGTATGGATGGACCCGGACTTCCCAGCATGGTCGTTCCCAGTCGAGCACCCCAAGTGCGAGATGCCCCATACGTTGCCCGTACGAAGTAGACTACCTATATAGCCGCCGAGTCCCCGTTTTCACTGTTGGTCCGGTTGCTTGTGCTGCTTCTTGAGACTTTGACATTGTTTGTGGTTTGTGATCCCTGGTGGTTCCGGTTCCAATCCCTCGGGAACAGCATTCACAACTAAGCCCTGCTAGACAGTGCTAGTTTGCTGGCCCAGAGATCCCCGTGGTTGAGGAAGCTCATTTCTCTCATCTCGCTTCTCACTCAAAAGCCTCCCTCATCCAACTATCCCACCGCTTAGGGAAAGCCACAACCGCAGCCATGGCCTTCCAGCAAGCCCCTTCCAAGAAGCCTCGGCTCTCACTCCAGATCAAGACGGCATGCAGCCCGGCCACGAAGTCGTCAAGGAGCTATGCCGTCGATCCAAGGGACCCGACTGCCTTCAACACTCTCTCCAACGTCTATGTTACCGCCATCGAGAGATCGACGCCTGTTCATGGGGAACCCATCACCGCCATCAACACCCTCCAGGCCTTCACTCTGAACACTCCGGTGGAATATCAGGACCCCAGGTTCCGCGTGGTGACTCCCTATGTTGCCTCGTACCCCGAGACGCCCTTGACCGCCCACGCTACCTCACCTCGACCGCTGGAGATCAAATACCCCAGCGCCATGACGGCTACTCCTCCCATGTCTGCGGGTCCGGTTGAACCAACTGCCCCCAAGGCCTTCAGCTTCTCAGTTGCTGATGTCTCGGCCAACGCTGCTGAGCAAGGCAAGAATGGCCAACCAGAACCTCAGACTGCTACTCGCCGACATGCTCCTCAGAGCCTCACCGGCTTGGGGCTCCAGCCTCCCTACACTCATTCACGAGCACTCCACAGCATCCTCCGCAACTCTCCTCTCCCCCAGCTGTCTGCAGCCCCACCGCCTTCGCCCCGGCGGCAATCTCGCCGTCTTCTAGAGAAGGCAGCCAAGAGGGTCGGGTATAACAACCCCCTGACGCAAGATATCGTCACCAACACATACACCAAGTCGCACATCGACCTCCTTGTGGAAGAGGCATCGCCCCACTCTCCGCCATGCGCCCCACTGGTTCCCCTAACGTCACTTGACGTGGCTCTGGCGTATCTTCCCAATGAGATCGAGAACGGTGGCCAAACCCCTGGGCCCTTTGAAGACATGCGGCGCCGAATGGCCGGCTTGGGCAATAGCACACCAGCCTCGCCCGCGGGACCCGGGGGCATTCGGAAACGCAAGAAGAAGGACAAGAAACGTCGTTGGGTGTGGACTATCGGGCAAGACGACGACGAGGACGAGCACGCCGGTGGCTCGATTGTCGCCCTCCGAGCCGAAGGAACAAATGCTTTCACCGCAGACGACATCAAGACGCCTCTTACCGCCATCCCAATCTTGCAAATACCACAAATGCCAGACCTCAAATATCTGGAGACACCAACTCCGAGCATTGAAAGCAATGATTCGTGGAGCGAGTGCCATGACGTTGAGATGTCCGACTCGAGCAGTTGCATTTCCGAATACGACGAGCGAGGCTTCACCCCGAATCAAATGGACCTAGACCTCAGGACCCCGATTGCTCCTCAACGCTCGCATTCTGTGGTTCAGGAGGTGAACCGGGATACACCAGTTCCTCCAGAGCTGATGGCCCACAGCGACAGCTCCCACCGTTCACCAAAGAGGGACACACCTGTGCCGGCATGCTTGCTGTAGATGGGTCAACATATGGGAAGGAAAGGAGGGAGTCACGGACGGCACTTTTGGTGTTTGGTTTGGAGCATGCGGCCAACAGTCTCAGGACGTGGCGATGGCGTTTTTGACTTGGACATGGACTTGGGGAGTTTCTTTATCACGTAATCTGGTAGATACCATTTGTGCGGCGAGCATTCATGAGCAACGACTTGGTTAAAATGGGCGGATGGGGTGGAGGGAGACATAGGCATTTTTATATTATACGAAGAATGAATACGTCTCGACAAAGCATCTTCTCGGGTTTTCTACCAGTGTTTTGATGGGTGACTTCAAGCATGATGTAGGTTGTAGAACAGGCACAGCAAGAGCGAATGGGATGGAAGCTAAGTATATTGCTTTGCAACGGAAGTTTGAATTGCTTTGTGTCTCCCAGCAAAAAAGAAAAAGGGTAAGATGAGAAGCCGCCGTCGTATGTGGATTGAACAAGGGTGAGTTAGTATGAAATACTGAGTGACCTTCTAACAACCACCATAATCCGGTATGGTGTAATGGCTAACATTTCGCGCTCTCATAACCTGAGAGATCATCTTGATCCGCGGAGCTCAGGGTTCGATTCCCTGTACCGGAGTTGCAATTACATTTTTGCACTCTGTTGTCAGATCTCTTTTTGACATCTTACATATACACACACACACACACGCATGAACGAACGAACTTCCTTAAAGAACTCAGACAGAGTAAGTAGAGCTTAGGTACGATAATGCTGTCCTGGCTTTTTTTTCGCTTTGGCTATGTAATAAATAGCCTATTTAGTTGACTAGTTAGTTATACTTGGCAAACAAAAGAAGGAAGCACCTTGGTTATGGGCCTGGAGTTGGAGAGGCATAGTAGAGTGGTTGTAATTATAGGAGAGAGAGTTAGTTAATGGATGTAAGTAAGTAAGTATGTAAAGTAAGAACGAACGACTGACTGACTAGCTTCAGTTGTTATAAAGGATATGTGTTAGTTACTCCGAGGCAGAACGAGTTAGTTAGTACTTCCCAAGGCCATTCTTCCGCTGGGACGGCCAGCCACCAACCACGATGATGGATGGGCGTGGAGGGAGGGGATCATCGCATCTCATATCCGAGGTCGAAAGGTCAAAAGGTCAAAAAGAAATGAACATCTCCGGTACAGGGAATCGAACCCTGAGCTCCGCGGATCAAGATGATCTCTCAGGTTATGAGAGCGCGAAATGTTAGCCATTACACCATACCGGATTATGATTGGCTGTTGCTTGATGTTGGGCGTGGTGGAAAACACTATAGAGCTGGTTGCTGGAGGGTGTGACAAATGTCGCGACGCGATTGCTTAACCGTTCTTCCCTTTCATAACTCGAGTGGTAACCTCCTCTTCGATCTTGAAGGGAACATGATGCCACTCGCAGAGTGGCCAGGACTTGAAGTGATTGGATCAGCATCTTTGAGACTTAGACGAGGACAGAGGACTGAAGACATCCGGACAAGTCTCTCGTGGCGGCACGTGGAGAACATTGAGATATTTGCATAGCCTTGGCCATCACCGAGGCAGAATTCCCAGGTGCCACCGCATCGATGCGGATAAGTCAAGCATGACGGAGTTGACTGCAACTCCCAAACCCTCGCAATATCTGAACATCGAACCATTGTTCTTTAGTTTGCCAAACTACCCTCTATTGCTTTAGCTCTCCACACCCAAGGCCTTGGCTCCCACGAGCTTCCCGTCCTTGGACGAGACCAGCCAGTACTCGACCCTCGTCGCATCCCGCACCACGCGGTACACCCGCACATCGTTGCCTTCCGTCGCCTGCCGCACCGCCTCCAGCACGTTGGTGTACTGGCCCTTGGCGTCCCAGATGAGCGGGTCTTCGATCGAAATCTCCGCGTCGGAGCCGGAGGGGTGGTTGATGAGGGTCGCAAACTCAGCTGAAGAGGCGTGTTAGCAGGGAGCCTTTTTTCTTTCTTTTTCTTTTGAGGGTGAGCTATGGGCGTCAAGATCTTACACTCAGTCGGCAGACTGTTCTTGCCGTCCCACTTAAGGGAAACCTCCTCGAAAGGCTCGTCCGCCTCGCTGATATAGACAGCATCGCGGCACACGTTGCGGATCTCCTTGGGCACCTCGCTGCCCTCATCCTTGGCCTTCAACGCCACCTTGCTGTCGCTCTGTGTCGCCGCACCGCCAGTGTCCTGGTTCGCCTTGTTCAGGAACGCCATGTAGTCATCGTCGCTCGCCATCGTGAGAGATCGGGTGCCGCTCAGGTATCGGACGTTGTAAGTGGAGGGGAGCTGGGTAGGCGGCAGTTTGGTGTTTCGAGCGCCGAAAAGTGTCCTCGTCGAAAGCTTTGTCGGTAGAGAGAGAGACTGGATTCTCAGGAAACGGGCTGGGCTAGGTATGGGTGTCATGGAGGGAATTCGAGGCATCAAAGGTGGGACAGGGCTGCTTGTTTTGTTCGGCTTGGAGCGGGGGTGACGTCAGGTTTGGCAAAGCATTGTGGTTGGCGGCTGGGAGTTGGCAGCCACTAAGTAAGTACCTACAGTAGGAGATCTGGAATTGGATCACGGGAACAACCCACCAACCACTCGGTATCCAACGACTGTGCAACCATTAACATGACGGCGTCATCGCCTGTCTCACATGGATCTGCACAATTAGGTCATAACTCAGACAACAACCTTTCTCTATTGTCAACAAACCGAAGCTCCTTCTTCCACTTCAACGCTGTAACATTCACGACGAACATCATCTTCACAAAAGCGACATAGTACTCGGGCATTCACCAAAACGAACAGGCGAGTCAAATTAACATTGGGAATCTCGTTAGAATTTTTTGATCCATCCCTCTAGCTGGATTTTTTCACCTTCATGCCAGTATGAAACCTAACCCAGCCCAAACGTAAGGTGAACGAACCAACCCTCGACACCGATGCAATGGCCATAACAAAGAAAGGAATTTAGCTGCCGCTTTAAGCGGAAGCAAGATCCTTCTTGAGAGTACCCTGGTACTGCTTCTTCTCCGCGGGGGTCTGGAAAGCACCGTGACCGAACTCGGAAGAGGTATCGATCCACTTGAGGCTGACCTTCTCCAGAGCCCTTCGGGAGGTGTGGATGAACATGGACTTGCGGAGAGTCATCACACGCTTCTTGGTACCGGGAATGGAGCCCTTGACCATAACGAAGTCGTTGTTGACCTCACCATAGCGGACAAAGCCACCCAGACTGCAAAAGACAGGTTAGCAAAACAAATTCTCCCAACAACACACACAAATCCAAGGAGAGAAACATACGGGGTGATCTTCTTCTTGGTGACATCAATCTCGGTGGCGGCGCTGTCCTCAGCATCGCCCTTGCCAATTCGGTAAATCTTGTGGTTGACCGAAGTTCGGTGGTGGTATCCGTCCTGACCGGCACGGGCGACGGTCCACTGGACGTGGGAAGGATGCCAAGCACCGATACAAGCGACCTTTCGGAGACCCTTATGAGTCTTGCGAGGAAGCTTCTTGGTGCCCCATCGAGAGGTGACACCGCTGAAACCGTGACCCTTGGTGACGGCGATGACATCAATCATCTCGTCCTGCTCGAAGATGGTGTCGATGGACACGGGCTTCTCGAACAGCTCCTGGCCGAAGGCAACCTTGTCGGCGATGGAGCCACCGTTGACCTGGATCTCCATAAGGTGGGCCTTCTTCTGCTTGAGGGGAGTCTTGCGGATCTGGGTGTGGGCGAGAACACGGACGACGGTGCAGTACTTCTTGATGCGCTCGAGCTCGCGGGTGATGGAAGCACCGCTGTTCTCGGAGTGCTTCTTGGCGTACTTGGTGAAAGCCTTCTTCTTGCTCTTGTACCAGTTCTTGTAGAAGCGGCGCTTGAGCTCGTCGCTCAGATGCTCAGCCCACACAGTGGTGAGGGATCGGAGACCACGGGGAGTCTCGATGTAGCCCACAATACCAACAACGATCATCTAAAAGATGTTAGCCATAGGCACATAGCCAAGCGGGCTGCATTGTTCGTACCGGTGGGGTATCGACGATAGAAACCGCCTCCACAACTTCCTTCTTGTTCGCCTTGGCGCCGGGTCGGTCGAGGTCACGGACGATGGTAGTCATACCGGCCTTGTAGCCCATGGCGGCGGTCAGGTGGACGGGCTTCTTGGCGTCATCCTTGGGGAAGCTGTTCAATCAATGCGTCAGCCATTGTGTCTTTTGAGTATTGGGGATGCCAGAAATAAATTTTCAACTGGTAATCTACTCACGACTTGACCTTTCCGCGGTGACGGGCAGCGCGCTTCCGGGGCAGGTAAGCCAGGGAGCCGTGGCGAGGAGCCTCGTACTTTCGGTGCTATGGAGAGTCAGTCTCGTGAAGAAGGCATTGTTCCATCGCCAACTTACACTCATTTTGGGCGGGCTGTGTGGTTTGAGGGGGTTAGTATGAAGTTGACGGAGCCTGCGTGGTGTTAAAAAGAGTAGAGGGTTGAGAAATAAACTGTGGGTGAAATTTTAAGCGAGTGGGTGGTCCATGCGCACTCGCATTTTTGCAGCCCGCACCAACGCCTTCACCGAGAAAATGTTAGCTCAAGCAGCCCTAAGGTAAAACTGACCACTCACCAAGAGGATGCAGCTTCTAGTCACGTGATCCACTACAACGCGCAGAGTCATCTCATTCACTTAGGTCCATCATTGGTGTTTTGAGTGCGCGCAAGAGTGCTTGAAAAATATCTGCGCACATCAAAATCGTGTAAATACTAGTTATTCAGTACTATGGTAAAGGAACTAATACGGATACCATTTGCTGGCGACATCGTAACCAAGAAAGACCGTAACCCCGGGATTGACAATACTTTGGTGTCTTTGGCAAGACAAAAGAAACCGGCCTCCAAAAGTGGTATACAGGTAAAGGAAAAATGTAAAACGATTTGGCACATCAAAGACTCTTCAACTCGTAAGCAGCACAATATCCAGCCCTTATTCAACTTTTGGTGTAGGACCCGAGACTCCATTGATGGCGGCACTGGCAGGGGTGGATGTCTTTGCGTCGCCGGCGTTGGAGCCGGGACCAGATCCGTTAGTGACGATCCCCGCCTTCTTTTCATCCTCTCCACTGTCATCGTAGTCCTCATCGACCTCCATCTTTCTAGCTGCCCTCTCGGGTTCAACAGAAGGAGGGGCCGGACGAGGGGCCGGAGCATGCTCCAGACTTTGAGGTCGCTCCTCCTTAGGGGTTTGCACTGCCGGAGGTTTGTCATGGACTGGAGGTAGGGGGCTGGGACCTTGCTGCATCGGTGGAAGATGGGTAGGTCCCGGCGCATGGCTGGGCGGGTGGTGGGCAGCATCGGAGGGGTGATAGCTGTCAGCAGGGTGGCGCGGTGGCTCCTCCGGCCTCCTTGGCTCCTCGGGACGGCGCTGCTCTTCCACTCGGCGTGAGTCTTCCACCCGTCGAGCTTCCGATGAGTTGCGGCGATAAGAGTCACGAGGAGGAGTCGAAGGCCGTCGGTGACGCATATCGTCAAGACGAGCTCGGTTCTCGTCATTTGCTTGCTTCTTGGTCACTGTCTCCTCCTCCCACTCGCGCCTTCTCTTTGGGCCGACGGAAGGTGGCCGATCATCCATCCGCATAGGCGTATCAGCCACGGGAGGGGGAGGCCCGGGAGGCCCGGGGGGTCCGGGGGGACCAGGAGGTCCCTGAGCTCCATTTTCAGGGGGGGCCTGAGCTGGCATCTCCGGGTGGTGGGGGTACAGCGGAGGAGGTGCCTGATGTTGGGGATACGCGGACTTGGGAGACGGCATCCGGTTGTCATGAACCAGTCGGCCATCGGGGCGGGGGCTGTTTGTTGGTCGGAAAGGGGCCATGCCGTTGGGAGTGTTGGTTCCGTTGGCGTTGCTAGAGGGGGGCGCAGATGCGGACGGCGTAGCACCACCCCAGTTAGGGTTGGCGACACGGCGTTCCGAGACAGGAGCTGAAGTCTGGGATTGAGGAGGAGGAGGAGGAGGAGGAGGCTGCGAATACTGGTGAGCCTGAGGAGGGGGAGGGCTGCCTCGGCGCGTAGGTCCTGGTCGAGGGTCGTTGTAGGGCTGACGCATTTGCTGCTCCTGTTGGGGGCTCGGCTGTCGCTGCAGAGGGGGTGCAGGACCTCCACGGAAAGGCTCTCCACGAGACTCGTAAGGGTTCGGGGGTTGGGGAGGAGGGTTGATGTTAGAAAGTCGGCCAGCCCAGTTCTCTCCCGCTCCCTGCGGGGGCGGAGGCGGGCCAGATGCAGGAGCCTGCTGCGCAGAGCCTCCCCACTGAGGTCCAACAGGACCCGCGGCCTGATAAGCCTGCGGGTGCACATCGGCAGGTTGGGGTGCAGAAGGAGGAGGACCTCCGTTGGTGCCGCCAGAGCGGAGGAGCTGAAGGCGAGCCTTGATGTGTGGGTTGCCTGGGTCAAGCTCGGCAGCACGTTGGTAAGCATCCAACGCGTCGGTGATCTGGTTGTTGCAGCTCTCATACTAGGACTCGGTTAGCACGTGGTCACTCTGATTTGTGCTGTGGGCGAAGTAAACTTACCAGAGTACCCAAGTCATACCAGACTTCCGAGATGTATGGGTTCAACCTGATGGCTCGGGAGTAGGCGTCCAGCGCATCTCTGTACTGGTTGATCTGGTAATAGAGCACACCAATGGAGCACCAGAAAGTAGGGTTCTTTCCATCACGATACACAGCTTGCTGGTATGCCTCGTATGCCTTTGGGTACTTCTGTTGCGACATGTAGCATCGGCCCAGAAGGTACCAGCTCTGAGCATCCTGGTTATCTGTTACGCGTCAGTATTATGTTTATTAAGTAGGCTGTTCGCAGTGGTTTGTCCATACCTGCACCGACAGACTTCTCGAGATACTGGATGGCACGGTCCTGGCTCTCATAGGTGTTGGACTGTTGGTGATGCAGCCAGCCGAGTTGCTGGAGAACCTTGGCGTGGTTAGGGGAGTGATCCAGGACACGCTGGTACGCGGCCTTGGCGCTATCAAACTAGTGGGGTGTCAGTAGTGTCCTTGTTACTAACGTCCTCAGGGAAGAGGCTTACATCTTTTTGCTGTTCGTGAACGTGGCCAATCTGGAACCAGATGTCCTCCTGGGTCAAGGGACCCGGAGGAGAGTTGACAATGTACTTAAAACACTGGTAGATGTTAGTTAACCTGTGGTCTTCTGTGCAAGACGGAGGTATCAGCTTACGTCAAGACTTTGGTTGTACTTGGATTGCTGCTTGTAAATTATGCCGAGTCGGAAATAAATCTCGTTCGCCTTCTCGAAGTCGGGCTGAATGTGCATGACCTGGGAAAAGGCCTCCTCGGCGTAGTCGTAGCTACCATATCGGTCGTAAAGAATACCAATACCGTACCATAGCATCGGGTCCTGTGCGCCATTAGACAATGTCCGGGCGCAGCGTCATAACGGAGTGGCGGAAACATACCTTGGGGTCTCGAAGGTTGACCAGGGCCTGTTGGTAAGCATCGTAGGCTTTTTGGAGATTTTCCGTCATAAGGTAACAATGTCCTGTCGCGTTGGTTAGCATTGCGCAAAGACGCAGGAGACGCGCGACATACCAAGGTTTCCCCATGCCTCGCCGTTGTTCTGATCGAGTTGGACTATGGCACGGAAGAACTCGAGGGCCTTGTCGAAGGCCTCGCGACCCTTGAGAAGCATTCCTATTGCGTTCATCGCGGGAGTCGAGTTCGGGTTGGCCTGGAGAGCGCGCTCGTAAGCGTGCATGGCCTCATCCGGGACGCGCAAGAGCTCTGAGAAGCTTCCTGTGACAGGGTAAGCAAGGATGACGTGAAGCGCGCGCGACACGGCGACATACCGATCTGCAGCCAGACAGCTTCATTCATAGCGGCGATCTGGTGTGAGGGCGCGAAGTGGCTGGTCTGGACGCCAGGCGGTGGTGGCGGAGGAGGAGGAGGGACCTGGCCCTGATGCTGCTGCATCTGCATCATGGTCGGCGATGCGTGATGGTTCGCCATGATGGTGACGGGCGTAGGTGACGGGAGCTGACGGGAGGCGACGGGCGGCTGTTCGCAAGGGGTAGGGAGAAAGATGCCACAGCGAGGTAGATAAGTGCTGAGCGGTAAGGCTATCTCTGCGGTGATTCAAGATCCCCCCAATGCTGGCGACAACCGCGGCGCTAGAGATGGGTGATGGATCCGGTCAATGCCCGAGGGCGTGTCGGGGGTCGAAGCAAACGACAACCACGGCGTGTCAGGCGCTTTGGCGGGAGCAGGAAAAAAACGCGGTCAATGGAGGCAAGAGCGTTGGGAGAATGGAAACCGAAGACAGGAGAGGCGGGACAGATGGCGATCGAGGGCGCAGAGGCACAAGAGAGACAGGCGCCGATGAAGCCGTACCGAGGCGACGGAATGGGTGGGAGAGAAAGAAAGTGAGGAGTTGGGAAGAGGCACAGGATGGTGGAGGAAGGACCTGCGCTGGCCTCGCAAACTCCCCTAACCCATCAAAAAGGAAGGAACGGGCATTTTAGGCACACGGCGGCGTGAAGCGCCAAGCGAGAGGGGCCCACCCCGGGCTACCCATGTATTTTACTTTATTTACGGCCTTTGGGCATGCGTTGAAGGGTGTGACACACGCCCCTCATGCCCCACACCACCTCCACCACGCCTTAGTGACCACGGATACCCACCCACCCACACCACGCACGCGCTGAGAGAGGCCCAGCCCGTCGTCTCCCTCCCGGTGCCTCCCCAGAGAGTGACCCGTGAGACCGCGCCTTCACCATGCTGTCCCGGTGTACCACACTAGTCCTGGTGGCCCCAGGGTACCTTCGGTGCCAGTGGGGCAGCAAAGCAACGCCAGAGGCACCGGTACGTATCGTACTCCAAGGAATCGATGAGATAATGGGGCGGCCCTAGGCCATGTCGCCGGCGGGTCAGTGGCGCGTTCGGCAGCTGGAGAGGACGCTGAGCCGCTAGGACCCTGGCGGCGGCTGACACACAACACACACCTTACAAGAGCCAGACCAGGTCCCAACTCGCGACGGGACGGAAATGGCATTCGCGCAGCAGTCTGAGGAGAGCACCGTCCAGCTCTCGCAGCACTCACTCACAGAGGCGGCGAGGCCTTGAGACGACTGAGGGCACATCTCGTCAGATGTCTTGCCGCCATACTCCACCCACATAGAATGCGCCGCAGGCAAGGCAACTTAAAGGCACGTACAACTCATCGAGTGAACCGCCGATTCCTTCTCCCCAGAAGTTCCCGTATTTGTTACGCCGAAGCATGAGCCGCTGGTTCATGAAGCGACGAATGGGACATGTTGATGCCCGGGTTCTGCAAAGCATATGTGCCACAAGCTGTTCACCTTCGGCAAGGGAAGCAATAACACGAAGAACGGAAGAGAAGGAAAAGGTACGAATATATAGTAGACCAAATGCATTTGCTGGCAAAGCCCGGGCCAGAGTGCGGAGCGGAGGATTTGGGAAGTCACAAAGTCGCGCACCCCGATGCCACCTAAGTATGCGCGTGTTCGTAGCTTTGTTGCCAAGGCAAACGGGGCTACTGGGCGATTATACCCGGCGCGACGCACAGCCAAGTCTTGTGTGGCGCACCGAACAAGAACGATGAAGATGAAGAAGATTGGGTACGTACCTCCCCAGCGGGCATGTCATTAAACGCTTCAGCGAACAGGGAGGCCTTGCAGTGACGAAGGCAACGACTCACAGGAGCGGGGACCACAGAGACAGGGCGGGTGAGATGGCATACATGGATCCAGGTCTTGTCGAGGGCAGGACGTGGTAATTACTTGGTTCGCCGCAGATGATATCGATTGATCACATCCGTCATGTTGGGCAAGAAGGCGGCTTGCTTGCGGCTTGGCGCTGGGGCCTGGTCTTTGTGAGGGGCGTGTTGGCCGCAGGCTTGGGAACGGGCGCCTGCCGCCTGCGCATCGGTGCGTTGCGTTGCGGTGCGATGCGCGATGTCGATGCGACCTGGGGACGGACGTGGAGATGGGGATTGGGGAGATGGGAGCGAATAGGCTGGCCGGCCGGATCGAGGTGGTGATGAATGGCGTGTGTCGCCATGCGGAATGGCCAATCTTTTCACCGCTCGCCCAGTTGGTGCCGACTGCAGGGCCGCCACCTCAGCCACTGCCTTCCGGAAGCCACCCACGTGTTTTGGGGCCATCTCTCGTAAGCCGTTTCGGAACACTGGCTTGGTGATGGACAAGGCAAGGCAAGGCAAGGCAAGGGAAACGAACGGGAGGAATAGGGGGGGTTCCCGGGCCCGAGGCAGCGTCATCGTCTTGCAACAAGGTACGAGGTACGAAGGACGCTGCACGTCCCCTTGCGAAACGGGAGGTTGCTAATTGTGTGTTGAGGTGAGCTTGGGGGCTTCGGGGCATTAACGAAACCGCTCCTTGTCATGGGGGTTGGGCATGGGGGCACGGGCGTCATCCTTGACGAATTTTCGTCTGATCCATGGACGTGGCTCGAGGTGAGGCTCGGTTTCAGTTCAGCGACAGAGAAGAAATCACGATCCACCAGATGGCTCTTCTCCAAGGCCTATGATGATTGATGATCGAGTAGTGAGGATTCCCCCGGGCGGCGGCGCCATCGTGCGGCGGCGCGAAGGGGGGAATCGCCGAGAGGCAGCAGGGTGGCATAGCAGAGGTCAGAGGGCATCACGGGATCGAGGGAAAAGGAATGAAGGCCAAGGCCAAAATGGTAAATCGAGTCCCAGGATTCAGCCGCAGGGATGGTAAGTTTCGACGGCAGATTAACAACAGTGATTGGGAGGATCCGGAAAATAGGCTTGGCCATGCTAGCCCCGAAGCGCTCCGGACGAGGGACGACTCGACGAGGGACTCACTGGGTAGGGCAATTTTCAATGATGCCGCCGGAGTGTTGAGGCGAGGCGTGGCGGGCGGGCGGCAGTGTGGATTCTGGTCCGGGGGCCGATGGGGTGTGCGCATGCGCAGCGTCCAGGGGGTAGGCGTGCAGGTGTGGCAGATTTGACCCAGAGCTTCAGAAGGACAGGAAACTCGGGGACACTCTGACGAACGGTCATGCTCAAGGGACTCGGGGACGCCAGCGCCGCGGCGAGCGCCCACCGAGCCCAGCCCAGCAGAGCAAGAGCCAGCAGCAGCCCCATGGGCCACAAGCCAAGGGGGGGGCACCAGCGTCCAGGGCCAGGGGGAAGCTCCCAGCAAGCCTCAAGGGCTCTCAGTAAGGGAACAAGGGGTGGGAGGGTGGGGGGGTAGGGGATGGGGATGGGACGGGCGATAATGTGGGCAAGTGGATAAGGATGGGCGGAGAGATAGATAGGTACGTACCGGCCAAGACAGAGTGGAACCGTGGATGGGATGCCGGACAGGTGGGGACGCAGGTGATGGCGATGGTGACGATGATGGATTGATGGGGGATGGAGACACTGGAGAGTCGGTGGAGGTTTGACTGGAAGGTGGGCCGAGGATGGGAAGGACCGGGAAGGGAGGGGCGTGGCTGGTAGTAAGAGTAGGGCGTCGACAAAGTTCCCAAGCAGCCTCCGTGACAGGGGCTCTTTCTCCATTTCGATCCACGGATGCTTGGCCAGCAACCAGGTGGGAGACAGAGGTACGTACCTAGGGTTCTAGCGGGTGGGGAAGAAATGGCGGAGAAGAGCAGAGAGATGATGATGGGGTGGGCGGTGGATGGCATTTTTCTGGGCTTGGCCTGGGCTGGCCCTGGGGCTGGCGGCTGGGTCTGTGGCTTTGCGGCTTTGAGGCTTTGCTTGGCACTGGGCGTTACGGTGCTGGTACGGATCAGGTACGTACCATGCACACATTGTCGCAGCTGCAGCACTGGCGCTGGCTGCCTCGTTCATCGTCGCCTCCGTTGTTAATAAGGTGCTTGTTTCCGCTGTACGTTGGCGTTCCAGTGACCGTGGGTGCGTGGTTGCTTGGTGGCAGCCTCCATGTGCGAGGTAAGGTAGGTAAGGCGAGGTGAGGTAAGGCAGGGTAAGGTACTAGTAGGTAAGTAGGGTAGCCTCCATCCATCCATCCATGCGGCTATCGCCCACAACACCCACAACACCCACACACACCTCACCCACGCACAACGCTGCAGCAGCATGCACCGCACAGCGCAACACCAACTGGAGGCTGTTGCACACCCACTCACACATCCTCAGAATCAGACCTGCGTCTGCAGCCTGTACCTCCGCTGCATCGCACCGCACTGCGCACCGCGCACTGCACATCTGCACGCATCTGCACCTCACCTGCACCTAACCCAGTTACCCAGCTGCTGCTCCCACCCAGCAACTGCATGGCCGGCGCCCGCATCTCTGCTCCGTTTCCTCCTCGCTGGCGGCCCTCACCTTTGGCGTTGCGCTTTCGGTGGGCAAGTGGGTGGCCCGCGGCTGTTCCTGTGTGGGCATGCGTTGGTGGGCTCGTGCTTGGGCTCGTGCTCGTGCTCAACCTCATGTTGTCTCATCCTCTCGTTCTGGCAATTGCTCTCTCACTCTCTCACTCTCTCGCCCGCACTCACTCGCGGATCTTCTTCTCAAGTATGTAAGTACGAAGTACGAATACTTCGGTACTTCTTATTTACTTCCCCTCCAGCTGCTAGACATTCAAGCCACCCTCTCTCCTCCCTCCACCTCCCGTCCCATGTCCCAAACACCACCCACGTCACATCCAGCACCAGCAACCCATGCCATGTCTGTCGGTCGTGATTTGCGGGCCGTCATGGCGGGTTGGCGGGCTTCAACTGTATGCATTTGGGTTCCCTTCTCTTCTGTCTTGTTGCCCGATGAAGCAGATCATCCCCAAGTTCGACGCAAGGCACTGCGTGTTGCGTTGTTGTTGTTGTTTCTCCTTTCTATCCTGCAGTATCTTAGTCTCCCGTTTCACACCTCACAATCAAGGCACCTGACAAAGGGGACCCGCTCACACGCTCCCTCCCGCCCACTGGCCCGGCGGGTTGCCGCTACCGGTGCCTGCTGCCGCTCTCGCTGACGTGCCACCACAATCTGCACCCAGCCCAGAGCAAAGACAGAGAGGGATGGATCTGGCTTGATCTGGCTGGGGCACCTCAAGCTTGGCTCAAGCATTCAAACACGCCGCCGCTGTGCCACACGCCAACACCATTTGGACTTGCTTTTTCTTGAACTCTTCTCGTAAGGGCGCTAGCGAGTCTATTCGCCGAGGTTTGTTGTGGCTTTCTGTTGGCGTGCGTGTCAGATTTCCGCCCGATATTCCTCATCTGCCCTCACGGTTTCCGGTTCATGCCACATGCTTCCCGTCCCGCCGCGTTAGATAGACCTTGGTTGTTCATGGAAAGCATCCGCACCGACAACCTTCTGGGCTTGACTCTCTTCGGCTGGGATGAGCAGCCACAAGATCAGAGGCGCCATGGCCAATGATGCGAGGATGAAGAAATGAGTGACGGAGGGCCCAGCCCGGTCCGTTCTCAGTGATCGATCCCATCCCTGCCAGCGGGCTCATCCCATCCCGTCTCATCCATGCCTCTACACCCATGTTCATGTCTCGCTCCCATCCACGCCCTAGACACCAAAGAGTCAAAGGTTCTCACCACAACCGGGCCGACCAATTCTCGTCCACTTACCAGTTTCCCATACTCGGTTTGCTGCGGTGGACGACCAAGGCAACCTGCCTACCTATTGCCAGTACCTAGTAGTAGGCAAGAACCAAGGTAGCCTTCAAGTTTACAGCGGTAGCGTGGCCGCCCCAGGGGTTGCCGCCTTGTCCACATCCGACGATCCGCCCACGGGCCCCTCCCCCTAATACCGCTGACTACAGCAGTCAGTACGTACTATGAGCACGTCTTGGGCCCTTGCTGCAGGACATTGGTATTCAGGGATCTCTCCACCCAAAATATCCGTAAAAATAAAAGAGATCGCGCGAGCTTGCGCGCTGCCGTCCCGACAGGTCGCAGGTCACGGGTCAGCTAGGTAGGTACGCAGCTCGGCAGCTCACAGATAATGGTAACGCCGCGTTAACGTGCAGTCGTCTGAGGTATTCCCGAACTTGGCATTCTGCCCGCGCACAACTCCGCGCACGACCGTCTCCACGACCGACCGACTCCAGAGAAACACCTAGGGGCCCCTCGCACAAACTCCACCTGGGTGCACACGAAGAAACACTTGCTACGTATCCACAAGAATCATCCGTCATGCAGGCCTGCGCAGGTAGTCTGCCCCTCCAAGAGCCGCCTACTTACTAAGTACGCACTAGGCACGAGGGACCAGTCGTCCGCAACAACAAACGACTTGGCTGTTAATGAGCCGGCAGTCCCTGGTATTCTTGCACTCAGTTGCGTTCCCCTGGGAGCAAAGTACGTGGTACTCGCAAGGGTCCACTTGCGCCGACACGCAGAGGGACATTTGCTATATTTGTACACTCCTGTGCAACCTTGAGAGCGTTCCTTGCCTCTAAAAGATGCTGGCTCCTCATCGCCTTCATGTCATGTGACTGGCTGCCTTCACCTTACCCAGTGAGTGGGGCAAGTACGAGCAGTTTGAAAACAAAAGGCGGACTGAGATGCAAATTTGACAATCAACCAGGCTTCTTCCTACTGAGGGAGGTACGGCATATAATTCCACGGCATTCGGTGCAATGCGTACTGCGGGCATGTACGTATTTATGCAAGAGGATTTCAGGTGTCAAATAAACTCACATGCTCATTTGGTGGATGCCACGCTCTATGCAGTGCATGCCCTCCTTACCTCCCTATCTGGTCGCGGCTGGCGCAATCGCGACTGACTCGTAGGTAAGCGGATGCAGAACTCAGAACGCGGATGTCCTGAGACCAACGCGTTTAAGCATCAATAGTAGGGAACGCCTCCCATACGCAAAGGCCCAAACCCACAATCCCTTCTAGGATTGTGTAGACTTGAGTCACGGGTCTCAAACCCACTCCGGACAACGGGGTTAGGCAGGATCTAACGGGTTGAGTAAGGGGGGCCTGGCTGAACGATCTCTCTACGAGTCACTTCGTAATTTGCACCTAAGCCCGAGGATGACTTATCATGCCAGGGCTCGCCCTTCAGGTGCTGAATTACGACAGACCTGCTACATGGTACGTAGTATTAGATGCCCTGAACAGCTCTGCCCGTACCTGAGCATGTGATCTTCCACGGAAACGCATCGTGAGCCACCACTCTGGCGAGGCTAAAGGCATTACAAATTCCCGACACCCACGTCCAAAGGAAACTTCCACCCGACCAAGACTCAGACACGTCCTCTGGAATCGACATCTCCGGCTAAGACTGTCCTGTCCACCTGTCTGTCAACGATGGGGCCACACGCACCAGAACCGTCGCGCGAGTCTGGATTCACCGCGGTGTCAGCCACGGGTGATCTAAACTCCCTTGCACAAGGGACATGCCGTAGGTGTGTCTCACCTGGTCCAAAGCCCTTTCGGTTTCCCTCTCCACCCCTGTCGTGCTGTAAGTCTGGTTCAGTGCGGCGGTAGGACAAGAGGCCCGGTCCATGATTGTCTTGAGACAAGGGGAGGAACGAAACAAAGAAGGAAATATTGTATGTAGCCAGCGCACACCCCCTAGCCGCATCCCTCTGAGAGACAGGGCGCTGTTGGTCTGACCTTTTTGTCAGTTGGGGGAATGGCATTTGGTGCAATGTCAATCAATCGTTGACGCACATGATAGATCCGTGCTGGAGATCAAATGCCAACCCACACCGTTTGTTCCCCAGGCTATGTCTACTCTATCTATCCAACTGGTAATGAGTCTGTCAGTCTGTCATTTTACTTGCTAGCTAGTCTGCATGCAGGAAAGGTAAATTAAGAGATAGATAGATGGTGCAGGCAAAAAGCAAGGGTGTCTGTCTGTCTGTCTGCCTATCGAGCGACGGCAAGCGAGAACGGCAAGCGAGAACGGCAAAAGAAAAGATCATGTCTGTCGGTGGAGAGGCTCGAACTCTCGACCTTTGGATGTCCCTGACCTATGGCCAAGTCATATGTTATATGAGACCAACGCTCTAACCAACTGAGCCACACCGACGGAGATGGTGGATGAGCAACTAGGCCCTATCCGGATGGTGTTGGACTGATCAAAGATGTAGATATGGAGGTATAGGAAGTAGGTTGGTGCTTAGGGTAGATCGGGTTGTAATCCGGAGTCGCTGTGTGGATGGCGGTAAACACGACGGGAGGAGCTCTGTCTTTGGCTATGGAGAGATGTTAAGGTAAGGGGGATCTCTAATTTCTAACAAGTCGAGCGTTCTACCATGTGTATCCGGGTAGTCAACAGCTCTTGAAGTCTACGGACTACCTGAATTGCTGAACTACTTTGGTAGTAGCTACAAAATCGAAGCCAGTGAATAAAGCTTCTGAAAGTATTGACTGTGACTGGGTATAGGCAGGACCCTGAAGACGAGGTCCCTGTTTCCCCTCACCTGCCGCATGTCTTGTCCGCCTGTTCTTTGTGACGTGTGTGACCCTGATGACCTGATGGAATTCGGAACCCGTATGTAATTCGTTGTTTGGGGGGGTGCTTCTTGGTGGGGCACAGACATGGACTCCAAAGATGCACTCAACGAGAATACCATCAGAGTGACAAAATCACAGTATCACCGCCAGCTTGTACTGTATGCACTTCTCTTCCGGCCATTGACCTGTCGTTGTTGTTCCTTCGCTTCAACTCATGACTCATTACTCTAACGCTTCACATCGGAGACAGAAAAAAAACCTTGTATGCGCTAGAGCAGAAAATATGCTAGCCCGAGCCTCCAGGGTAACCCGATTTTTTCCTCCTCTTCCATCTTAGCCGCTAGAAAGTTGGAGGTCACAGTGCTTACAGGCGGTCTCTTGTTCCAGTATCGGAGCCCCCGCCACCAATCAAGACCCCGCACCTGCCGGTACCCCGCCGCCCCTCGCGCTCGATTTTGCAGTGTGCGTCCTCGTCTCGGAGCCCCAATCGACCCAGCCCAAGGAAATTTTTCTACTTCATAGCTCTTCCTCCCGCTCCCTTCTTTTCCTTCTTCCTCTCCTCCATACAATCTTCTCATCACACCCGACTCTCACAGCTTCACAGCTTCTTCAATTGATCAGACACAATGGCTCCCCCCAATGCCGAGTATGCGCTCTCCGAGTCTCACAAGGAGGTCAGTTTCACCCCGCCACTGACGAGCTTCTTGTCTTGTCTCGTCCCGCCGAGAAGAGAACCGCCAGTCGACTGACTCACCTGTATAGATGCTCGAGAAGTCTCTCGTTGACTCCGACCCGGAGGTCGCCTCCATCATGGTACGTCTTCCCTCCCTTCGCATTGCCTTGCATTGCCACGACCTTGATGCACCCACTAACACCCCAAACAGAAGGATGAGATTCAGCGCCAGCGCGAGTCCATTATCCTCATCGCCTCCGAGAACATCACCTCCCGTGCCGTCTTCGATGCTCTTGGCTCTCCCATGTCCAACAAGTACTCTGAGGGCTACCCCGGCGCCCGTTACTACGGTGGCAACCAGCACATCGACCAGATCGAGCTGCTCTGCCAGCGCCGTGCCCTCGAGGCCTTCCACGTCGACTCGGAGAAGTGGGGTGTTAACGTCCAGTGCCTTTCCGGCAGCCCCGCCAACCTCCAGGTCTACCAGGCCATCATGCCCCCTCACGGCCGTCTCATGGGCCTTGATCTTCCCCACGGTGGCCATCTGAGCCACGGCTACCAGACCCCCCAGCGAAAGTGAGTGAGACCATACAAGCTGAATATCGCGACTTGGCACCCAAATACTTGAACTTCGGAAACTGACCGCCCCTTAGGATCTCCGCTGTCTCTACCTACTTCGAGACCATGCCCTACCGCGTCGACCTCGACACCGGTATCATTGACTATGACACCCTCGAGAAGAACGCCCAGCTCTACCGCCCCAAGATCCTTGTTGCCGGTACCTCTGCCTACTGCCGTCTCATCGACTACGCTCGCATGCGCAAGATTGCCGACTCCGTTGGTGCTTACCTCGTTGTCGATATGGCCCACATCTCCGGCCTCGTCGCCGCCGAGGTCATCCCTTCCCCCTTCCTCTACGCCGACGTTGTCACCACCACCACCCACAAGTCTCTCCGTGGTCCCCGTGGAGCCATGATCTTCTTCCGCAAGGGCGTTCGCTCCGTCAACCCCAAGACTGGCGCCGAGACCCTGTACGACCTTGAGAACCCCATCAACTTCTCCGTCTTCCCCGGCCACCAGGGCGGCCCCCACAACCACACCATCACCGCCCTGGCTGTTGCCCTCAAGCAGGCTTCCACACCCGACTTCAAGATCTACCAGGAGAAGGTTGTCTCCAACGCCAAGACCCTGGAGAACACCTTCAAGACCCTCGGCCACAAGCTCGTCTCCGACGGCACTGACAGCCACATGGTCCTCATCGACCTCCGCCAGCACAGCCTGGACGGTGCCCGTGTCGAGGCCGTCCTTGAGCAGATCAACATTGCCTGCAACAAGAACTCCATCCCCGGCGACAAGAGCGCTCTCACCCCTTGTGGTATCCGCATTGGCACCCCTGCCATGACTTCGCGTGGCTTCGGAGAGAAGGAGTTCGAGCGTGTCGCCCAGTACATTGACGATTCCATCAAGATCTGCAAGGAGGTCCAGGCTTCTCTCCCCAAGGAGGCCAACAAGCTCAAGGACTTCAAGGCCAAGGTTGCCGGTGGCGAGGTTCAGAAGATCAACGACCTTCGCAAGGAGATCTCCGCCTGGTGCATCAGCTTCCCTCTCCCGTCGAGGGGTGGCGCCTGGATGCCGGCATCTAAACTGCCAGCTATCTTCCCGACAGCGGTTGTCTAGCTTAAAGGCAACTCAAGTTCTTCAACACGAGCGATTGACAGGCAGGTCAATGCGCGGGGCAGCCCATTTTCATCAAAAGGGGTGTTCCAAAACCAAACGAAAGCGGCGGCATTTAACATGGATGAGGCAAATGGCGAAACGTTCAACAGCATGCATTTCATCAAGGCGCAATAACTAGTGGTTTGATATCTTTGGGTTTTCAAGGGATGTGTTTGTGGTATCAAAAATCCTTCAACAAAACGGATTGGGTGGTGGGAGTTGGGTTTATGGGTATCTGGGATGACGCCTTTGGTCTTCTCTGTCTGTGAGGACAACCGAGTAGCTGAATTCAAGAATGAGTTTCAGTACCGCTTCGATGTTTCTTTCGTGCCTTGATTTGATTCAGGAGCTCCCACAAGAGCCGAGCCACGCATGCTAGAGACGAAATCTTTTCGTTCATGGGTTTCCATTGCCTACTCGTAACTATCCACACCCTCGCACTCGCGCACATAGGCATCATCTCCCTTGTCCCTCCACTCACTCAACCCCCCAGCCACGACACGTCTGCGGATCAATCCAACTGTGTTCTTTACCATGACCAGCAAACCATCACGTACCAGCGCCTGCCGCCAACCGAACCATCATATATATCAAACACTCGGGCCCACCAACTCCCCAATCCGCCCGATTCCATGTCCACGGCATCACGGCCCGTAAACAAGCCCCCGTTTCAGCCCGGGGTAAGCCAAATCCGTACATGTTTTAATTTTCCAAAGGACCAGCGCAGGAATTAGTAAAGAAAAAAGAGCCCTTCGAGATGACAACAGGGACAGGGCGCCGGTGATCCGCCAGGCGTAGTCATCGTTCGTTCCTAGGTATATTCGGCATGTCTGTCTTCCCCAATGCTGCCATACAGTGTACATTCCCTGCCTTTTAGACAAACGCCGCAGAAAATGATGTGTAAGCTCAGAAAATAAGGAGGTCCTGGAAACATGAAGAGAAGCAGGAAATCAAAGACGGGATAAGGAAAAGTGCCAACTTTGGGGGGTTGGTATACCTGCTAAGGGGTATGAGTGAGATCGAGGAGAAGGGGTAATTGAAGGCAAAGCAGATATAAAATGCAGGTAATACGCGGGGGTTGTACAAAAGGGAAACTGGACCACACTGATGTGCTCCCTTGATGGTATGGTAGGGTTTGCTGTCCAAGTCGGCAGTTTTGCTAATCTCATAGTCATGGCTAGCAGTCGACGTTATTTGCCGCGCCCATCATTCAGCGTATCTTCGATCGCATTCATGGCCGAGTTGTAAACGGCCAGGCCTTGTGCCGCCACCACTACCTCGCCGAGTTCCGGAAGCCTTGTCTGGCCTACTGAGCAATACTCTCCGGGCTCATCATGCCGATCGTGTCGTCCTTGTCCGTCTGGCTTTGCATACTGTCCGTCCGCTCCATGCTGGGCGCCAGCGCAAGAACGGCAGGGTTGGGAACTACACCTGTGGTGACTGACATGGACTTCTTCTTGCCAGGAATATTGCTGTTGGGCCCGCCCCTCGGGGATGGATTTAACTTGGCTTCGGCCGCCGCGGCCTCCAGTTTCTTCTTCTTCTTGGCAAGGGCAAGCTGTTCCTTGGGGGGACGCTTCTGAGCGGTGACAATCTTTCCGCTGGCACCCAGACGAGGGCGGGGTTTCTTCTGTTTGGTAGGGAGGTCTTCATCCTCGACGAGAGGTTGGTCGCCATTGGCATGAAGCTTGGCCAGGAAGAAGTTCTTGACCAAGCCAACCTGCTCCTGAATGTTCTCCCTGGTAACCGGCTCCGATGGCGTGGGCGAATCGAACAGATCTTCAGTGGAGGTTCCCGCAGTCTGAGTCTGCATCTGGTATTGGTTGCGGACCCTGCTTTGAAGGAGATGCAAGGGCACAGATATCATGTCCAGACCCATTTCCTTGTCCAGACCTAAGGCACGGAAGCCGAAGAAGTCTTCGCCGAGATCTTCAGCAAAGTCGCCGCTAACAAATTGTTCGCTGCCGTCGTTGAAGGCACCAACTCCGTCAGCACCCGATTCTCCTGTCAGAGCAGGGCGGAGGAGGTCTGTTAGATGTAGCTTCATTCTTTCATGAAGCCCACCAAGCTTGGAGCTCAGTCTGTCAACATCGTCCTTGGCATAAATCTCCAGCGTAGAAAGGTCGGTGCCGCTCTCGTCCAGGGTGTGCAATATGACCTCTTCAGGTGTAAATCGAGGCACAAACTTAGGCCCGTCGGTCGCCGATGGGACTGCCCTCTTCTCAACCTCGTTGTAAACGTTGAATGTCCGGATCAGCTTCTCGAAGTAATCCACCACGACTCCCGTAAAGGTATCAATGGCCGAGGGTTGAAGTTCCTCGAATCCAGTAGTGTACAGGATCTTAGCGATGGACCGTTTCAGGGCAATTTGGCAAGTCTCGGCAGACATTACGGGGCCGTCGTCGCTGACAAAATGTGGCTCGATGTCATGTTCTACAAATGCCTGCATGTTCGACTTGGGAAACTGGTTGGTATAGACCTTGAGAGTGTCAGTAAACAGTGACCACGGGGTGCAACATGCAAACATACCTGAGTTTGCACTTGCATCTGCTTGATCACAGAGATCTTCGTTGCAAGCTTCCTCGTCTCCTGGATCTGGTGCATGTTTTCGTCCATTTTCCTCGCGAGACGACCTTTCGGGGCGGTGAAAGTCCCAGCTGGCACTAGGTGAAGAAACTCTTCATGCTGATTGATGACCTGTCCTTCCCCATCTTCCACCCACTGAAGCTTCGGTTGGATGTCCGGAATGTTGCTCAGCGCGTCGTAGTAGTCAGGGATCACCTTGTCCGCCTCCTCCTCAATCTCGGCAGCTAGGGTCTCGGATGGCTTCGTCACAGACTCTTTCCCACCCACGGCGTCGGAGTTGGCCTGGGCCTCTGCGTCTCTCTGATGCTTCAAGAATCGACGCATGCCAGCTTTGGTGCGGACCAATGCTGGGGCATCGACGTTGAACTTGTTGTCCTTGAAGAGGAGAAAGCGCTCCTTGGCGACCAGGGCACGGTCTTTCTTGGTGGTCTGTTTCCAGATCTTGTATTCCTCGTCCTCGTAGACCTGCTCAACGGCTTCGCCAAATGCCTGGTTCAATGCCATGCCATTGAGACTGGGCCCATCAATGTCCATGGCATCGGCATTGCTTCCGAGTCCCGAATGCCCGTTGATACCGCCAGGAGTTATAGATCCAGCTATTGGAGGGGTGGCGAAGCCATTACTTCCATCCACAGCTTCAGAGCCTTCACGGCCGGCCTTGAGAAGACCGTTCACCTGCAAGATGGGCTTCTGGTCAATGGCCGGGGTATCTTCCTTTTGGTCGTGTGCTTTTCGTGACTTATTTGCACCTTTGGAGCCGCCTGCTTTTCGGCCCCGCGAGGACATGATGGGTTCGTCGTCCGAGTCATCGCCGGCGTCATCTTCGCCGCCGTTTTGTTTTCGTCGCTCCTCGGCTTCGACTTCCGCCCGGGGCCTGATGGTGAGATCCGGGATGAGAGGAATCAGCTTCTCCGCCTCCTTCCTCATACCATTCGCCATGCGTCGAAGGGGACTGTTCATATCCTGGTTGTATTTAAGGCAGTTGTCCCAGATCAGGTTAAGATCTACGACAAAGTCGGCCTTAGACTTGTAGGACAACGATTTCAGTTTCTTGGTCATCGAACCAAGGTCCATGGGGTTTTTAATAACTGTGAATATGTCAGTTGGGTTGGATGGTGTGGAGCCGCCGTTGGCATCTCACAATTGTAGTAATCGGGCGCGTCCCTCTTGTTCACCCTTGTCAGGAAAGGGGTAGAATATTCGGTATGCGCCTTCAGCTCTGTCAAGACCTTCTCCACGGCCTCGTAGAGCTCCTCCTGGTTGACATTCTCCTCGCTGGCCCACTTGCTCCGATTCTTTCGGACCTCGTTCATCAACAGTCGAAGTTCGGCATCCGAGGCGCGGACTTGATCGCGCTTCATATCTATCCTAGCGATAAGATGCTTGAGGGTTAGGTTGGATGCGCCTAGATTTGCGCTGCTGAGAGAGCCGTGATTTGTGGCCTGGGTATTGATGTTGATCGAAGTGTGGTTGTGGTCCATCTCGGCCTGAAGTTGCTTCTCGGAGTCTTCGAGTTGCTGTTGTTCCAGCATGGCTGCACGGTCATTTTCCAGAGTGTGAAAGATCGTGTGGAAACTCCTCCGCGCAGCTTCCTCGGTTGCTGTCCGGGCCTCCTCCAACTTCTTTATGGCGTCCTCGCCGGACTTGTCTTTGCTCTGCGAGCTATCTTGTTCCTTGGACTTGTCGCCTTGTTTTCCCGGTGATGTAACCGAGTGGACAGGGGAACTACCGGATTTGGAAGGGGACAGCAACGAGTTCGCGGCAGCGACGGCGGCAGTCTGTGACTTGGCCACGGGCGGCACGGGTTCGTCTTCTTCGTCTTCGTCTTCGTCATCATCGTAGTCGTCTTCGTTGATGGTTCGCTTCGCCTTCTTGAGTGGCGGTTCCTTGATAGGCTCGTGATCGGTAGTGGGTGGGATGACCACGGCGGATTCGGCCGGGGAGCGGCGCAGCGCGTTGATCGCGGGATAGTTGTAGGAACCATCATCGGCAAATAGCAGCGCGACCTTGTCTTCGGTCTTGCGATAGAGATCTGCGAAGAGGGCGCGTCGGTTCTCTTCTTCGATATCAAGTTGTGCCTCAGGCATCAATGAGATGGAGTTATCGACGGGGGTCTGGGTACGCGCTGAAGCATCATCAAGATGGTGTAGACTTCGACTGGAGTTTGCATGATGCAAAGGGGGGGGATGCCAGGCGGACTGGCCGTTGGAGAACGACATATTTGGAACCGGGGCGATGGAAGCGACGAGCGGGCGCGAGTCGCCATGCGCAAGGAGATGCGCTTCGCGTACGGCCAAACCAAGGGCGATTGGGAAGATCAGGACAACATGGGACAAAAGAGTGACATCGATAGAGATGGCCGGCCGAGTTTCGCGACGAACAGCGCTTGGGGCGGTGGTTGTTTGATGGCTCGCGATGGGCCAGTTTGTCGTCTGTTCAAGAGGTGAGGTTGAGGATTTGGGGGGAGGCTTGTACCTTTCCCGAAGCGGGACTTTTCCAGCTGGGCTAAGGTTCGCTGGCAGCGTTGCGCTGGTACCGACGACCTTGGTGAAGGGACGCCGCAAGACCAGCCACAGCGGAAACACGGTCGCATATAGTGAATGGCTCAACGAGATGAAGCCCTAACGTCTGGAATCACTGTCTACCGCTTATTCCAATGCGTTGATCCGATTACCGGCACAGCCAACAGGTGTCGCCTTTTCGCGCGGCATGTACTCCGTACGGGGCCCTGCACCAGCGCCGAGGACTTGATGCACAAAGGTCCTTTGTCAGCCTGTCATGGGTGCAGTCACGTGCTTTCGCACACGGACATCTTCATCTGCGCCTGCACCTGAGAAGTGACTAGCAGGTTTTGGGCTTTGGCGCAGTTGTGACGAACGTGCTTTGGAACATGAGGGAGTGGTAGGTCATCAGTTGGCTACCCACTAGGAATGGCCAGTTTCAAGATGTGCTCATCCTGGCTAACAGTTGTACCAAGACGACACTGCAAACAGTACATAGTAGAGTAGTTATCTCATACCTAAGTAGTGCCCAGACTTTAATAACGAATATTGCAAACGAAAAACAAAATAGCCTGTAGGCTCGTCAATGACAGACAAGCCTTTCCCCACGCAGGTACCAGGGGGGGACAGAACGCCATCTTCTTCTTCTGCCGTTCCATTACCCCAGACAGACACGACCTCCAAGCCTCCACCCAACGACACACACACACACAAACGAGAAGACGGGGAAGGCGGTGGGCCATGGAGGAAATCACTGATCGGCCATTACTCTCCGGCCTCCATTTCCACCAGAAAGAGACGCAGCGTCAAGCTGAACCGGAGGTACTCCTGTACGAGAGGCTCCCGAGAAGGGCCCCAGGCCCAAACCGCCCGCGTCGTGGTTGCAGCTCCAGTGCATAGACTACAGCCCGTGGCCGGTATCTCTTTTGAGCCTGTCGTGGCCTGTTGTGGCCTATCGCAGCCCTTCTCATGTCCCAATCGTGGCATGTGGCCGTGGCCGCCTGTAGACTGTGGTCCAGCGCCCGTGCTGCCACTGATGCATTGCATTCCACGCCGTTTGCTGGCCGCTAACGAACCCCTGCTCGCGTCCCTCCACCGCCCGCTCCGCCCACTCCGGTGCAGCACGCACCCAACCACACCACCAGGAAGCTCCATGCTGCTTGCTCTCTGCCTGGACCCAGTATTCGTACTACTTACGTACCTACTAAGGTACGGCACGAAGTACGACGGGAAGCACGGCCACTGCCAGCTTAGGTTGCCAGCTCTCCCGAGTCCCAGCCTTCCAAGACCTTCCAGCCTTCTGCCAGCCAAACAGCTTGCGAATCCTGTCGCCATCCCTCGCATGCCCGCCGCCAGGCTGAAGCCATTGTCTCACTTGTCTGCCTGAGAATGAAGATCTGGTCCGACGTCGTACCCGCACATCACTGACTCCTTCAACTCCAAACGCCTCCCAACGTCAGCCCATTCAACGCCAAAATGAGGGTCCGGCTGCCCTTCGCAGGTACGTCATCGCAACCTGTCCGTGATGCGTGATCATCATTTGCACTGCTTTCTCTCCATCACCCCTTCGCCGCCAACTCGTGAATCCCGTACTGTCTGGACGATGCTAACTTCTGTCTGTGCTCTAGCTATCTTTCTGCTCCTGCTCCTAATCGCCGCCTACGCCGGCTTGACCACAGTCCAGCTCGGCCAATATGTCAACGACAAGGTCCTTCACTTTGTGACGTTATTCCTCCTTACTGTCGCCTTCTACTGGATCATCGACACCAACCGTCGCCGTACCCTGAACATGAGTCTGGTGGCTTGCACCCTCGTCCTCGGCGTCGGCTCCGAGTTCGTCCAGAGCTTCATGAATATCGGCCGGGAATTCGACCTCTACGACATCGCCGCCAACATACTGGGGAGTCTGGCAGCCCTCGGTCTCTGCACCTGGTACCACAAGCGCATGCTAGAGCGGAGAAGGCAACGCAAACACTACAATGCCGTGCCGGGCGAAGACGAAGAAGACCTCGAGCTTGGTGAGGGCCATGAGACTGGCATCACCGAGGCCCCTGTCCGGACTCGCACTCTGGAAGAGCAGGTTGACCACTGGGATGAGAACCACGTCGATGAGTGGGAAGACGACGACGCTCTGGAGGCGCCGGGCGCGACCCACGCAAAGGACAAGGGTTTGGATACGGGCGATCTAGGGGATGGCAAGAAGCGGGTGGATTAGGCGGTTTCGGCGGTGAGAAGCCTAGCCTTACGATACAGTTACTAATGCTGTTCACGACGTTACTGAGTGGCTTTTGTGTTTCCTTGTTAGTCTGAGGAAATTTCCCAAAGGCGTTTCTACCATTTGATAGCTAACAGCGGGTGTTATGAGGATCGGTACGAGTACTGGATGGAAACAATAAACGGTTTAAAAGCTTGGTTCTCTAGTGTCTGATTTGACTTTTGTCTAACTGTCTGATCTCCATTTTCCATCGCTGACGCCTTACTCGATGCCCATGCACACATCGTTCGAATATCCAAACACAACTCCTCAATCGCTGCCGAGAACCTCACTCGAGTCCTTCCGTGTCTCGACTTTTGGGCCTTGTCTTGTTTATAGTGTTGCCGTGGCCTACGGCGGGACTTTTGAGCTGGGTCCTCTTAACGGGACGAGGATGGTCCAGCTTCGGCCCGCACCGTGATGGGTGCGGGCTCATTCATCTGCACGGTGGGAGTAGGCTCGTTCTGCTCCACGACAGATGTGGGTTCCTCCAAACCCGAATCAATCATACGGATGAGTGTATTGATCATCTCGGCTTCCCCCATCTCAAACGTATACCCGCGGTCTATGTCGCGGTATTCATCCTCCTCGTTTCGGTCCTCGGTAGGCGCAGGGCCGCTTAGGATGACTGTCTCAGGAGGACAGCAGACTCGCCAATCCCACCGGGCTGGCATATCAGGGGCGACCATGGGGTTGCTCCAGCCCGGTGTCCCTCTAGATTCCCTCTGCAGTCGCTCAGTGGTACCGTGGACCATGGCGACTGCCACACTTCGCCCGCGGGCAAACTCGGTGGGCCTGGCATCCGGGTTGGCACTGTACTGGCGGGCGATGACATGGGCCGCGAGAGGCTGGAGGCTCATGTTGAAGGTGTATGGGATTTCTCGGTCGTGGTTGGGAAGTGCTAGGCCCTGGAGATAATTCAATGGGCTTGCGTCGTTGACGATAAGCATTCCGATGGCTGTTGTGGATTGTTGGACCTCGTTGACAACTTTCTGACGATTGATCGGGATGTGAGAGCTTGTAAGGGAAGTAGTAGACAACGGGGGAATGATGGGAGAATGATGATTTCTGAAAAGATGGAGGCCTTTCCTTGTTATATACCAGAATATTTTGACCTTTGGTTGAGCTTTCTCCGAAACACTACCTTTACGAACTGGTTGGCGAATCCAATTTGGCAGTTGACCATGGCCTATGCGACTACCTACCTCATGGGCTTCCTTTGGTATTCATCTCACCCACTACCTCTACGGATTGGTTGGCAAAGCCAATTTGACCATTAGCAATGGCCCATACGGTTATGGCTTGGGCTTTCTCTGGGGTTTCCCGTTACATTATCTCTACCACTCTGTCCATTCTGGTATCGTCAGAGTTTACGGCGGGTAGGGCACCGTATAAAGTCATCCAGGTCTTCCCCAGCTGCTGAGTTTGATCCAGTCAGCAGTAATTTATTTCAACAATATACAGGTCCCTTGGAGATCACTCGGGGGGGTGACAGAACAGCATGTATCGACTCCATATTTTAAGTGATTGGAGAAAGGCACGCAAAGCTAGCTTGAGGATTGAAATGACCGATGTAGCTAAATCTTGGGTTTTCTCTGGGGTTTCTCTGGGGTTTCTCCGTTTGTCAAAGTCAATTCAACGGCTGGGAAGGGCCAACTTAGAACTTCAATTCAGGCCGCCGGGGTCGTGTTGCTTTGCGGTCATGTTCTGGCTGGTTTGCCTACGGACCTACCCTGAGGTGCCGGGTAATGAGGCTATGTTATCCATTTTCCTGGGCATCTAACACTGAGGTCGCCTATTCTTACAAGAAAATCTAGGTCCTAGGTCCTTGGGTGTTTCCTATGTGGGGGTAGTGTTCACCCATCGAGGCTGGGTGTTTGAGAATCGGAAACCTATGGTTGAGTTTCCAACTCTGCGAACTCTTAGCAGGGCATTTGCACAGCTAGTCCAAGTGAAGGACGGATGGGTAGAGGAAGCAAAGCCTGCAAAGGAGACTAAATATTTATACGAAATTTCATCTCTAGTCATTAACAAAATGTTCACAAGAACTATACAAAGAATTATTGCCAGATTCACCACTGAGTTGGGGGGTCATTGTAATTGAATACCTAAGTACCTAGGTTCTTGGATATGTTCGTTGCGAGGTGAGAGTGAGTGAGTGCCCCACCCCACCCCTCACCGCGGTGAGCAGCCCACCCCCCACTGACGAAATGTCCCCTTGTCGCAAAACCCACCGGCGCTTGACCCCAGCTCCCACAACTGCCTTGTGCCAGAGGGGAGCGCCACAAACATCATGGCGACCAAAGGAAAAGAGACTGCGCCAAGGTGAATACCCGGGAGAGCGAGCACCGGCGGGACACCTCGTGCGTACGAACCCAGGAAAGCTGACCATGGCCCAGCAGTAAGGATGCCACCCCCAGCAACCCGCGGGGAATTCCCTACGCCCCGTTCGTCGACCGAGTCGAGGACTACGTTACCACCCGGGACGATGTCGAACCCACCCTGCGAAGCTTCCAGGAGATGATCTCGTGAGTCGACGCCGCCATCGAAGGACGAGACGGCCGAAACACCACCTGCCCGCGGCGCGGGAGTGGGAGTGCGAGGTCAACCATGTCCGAGCGTGGAGAAGGAGCTTGTGATAACACGGGTGACGCATAGGAAATACCAGTTTATGGAGCTGAACCTGCAACGGCGGATGACGGGCCTGAAGGAGAAGATCCCCGACATTCAGAAGACCCTCGATTCTGTCAAGTTCTTGAAGATGCGAAAGGTAGACGCTGTCTGTCCCTCTCACCAACCGCGCCATGCTGAACAAAGACGCAGGACGAGCCCGAACCGATTCAAACCACCTTCGAACTCAACGACACGCTCTATGCCAAGGCTAACATTCCCGCGACGGAGGAGGTCTACATCTGGCTAGGGGTACGCAGCCTGACCATGAACAACGGGTCGTACGGGACTAACTTTAGATAGGCCAACGTGATGCTGTCATACCCCATCGAGGAGGCAGAGGAGCTCTTGGGGCAGAAGCTTTCCACAGCTAAGACAAGCTTGGGCAACTGTGAGGAAGACCTGGATTTCCTCCGGGAACAGATCACGGTATGTAGCCAGACCTCACCCCTACAAGCTCAGCACTGACCAAGCAACAGACCATGGAGGTCGCAATTGCGAGGGTCTACAATTGGGAGGTGGTACAAAAGCGAAAGGACAAGGTGGACGAGGAGAAGAACCAGGAAGGAAAGGAGGACGAGAGCTCTCCCCACGAGTAATGGATGGATTTCTCGGGCTGATGCCTGCGAAATGATCTATAATACGACAAAAAAATAGAAGGGAAAATTAACATGTATGAACATTCAATGCCTGGGTGATGTAGAACGTGTTAAGCAAAGGAACCAATATGTCTTATTCCATGGTCTGCTCAGGCTGTCAAGAACGAGGCGCGAGTACCTGAGTTTACAGATGATCAAGGCGCCATGATTGATCGAGGGGTGCCCCATTAGTTGACTCCACCTCGATTGTTGCATATCCCAGCACCTGGGAACTTTTCGGCGTCGAATCCGATTCCGAGTACACCAGACCTAAAATATTCGTTGTTCTGTTTACCACCTCGGTGTGACGCCCAAGTTCTTCAACCGGCCGACTTGGAAGCGATGAGGAGGCATGCTCAGAAGCGCACTATGGGAGCTGGGTCGGGCGTGGCAGAATCCGCGGCATGCGACTGCTGGATCCAAGGTATGTCTCCGAAAGCCTCCCGCAACGAGGTCAAGCTTACAATGGAATTCCTGGCAGAGAATCGGCCATTCATTGTACCACGAGATATATCGCCATGCGTCAAGTGCAGCACAGCCCGCCAGACCCCCGCCGCGACCAAGACAACCTCATCCCGAACTCGACAGCGATGCCTTCACGACCCAGGCTTCGCAGCACACTGCCGACCTGAGACGACAGCTTGCGGCCGAGAAGAAGAACGGATACACTACTTCCGATCACATGCGATGGACAGATTCGCCGCCTTTTCGCCGTGGAACCGAGCGCCGACTGGGCATGTCGAAGTCTTGGACCAACCTCAGCCCGAGCTACTTGCTGGAAACTTTTTTCGCCAACGGGCCCCCGAACAAGGACGTGCGAAACAACACTGCAAGGCTACGTAGCTTTCGCCTGCCCGTGGTTTTGATGCAGATGCGTCTTCGACATGAAGCGAAGACCGACTCCGAGAACAACGGCGAACTTCTTGAGCTGCTGCCCTCTGAGAAGCAGTGGCAGAAGGTGATGAGCGTCGTTTACGAAAATGGGCATACGGAAGAGGACCTCGAATATTACCTTCATATTCTGCTTGGTGTGAATGACGAAGAGCGATGCAGGCGGTTTCTGGAACAGGACACCCTAAAGCCAATCTTCATTCTCAACTTTCTTCTACGAACAGGTTCCTCCATCCGGAACACATCGACCCTGGATAGGCTCTTGAAATATTTTCGGGCTCGCTCCTGCAGCAGTGCCAATGAAAGCAGCACCCATTCAACGCATGGGGGGGAAACACGAACGCGGTCGCGCCTCGCCATGCTCAACATGATGCCGGACGAGTTCTCCCGGCTCATGTCACGATTTGCGGACCACTGCCGCCGGCTGGAACCTAGACTCTTGACATCGTTGGCCGAGATTGTGGCTGAACGCATCAGATGGCACCAGCAGACCTCGGACCCTACCGCGAAGGTGTACCACGCCCAGTGCAGTCTTTTCAATGCCGCGCTGAGAACCTTTGCAAGCCGGGCGAAATTGGAGGTCCGACACAAGCAAGTCCCAAACGCCTATTTCTGGGATGCGCAACGAATCCTCCTCGGCATGTCCGATCAGCTTTCTAAGCCCTTGCTGGTGGATAAAGCCGGATTCAAGGCCATCAGGGCTGTGCTGGCGGGCTTGCCCAAGAACCAGGCCGAGGCCCACAGCGCGAGGCGTCACCTTCAAACATGGCCTCCCTATCTGCGGCCGGGAGATGGCATGGACGAGAAGATGGAGCCTGACGAGACCTGGACCCGGACAGTACGAGCAGGCACGATGATGCAAGAGGCTGGGTTCTCAAAGGACCAAAACGATGAGGCCTTAGATATCTTACAGGGCCTGGCCCACGATGGAACTCCCGCAATTCAACAGAGGACACCGGTAAACTCAAGGAAGCAACTTCGGATATGGGCTGCCTCAATCAAGGCAACGCGAAATGCGCAGGAAGCGTGGGGTAGGTTTCAGCACCCTCCTGTGAAGGGCCAGAAACCTGGTGCTTCAGAGTATGCAGCAATGTTCGAGAAACTCTTTGCCAGAGATGCCGATCTTACAGTTGGCAGTCTGCCGGGAGACAACTCACTAAACTTTCCAACTCAAGAGGAGGCAAATCTGACAGAGTTTGAGAAGGCTCGGCTGCGGCCCCCCGGTGTCAACGAGCTTTATGAGAAGATGAAGATCAACGGTATCATTCCAGACGGGCAGTGTCTTCGAATCCTGGTGTCGAATGCCGAGTCCCTGCGGATTGCCCATGGATATCTCCTGGAAAGCACAATGCCACGGGAGAATTCGTCGAGCTTACTGTCCGATGACCCGGAACCAAACTCCTTGAGGGAGGTCCCACTCGATGTATTTTCTGCGTACATCAATGTTTGCGCGCGGGAAACCAGGCATTCAAGACGACATATGCTACGGGCGATACGGTTGATCGAAATTCGTCTTGGGGGAGAGCAGCACAGTTGGGCGCCGTACCTATGGGCACCAATCCTTAAAAACCTAGGACGACACCATCGCTCGTTGGGGATCAGTCTCAAAGAGCAGTTGCAGTTGGCTTTGCACCTGCTAGAACGTATCCAAAAGTGTCATGGATTTCCCTTGTCCCTCTTCCACCGATTTGCTCGATTCTTGAAGAGCGTCCTGCGGCAAGAGGTTGTTACACTCTTGACGGATCTGAAATTGGACGGAGGCGCAGCAACGAACCCACTCGTCTTCCTGTACGACCCGGCTGCTAGGGAGGTGCAGGCCGCACAGGAATCAGACCCGGAAAGCGAGCCGCCGGTAGCGGACAAAGGCGAAGATGACTCGCCCTTGGCCTTGGCTAGGCTGGCGGCGACGCGTCTAAAAGAGCTCTTTGATGTATTGGTGGCAGAGGAAAAGAAGAGGCAGGGCCTGCTGGGAACCAACGAGGTGTCACAACTCGACGCAATGCTGTTGCGGCGAGATCCAGTCTTGGCACCAGTAGCGCACGATTATATGCTTTCCCTGGCATTCACTGGAGAGTTTGAGGAGATGGCCAGAGTGGTCAAGTGGCTGATGCAGGAATGGGGCCAAGTGCAGCTAATGGAGGAGCTTGAGGGCCTGAACGAGGTGCCTTACGAAGTGGACATGTTCGACACGCTATGTGCGTTCCGTGCCTTTGCGGAGCCGATGCTTGAGCAGTCGACAGTGGATTCGGCTCTGGAGGCGCTGAATGCGAGCCCAGTGGACTGGACCTGGCCAGACGATTTGCTGGTCCAGGGCTATCTCGAGGGCCGGCTTGAGGACGAGGCCAACAAGGACTTGAGCGAGGTCCTCAAGTGGGTACGTCAGCAACAGCGGCAGCGGCGACAAATCAGGGACAGAGCCATTGCTGAAGCAGCGGAAGAGGAGAAGCTAGGGAAGTAACAGACACAGATGGGAAGAAGCAATCTCGGGGAAAACTATAAAAGGGAATGGCGTTTATGGAACGGATCGATGAGGTGGCTAGTCTTTTTTGGTGCTCGGATGCCTATGGGAAGTCGAGATGCATGGGTTGGATAGAGGAGATGTACGTGTATTGGATGTGCCGACTGTGGCTGGATAACTAGACAGATGGATTGGAGCGGGGATAGCGGACGGCGCAGGCACAGGCACAACGATGATACCCTGTATAATCTAGATGTACAACATGGCCAAATACGGAAACGCATATGTCAATTATGAAGAAGAAGTGCAGAGAAGGATGAACAAGAAAGGACGCTATGCCTCATCAGCCTTATTTTCAGGGGACTTACAGGAGATGATGCGAGGCGATGGACCCACTGACGGGCGGCTATCTTGATGAAGGAGGACCCAGGGCAGCGGTTCTCAATGGGAGTCTAGACCACTACGGCAAGGGGTCAGCGTACAAGGATAGAGGAGAGACAGGGATGCCGCCAGCTATTCTTGTTGAGAATTGCTTCTCGTCAGGAACAAAGAACCAACGGTGAATACGAGGGCGAGATGCTAGGAGCCAAGACAAGATGCTGAGATGCAGTGGAGAGGAGAGGCTGGATCGAAGGCCAAACAAGCGAGCAAGGGTCAAAGCCACCGCCGAGAGCGGAAGACGATTCGTCCCGACCTGGTCGCAACCGGACGACGATGGGTCGACTGGAGCCGCGAAGAGGAGAACAAAGAAGAAATCGTCGATTGTTATTAGAGCGACGTGTTTGGACGCGGCATCGATTGGATGGGACGGTACGCATCCTGGCATTTCCTCCGCTCCAGAGCCGCCCGATGGAAGGGTTGCAAGGTTGCAAGGTTGCCGCAGGCGGGTCGAGTGGATCCCGCATGATTGGCCAGCACGGGTGCATCGCCGGGCCGGGGCCGACACGGCCTGAGGCTCCGTGCCAATTATAGCGAGCCGCGCGGATGCAGCCCAGGATGCGAGGAAACGACAAACCCTTAGGCCATGGCTTTAGCCTCTGCTTCCACCGCCAGCGCGCTTGCAACCCAGTCGTTTTTACTCATCTTCCCTTGCCCGCCAGCTGTGGCGCGTTTGAAACACCACCGGGGCGGTTTGGGGTTGGGCGCGTCGTGAGACCGTCGACTGGCCTCGCGTGGGCTTTTGGCCCTGGGGACCACCCCGGATGGGCAGCGAGACGATGCGAGACGATGCGATGTGAGGCGATGGGCCAGCGAAAATGGGAGGGCTAGAGCCTAGATGAGACGATTTCGCCTGCTGGTGCTGCTTGGCTGGCACTTGCGGGCCATACAATACTACACCCATCTTCCACTTTGACGACGTTCCCCGGTATTCTTTCTGTCTTTGTCTCTCTGTCTTCATCTCTCTCTCTCTCTCTATCTCCCTTACTCTCCGGTTTCATTTTTCCTTGTCTTTCTCATCTCTCTTTGTCTTGTCTCTTGTTGTTCTCTCCTTCGGCGTGTCGATTGTTCCTCATTCCTTTGTCATCTCTGTGTGTTCTCTCTCTGTCACAGGTGTTGTTCGGGACAATCTTTCACTGTTTCATTGTCATAATCTTCGATTGATTCGAAGTTACGCGGAACACGCTTCACGGCCAACTTTTGCTATCACCTCGCCGATTTAATTGTTTGGGCAGTTGGACAAGCATCTCACAGCATCAACATTAACATCGTCACATTTACAAACCTACGAAAACGAGCCCACCACCACCAACAACCGAAACTTCACTTCCAGCATTTTCCAAGATTTCGATCTTCTACTTCTCTCCTTTTTAGATATCTGTCTACTTCGCCTGTTCAAAATACACGAAAATGCGTTTCGATAGGAGGAGGACTGCTATTGCTCTACACATTCTTTTGACTGCTCAGTTCACCCAGGCTGGCCCTCTAAGATGGACTCGCAGACTGTATGTCGACCTTCGTACCTCATACCTCGCTCGACTTTCAAAAAGCCGAAAACTGACAACCATGCAAATAGTTACCCGAAAGACGTTACTACTACCCCAGTGGGCAACGAATATACGGTTTCTCTAGTCCCTACCGCGGCTGAAGATAGGTATGAGCGTCGCCCTGGAGAACGAGATGACTCGGTACTGACAGGACTCCCCAGTTCCGATGGCGGCTCTAGCGGTTCCAAGACGACGCCCCGGCCTATCTTCGAGACGTTGACTTCCAGCATCGCGTTCCCGGAATCAGTCATGTCTCAATCAACCTCGACCGGAATCCCTGTCGAGCTCGTCCCTATCGACGGTACGACATCCGAAGCCGAGTCGCAGCCCACCGATGCCACCACCTCCGAGGCTGACTCGATTGTGTCGACGAACCTGGCTGTGACCCCTACGCTCACAACCTCTATTGTTCCCGAGCAGCCAAGTGATACCACTAGCGCGGCGGAGGAGACCACGACCGCATCGGAGGAGACGTCTACCGCAGTGGAGGAGACATCTACCGCAGTGGAGGAGACATCTACCACAGTAGAGGAGACTTCTACCGTAGTGCAGGAAACTTCTACCGCAGCGCAGGAGACTTCTACCGCAACACAGGATACTACAACTGCCGCTGAGGAGACTTCCGAGCCCATCTTCACTACCTCCATCGTTCCCAAGCAACCGGACAACGAAACTACCTCCTCGGAGCCTGTTGCCACAACGACCCCGACGGTGGATACATCTGAGGTTACGAGCATCCCACAGGCAACTTCGATTCTCACATCCTCGATTGTCCCCAAGGAACCAACTACCGAGATTTCGAGCACGCAGATCGAGACGCCTGGACTGTCGACATCTGTGGCTACTTCATCTGCTCCGGTAGACACTACTGCCATCTCGTCGTCCGTCGCCACGGCCCCTTACGAAACCGTCTCAACCCCTCGGAAGATGCCAGGGACCGCCCCGGGCTCGTCCATCATCAACACTCCTCTCACTACCCTCACGGCGCTCTCAACTTCCGAGACCCAAGCCACTGCCTCCGGGTCGACTATTTACCAGGAGACTCCAGGCGAGGCCACCTCAGCTGCGCTCCCGGGCAGCTCGACGGTTCCAGATGAGGGCCTACAGTACTCGACTAGCGCAATTATGCAGTCGAGCGTCGACCTCGGCGGCCTCAAGCCGACTTCGACTGCGATTGAGCAGACAACTTCAACTGCGATTGAGCAGACAACCTCAACTGCAATTGAGCAGACAACTTCGACTGCGAATAAGCAGACAACTTCGGTCGTTGTCTCCTCTCAGCCTGCTGCGACCTATTCTCTTTCGACGACCTCCGTTATCAATGCCCCTAGCTCCTCCGTGGTCTCCTCCCCTCAACAATCGAGTGTCGTAGAGAATCTCCCCGAGACCTCGGCCGTGGAGACCTCAATCCCTGGGACATCCCAGTCTGTTCCTGAGACGACGCTGACTGTTACTGTGGCGGATCCTGGCTCGACGCACCCTGCTGGCTCGACCGTAGTTGAGGCCTCATCTTCCGAGCCTGCCTCGTCCGAGGTCGCTGCCCCTCCTTCTACCACCTCATCTCCTGCCACAACTGTTTCCAAAGTCGTTACCACGGGCGCTCCCGACACGGCAGTTCCGACGGCGGCCCCCATGCCCACAGAGACAGCCACCGTGGATGCCGACCAATATGCCATCAACCTCGCCCAGGCTAAGAGACTGAACAAGGTGTACTCTGGCCTCACGACAGAGTCCGCCTGTTCCGCCAACCAGGCGGCGTGTATCGACGACCAGCTCGCTCAGTGCAATGACGCGGGAGCCTACGTCCTCTCAACCTGTGGTGAGAACAGGAAATGCTATGCGCTCCCCATGACCACCAACAGGGGTGTCCGGCTCGGCTGCGAGGATGTGGACAAGGCGGAGGAGATTCTGGGCGAGACGGGTGACAACGACGGCCAGGACACGACTTCTGCGGCCGAGGAGCCTGCTACTACGTCTGCGGCTGAAGAGCCAGTTGCCACCACTTCGGCGGCCGAGGAGCAGCCCAACATCCCTGTCGTGACCGTCACGGAAATCGTCACTGTTGACGATGGTGCGGCCAGCCAGCCTACTTCCGAGCCCGCCAACGAGGTGACTACCGAATCTGTCCAGCAGCCTGCTGAGCCGACTACGACCTCAGAGCCGTCGAGCGAGCAGCCCGCCAACGACCAGCCTACCGAGACGACCTCTGAGGCTTCTGCCCCTGAGTCCTCCGCCCCCGTCAGCCAAGAGACCACCAGCGTCGCCCCGGTTCCCACAACCTCCTCCGTCCCCGTGGCAGAGGAGCCTTCCTCGGCTCTTCCCTCAGGCAACACCATCACAAAGTCCATCAAGCAGCCCGGCGACTCTATAACTTCGGAGGAGGCGTCGGAGCCCACCAGCACCTCGGAGGTGGCGTCGGAGCCCACCACTACGGCCAAGCCCTCAACCGTTGTCCTCGTCCCCATCGACAACACCACAACTAGCGCCCCCGGCGCCGCGGCGACAGAGGCCGCGGCCGAAGATCAAGCGCGTACCACGACGCAGGTCGTCGATGGTACGCCCACGGTGTCGGTGTTCATGACCGTCACTGTGACGGAGAAGGATCACGAGACGGTGACGGTGACAGAGAAGGAACGGATCACCGTTGTGATTAGCGCATGAGCTTCTGCCCATCGATTCAGGGGAAGGTTGTGGTAATACCAAGGGATGCAGTTTGCCGTGTTGTTCAAGGCGTTTATATCACGACCCAAAAATTGGATCTGAACGTGTATAATGAGGAGGAAGATATCAATCAAGAAAAGAAAAAGAAAAAAAAGAGCCCACCAAATTTGAAGCACTCAACAGTGTGCACATTAAAGCAGGATAATATTTGATTTGGCTAGTTAGGCATGGGAGGAGAAGCGAGATTTCTAGAACGTACTGATCACATCGCCAAAAAATATATAATAGACCTCACAGTTTTCGTTACAAAATGTACTTGGTGTACTCGGTCGTGATGCATGCCAAAAAAGGTACCCCTCTTCAGAGGTTCATGTGTTTATTTCCATTCCCGTTGCTATTGCAATTGCCACGTGCCAATGCCAGTCTATGTTTGCTCGCCCTCCGGGGCGTCTTCATGCTGCCCGTGCCCCACGTTCATAACCATGTTCACATACACTCCTTAATACACTCTCCGGACCCTCTCTGTACTCCTACAACAGGCCGTCTTTCCAGAAGCGGCTCTCTATCGGCTCGACGGAAATATACTCTGCCGGTTGCGCCACGGCGGCAGATAGATATAAACAAGAATACAAGAATCGGAGAAGAACCATGACCATAATGATGATTTGCAACCAGGTATAGCAAACCCTCCCCATGAAAACCCCATAGTCCCATCAAGCTGCTTGCCCATAAAACGCCAAAACAAGAAACCCCTGCTACCCAATGCATGTGTTCATCTCGCAATGCCTACCTCGCTGGCGGCAGGCCCGGGCCCAGACTCAAAGAACGGGTCGCCTACCTCAAGCCTCTTAGCCGCGGGCTCGCTGCCCTCCTCATCGATGCCATACTTATCCTGCCATAGCTTGCGCATGACCTGGTAGATGAAGTGATACTGAGGTTTGCCCTGAACCATGCCGACGCGTTGTTCTCGGAGGATGTCAACGGTTTCGTAGACAAGGTCAGGCCCCTCGATTGGCTCGTCATAAGCCTCGAAAGCACCGGACTCAAGCTCGCGTATAAGATGCTCAAGTGTGATAAAAGTACCGGTACGGCCAACGCCGGCGCTGCAGTGGATGATACGAGGGTTAGAAGGCGCGCTGTAATTAAGAGAGAGCCGCATGAGCTCAAAAAAACCATCGAGGTCCTCGAGCTCGGGAACGCCGAAGTCGGGCCACTTCCGGTAGAGAAAGTGCCAGATGACGCGGGCTTCTTCCTCGCCTTCCACATGCAGCAATAACTTGCGCTTCTCGATGGATCCATCATAGAGCTCTTCGAAAGAGTCGAGCGTGAGCTGCGCCTTCCAGTCGTCGCCCCATGCATTGTGCTCGTTGAGGTTCCAGGTCGGATGGTCTTCGCTGTCTGGGAAGTACTGGTGGCACTTGATGGCACCACCCTCACACATGGTAGTGAGCTGGACAATGACCGCAGGCGTGGAAAGTTGTTCGGCGATCATGCGCCAGACGTAGCTGAGGGACGGCGCTGTAGGCCCCTGCATAGCGATGTACCGGAGTGGTTGTCCGTTCCCAGAAGGCGAGTCGATGGTGATGTTGGAGGCGTTGACGTAATCGAGCTCGTTGGGGGGGACGTGGAGCCGGACACGGTTGTGATTCCAGGGCTTGATGTTGATGTAACGGTCCATGACGCCCTTCTCCTCAACGTCGACCTGCTTGAATGTCCCCCACCTGAAATCCTCGTCCGCCTCGTTTTTGGTGCCCTCGAGGACTCGGTCGCGCTCAGCCCAGGTCAGTTCCTGAAACTTGAAGTCGATGTCTGGATTGAAAGTCAGCTATATCCACATGGGCGCATGGTGAGATGAATTACCTTGCATGGTCAAGGCCAAGAAGGCAGGAACCTGGGGCGTGTTGCCCTTGCCGTTCTTGATCGCATTGTCGTCCGCCGTGACGGGCCGGCTCTTGATGCCATCGTGGCCGACGACGACGGGAGGAGGACTGGAAGGCAGTTCTCCGGTAGGACTCTCGCGAGCCCGCTTGGCCGAAGCGCGCAGTCGGAAATTCCGGAACGCGGACTTCTTAGACGGCTTGGTCGCGGGTTTCTGGGGTTGAACTTGCTTCTGTTGAATGTTCGAGGCTTGAAGCTCGGCGCTGGCGATGCTATCAACAGTGTCGCTGCTGGAGCGTTCGATGGCCGTCTCAATGGTGGGATTCTTGGGTTTGCGACGGAACTTTGGGATCCTGTCCATGGTGGCGATATGCGACGGAGACGATGGGGAGGATGAAGAGGACAGGGCCGGCGCCGAGGAGAGAAAGGAGTGCAGACCTCGAGGGCGCGGCAAATCCGGAGGGTGAGGCCGAGGGCGAGAAGGCGAGGGCGAAAGCGAGGTCGATATCGAGATGGAAGGAGAGCCAGACGGAAGAAGATTGTAGCAAGAGCCCTTGGGCCGGTGGAGGTTGAGCAGGGGTCGGGACCGGCTTAAGAGCCAGGGGGCGAAGCAGGCGTAGTAATTGTAATTTTGGATGTCGGGGCTTTTTTCGATGGCGCAGTTGTCGTTGGCGAGATGAAGGAGAAAAGGAAGGCGATGGGGTCGGAGATGAGGAAGACGGAGAAGGGGAAGCGGAAAGGGAGAGGGAGAGGGAGAGGGAGTAGAAGTAGTAAGAGGAGAAGGAGGGAGAAGGTGACGGATTGCAAAAGGAGGGTCGTGATGGGGGAGATTTACAGCCGGCGCGAAGTGGCGCATTCACGAAGAGGGGGGAAGGGCAGGAGTCGAGGACTGTGACGGTGATGGCAGCCAAGGACGTGAATGTGATGGCGGCGGCGATGGTGACGATAGTCGTATGGTTGATCCGTCGGGAATCGTGATGGCGAGTTGGGGACCGAGATGGTGACGGCTGGTCGTGGTGGTCGCCGTGACCGTGGCCGTGACCATAAACCGTCAACCAGGTCCCGGATTTGGGACTTGGGTGTGGGGAAGGAGCGAACCCGGGATGGAGTCTAGGAAGGAACCTATGGTCTGGGTAGGCAGGCCTGGCAGGGAGGGGGCCTTGGCTTGGTTGCACTTGCTTGGGTCCTGCGCCGTAACTGCCTGATCACTGATGGATGATGAGATGCCCCAACGGCACGTGCTGCCCGATCCCGTGGTCTTGGTTCTGGGCAGGTACGACTGGTCTGCATGTACAATTCATCCATCATGCAGCCCAGCCAGGCAGGAACAGAGGCTAATAATTAGGTACATGGTGCGTACCTAACCGGCGTTGGGTTGTCATGTCCTTGGGGCAGGAGCGGAGGAATGCCCGATCGACATTCCGTACCTTGCCTGTCACCTTGTTTCCGTCCGCCTGTCCGTCCCCGTACTAAGACCTAGTATGCATGTGCTTTTATTAGCCTGGTTGAATAGGGCAGGAATGGAGATGACGGACAGGGCAGGGACAATTTTAGGCGGGAAGGGATTTATTTAGTTCTATTTTAGTCTCGGGACTTCAGCCAGGTTTACCTCCGACACGGTACGTAGACTTCCTTCCTACGTAAGTACGTTCTTCGGGCGTATTCGCGCATACGACCTACTAGTAGACTAAACCATCCAGACCAAGTTTGCCAAATACCAGAAGCAGAACCGGTTCGTGCCCCGTTCTGTCTTCCATGTCCCACTAGTGACGACCTAAATACGAACACCCACTCACTCACTCGCCTTCTATGGCCAAGGCCGTATGAGATTAATCGCCGTGTATCAAAGCTGTTTCCTTACTTTCCGCTGTCCGTCACGTCCCGTCGGGGCCGAGTTTCGCCATTGCCACTGCCACTGCCACTCCCTCCGTCGCATGACTTACTCTGCCACACACCCCCTGGCTTGCGCGGCCTCGAGTCACCGTCTTCGTGTTGGCGCCGCCTATTTCCATCGAGACGTGAATCCCTCGCGACCGAGACACCGGTTGGCTGACTACCTTCCAAAGCCCCAATCACAACCACGCGGCCCGTCGTACAGCAAACGGGTGACAAAAATAGGTACAATCGCAGAGGTACTGCACGAATACGTAGATTACTTGCAGACAGATAAAGTCTGTCTGAAACGATCAGTCGCCTTAGGCTTGTCGATCTGTGACGCCTCGTCCAGGTCCCCTGCCGCCCGCGTTGGTGTGCCGTCGGTGCGAACCACGTGGCCTAGTTGTCACACTGCAAATCCTAGATGCTGATTGTGATATAACCTGCAAGCCTCAGCCGTAGTATGCTTGGCAAGCAGACGCTCGGGGAATTTTCTTTTCTTTTTTATCCAAGGCTCGTAGACTTGAGACATGTCAGCTATTATAAGATACAACAGTTATAGTCAATGTCGAGGGCATCCTTGGCCCAGGTTTGTTACAATAGAGTTGGATCGTTTCGCAATCCCCATCAACGCCTCCCAAATCGGGGGATATCAGCCATCATCCCTGTACATTTTGTCCCCGCTTCGTATTGTAGATAGACGCACAATATCTTACAGCTCAGGAAGGTGGATCCCTTTCCGAGACAGCATGTAGCCGCAGCCTGGTGATCTCGTATCACCCGCTCGCTCATACAGCAGAGTAGACGGCCGTCACATACTTGCCGCACTCAATCTTCTGCTCCAGCGTCACTTTGCGGCCCTTGCCACCATCTAGCCGGATCGTCGTTCGCGGCGTTATACACAGCCGGTGGAACCCCGTCTGCTCGTCCTTGATCGCATTGGGGTCCGCGTCCAACGCCCCAATGTACGTGGGAGTGTTCAAGTTGGCCCGTTTGCCCGTGCCCAGTTGGTAGTGTTCGTTCCCGCCCCAGAAGAGAGCGTCAGCACCCCAGTTGATTGCGTTCTCACTTCCCTTGCCTGAGACCGATGTCTCGGTGAGGTTGTCCATCACGGCAGAGCAGTGTGTGGCGCCCACAGACAGAGACTTGAGCCTAATCGGGCTCATCTTGTTTGTCTTCTCGTTGAACTCGAAGAGCGACGAGAGGGCCTTCACCTTGGTCGGCTTGGGGGACACATGTGACCATCGTCCTGTTCCCAAAGTCCCGTAAACACCTTGGCCGAGAGTCCACAGATCGGACGTAATCTGAGGAAGCCTCTTCGCTGCTGAAAGCGACTTGGCGTCCTCGTAGCTCGTGGGCGCCTTGGCATCCACAGTAAAGAAGGTGTTGAATCCGCCAGCCGCAATTGACGTCACTGTAGGAATCAAACCACCCCTCTTGTAGAGTTTGTGGATGGACATCAACGATGGGGATTCCGCAGCGTGGAGGCCAAACTCAGTATCGAAGCCCAGCTGCCCGAAGGAATTATCACCAAAGGTAAATATCTTTCCGGTCTTGTCTAGGACCACGGAGTGATAATCGCCAGCGGCAATCTGGCTGACGTCGAATCCCCTCAGGGCAACAACCTCATGGGGCTGATCATACGGACCCTTAGGTCGATTGTGCCAACTCAGTCCAGGGATGCCCATCTGACCCTTGGATGGGAATTCCAACGCGCTAGCAGCTGCGGAGAAGACACGTCCTTTAGAGGTGAGCATTAGGCAGTGTTCCTGACCAGTGCTGATGTCGGCGATCGTCTCGCCTCGGCTGAGGTTAGAGGGGGTGAGGCTGCGGAAGCTGAGACTTTCCTTTCCGCCAGATCCCCAGATGGACCAGGAACTCTTCGGCTGCTCTACTTTCAGGCCGCCCTCGAGGTCGTCGCGGGATGAGGGAATAGAGTAGACGTCGCCCTTGCGAGACAAGGCAATGATTCGATCTGAAGACACATTGATCTTGATGATATCCTTACCAGTCACGGTAGGGACGGGCGTTGGGTCGTCCTTGGAGAAGCCCAGACCCCATTGCACCAAATCACCCTTCTCGGTGACTGCCGCACCGAATCCTTGAGTCAGCTTCAGGTCTCGAAGAATCTGCCCGTCGAAGTAGGCGATGCGGCGAGGCAGCTTGACGTATTTTTCATTGGAATTGGGGTCGATGACCTTGCAAATGTTGGAACCCCAGGCGTAGATGCCGGGATGCTCCCAGCTATTCTTGACCTGAAGATGCTGCGAACTGACGATATCGCGAGTCTCTTCATTTGAGGTGGTAGGCTCCCGGGGCTTCTCAAACTGAATCTCTGCCGTGACAACGGCCTGCTTCTTCTTGGCAGGCTCGGCCTCAGACGCTGGGGCAAACCGTTCCTTGATCATGGGATACAAGTACGCTCCCGCCGATGCTCCGCAAATGACGGTCACCACGCCGATGAACTTGCCGCCGCTGCTTTGGCGGGGAGCGCTGCTGGAATACCGGGCCCATTGACGCTGAGTGCCGACGGCGGAGCGGCGAGCTTGAGACCGGACGGCAGCTCGCCGGAGTGCGACTTGGGAGGCGTTCATGACTCTAGGTCAATCCGGAAGGCAAAGATCAAACCAGTAGAGCTTGTGTCGTCTTCAATGAGTTGATATGTATCGAGAGCCCCCTGCTCCTAAAATTGAAGATGTCGAATGGATGGTGAGGTCATACGGACCGGGTGCAGACAAGTCCAGATCAAAGCTCGTAGCTAGGTCAGCAAAATTCTTTGGACTGTGGCAGGCCCGTCGAATCGAAGCTCGCACGGCCACATTTTGCCACAACGGGCAGCTGCAACGGACGGCAAGAAGGGAGCTGCGCCACATGTCAATTTTAGTGGTGGGCAAGTGGGGTAAGCAAATGCACCAGCGGGCAAGGTGGAATGGCGCACGGACATCCGTCCCCACCCTGGCAACTGGTCCCCTTGTGCCTTGTTCCCTTGCCCTTGTCCCGCCATCGGCGGTTCGGAGCACACGTCTCCGGCCAACCTCCAACGCTTGTTGCGTGGCTTCTAGAAGACGCAGCGAATCCAGAGCTGCCCCTTGAGCTTCAAGCTTCGAGCTCCGAGCTCCCCCACCAACACCATGTACGAAGACTCATGGTACAGTTTCGTGCCCGAAATCACAGGCAGAAGGGGCAATGTCGGTAGCCAGAGCGGTCACCGCCGCAGGGAGTCGCTGCTCCAGCAGCCCAATGTTTGTTTCACCTGGCCTTGGCCGCACACCCCACCTATGCGCCGTCGAAGCTCACCATGATTGTCGCAGGGAACGGGAGTAGCTGCCGACATTGTTGTACCGATGCAGAATGTCTACGAGGAGATCGAGGAGACCAAAAGCCCACCTGAACCAACAGTAATCCGCCGAGCGAGCTCTTACTCCGACTTCTACCGCGTCGTCCAAGAACAGCTGTCTAAGGACGGGAGACCGCAGCGCAAGAAAACAAATAAGTGGAACAGGGGATGGGAAGCCTTGAATCTCGCCGATTCTGTCATCGAGCCCGAAGGCCTTGAAGGCCTTGAAAGCCACGAACCCAAGAGCCTCGTATCGTACGACGAGCAATTGTTAGACGCAAGCCAGCAAGAATACCTGTACGCAAGCACAAGCAACGGGGGGGGGGGGGGGGGCAGATCACGGCTATCAGCTGTGCTAACGTGCTCCAGTGTATATCGAGACCAGCTCACACTTACTGAGCGCCATCTTGACGGGCTAATCGACGACGCCAATACGACCCTGAAGCTCCTCACCTCTCTCTCGAACTCGTTCCAGTCCGTCGAGGCCCAGACATCGACCTTCCAGTCCCAGTGCGAAGATCTTCTTAATGAGCAGAAGCGACTCGAGGTCTTGGCTGATGAAGTTGGAACCGACTTACACTATTATGCATATTTGGACAATGCCACAAGGCGTCTCAACGCCCCCGGCGCTAGTCGGTTGGTTAACGACGACTCATTTGGGGAGATGATTGAGAACATTGATGCCTGCATTGTGTTCATGGAAAATCACGTAAGGATTCCGGCACTTCTAACTATATTTCAATGCACTCATCATTCTAGGAAACCTACCGCGATCGTGACACCTATCTTGCCCGATACAACGCTTTGCTCACAAAGGCCTTACATCTGCTCGAGCACGGATACAAGACCCGCTTGGAACGGGTCTCCCCTGACATTGCCCGACAAACTGCTGCGACCAAATCTGATTCGGCACGCCATGCTCTTGCCTACGGTCGTTTCCAGGAGATGATGCTCGAATCTTACGGCCTAATCCCCAACGTTCGCCAGGTAGTGCGCCGTGTATATGACTTCTATGGCAAGCCAGTTGAATCTTGTACCAACTTCGAGACCTATGCGAATACTGCGAAAAACATCTTCTACACTCACTTCACGACTCGGGATCGGGATTTCAAGTTGATGACGCAGGCCGACATTGAGGACTTCCAAAAGGAGGTCAAGAGTCTCTCTGCTGAAACAGCATCACGCAACTTTATCAAACAATGCTTCGAGCGCATGTACAACGAAGAAAGGGTGTTTCTCAGCCTGTTTGATGTAGAGCCCATGTTTAATACGTCGCTGGACTCGGTTTTCCAATCCATCAAAACCATCAACACCACCATCGCTCACCCCGGTAATCTGACACCGATGGTGTCAAATCTCCAGCCCGTTTTGTACGCAGCATCATTGCAAACAACTTGCAATGTAGTGGGATGGCTAGCCAATGAGTATTTTGGTGCGGAATTCGACGAAGTCGAGTCACCGTATTTTGCCAAATGCAAACAGTACACCTCGCAGCTGCTCGTTCACCAGCTCTGGCCGTTGACGGATACTGCGTTTGAGGCGGAGATTGCGAAAGTGATAACAAAGGCATCGCCTCAAGATAGCTCGCTGAAGATTGGTCCTGTGGTCGGAGGAGTGGCGTCCTCAAACGCTTATCCAGTGGTGAAGCAGGCCATCAAGTTGTTAGCCATGTATGAGCATTGCATGCCCAAGGAGAGGGCGGTAAGTTATTTTCACACGGCCTACAGGGTCCTGCTAATCCCCTGTCAGGCAAAGAATAATGGCGTCGTTTTCAAAACGATAAGAGAGACGATTCAGGTGCTTCAACGGGCGGAAGCGAGGATCAAGTATCTTAAGGCGGGCACGGATGCAGATCTCTTCATGATCAAGAACTTGCTCATCATCAAGAACGAATTGGTGTCGTTGGAAATTGGTGATATTAGAAACCAAGCTGCGTCGATGCAACACTTTAGCCACATCTGGGACACGCTCAGCCCGCAAAACTGGGTTGGGTTCTTCTCCAACATCATGGGCGGGTCACTGTGGTCACGAGGGACTCCTTCGGTAACGGCCAAGACGCTCACGGTAGAGGACATGAACGAGCAACTGGACGAGCTCCTGCGGCACTCGATCTACGCGTTCACGCAGCGTTGGGGCACACTGATGAACGACTCGGCCAACAGGAAGCCCGGGGTGAAGCCAATTGCTAAGGTGGAGACGGAATTGGAAACGATGCTGCAGACGGCGTTCAGCAACCAGCCCGAAGTGATAGGGAAGCTGAAAGAGGCAATTGGACAGCATGCTCAAGCGCAGAGCGAGGCGAACGACAGCAAGCAGGGCGTCAGGCGGTACTGAAAAGGAAAAGGCGGAGAATTGGGAAATGGGGAACATCGGGAAACCTAGCCGACGCGGCTCCCGCAGGATTCTAGAAGACTTCTAAACTCGGGTGTGTTTGATGCATGGGCGGCTGTGGGTGCTGTCATGACATGACTTGGATAATAATTGTTGCGGTGTACATGAGCCGTCGGTCTTCCTTCACAGGCTTGCATCGATTTTACTATGCTGTGCCACTTGCTGCAACATAACGCAATGTACCTTTCGGATGCTCACCCGGCGGCAGATGGAACGTTAAGCTCCGGTACCTCGGGGAAACCAACCGAACGGACAAGTTTGTGAGGCCGACTTCCGGTATCAGACCGATTTCGGGAAGACTTGCCTAATTAGCTCCCCGACCACCCGTGGCCACTGGAGAGAGCGCGGCAGACAGCGACTACTAAGCTGTGTCAAGAACTTCGATAGACGCATGGCCCTTTTAGCGTTTACCGCCTTCCGATAACATTGTGGGGATCCCACATGGTCATCTTGCATCTCAAACCCAGATCTATTTCTCTAGGAAGGACGTTCGAGTGGGTTACCTGCATAACGGGCCCCGATAGCGCGGTGCCGGTAACGGGCTATGTAATTCTAGCACGCCATTTACCGGGCGCCCTCCGCAACCCCAGATTTGATGTCCGAGAGCGCGTCCCTTTCAGCGAGTCAACTGCATTCTTCAACGTCCCTCCCTTTCCTTCCCAGCAAGTTCTATATCGTCCCTCGGGCTCTATCGTTTCATCAGAGCGGGAAAGAGGCCAATTGAACTTGTCGGACAAAAAGAAACGACGCCGAGTTTCGGTTTCGTCCGTGGGACCTAGGCAAGATGGACGCTTCGGCGATTGAGGTGGAGGCGGCGCAGGACGGCGGTCTGCAGACGGCCAAGGACCTGTTCTCGGGCGCTGTGGGCGGTATTGCGCAGGTCTTGATTGGTAAGTTGTGTTTTATGTCTTGTATCTCAAAGGCGAAGTGGCTTGAAGCGAGTGCTTTCGAGTTGCCGTTGTATTGTGTCGCGACAAAGGGAGGAGCGCAGAAAGAAGCTGGCCCGAGCGATAAGATCTCAAGTGAGATGAGAACGAAACGAGATGATAGCAGATGACACTATCTCATCCCATGTACACAACTCTCACTCACGGCCACAACTAACTCCTTCCAGGCCAACCCTTTGACATCGTCAAGGTCCGTCTCCAAACATCAACCCAGTACTCGTCGGCCCTCAACGCCGCCACTTCCATCTACCGCAACGAGGGCGCCCTCGCCTTCTACAAGGGCACGCTCACGCCGCTCATCGGCATCGGTGCCTGCGTGTCCATCCAGTTCGGCGCCTTCCACAAGGCGCGCCGGTGGCTCGAGGACCGTAACGCCGCCGCCGGCCGCCGCCCGGACCTCTCCTACGGTCAGTACGCCGCCGCCGGAGCCTTCGCCGGCGTCGCCAACTCGGTCCTCTCCGGCCCCATTGAGCACATCCGCATCCGCCTGCAGAGCCAGCCCCACGGCGCCGGCCGCCTGTACGACGGCCCGCTCGACTGCGTCCGCAAGGTCGGCGCCGTCGACGGCACCCTGCGCGGGCTGTACCGCGGCCAGGCCGTCACCGTCTGGCGCGAGGCCTTCGCCTACGGCGCTTGGTTCACCTCGTTCGAGTACATGATGAACGCCGACGCCGCCCGCAACGGCATCGACCGCAAGGAAATCTCCAGCTACAAGATCGCCTTCTACGGCGGTCTCGCCGGCGAGGTGCTATGGCTCGCCAGCTACCCGCTCGACGTCATCAAGAGCAAGATGCAGACCGATGGCTTCGGGCCCAACCAGCGGTACCGCTCCATGCGTGACTGCTTCGCTACCACCTATCGCGTCGAGGGCGCTCGCGGCTTCTTCAAGGGCATTGCCCCTACCCTGCTCAGGGCCATGCCCGTCAGCGCCGGCACCTTTGCCGTCGTTGAGATGACCATGAGGGCGCTCAACTAGAGGACCACCACCTGCGGAGGATCAAAAGAGGAGGATCAACTGCGGAAGATGAACTGAAAAGGATCACCTAAGCAAGGATTACCTAACGAGCATCAACTGAAGATGATTTGTTGGGTTGCTATTGCTATCGACGTCGTTTGCACCAGGAAGTCTAGGGAAGTTTTGGAACACAAACAATAGAACGAGACTATAGGCTCCATTGGGATGTGTAGAGGATTCAACATCAAACTGAGCTGGCAAGATAGATTTCGAGGTAGATTTTCTTTTCCCCACGAGGTGTAGGATCTGTATATAATGATACCCTGCAATCTACCGCTTTACCATCCTACATTCTCATTGTTCTCCACCCGCCGCTGTAGGATGTTCCTAGCGTTTGGTGGTGACAGCGCCCCAAGCCCAGCTCTTCCAGCACTTTGCGTGCCTCTTCGTTGTCCGTAAAGACACGATCACTTGCCTCTTTGAGAGTTAGCCCGCCCGCCTCGCCCGCTTCGATGGGAAGAGTAAGCAGTCGTAGCCCCTCGTGCAAAGAATCTAGAGCGGACGAGCCGCCAGGGATGTAGCGCTCGATGAGGGCGCTGATGGCGGTGCCATCGCGGAGAAACTGGGCGGCACCGTAGGTGGTGAAGGACTGGCGGAGGAGTACGTCCTGCCAGAGGAGGTCCTGGAGCTTTGAGAGGGCGTCGCGCCAGACGCGGCGGAACGTGGCGGTGGACAGAGCCTTGACGAGGAAGTCAAAGTTGCGCCTGAGGATGCAGAGGGGCTCGTCGAGCTCAGGGGTAATGGTAAGATCGTCTGCAACGGATTAGGGGAGAGCACCCGGGATACGCGGCCATTAAGGGAACATACCAAGCACGGCAGTATCGCCAACAGTAGTCCACTGGACGCGAGTAGTGTAGGCGCGGAAGGCCTTGCTATGCGAGGCGACCAGGGCGCTGACGAGGAGCTCCTGACCGGCCTTGCGGCGTAAACTGTACGCAGCAACTGTTTCATCAAAGAGGGCTCCATCATCGCCCCCTTGTCCCACGGCAGCCGACGTGCGGTCTTTGACATCGTCGTAACTCATCGTGCTGGTGATTTCGTTGCCCTGGCTGCTTCGATGGGCGGCCCGAGTCTGCAACTCATCCCACAGCGAAACGAAGACCTTGGCGGGTTGTTAGTTATGTTGATTGATCAACCCACAACACGATCAGACATACCTCTTCATTGCTCCAGTCCTTCAGGGTGTTGACGACATGATCGGAGCTACCTATCACCTTGACGAGTGTCTCGAGAGCACCGGTGCCTTCGAGAGCAGCGATATCTTCCTTGGTCACGCCGTGCAATGTTCTCCCCAGGGTTGATGTGAAGGATTGATACGCCTCAAGAGAGTCTCGAAGACGATCATGGAAGCCATCAAGGATTTCCAACTGAATTCCGATCAGGAAGCGAATTTTGTGTTTGAAGTTGCGCACCCTCGCATACTGGCTCGTTATTGACCTCAGTAGATGAGTGACCTGAACTGCGGCGTGGGTGGGCTTCATCTTGCCCTTTTCCGCATAATCGTAATCAATATTACGGGCGTCCTGCGATGCCATAATGGTATCAAATCTCTCCAGGGCAAATTCCTTCTCTGCTTTGAACCAAGTATCAAAGTGTTCGTCAAGGATGTGCGTGGTCAAGCCCGCCCAGCCGTTCTCAGCATCTCCACCGTCGTAGCTGAACTTCACTCGAACCTTGTCGTCAAAGGTCATGAGCTGCGACATGAAACCACTCAAGAAGGGCGGGCTTTTGATTGCTTCCCGCGCCACAGCCGATGCCTTCTCTCGGAGAACAGGTAACATGGAGGTGATCAACGCGCATACGGGGTCAACGTATGCCATGTTTTTAGCAGCGGGCGTGTCGTAGAACTTGGACGCCAGCAGGTGGCCTAGGTTATCGCGGAAGAAGGACTCCCACTTCTCAATGTGTGCAAGAAACCAAGGGAGGCAATGATTGCCAAAGGCCTGGGGGCTGCTGGACGGCTTGTCGCTCAAGAAGTGGTAACGGAACTCGGAGACGAAGATGCCGGCCATGACGTCGATTGGTAGCAAAGTCACAAGCCCAGGGCTGTACATGACCTCCGGAATCTGCAGATCGAGGAGCTTCTCGAAGCAGTTGATCCACTCGTCGTCCATCTCGGACTGGAGATCGACCTTGGGCCATTTCCTCTGGCTCAAGACAGCCTCAAGCTCCGCTGACATGATCTTCTTCATCTCGTTCCAGAGCGACTCCGTCACCTTCTCGATGTAGTCGACGAGGTGTAACCCATCCTGCCCTGGTAGGCTCCTCAGCCTGGTCGTAAGCTGCTTGAGCTTGGTATACGGCTCCAGCGCGGCCTTGGGGCTCTGCGGCAGATGAGATCGGGCCTCGGAGCGATTCTTCTCTACCTCTTGCAGGAGGATGAGGTATTTCTGGGCCAGGTCGACAGTCTCGAGCTTCTTCATAGGCTCCTGGAACCGCTCAATGGCCTGATCGGGACCGTCGGTGGTGGCGGCGACCTGCTGGCGCGCAATGATGCTCTCCTGGAGCTTCTCAAACTCATCGATGCGGGCGGCGAGCGAGCCCTGGCGGTCATCGGCGGTGCGGCGAGCTTCCTCGAGCTCCCTGACGGCGGTGTCGAGCTGGGACTGGAGCTGGTTGCGCTGCAGCTCGACGTTGGCGATGAGCGAGTCGAGGTCTTCGAGATCGGTGGCCGACTGGAGCTTGTCGTCGAGGAAGTCCTCAACGCGGATGTCGAGAGAGGAGCCCTGCGCGGCTTCAGTTTGGGATGCCATAGTGGTCATGGCGGGACTCTGGGGTTTCTGGTGTAGCTCGCCGCGCGATGTCAATCAACTACGACTACGTAGACTACGAAGAGGATGACGTGGGAGGATGCCCCACGACGCACGATGGTATGCAATTAACTCGATATACGAATATTGCTACGTAGACACATACGGCATACATCTTGATTCCCCAGCAGCGAAGGGCAACAGGCAAACATGAATCGGCTGACCGACGGGGTCAGGCACTCCGCATATCGCAAGTTTTAAGAGTATCTGGCGATAATCGACTTGATCTGGTCATGGCCTACCTGAGATGCGCTAGGGTGGGAAGGACCGTGGAGCGAGACCTCCCGATAGCCGAGGCTGGAAACCGACGACTACGACGAATACCTCAACATTGCTGCTGGAAAGACTTCTTCACGTTGGACAAAACTGGGGATTTCAATGGCTTTGGGATTGTCTGGAGGCGGTGTCAAGTACTGACCGAATACGTCTGACCTGGCGGGATGGGGGCAGTGCACAAAGACAGCGCTGGACAGAGATGCGCATGAGATAATTGCTGGGCATTGCATTGCACATTGGATTGGATATCTCGCACGTTGCACTGAAGACTGGAACCGGGTATTTAACAATGCCTGTGCTTGAAAGCTGGGAGAAAAAGAATCGAAGTGAGGTCCCAGGAAGGCTTCAGCTCAACATGCAACCCAAGACGGTGAGATTCCTGATTGGGCAAATGGAGCAGCAGATCGGGAGTACGAGATACGCCGCGCTGCGCACCGTGAGAACGGACACCGAGGAAGCCGGCTTACCTCGAGGGAAACGAAGGATGGCGAGGCGAACCCCTCGACCCAATCTCGCGCGAAACGGCGCCATCATCGTCACGACAACGGGCATTGGCATTGAGGTGGCCAACGACCCCTGGGCACCTGGCTCACCCCGGCCGGGGGCGGCGCAGTGCTGGGCGTTCCTTGGCGACGACCAGAGCGAGATGCCGGACAAGGGAGTTCTTTATAGGATTCACAAGGTGATATCACAACAATGACTACGTGTTGATACAGCTCGCATTGTGCCTGTCAACCGACCGGCAAAGCCAAGCCAAACTGGACCAGAAATGCACAATAATCTGTTAGTCGCCTGCTGCTGTGCCAGAAGGCCGGGACCGCAGCTGTGGAGTATATCCAGAGGCGCGATGCAGTGGCGGTGCAAGATCGGAGATCACTGTCTAGGGTCTGGGGCCGAGCACGAAGCCAGCTACGTGTCGTCGTCGACTGGGACGAACACGGACGGCGTTTGGACGCCATTCGCAAGCCCGAAGAGTGGATGTGAACAAGGAGGTCTCGGGCTGGCTGGATGTAAGACGAGACACCAAGGCTCCTCCGCCAGGGCCGGAAGTGGGAAATGGAGAGGAAGCCTGCCGTATCCTGGCCCTGTAAGCCGGTTCTTGATTCGCACCTCATCAGCCCGCCCTTTGCAACCTGCCAAAAAAAGGACTGCTAACGGCCTAGGTAAGTTACGGAGGCCCGGACCCCGGTCACATGCTCCGTAGCGCGGGTTTCCCTAGTGGGTTTCCCAAGTTCCCAACTCGGTTGCCTCTGCGGGTTGCCCGGCGCCCGCGGCGGGGCCCACTCCGCCCCACCTCCGAACGTCATCGTCGCCCAGCCAACGGCGGTAAATAAAACGTGGCTGGGGTGCTCGTCGCGCATGTGGGTTGCGTCTCTCCCCAAAAGTCGGACGGCTGGTCAACCAAACGCAGGCAACATCACAATCTCCCCCTCGTACCTGGCATGCACCTGACTTGACTGGACTTGAGCGAAACGAACTGTACTACGTTACTGACCGCGCCCGCTGTTACTTGTTCCCTTTCCTTCCTCCGTTCCAAAGGGAACTCCGAACCATCAACTCTCTCACCTCACCCAACTCAGTCTCTCAGTCTCTCACTCACCCACTCACTCACTCACTGTCCTAGGTTGTCCCTTCGTTGGAGCAAAGTGCGAACTGATCTTAAAGCTGTTGCTGTCTTGCAGTCTACCTAACAAGAACGTCATCTCCCCCATTCCTTGACTATCTCACCGTCGCAGGGCCCGGCTTTCTCTCGTTGTTTCTGAACCGTCGTCGCCAAAGACAACTCACCACGACAGTCTCTCCCTCCCGCATTCCATCTGCATTGAGAGGAATTCGCACCGCTTCGCTTCCCGAGACAGGCCAGAGCTCGCCCGCGCGGAGACGAAACGAAAACTGATCCTAGGAGGGAAAAGAACACCGAGACGAACGACGAGATCATCACTACCAGATCTCTATCACCCACACCGCAATCCCTTGGAATTCGATTCCTACTTTGGACAACCACGACACCTCGCACCACACCGGGCTAAACAGCGCCCGCTCAGCAACCCGACCGTCACTCCTGTCTAGGGGGACGGGCGTGGGCGTGCTGTCATATCTTCATCTCCCGGGTTGGATTATCAATCCGTGAAGGAGGACTGGTACACAACCCTTCGAGATGGGTACAACGGAAACGGGCACGAGCAGCAGTAGCAGCTCGGGCTCACGAATGCCCAAATTCCAGGTCGGATGGTATCGTAAGTGTCCCGCAGCCAAGCAGCGCTGGAATGCCGCCGTCTGTCCTAGACATGGCTAACAAGTATTCGCTCTAGGCTTCATACCGTTTCTGGGATACCACCATGTGTTGATGATTCTCATTGCCATCGCCATCATCCTACTCTGTACGTTCCGGACACGGCCTCCATTCTGCTCTCAGCTGGGCCACTCACTAACCCCTCCCACTCTCCAGCTCTCCTATTAGCAGGATGTTCATCTTCCTCACCGCTTATCCCCGACATCTTCCTCCTCTCGCTCTACTACAAGTCGTACACGGCAGTGCCCGACACGGCGCAGGTTGACTACAATGTGCACACGGCCATCGAGAACATCGCCGGCGACGCCCGCTTAGCTGCTCGTGTCGGCTACTTCGGCATCTGCATCAACCCGGACGGTGGCTCGTGGCTATGCAGTAACAATGCCACCGCGCTCGCCAAGGAGGTTTCCGTCGACCAAGATCCGCTCAACCTGATCTGGTTGGCCGCCCAGTTCAAGGATATGATTGTGTTTCCCTATCTGATGTGAGTACAACAAGCCTTCGCTTCGAGTCGATAGCGAACACCACACTGACCCGTCCCGCAGAATCATCGCCATCATCTTCGCCTTTATCTGTCTCTTGCTCCTCGCCACCTTCCCCGGATGGCACGAGGAGGAGGACTCTGAGGGTTCCGAACGCGAAGTCAAGCCCTTCCCCTCGCGCTTTGTCTCGCAGATTGCTCTCGCCATCATCTTCGTTGCCTCCATCTTCGTGCTTGTGTCTGTATTATGGCAACACACAGCATCGGTGGCCGCCTCGGTCATCGCGCAAGATTTCGGAAACGGCGCTGTCCGCAGCGGTGTCGGTACCAGCGCCATGGTTCTGGGCTGGTTCTCCTTCGCCCTACTCATCATTGTCACCATCGGCTTGCTCGTCATGATCCTCAGCATGAGCGTCTTGAGTGCAATGGTGTAGGACGCCCGAGCGAAGTAAGACTAGATGAGAACGATTGTAAATACGCCGACAGACGAAGCAAACTGGCAAGGCGGGGGTAAGATCCGGTTCAGGACAACCAGGCGATGAGCATCAGCATTGGCGTTTACGGGAAACCGATTTTGTTTTACTTTGCTTTCAAAATGGTCAACGATCTTTTGGTAATTTTTTTGGTTCGACAACCTCGAAATGGGTGGTCATGTATACGCACCGCTCCCGCGCACAACTCCGCTCAAGACGCCGCTTTCACCGCACGCGGATTGTCCCTTACAATCGATCAACGAGTCAAGCAGCTTCTCCTTTCAGACGAGAGAGACTGCCGACGAAGCCAAGGCAAAACAACACGCCAGATGACAGAAAGAGCTAGGCGAACGACGGGTGGACAAGAACGAGGCACGTACACACACACACACCACACACTTCTTCGCATATAGACCACGCCAGACGGAAGGGGATACCAACGGACTGGGGAACTAGGCTGGACGCGTCATGAGATATATCTGCGAAAAGATGCAACGAGAGCAAATCTTTTTCGCTACGAAAGAATGGTGGCTATGGATATGTCTTTAACGCACCGATGGAGGGAAAGGCGGATTTGGGAAAACGTTTACGGAGACGTCATGTATTATCACAACCGAGTTCAAGGTGCCGCGCGCGATGGAAATGAAATTGGGACTGCTTTTTTGCACATGCTCGTTTTGCTTTTTGTGATTTGCAATTCATCTACGAAGGAAGGCAAAAGAGTGCCACGAGAGGAGGAATATGGGAATAGGGAGCCTGACCTTGCTCTCCTTGATGAATGGATGAATGGCCAGGAGGGAATAGATAGTTACGACAAAGATTGATGTCCCTTTCAGGAACTTAATAGAACAACCAGTGTTTCTGAGATTCCCTCGACCCATTTTTGCACTTGATACTGAATCTGACGAGAATAAAAGGCCACACAGCCAAGGTCAGTTACAACAGACTCGAGCCAAAGCCACATGAAGATCATGAGGTGCAACCTAACCTGCGTTTTGTGCACTTGGAAATTGCATACCAACATCTCTCACTGGAACCCTTCACATCTTGATAAAACCAAGGGCAAAACAAGAACCTCTCATGGCGGAGTGCTCTAAAGTATACATTATCAACCCCCCCACGTCTAAATCAAGGTTACTCTAATAGGCATCCAATATCCTGACCCGTCATAGCCCAAAACGCCGCCTTACTTTTTGTTTCGCCGCCGGTCCTGATATGCAAGAATACCAACCCGCCGGGGCGCACAGTAATTATGCAGGAGAAGAAAAAACGAGTCGTCGCTTTGTGTGTCGGTACACTCGTATCCAAAAGAAGATCCTGACTTATCGTCATTGTCTAAGAAGGCCTCTTGAAGGGATGGGCCTCGGTGTTGAGGACCCATTCGTCGAGGCTGATGAGGTCCGGCTCGGCGAAGAGGAGGTAGTAGTACTTGAGCGTCTCGGCGATCCAGAAGCTCTCCATCTCGTCCCTAAGGCCAGGCGAGGTAACCAGAACGTCGTCGATGGCGCTGTTGGCGAACTCAGTTCGCGTCGCCGCCACAGTCGCCTCAAACATCTTCCAGCCCTTGTCCATCCACTCAGGGTCACCGGTGATGCGGTACATATACCAAACGGACTCGATGGCCTCGGGTCTGTCATGTCAATGTTAGTATCTCGTCTCAAAGGGAGAAGAGCCAGTGCGAGCATGAGCAACTTACCGAAGAATGTACCCCTGGTTTTCAATATCTGTGTATCCCCGAGGTAGGGCCTCTCTCCTTAGCTTGTTCTGGACGTACTCCTCATGGGTCATTGGCTTATAGGAAGTCATGGGCTCAGTCGGAGGTGGAGCAACGTATCCAGCGTCCTCCTCGTCTGGATTCGCCTCCTGCCATCTCTCAGCAGCCACGTGCAGCTTCTTCTTCAGGGATTCTGGTAGCTCGGAACCAGTCTCGCCCTTGGGGGCCGACAGCTCCGTGTCCAGTTCCGGCATTGGAATGCCGCCGGCCCTTTTCCCCCTCTTCTGTAGACGGGCGTAGGAGATATCCTTTGCTTTCGATTCTGCCTCCGATCCTGCCTTCGGCACTGATTCCGAAGCAATGCTTAGGTCGTCCGGTCGGTGGATGTGGTTTGCGTCCTTGCTGGGCTCGCCAATGTCATGTTCCTCCGTGTCCTCGGCGTCGTTCGCGTCCTGTTTCCTTAGAGCGTCAACTTCCTTGCTCGCCTGGGTCTTCGCGGCCTCAGCCTGGTTCTTCTCCCATTTGGCCATCTCGCCCTTCCGCCATTCCATCGACGGATCAAGGAATTCCCACCAAGCGGTCTCGTTGAATTCGCACTTCTCTAGGGAGGGGCAGGGAGCCAAGTGGGCAAACTCTGGCATGATGCCCGTGGGCGTGGACTGATATGCCCACACACAGGCATCGGTGAGTTTCTTAGCCGTCTCAATGTCCTGTGGCCGGTTGAAGATTTTGCCGCCCAGACCGTACATCCCGCCAATAAAGCACGTCAAGTGGGCGAGTTCATACGAGAGGACACTGGTTTTGCGATTTCTCCCTTCAACGGTGAGTTTAGCAGGAAGCAGGATATCCCAGTCCTCGTCGATCATAGGTCGGTAGAGCAGCCGCTCGTTGATGGCATCAATGGCATCTTCGTGGAGCTTCTGGTACTTGGGCTCCAGGCCACCCAGAAGGAGGTATTGCTGGTATGGTCAGTAGTGTTCGAAGAAAGTAGAATCACTTGACTAACCTTGGGGAAGTATTCGTAAGCCGAGTCCTGCGCTCCTCCCATGTGGTACTGTGCACCGCCATGGGTAGCTGGCATGAGGCCCTGGGGTACGCAGTCCCACTGGGAAGTAGATCCATCGGCCGAAAGAGGCGGCGTCTGTGGAATATCCGTCTTTCCCTGCTCATCACTAGGGGGGGTATAAAAAGGATCACCAAGAGGAGCATCGCGAGGACCGTCAAGAGGAGCATCAAGAGGAGCATCAAGTGGAGCAACAGGAGGAGCAGCAGGAGGAACACCAAGAGGAACCGACGAATCGTCTGAGCCACCGATCTCGTTCTTTTCGCCATCAGAATCAGTGGCAGGAATCGCAGCTCTTGCGTTTAACTTCTTCTCGGCTTCGGGTTCGAAGCCCTCGGGTGCTACATCGAGTTCATCGGAGTCCATCTGCTTCTGTGCCTCTTGGCTGAGCTTGTTCCTGACGGTGGTGGCGGTCTTGTTGCAGCCCGAAGCATCGATGCGCTCCGGGAACAGGCCTGGAATATCAGTGTGGCCATCCTTCTGCATCAGCACAATGGCGTTGGTGATGCGATCAATGGCGTCGTAGTACTTGGCCGTGCCCGTGAGCTGTGCAAGACGCGTGAACTCCATGGACAGAGTGGTGAGCTCAGCGATGCCGACAGAGCTCGCGCGGTGCGGCTCCGACGAATAGGGCGGACGCCATACGTAGAACAGGATCGGCATGCGATTGGGGGTGTCGAAGATGCCCATGAGGATCTCGCCAAGTTCAACGGCCTTTGTAAGAAGGATTTCGTAATCGCCGTCGGGGCCACCGCTGACGTCGTAGGCGGCCAGCAGACCTCCCAGGTAGCGGATGGTGGTCTCGAAGACGGGGATGTCATTCTTGGGGGTGAAGGTAAAGTCGATCTTGGCAGCCGCTTTCACTGCCTCGTCGAACTGATCCTTCATGCCGGCAATCCAGAGGGTATCGAGGGAATCGACCAAGGTGGCGGCCCAGCCGCAAAAGGGATCACGGTACTGGTTGGACAAGGGAGACAGCTCATCGTGCATCCAAGCATATTTGCGGTACCCGGACCAGGCGCGCTCCAGCTCCGCCTTGACACGGCCCAGGCGCATGACACGCGTTGTCTTCGCCTTGTCAGACTCGGTACCGAAGTCATATTGGATCTTGGGGATCTTCTTGGGTGTTCCACTAGGGATAGGGATCAAGGAGCCTTCAGGGAGAGGGAAGTTCTCCTTGGGCCTGGTCCAATGCTCCCATGGGAGTTTTGCGTCGTCGGCAGAATGCGCCAGGTTCTGGTTATCCAGAGGCGGGTCGGTCCAATGGACTTTGGGGATTTCGGGAGCTTTCTCATCGACAAGCTCTCCATCGTCGTTGGTGGATTCAACGGGCGGCGCCGAGGGCCCATCCTCGATAGCTTGGTTGGAGGAGCCGTCAGACTTGGGCTTGTCCTCGAGGTCAACATCGTCATGCTGGTTCTTGGCCGCCTCGTCCTGTTCGTCGGCCAGTAACGGAGGCGAAGCGTGTCCTGAAAGGTCTGTCTGGTCGTTGCCATCACCAGCGGGGGGTTGGACGGGAGACTTTGGAGAGTGTATGGAGTCGTAAGAGTCGGCGGACCGGGTCCACGAGGTCTGGAGGGCGCGGTAAACGAGGAAGACGATGACGACGGCGCATATGGTGAAGAGACGGTACCGTCGGCGAGACATCGCGGGCGGTCGTGGCTCGCCGAAGTGAGGCTTTGGAGGATCGGATTGGGTGGTGTGGCCTGGAGAGATCGAGGTCGGCCGTGTAGGCGTGGAGGGATCGATAGTCTTTTAGCTTGATTGCTGGGAGGTCGGCATATCTCGGCGGAGCGAAAGACGAAGCTATATCGACAAGAGAGAAACGCCAAGCGAACCAATGTATTGGGAGGAAGGACAAAAGAGGAGACCTCGAAAGCGACGGTGTACTGCGTATACGTGTACCGAGTAGTTTAGCAATGGATGGATGGAGGGAGGCCAGGTATGTGCCTGAAGCGAGGAAAGGAGAGGCCAAGAACAAGGGTCCCAGCCGTACGGCAGAGCGATTTGGGCGGGTCGGGCAGTTAGCACAGGGCGGCCTTGTCAGAGGTACAGTGCCTAGTAAGGAACAAGGGCCAGCGAAGTGCGTGCTGTACACTAATTGCAGGTGCAAGGAAGGGGCATGTGCCGTAGCATTCTCGACTCCGCTGGGAGGCAGTGGGGGCTCGGAGTACGGATACCGGGACGCGTGGGGACCGTAGGGACTTGTTCCGACGGGGCCAGGGACCCAATTAATATCTACCCCCGGCGTAGAAACCCTCAATATCTAAGGTATTGGTGCAAAGAAACACGATGCTTCACAGCAGCTCGATCTAACTAGAAAAAGTCTTCGAAATCCCCTCCATCGGGCACAATGCAGTGTAACCACAGATTAGCCCGTGGCTTGGTTGGTATATCAGCAACACCCAAAGCTTTGGGCATGTCCAGACGACGACGAATGCCGTGGGCGGCTCCACTGCGGCGGTCCCTTAAAAGCCACCTGCAACCCATCCGCGGAACAGGTCCATAACCCACCCACCAATCGCCGCCACCTATTTGTCCGAGCACAGGTTTTCCCACTGGACTTTTCCAAGAACTCGAGGAGGGCAGCATGCAATACTGTGTATCCATACCTACTTACCTATCCAACAACGTCAAGAGATTACCAATACCTCGGGACGAATCATTCCTAAACATACCTACCGTCAAGTTAAAGGCACCGAATCAAACTCATTCTCAAGTGAGACTGATTTCTGCGGAATACTCGCTGGCCTTTCTTTGGAGTATCGAAACGCCCCCATCATTCCTGAATGGAGCTTGGCAGCTGCAGTATCACACCCTTTGGAATCTTGCTCTTTTTCACCATATCTCTTTCCTACCTACTCATAATGTCCTTTCGATATTAAGTAGCACCTCCCCCTAGGCTTCTCCATTCTTTATTTCTCATCGTACTCGGCCTAAAATCCTCTAAAACTTGGCCTTCAGTCCCTGATCTTCAGGGTTCAGATTGCAGGAACAAAGCACGCACCATTCCCAAACAAGTATCCCGCTTCTGGAGTCATGTACAGGTACCTACTCCAGGGCGGAGAATAGTACGAGGTGCCCACCCCGCCCGCTCTTGCCGCGCCGCTGTTCAAGCTTGACACGCTTATGCTCCGTACCTGCTCCGTCCCTGCTCCGTGCTTCCTGCACCAACGCCGAGGAGAAACCTTCATTGAACCTCCGCGTTGGCCGTCAGCCGGAGCCTCAACCTCCGTAGCCCGTTTCGTGCCCTTTTCCCTAAGAGTCAAGTATATCCCCAACGTATATTATCCCTCAGAGCAGCCACGGTAGTATATTCACATGCCACAGTGACGCCACCTGGCATCCCGCGAACTCCAAATTGATCGTCAGTCGCTTTATCTGCATGTTTGTGAAACCGTCTCCACTTGCCCTGTCTCTGCTTGCCCTGTCAGGCTGTCTCTCCTTGTTCATCGTTGTCGCCGCACACAAAAAGCCCAAGCCAATTTTTTCGTCACAACCGAACTGCATTTGCCAACAGTTGCGTAGGTAGGTATCTCAGCTAGACAAAAGCAATACCAACACGCCCGCAATCATATCGTACACAGCCAAAGCTGTCGTGTCATTCCCGTCATGCCTTTTATATGCGATTGGTCCCATCCATTGCCGACCAGGGAAGCAGTAACAGCTACGAGGACCCTAACCAAACCCGAAAAAACGCCATGCCTTGTTCCTCCATGATTTTCTGCTCTCCGTCTCACGAAAACATACGCCGTCGCCTTGCTATCTACGGAAGCGTGCATGCCTTCCAAATCAGAAAAGCCCGATCAAAAACTAATCCCATCTTGCTCGCATCTCCCCTAGCTAAGGTTTCCGCCCGTCTTCTTTCTTCATCGGCTTAATCTTCGCGTACAGAGACGTGTCGTAGAAGTTGAAGTTAGGATCAAGTTCGCAAAATGGGTGCTGTGAGAGGAGCACATCCGCCGTTGGGCGATCGAAGGGGTTCCTGTTTCCGCTGTTAGTCGAGCAATCGGGCTTTTGTGTGGGAAAAGGGTACTTACACTTGGAAGCAATCCATCATAAACGCCACCGCTAGCGGCCCAAGCGTCCCCTGAATATCTTCGGGGATCGGGGGCGTCTCGCCGTTGGCAATTTTGTAGATGGCGCCAACCGCCTCCTCCTTGGCCCACGGCCGCTTGCCCGCAAACATCTCCAGCACCACACAACCCAAACTCCAAATGTCTACCTTGGCACTGTATCCTTCCCCTTGCGACCGGATCACCTCGGGCGCCATCCAGAATACCGAACCTTGCATGTTGTTCGTCTTGTCATTGCCGTAGATGTTGTCTGTCTTCTTCGATATGCCAAAGTCACTGATCTTGCAAGTCCCATCCACATCCAATAGAATGTTGTCTGCCTTGAGATCACGGTGCAGGATACCCTCCCGGTGCAGGTACGCCAATCCAGAGAGTGTCTGTCGGGTTAGCGACGCGACGATCGACTCCTCAAATTTGCCATGCTTGCGGAGACATGACCCGATGCTACCACCAGAGATATACTCGAGGAAGATGCTAATGCTAGTCTCCTTGCGTTCGCATCCGAGATACTGCACAATATTGACGTGGTCCAGGTGCTGCATCGTGTCGATCTCCTGGTCGAGTGCCCCAACCAGCTCCTTCATCTTTGCCTTGTCACCGCTCGCCGCTTTGGGGTTGACTTCGACTTCCTTGACAGCCAAGAACTCTCCGGTCGTGGCATTCATACCCAGGTACACGCGGCCATAGGTACCCTTGCCAATGAGCTGACCCTTGAACCAGCGGAACGTCGTCTGCCTCTTTGGAATCGTGTCTTGGGGAATCTGCGGCATGATCATGCTGCCACGGCGGTCTGGCCGAATCTGCACAATGTTGGCATTGAACATCTTGGTGCTCTTGCGGCGCATGATGTTGCCCGATGCTTGTGCCCCGGGCTGTGACGCGCCAGCGAATCGTCTGTTGGCCTCGTGAGCGCCCCGAGCCACTTCTCGAATCGACTTCATACGCCCAAGCCCACCAGAACGGCGCAGACCCCTCATAGCCATTGAACTAGGCCGTTCCAAGGCCTTGAGGGTCGACTCATCAGAGCCCAGCGTATCGTTCTCATTATACAAGGACGGCTGTCGGGCCGGTGGGATTGATGGCAGAGAGGCAGTCGGTGGGTTAGCTGGATGAGCCGCCTGCGATGGCTCGGATGCTATCCTGGATAGACTCTGAGGCTCATCTCCCTCAGCGATAGGTGAAGGAGGCAGCTCTCCCGGCTCAGCGCCATCCTCGAGAACTGGTTGGTCAAGATCCAAATTGGGGAAGAAGTCATCGAGGTTGTTGAGAAGAGCGTCCGTTGGAGGGCGATTGGCCCAGACATCTTTCTCAATGAACGACTTCCGTCGGCCAAGTTTGTCTTTGTCCTCAGGCTCCCGGGTATCGGAACGAGGGGTTGCCGGAGGTCTTCGCGAACTGCTTCCCATGTCGTCACTACCATTGGGCGTGACGGCGCTTCCGTAAGACTGCGGCGAGTTGAAGGACACCGAAAGATTCTTTTTCGACCTGGATGTATTCACGGTTAGGCTGGGCCGCTTATCTTGACCATCTCCACCGGGACCCTGTGGGTTTCCGGCGGCTTTGCCCTTGTTCCGACCCGCCAACGGGATCGCGAAGAGGCCATCGTCAGAGTCGTCATCGCTGTCATCATCAGCAGGCGGCGGCGGGGCCGCAGGCTTCGAGAAGTGCACATCATCCGTGTCGTCCTCAAAGTCGAGGTCTGGACCAGACGACTTCTTGCGCTGTGGCTGTTTCGGAGGGAATGATCTCCTCGACCTCGTCGAGCTGGGACTTATTTCTGTTGGTGAAGAGGACCGTGGTGCTGTATTGTAACTCTTAGCTTCCAATGTATTCATGGGTTTATCACCAGGCAAAAAGGGTGTCCCGCCGGGCGAGTAGTCCGGCACGACGAAGGGTAGGTTGCCCTGACTCCAAGTAAGGGTCCGGGGCGCCGCCGATGACAAGCTAGGACTACCGTGGCCGGCATTGGGTCGAGTGAAATCAATACTAGACTTGGTTGCCTTACCTCGCTGCGGCGTCTTCTCGATGACTCCGTTGGATCCTCGAGGGCCATTAGCAGTAGATTGCCCAAATGCACTCAAGTTCCTGCCCATGCCCACAAGGGCTGCTCCGATGCCGCCAAGATTGTTCCCTTGCTGTTGCTGCTGCTGCTGCTGCTGCTGCTGTGATTGCTGCTGTGATTGCTGCTGCTGCGGTTGCTGCTGCTGCTGCTGCTGCGGTTGCTGCTGCTGCTGCTGCTGTTGTTGTTGCTGTTGTTGTTGTTGCTGCTGCTGTTGCTGCTGCTGCTGCTGCTGCTGTTGTTGTACTTGCTGAGGCTGATGGGCGTACTTGGATCTCCTGTTCTTCTCTGCCATTTCACCGTCTCCCGAGGACGGAACTGGGTGTCTCGGCGTAGGATACCCATCAAGACTGCTACTGGACGAGCGCATGGCATGGCCCGTCTTCTTGCTCAACGAGTTAACCTTGGTCAGAGTTGCAGACGGATCGCTGGGCGGTGCCGGAGGTCGTCGCTGGGGAATAGTTGATCAGATCGTTTGTCCTCGTAGGGTGACTCTCGAGGCTGATCGAAATCAACGTTCCTGCCCACGATACCAGGACCGACCGAATCAGACGGGCTGCCCTTCGCGACCTGCTTTCGCTTCGCAAGATACTCGCGCTGCTTCCTCTCCATCTCAGCCCGGTACGTGTTGGCTTCCTGTGCCAGTGCCTTGTCATCAATTTTGTCGTCTGTCGTCAAGGTATTAGACCTCGAGGTCGGCGGTGAGGAGCTCGACCTCTGCCGGAGGTTGTGTCTTGGGTCCTCAGCGGACGTGCCTGGGGCCAAAAGGCCAGGAGACAAGGACGCCGGCACGTTCGTGTTCACGGAAAGGCTGCTGGTGACAGGAGGAACCCCTGGCGGGGTGATGAAGAATTTGAGGGTTCCCAACGAGTCACCCTTTACTCGCTTGTTTGTGAGAATCTGCTGGTCATCTAGAGGATCAGCGTGGTCAAACTTGCCGACCTCGGTCAAGTAGACCAAAGAATGATCATGGTCGCCGAGACCCAAATGCAGACAGACGGCTTGGCGAATCTCGGCCGCCGTCTCAGCTTCCGTAATGTCGCACATTCGGTAATTCCAGTAGTCCATCGTGGCAAGTACATATGTCCTCACGGGGTTTACTCTTCTTGGTCGGTTCTGCGCATAATAGCCGTTCCTGTCCTCTGGGCCAACACTTGAACCAGGTCGGTCAAGACTAGGATCGCTACCATTGGCGCCTCTGACCCCCAATCCAACGGGTTTCAAGCTGCCCGCGGGTGAAGTCGGAGAGCCGTCCATCTCTTCGGGGGAGGGATAATTATCATCCTTTTGTCTGCTCTTCCTCGACAAGAAACTGAGGAAGCCTTTTGGATTCTTGGCTGATGCAGGAGTCTCCACCCCGGCAGATTTCTCTCCGGAGTCAAGGGGAGAGCCCCTGGACCGCACGTCGTGGCTCCGGCCACTGTGCACGACTTCTCCAAGATTCATGCCTCGAGTTAACATTGATGCTGCATCGGATGGTACCCCGGATCCATAGATGGCAGCATTTGAGGACACAGAGTCAATGCTGCTCCGGGGCTTATGTCCAGTCTTCATCGTGTTGGGAGACGCGGAGAGAACAGGGGTGGTTGAGGAGGAGAACAGGGCAGGTGGAAGACTAGGGCTGCCGTTGGGGCTTGTCGAACGGGCCGCAGCACCGCGAAACGTAGCCCCCTCGCCAGACTCACTAACGTTCGGGCTATGACGCCGCGATCCATCGGTATCGACGTGCTTGAGAATGTTTCGGTGACTCGTGTCGGCATTATTGAGTGAGGTGGGCATTGTTGTCGCTCTCGTCTGTGAAAATCGTCGACCACCAAATCCAGGGGTAGGAGCGTTAAGAGGGGTCTACATTACAAGTTAGCAACGAATAGCGAGGTGTCGACAGGAAACACGCACATTCGGCGAGTCCATGGGGTCAGTTCCAGCACTTGGTAGGTTGTTCCCGTGTCCACCGTTCAGAGACTCTTTTCGTCCGTGTGAGGTCGCACTCTTTACAGATTCAGCTGTCCGTCCGGTTACAATACTTCGGATGAGGCGTCGCATTCGCTTTCCCTCCTCTCGCTCTCTCGGTTGGTCCCAACCAGTACCGCTGTTAGTGCATTCTTGGGCGAGTTTGGGATACACCTGCTGGTGCATCATTCCAAAGTTGCCACGACCGCCGTGGCCGCTGCCAAGCTCCAGGAACTGGATTCCATGGAGGTTAAGTGACTTGAAGGTCTCCTGCCAGTCCCTAGAAAACTGGTTCTTGGCCAGCCAAATCAGGACAGTATCCAATGGCCACTGGGCAGCAATTTCAGGGGGATCGAGCCGGCGGAGGTCGCGTTCGAAGAATTAGACACCCCGCGGGCCTGGGCAGTGCTGGTCGGGTAGAGTCGGTCCCTCGAGTTAGAGTCATCCATCGGGGTAGTCGTGTTGGTGTCGGTGCCACTCTGAGGAGTCATCACCGACCACGACGCCTGTGAGCTGGCGGTCAGGGTTGGGTCTTCGAGTCCAAAGGCGGGAATACCCACGCCCTCTCCATACGTGTCGCCTTGCGGAATATACGTCGCACTCATCTGCTCGCTCGGCGGCGGCGGCGGCGGGATGGCAAGTGTTTGCCCCGTCGCAATCTGAGCGTGTAACTTTGGGTTGTACGGCTGGTGCTGTCCGGGCGGCGGCGGGATGTTGAAGCCCGGGCGGCCATCGTACATGCGCCCAAACGTGCCATGCCACGGCGGGTGCGGGCCGTGGGCGCTCCCCGGAGGCGGTCCGGGTGGTGGGGGGAGCATGACGCCGGGTGCGGAGCCTGGGGCGGCGGGATATCGGGGAGGCGGAGGAGGAAAGTTGGTCATGTTGTTCATCTGCTGGTTCGAGTTCGGAGCGCCCATCGGGGGAGGGGGAGGAGGGACCTGGAACGGCCTCGTGGGATCGTTGGCCGAGACATGTCTCTGGCTTGCCGGGAACATGTTGGGCGGCGCGGGAGGCGGCCCGCCTCGAGGGATCGATTGAGCAAGGCCGGGAGGGAAGGCGGTCGTCTTTGAATGTCGGGACGGCGAGGCGGACGGCGATGGGAGGCAGGAGCAGCGGCAACGTTGACGGTAGAAGTCCTCGGATGCGAGTTCGAGGCTGAGAACGGGACGGGGTGGAAGTGAGCAGACGCGGCGTTGGTATTGGCGGTCGCACGGGTCGGCAGGGGTAGGGCGGACAGCGAGCCCAAGGACCGGGGGGTTGGGGGGACCAGGACGGCGTCGTTGTAGGCGCGGAGGCTGACACAGGCGCTGGGCGTAGGCGCTGGAGCCGGGGAGGATGTTGGTTGTGGGTAGATGTGGATGTGGATGTGGATGTGGACGTGGTTGTGGAGGAGGAAGCAACGGCGGGAGCCTTGTGTGCCGGGCCGGAGACGGGGGACGTGGTTATTGGGGATGAAGCCCGGGGAAGGAGCAAAGACGAGCCTTGACCTAAGCCTGAAAAGCCTGAGCAGGCTGTGCCTAGGCCTGTGGCAGGGCGTAATTGGCAGAGGAGGAGGAGGAGGAGGCGGGCGTGGACGTGGATGCAGACTCAGACGCAGACACAGAGTGACGAGACAGCCGTCGCGAGCTATCATGACCTGGGCTGCAGTGGGTGGAAGTGGAGTAGCATGGCGTGGGAGTGGATGGAGGTGGGCCAGGGCGACATGGATGCGCAGTGGGCAGTTGCCAGTTGCCAGTTGCAAGTTGGGATAGAGGTGGGTGTGCTGCGGACCAGGGACTTTGAAGCGCAAGGTACAGAAGCTAGCAGTGGAGTTACTGCACCTAACGAACCCGGCCAGTTGCAGGGTGCTTATCAGGGGCCCAACCCAACGTTGGCCTCCCCCACTGTCGCAGGGAGACGGGACCGTCCAGCTGTCCAACTCGTTCCCCCGGCAGCCAGCGTCTGGCGCTTAGCAGCACCTGCGATGGTGTGAAGATGGTGTGCAGCAGTGCGCCCTAGCGAATCGCGTCTCTCACTGCGAGGGATCCTGTGTGCCTCTGCAGCTCTGCATGCATGCATCCAGCGTCCAGTGCAGTCGCAGTCGCAGTCGCAGTCTCTCCTCCCTCGCTTCTTCGTCTTGTCACTCGAAAGGAAGAATGCCTACTAGATCAGCCATAAGCCTTAGCAAACCCCGGTCGCTCTGTCGACGGGTCCTACTTAGCCTTGGCAACACGAGCAGAGAATACGAGAGAGCAATCACAGCGGTCCCCGAACAGGTCAGGACTGATCCATTCTCGACTCCAGCAATGTCGCACTGCAAGGGGGGGTAGGTATACTGACGCACAGAGAGGTTGAGAGAGGGGGAAGAGAAAGAGAAAGAGAGAAAGGGAGAGAGGCGCGGAAGGCGAGTCCGAGACACGGAGACACAAGATCGAGTCCGAGAGAGAACGGAGCGAGCGGGGAATAGGATGAAGTTGAAATCGAGGCTCCGCGCAAGCGAGACATTGGACACTCCCGTCCCCTCCTCCACAAACAACCCGCCGCCGCCACTTCGCGACACCAAGCCCAGGCTGAGAGCGAGCGTCTGGGGGTCGACGGATACTGCTCCGTACCAGTAGCATGTGCAGGCGTTCGGTAGATCGAGTGGCGCGGCACTAAGACGAGGCGCCAGCAGAAAGGGCGCTACCGACAAGCGACTCCCTAGGCTGGCTGAACGGGGGGATACGAAGGTTGAGATTTGAGTCGACAGCTTTACACTTCCTGTAATTATCACTTAAACAGGACGAAGAGCCTCTATGAGAATGCTCTATGAGAATGAAGATAGTACTGTCAGCAGTAATTCAGCTGTATCGCAACCGCACTCTAGATGCCAGGCAATCTACCCCAAGTACTCGAGTCGATTTCGTATGTCCCCATAAGCGCAGTATAAGACAAGCCCTAAACTCCTGTTACGTATCTACCATGCAAGGCGACCTTATCGATGAATCCAAAACGATACAACACGGCAGGCATTACATCACGGTGCACCCGTATCCCTGCTGGCACTGCTCCAGGTATCCGGCGTCTTCGGCAGATCCCTCTGGCGCATTGTGTTTCCGCACGAGCCCCGAAATCTTGATGGTCTGCTCCCCTTCAAGATGCCACCACTTGAGTCTCTGGAGCGTCGTCCCTTCGTCGTCGTCCGTGCTGAGCTCCCACTTTCCCGATGACACCACTACCTCGCATTGGTCCTTGGGGAAGTGGTAGTCGGGGAGGAACACAATCGTAGGTGTCTCCTCTGGCGCCGCCTTGGGTGCGGAAAGCTTCAGCTCGAATGTGCATTGGCGAAGGTTGAAGCCAGACGATAGGATATTGCCGTATACGACAGTCGGCGTCGGTCGGACATAGGCCTCGGCAGCGCGATATCCCGGCGCATTGGTCAGTTCGGGGTCCTTGGCCGACGGCATGGAGCTGATGGAAGGTGTGTTGAGCGTCTGCTTAAGGTTATTTGGCGTGACGGTTCGATCATCCGCCGCGTCTCCAGCGGGAGATGAAGACGTCTTGGCAAGGTTTGTCGTTGATTGAGAGAAATCTGGGACAGAAGACTCGGGTAGAAGCTTGTCATCCACCGAGAAGATGGAAAGGTCTTCTCCGTTCCATTGATCTCCGTGCTCGTGGTCATTGCTAGCGACATAGACCCATAAGCAGGCACCCTCAATACCCGATCCCTCGACGGCAAAGTAGTTTGCGTCGAGTGCCGCAGACTGACTTGTGTAGTCGCCCGTCTTGTAGGCCTTCTTGTCGTCCATGTCATACGGAATTCCAAATTCAGTTAACACGCAGGGATGCTTGCCTATGCGGTCAAGGCCCTCCTGCCGAAGCGTCTTGAGTTGATCTCTCAGGCAGTTTCGGATCGCCGTCTCTCCAATACGGATAGCCAACGCCGGGTGGAGATATTTGCCGCGTAGCACACCAACCACGTCCACGTTCCAGGTGCTGTTCCAATGTTTCGTCATGAGGGTAATGCCATCATAGTAATGGGGGGTAAATGCCATGTTAGGATCGTCGTCCGCGGTGCCCTTGATCTCGGGCGGCAGCTCAAGCGTAGGGTACTGCATCAGCATTATGCAGTCCTTGTGAGAAGCTCGACAGGTCTGGACATATTTACGCCATGCGTCCATGAAGTAGGTGTTGGTGAAGGCTGGGTAATCAATGTCCTGGCCAGTGTTTGGGTTCTTCGCAAAGTAATCCTTTCGAAGAAGGGTATCCGTCTCGGTGTTCCAAACACCATGCTGGGCCCAGACACATTCTCCAAGCTTCCAGCCAGGGTCGCGCTTCCATCCGTATCTTGAGTCGTCGTAATCGGCTGGTAACCAGGCAATCTCACCGTGAGGATCAACAAGCTTAGACCCGCTCTTATACGCACCCAGGCCACCCATCTCCCACGTATCGATTTCACACGCGCGCCCCATGCCCGTCAGGAAAGTCTGCCACATGGTAGGGCATGTTCCCTTCTTCAACGGATGCTCCTTGGGAATCACATTAAGGTCCACATAGCCAATCATGCCCCTGTTGGGCTCGTTCATGCTCTCCCAACCAATGACAACGTCATTCTCAAGATCGCCGGCCTCGTGTATTCGTCTAGCAAGATAACCGCAAGCCGCCATGAAGTGGCCCTGCAAGTAATCTTGAATATTGAGTCCGTCGATGATACACTTTGGTGCAAAGTCCTTTCCACCAAAGTACATGGTGAAGATGGTGCCAGCCGCGAGCCGGTAGTAGTTCGTTGACCAGATCATCTTGGGGAACTCGTCGGGCTTGGGATACGTATTGTGAACGATGGCGGCCTCGGTGGCGGCGAAGCTCTGGGGGTTCAGACCGCAGGCGTAGATCGTCCACAGCGGAGCGCCAGAGCCACCAGTGAAACGCGACCATACGTCCTGATGCGGATCCATGAAGATATAAAAGCCATAGTCCTTGGCTATTCGCAGGATGTCGATGGTGTGCTGGATGAACTCCTCGTCGTACTTCCCTGGCCCGGCCGCCTCGATGGCCTCCCAGGTAAAGACATAACGGATCGTGTTGTAGCCGAATCGCTTGATCCGCGCGAAGTGCATGCGTGCATCTTCCTTGGGAAACGGGCGCTGGTGGAAGGAGACGTTATCGCCGTCAAAGAAGTCGGTGCCAATGTGGGATGGCTGGTCGGGCTCGCTGGGGAGCTTGGCGTCGGCGGCGACGTTGATGCCCCGGAGGACGACCTGACGGCCGTGGCCATCGCGGAACTGGCCGTCTTCAATGATCAGGCGGAAGGAGGACATGGCTTTCTTCGGTACCGCCCGTCTGTCGAGAACGGAGACGGAGGACGAGAGTGGGAGGAGCTCGGAAGAGAGGTGAAGCCGTGAAGCCGTGAAGGGGGGAAATTGGGGCCGGGCCAGGTCAGCTGGGGTGGGTGATGGATGTCCGGCGATGACGTTTGGGGCTGCTGGAAGCGGTAAGTTGGTCGGGAAGGCAACTAATAACAGCGGAGCCAGCGGGCTGGGGGGTGACCTTAGTCAGCCAGAGATAGTCTAGTTCCATGCTGTGCTTTTGCGAGTCCGGGTGAGAGACGATATTCCCAGATCCCTCGCATTCGCACACGGAGCGAAGTCTTCTTAGTTCCTTCGCATTCGCACTCAGAACGAAGGCGAAAGTGTTGTGGCGAAGCACATCCATGGGCATAATTTGGCGCGCCGTGCGCAATGTCGTCCAAAGCTTAGACTATCCCTCTGCAATTAATTAACTTAGAGGCCCGTCTTCGCGGACTGTCTTGCGCAAGCCGGACATCAACCGATCGCGGCCCGCAATTCCCTGGCGAGCGTCATCACTGCATGGGCAATACGGACGGGCGTAGAGCAACTGAGCGTCAGCAGGGACTTTGCCAGAGGTCATCTTCACTGAGGAATGTCTTCCGTGACAAAGCGGCCATGCTCCAGTTACTCGTGGTGCTTGTCGAGGGTCCCAAGTCCGCGATCAAAAGGAGGCCGGCGGTGGTCCGTGGATGCGTATCTGGCTGGCTTTTTCGGAGAATTAAAAAAAAATACGTCGTATTCGTAGAGACAAGCGGCATTGGCATTGGAACTTCGGGGTCATCCCAAGTACCGAGACTCCGAGGACGACGCACCGAGCACGCACACGCATCACTTGGAGTCAGCATTCGCTCCTCGAGATTTAAGACAAGCCAGGCTTGGGAACTTCCCAGCACAGAGAAAGTGCCATATATAGCTCGGTCTTTCTCAGCAAGACGGGTGGGGTAAGACGCACTGGCGCAACTTGAAAGCGTCGTCAGCTCGACGAAGTTGTTGGTTCTTGGCGGTCGTACCTCGTGTGCCTCGTAAATTTAAACTGCCAGGTGTGCTTGTAGTACTCGTCCCAGTTGAGGATTAGTGTCATCGCCGCTCTGCTTATCCCAACGGTGGCCTCACGTAAGAAAGGATGAGGAAAGAGTGTATCGCGTCGATCCGGAACCTCAGCAACGAGGTTGGTGAGATTTTAAACCTGATAGGCAAAACCACTCCAACAGAGCCTTTCGTCCGTAGAAATGGTCATCTGGTCGGTGTGTCCTACCTGCCTCAAGGTAAAGAAGGCACCTTTCTAAAAGCGGCATTAATTAGGGGCGTATGTTTTCGCGTCGACTTTTGCGAAAATTGGCCATAGTTTTCGCACGCTGATGCGAAAACCCCATAGACAGCCGTTAACTCCGCTTACCTGGCACCTTGCCGACCTCGACCTTTCTTCCCTCAACAAAGTCCCCGACGCCCGGCACAAAGAGAAATTCGACCTACGTTTACATGGAGATCTGCTTCAAGCCTCGACCCTTCCATTTTCGCATTCCGTATTGCATCCCATAGGTCAGCGGGCGGACAGCTTCCAACTCCTGCTTCTCACTTTCTCCCACTTCCCGAGTCCTCCACTGGCTCCACACCCACGTCTCTCCCATATCCGAGGCGCTGCTGTCGTGTGCCGTGGCTGGACTAACAACGGGCAGCTGAATATTCTCCTGCAACCTCTCGAAAGCGCGCACTGTCTTCTGGTCGTCCGTCCGATCTTCCTTGGATTTCTCGCTGTGCCGTAGGACCTGGAAACTGGCCTGTCTGAGGTCTCAACCCGTGTGGGGCCGCAGAGGTGAGACCCTCCGGCGCTTCCGCCCGGTGAAGCCGTGAACATCTCCGGCTACTCGGAAGGTCTCCAAACGTCTCAAGACCTGGCAGCAAGCGATCGATAGTTGTTTGGATAGCTAGAACTCCCTGCAATCCAGCCAGCCTTGATTTCGTCGACCATCGAGCGGCAGCTGGGCGCTCGTGCCGGTACTAGGAGTTCCAGAGATGACGCCGCCGTATCAACCACCGGAAAGCCCGGTTCCCGGGAGAGTCTCGAAGCTGGCCAGGAGACCGCATCGCAAATCCAGAAACGGCTGCTTCAATTGCAAAAGACGCAAAGTCAAGGTAGGTTCTCTCCGACACTCCCGCCGCCTTTGCGCTGTCGCTAACGGCTCCAGTGCGACGAGGTGAAGCCCGCCTGCTCGAACTGCATTCGCTTCGGCATCCCCTGCGACTTTGCGCCGCTGCCGCCGCCCAGCGAAGATCCGGCGCCGAAAGGTTCAGCTATAGAAGCTGGTGCCAATCACGGAGGAGAGCCATCCACAGCGCCGCGCCGGGGTCCAGGACGGCCGCGCAAGGATTGGGCAGCTCTAGCGAAGCCGCTTCCGCAGCCGGCGGAGAGAACCGGGACATCGCCGACCTCGAGCGTCACCACGCCGGCATCGACCTCAAGCGTATCGGAGTCAACACCGTGCTCCTTCAATGTCGCCGACGCCGAGCTGCTCCTCCAATTTATCACTCACACGGCCTCGAGCCTTCATGATTCCACGGACAGAAACTCCAGCATTGCCCGGTTTTGGGAACGGAATGTCCCCCAGATTGGCATATCCTATCACTTCGTGCTTCACCTCACTTATGGATTAGCTGGATATCATCTGGCGTTTTCAGAAACCAGCAACGGTGATCGGCACGCCCAGTACCTTGCCCTTGCTCGCCACCACTCAGAAACTGGCTTAACCGAGTTGAACAAAACGTTACCAAGCCTGGACGAAACCAATTGCGGTGCTCTATACGTTTCTGCAGTCCTTGTATGCTACTGTGCCTTTGCTGCAGGCCCGGTGGGCGTCACCGACCTTCTCGTCTGCAACGTGGACGACAGCGCACCTCAGCGATGGCTGCCTCTGATCCACGGCGTGCGGCTGATCCGGCAGACAATCGAGCCCGCCACTCTTTTTACCGGCCTCATGGAGCCTCTTGGCGGATCGCCAGAACCTGACGAAGATACCCGGCCCATGTACCTTATCGGGGGTTCCCCCATGTTGAATGGGTCGAGCCAGTCGAAAAACTCCGGAAGTGGCTTGAATCCTACGACACGCCCGACACCATTATCTATTTACGCGCTCTCTCATCCTTGTCGGATATTTACGAGGCCAACTACGGCGGTAGCAATGGCAGATGCAGTGGCTCCGCGGACAACAAGTTTGTTTTCGGGTGGCTCTATCGCATGCATGACCTCTTTGTCGCCTGTCTCCAGCGGAAGGAACCACAAGCATTACTGATATTGGCCTACTACGTTCCGCTGCTGAAGACGCTTAAAAAGTGCTGGTTCATCGAAGGCTGGGCGAAGCATCTCCTCGGCTCAATACGAGGAATGCTTAGCCCAGATATGTTGGGCTGGCTTGAATGGCCCGTTCAGGTATCACTGCATCGGCCATGAAATCCGGCCTACGGTCCTAGACCGCCAAAATAATGAGACAACACGAAACAGAGCAGCGTTTTGCAGCACTATGAATCTCTTGGCTAGGGATGTCGTTTGTCCTTCAGTCTCCTCGATTCAGCAAGCTTGGGTCAAGTCTCGCCCGTCGATGCCTCAATCCGCCTGATGATACGAGTCGCAGGCCTCTCGATTGGCCTCTACACTTGTTCATATGGCGGTGGCTGTTCCTCCGGGGTCTTAACGTCCTCTGATGTAAAGGCCTCCGGCTGCTCAGATACCTCTGGCTTCTTCTGTCGTTCCAACCTTTGCCGAGCACCACAACATAAGCATACCTCCACGGCCGATGCCAACCAGAGCGCCATATTCAACCCATCAATCCCAACCGCAGCACCGACCCTCTTCGATGAGAACCCTCCTTCGGGGTCCTTTTTGCCGGAAAGAATCTGGGCGAACACAGCGACGGTGACGAGCCAGAGCAAGAAAACCACGGCGTCCCACGTTGCTGCTGCCGCGCGAGGCAATGCAAGCCACCATTGGGCAAAGCAACTGACAACGGATATTACCGAGACGACCTCGGCATAGATCCAGTTGGCATGGACGTGGACGTTGGCGCTGGACCAGTTGGCGACGTCAACGGCGTAAAGAGCGGCGCTAATGCAGGCGAAGAGGAACTGGGCGCTGCGAAGACTGATCTGGGCGAGCGCGCGGGGGTGCCATTCTCGGGTCATGACGGAATTGTTGGAGACGCCCAGTATGTAAAACAAGATCGGGAGAAAGCGGATTGGTGGTGTTTGTGCTGTTGAGTTGAGTTGCGATGGAGGGGGAAACGAGCAGAGGATGGGGCATCGTGGATATATAACCCCGACCAAATGCTTCGCCCTAGAGTGTTTTGATAAGACTAGAACAACGACACGTAAGCTACATGCTTCGCAGAATCAGGTTCCAACCCACGCGCCCTCTTCTTGATCCAACAAGATGTCCGTCTATCCGAAAACCCGGGGTGTAATCCGAATATTCGGTCTCGGCCCCACTTGGATCAACGACGGTGTGGGCCAAGCCACTTCAAGTTCCAACTTTCCAGGGTCCTGCAGCGTCACACTCGAGGTGAAGATGAGTACTTCGACAGGGGAGTCATTTTAGCGTGTTTTGGTGTATTTTCGGGGTTATAGACGGGGTCGTGGCTCTAGCGAAGTATCAAACCAGTTGAAGAGCATGTTGGCATTGCCCCTGTCTTTCTATCGCCACCTCTGGGAGTATTCGCATAGACTGGAGGAAGAGGTGACGCCTCAGACCGAGTTCTCGTTTCATTTCGGTAATGGTCCACGTCCGGAGTCATTCCACAGTCGCCTTGTGATATCACAGAATCAAGACTGTTGCTTTATGGTGGCTGAATGACACACCGGCACTAAGCCCCTAGAGTCAAGTACATCATTGTATCAATTCTGTCCCTCCGCGCGGCTCCAACTCATCTAATAGGAACAGAACCCCCAAAATTACACTCTATCTTACTAGCGTTTTGGCACTGTCCCTTCAAGTTCCAACATATTTGTCCCGTCAATTTCTGACACATTTGCCCCATCAATTTCTACAGGGCCCGTCTTCTCCAACTGCTGAGTCCCGCTAGCAGGTCGTCTCCTCTCAACAGTCTCCGTGTGAAGAGCTTGTTCACTGCTTGGAAACTCCGGGTCCTCTACTCGCGGGAGTTCCTCAAGACTGCCCACCGGCTCGCCGCCAATCCTTGGTCTGTTGTCATCTGGCCGTGTCGGGTCCCAGATCATATCATGGTAGAATTGAGGCTCTAGCTCATTCTTGCGCAAGACATACCGACGAAAGGCCCAAGGCAAGATTGTCATAACCTGGTAACTCATAAAGCGGCGCTTTGATACGGCGAATACGAGGTCCAGGTCCTCGAGGTTGCGTCTTTTTGTCTCTTCGACCAGTAGAAAGACGAGAATGAAGGCCAGGACATTGAGACCACTGAAAAGTCCTAGTGATCCGGCGTCACCGAGGTCCGAGTTGATGCTGTAGGTATAATTTATGAGCGTTGGTGTCGCAAGACTTAGGGATGAGAACTTACTTAGGGAAGAACATTGAAAGGAGTCCCGCAAACAGAAGGTTGATGGAGATTGCCCACGCAGTGCCCTATAATAGTTAGCAACTGGGCGTGACTGTATTCGAGGCTTACTGACTGCTTCTCGATGCGACAGGGGAAAACTCTCGGCCGCAAGGGTGAATGGGATAGGGCCCATTCCTGGAGAGTAGGCAGCGGCAAAGACTAGTCTTGGTCAGTACTCTACACTATGTATTTTGGGAAATCCGTTTACTTACTGAAAAGAAAAAAAGCCAGAACGCCGATTTTGGTGTCTTTGTCGCTGATCAAGAACGACAGCGCACCCCCGCCATGAGCACCGCCATAGCCGGCAGAGTGAGGATAAGCCATCTCCTCCTACCAAGCGTGTCGATACTCTTAATAGCCGGGAGTGCGAATACAAAGTTGACGGTGCCTATTAGGTGCTCTACTTAGCGAGAATGTGCTAAAACGAGAAAACATGGAACCTACCAAGACCGAGGCTATAAGCCATGGCAATGATCGTATCGGCTCCTGCGCGACTGAAGAGAGTTCCTGATAAGAATTAGCATGGCCGTGTTGGTCAGTATTCTAGACAGGCATACCAGAGTAGAAGGCAATCACATTAACTGAAATGATGTTAGCAAATGGTCCGTTATTCAGCTGTAAGTAAACGACTTGCTTCCACATAGTTGCTGCGCTAGATTCACTACCGAGGTTGAAATCAAGGCATTGTATAGACGCCGTTGCTGGAACAGCTGCTTAAATTGCCGGAAGAAGTCCCGAATTGTCCACCAAAACCCTGGGGAAAGCATAGCGCTGAGGTCTTCCTGGAGCCCCCCAAGAGTCTCTTGTTGGATCGACTTGTGGACAACGTAAATGTCGCGCAGAGCTTGAAGCTACACACTGCTGTAAGCTGAAAACTCCGAGGGTCTAGTGCTCGATTCACTTACCTCTGTATTGCGGACACGCCGTAACATCTGGTATGCCTTTTCCGGGCTGTAGTTTGGACCCTTCAGGAGATGATATCGGGGTGATTCTGGACAAAACATGACAGATGTAACAAGTAAGGCCAGAGCCGGGACCATTGGAGCGCCTTGGATCAGGCCCAAGGTAAGGCGATCTGATTTTGCGGTGGTGAAGATGAGGTTGAAAGCGAACCCCATCATGATGCCGAATGCGACCCTATCAGCGTCAAAATGAGTTTCCATTCATGGATCTTTGCACAATATCATACCAAAGTTGCCAGGCAAGGATTGCAGAGCCACGCCAGAAACCGATGGCCGTCTCAGAAGCGAGAATCGGGGTACTGACAGCCTTGATGCCCATACCTATCAACAGAGTCAGTCTCGAGTCGCCTATGTCAAACAAGTTGGCGTCTTTTCCGGTATCAAGCATACCAATTCCATTTATGATCCGAACGCAGAACAGCTGCACCCAGCTTCGCGCAAAGACTGCCCCGAGGGAACTCGCAAAGATGAGAAAGGCGGCAATGGCCATTCCACCTCGTCTCCCGAACCAGTAGTTTATGGGCAATGATAGCGGACAGCCGATAAGAGCAGCGAAGAACCAAGGGGACCCATTTGCAGCTCCCAGCCGCCAGTCGTCGTCCTCGATGGTGTGGCGAGTTCCCGTGGGATTGCTGTCTCCGGGATCCTCGTTTAAACCCCACTCGTCTTTGAACAAGGAGGCGCCATTAAAAGAAGACTGCACAAATCCTAAGCAGTTGTTAACGGGGTTTCTCAGAGGGGCAAAAGCATGTCCGATCAGATCAGAAGAACGATGGAGCTCTTGAGGCAGACAAGAACAAGCACTCACCCTGTAGAAATGCCGCCAACGACACCGTCAAAATGACAATTCGCATGCCCTTTTCACTGAAAGGAACATCTCTTTCCCTTCGAATCGCTCGCTTTTCCTCTGGTGTTAACTGCACTGGAAGGTCGAGCCCGGCGTTAGGGTCTTCATCCCGGGCCACCTGGTCGTACATGCGAATATCCTTGGCTACCCGAGCACCTCTCAACACGTCTTCATAGTTGACGGAGCGGAGAAATGTTTCGGTAAAATACTGGACGTCTGCCTTTAGCTCGTCGTCTGTGAAGTGTGCTGTTCAAAGACGTTAGAGAACAACGTTTCAGTTGGAGAGTGACTGTATCCTTGCGCACCTAAGGGATTCTCGATGATGGCTTGTTCATTGGCTCGGCGATTGTTGACCTGAGGCGGGATGGACAGGTTCCTAGGACGGCTGTTTACTGAATCACGGTTTTGATGTGTGTCGGTCATGATGCTTCTCTGATTTGTCTTGGACTCGTTAATGCAAGCGACCAGCAACTGCCAATGCAGCAGAAACCCCAGAATGGGTATTCTCGTGTTATATATCTAAGCGATCCGGTTTTCAAGCACCACGGGTACGCCTGGGACGACATTTTCCCTGTTTTTGAGCCGCAAGGATGCCTCGCGCCCGTACTACCTGAGACGTCTGCCCTCCGACATGAGGCATCTTGGCATATCGCCTTGAGCAGGCAGAACTGTAGTTTATCTGCGCCGTGCCACAAGCCTTGCTTGGGGCGCGCAAATGACAACCAATACTCGCTACGGCGTTGGTCATCTTTACTCGATATGGCGATCTGCAGCCTGGCTTGGGTGGCTTGTGAATCCTTCCACCCCGGATTCTCGAAGTCAGCTGTGGGTGACAGAATGCAAGCCGAGTAGCTAAATTGCCCATCGAACCCGAGTGTCTTCATTCGTACAGAAGCGCTTCTCTTTTACCTGTATAATGTCAAATATAAGCTACTGAGAATTGTCGTGTTATTGTTTTTGCGACTTTAATTATTGGAGATCGTAGAATAGACCAGTCATGTATTTTATCAAACACATGCTTACCTTGCTCAGCTGCAAGCAATGCCCCAACCTCCGGGAAGCGTCGCGTGGCTTACATTTTTATGAACAGGCAACGAAATTCTCTCCGATATTACTTGATGACGGTCCGCAAAAATGCATCCATTGGCCATGCCAACTCGGGTGATCGACACGGTGCTGGTCATGCTCCAGATCTTGGCATACGAGGCAGGACACTCTTCTGCCGAGTTCGCCTCGGATTCGCTAGACGATGGTGTTGAGTCCGTATTCTTTCCGATCCAAGAGACGAGACCAGAAACCAGAAGTCCGGCAGAGGAAGATAGACTGTCGCTTACACGAGAAGTGGTACAATAGGTGAAGCAAGATGCGGGCAAGCTGAAATGCCCCATTTGTGCTGACTGCATCATCTGTGAAATTTCAGCGGGCTCGTTCCCGCGTGATTTGTTTGAGGCCAGTTCAGCAGGAAATCATGACGGCTTCTTAGGCATTGAGGTGCACTTTTGGTTATTATCCTTCTTCCTTTCCTTGAGATGGAGGCGTGCCGCCTGTGGGTGATGTCCACTTTTGTGCTGTGTACAGACATTATTGGTCGCCTCTTTTAACGATACATATCCACTTAATACATAACGATATATTCGTAAACCATAACAAATTCCAGTCCAACCTTAAGATGGTGTTTGAGCTGCCTCGATACTTCATATTCCAGTACATTGAAGGATAAACATCAGGGACGTTTGTAGAGTTGAGGAGGGAATGGGGACTGCAACTGTGACGGCGATATCAGTGGAATTTGTCTGGTGCTGAACTGTCTACCCTACATACCAGCTTCGATTTTGAAGACATGTAAGTCCTTGGCCATACAGTTAATCTGAAATTGTAGGTAAGGGATGTATTGTAGGAGGATCATAATGGCAATCACGATGCAGAATGGCGTCGTGTGGATACAACTACAGTTCTCAAAAAAGAGGGAAAATCGAGTTACTGCATTTACCGTCAGATAGTAATGGCGAAGCAAATCTTTAAGGCATCCAAGTTCAACCGAACAAGACTTTAAACCTAAGTTAGGACCACCCATGTGCCAGTTTCTATCATAGCTGGGAAAACTCTCACATCTGGTTGTCGTTGTCCACTGTCGTGGGAAATGCTCATACGCAACCACAGCGCAAGTAGTGTTCCCGAGGTGATTCAGCGGTGGTGCGCCAGGTACAAATTTTACCAGGTTTACCGCCCTCCGATTTAGATTGGTGCTAGAAGCCCCAAGGAACTGAGTGGTCTGAAACTCAGGACAATCCCTGGCATAGAGACAGAAGAATGGGCCCAGTATGCTCCTAAATGCATTACAAATAGAATTGCCTGTTGAGATTAAGGACCAAGAGACTCATGACCATACGAATACATACATCCAGGTATGTATTTCTTTGATTCAGGTGCAGTGCACTATACCCTTTCTGAATACACACTGCTCATAAGGGTTTAATGTCAAATGTTATTGCATATTTGTCCCCACAAAAGTCCCGAGCCTTGGATAACCACCTCTTGCAGTCAGGCCCTCGTCAGTGAATGATTCATCTACAATAACAACCTGGCTCGCCGAACCACTCTCCTTCTTGGTAGTCTTTTGGAGTTGCGAGGACATGATCAGTCTTATGAGTCGACCGTATATCGTTTGAAACCTCTTCATTTCGACCGTGCCGGGACCGTCTCCCCGCAGCGACTGTGTGTGGTGTTCTGAGTGTGGTGGGGTTCGATTCCAACCCTGGTGAGCACTATGTCAGGATCCAAGGCGGCCCTCAAGGCCATCAACGACGCCATCCGACAGCAGAAGTTCGACGATGCCGTTACTCAGGCTCAGGAATTCCTGAAGAAGGAGCCCAAGAACTATCAAGGGTATGGAAGTCTGGACGAACTGCCCTCATGTGTTCGCAGCTGACCATCGCAGACACATCTTCCTTGCATTTGCGTTGGACAAGCAGGGCAACCTCGACGAAGCTGAAAATGTCTATCGCTCTGCCACGACGATTCGCCCACAAGAGGCTCAGGCCTGGCAAGGCCTGGTCAAACTGTTCGAGAAGCAATCTGCCAAGAAGCTCGGCGCATATCATGAAGCCGTCGTGAATCTCGCTCAGATTTACCACGATGCTGACAACATGTTCAAATCTCAGGATGTTGTCATCAAATTTGTGGATTTCGCCCGAGTTCATGGAGACCAGATGCAATACGCCGACGCTCTCTGGATCCAACTTCCAGAGTCTCCTCTTTATAGCATCCTTGAAGGTCGATTCCCGCACCCCGCGAAGACCTACGAGAGCATTGCGCACATCATCGAGACTTCTGAGAAGAAGCGCATTAACATTCTCATCGGTGAGCGCCGAACCCGACTGGGTGCAAAACTTGGTGAAGTCACCTTGGAGGTGAAGCGGGAAGTTTACAGCCAGAGCAAACTGGAGTACGTTTATCGGCAGCTCATCAACTGGATAAACGACGACGACCTGAGGAGAACTTACGAGGAGAAGCTCATTCAACTCTGCTACGAGCGTTTGTTGGTCGCACCGCCTGGCGCCGAAAAGGACCAGGAGCGTCAAAAGGCTCTTGATTTGGCAAACGGCATGGTCACTATCAAACACCCCTACAAGCTCGCCTGGGATATTGCCATAGATTGGCAAGATAACAAAGAGATCAGAGACTGGGATGTGGAAGCCCTTCGAGCCTACTGCACATTCTTTCCCGAGAGCGACCTGTACAAGGTCATTACCAGCTATTTGACAAGCCCCGTCTCGCCATTTCCTGCCCCGAAACAATCCGAGAAAGCTCCGTCTGTCTCGAACGGTTCCGAGGAAAGCGAAGATGACGAGGATGGCGGAGTGCCCACCTTGGTCGTTCCATTGACAGACGAAGACCGCCTTGTTATGATGACGGAGGGCATCGCCACTGCCGACTCCGTCTTCGCTTACAGACTTGTTGCCCAGTACTTCCTCCACCTTGGAGAATACGAAGGGACCGTCGAGCTGATGCGCAAGGCATCGAGCCTTGTGGTCAAGCAGAGGACTAGGACGGGTCTCTCGCTCGTGAATACGGAGGACGCGTATTTCTTATCCCTTGGCACTGCCCTGGTGTACTACCAGTCACCGCGGCATCACCAAGAAGCAAAGGATCTATTCGACAAGGTCCTCGCTCGCGACACCACCTCCACTTCTGCCCTGATCGGTGTTGGCCTCATCTATGAAGAGGAGGAGGAGTACGACCAAGCCATCGACTTTCTCACCCGTGCTCTTGAGCGAGATGATACCAACATTCGAGTTAAGTCTGAGGCTGCGTGGGTCAAGGCACTAAAGGGTGATTGGCAAATAGCAAAGGAAGAACTACAGGACTGTCTGGCGCCTCTCGAGGAGCAGGGAGTTGCCTCTAAAGAGCTGTTGGGCGAAACACAGTATCGTCTTGGTGTCTGTGTCTGGAATATCGATCCCACTCGGGCAGCAAGAAAACAGCGCAAGGGAGACTGTGCGTATTCATACTGGCTAAGCGCGTTGAACAACCATATCAACTACGCGCCTACATACACAAGCCTCGGCGTCTTTTATGCCGACTATGCCAAGGACAAAAAGAGATCGCGACGCTGCTTTCAAAAGGCTCTGGAGCTGTCTCCTGCTGAAGTGATTGCTGCCGAGCGCTTGGCACGCTCCTTTGCCGACGACGGAGACTGGGACCGAGTCGAGCTTGTGGCTCGCCGTATTGTTGACTCCGGAAAAGTGAAGCCACCTCCTGGATCTAAGAGAAAGGGAATTAGCTGGCCACTCGCAGCATTGGGCGTCGCCGAGCTGAACAAACAAGACTTCCACAAAGCGATCGTGTCATTCCAGGCCGCGCTGCGTATCTCCCCCGAAGACTACCATTCATGGGTCGGACTTGGAGAGAGCTATCACAACTCCGGCCGACACATCGCGGCTACCAAGGCCATCATCAACGCCCAGAAGCTGGAGGAGGATATCAAGACGGATATATCAGCAGATACGTGGTTCACAAAGTACATGCTGGCCAATATCAAGCGTGAACTGGCCGAATTCGATGACTCCATCTCCCTATACAAGGCCGTTTTGGAGACGCATCCTGAGGAGGAGGGCGTCGTCATTGCTCTCATGCAGACCATGGTGGACAATGCGCTCACGTCGATCGAGAAGGGATTGTTTGGAAAGGCAGTACACTTAGCCATTGACGCCATTGAATTTGCCACCAAGGCAACTGGAAACGTCCTCGATACTTTCAACTTCTGGAAAACGGTTGCTGATGCGTGCTCCGTTTTCTCTTCCGTCCAGAGCCGCACAGCAGATCTTCCGAAACAATCCATTCGGGCCCTTCTGGAGAAAACCTCGCCGGAGGCTCATGAGATCTTTGCAGAAGTCGATAATGTTGGCACGGACGTCGTGTTTGCCAAGGGGCTTTACGCAGATGATGAAAAACCTGGAGTCGACCTGACAAGATGCATTCATGCCACGATCCTGTGCCACAAGCAAGCTATCTATATTGCCACCCGCGACCGACACGCTCAGGCCGTCGCGTTCTACAACCTCGGATGGGCTGAGTACCGTGCCCACGTCTGTCTGCCTTCTGATCTCCGAAAAAAGTCCAGCCGGTACATCAAGACAGCCGTAAGGTCGTTCAAGCGGGCAATCGAGCTGGAGGCCGGAAACTCGGAGTTCTGGAACTCGCTCGGCGTGGTGACTAGCGAGATCAGCCCGTCAGTCTCACAGCATGCATTCGCGAGAAGCCTCTATCTTAACGAGAGGAGCCCCGTGGCATGGACCAACTTGGGAACGCTGGCGCTGTTGTCTGGGGATGTGAAGCTGGCCAACGAGGCCTACACGAGGTCGCAATCTACTGATCCCGACTATGCGCATGCATGGCTTGGCCAAGCGTTTGTCGCCTTGTTGCACGGAGCCTCGAAGGAGGCGAGGGGGCTCTTCACGCACGCAATGGAGATTTCCGAATCATCGTCTGTGCCAACCCGTCGCCACTACTCGACTTCCATGTTCGACCATATTCTCAAGGTGCCGTCCAACAGCCTCACCGTTGCATCCTTCATACAGCCACTCTTCGCGCTCAACCAGCTCCAGAGCCTCAAGCCTGAAGACTTGGCCTTTGGCCACCTGTCGACACTGTATCAGGAGCGGACGCACGAAAGCTCCCGGGCCGTTGACACGCTGGAGAATATTTCAGATGCTCTCGAAGTGGACTACGAGAGAACAGAGTCGTCAGATAAGTTGGCGAAATTCGCCCTGGCCAAGACGGACCTGGCGAGGGCGTATCTCGCATCTGGCTCCTACAAAAAGGCCGTCGAGTGTGCAGACCTGGCGCTCGACCTCAGCAGCGAGGAGGCAGAGAGCGAGCTTACGAGCGAGCAGCGCAGAAAGGCGAGGCTCTCTGCCCACTTGACAGCCGGCCTCGCGCAGTACTTTAACAATGAGTTTGAGGATGCCATCAAGCGTTTCGATGAGGCACTGACCGAGTCATCTGGAAACCCGGATGCAGTCTGCCTCCTGGCCCAGGTCCTGTGGGCTGAAGGATCCGACTCTTCGAGAGAAAGGGCCCGCGAGGGGCTGTTTAGTGTCATCGAGGAGCACCCCGACCACGTGGAGTCTGTGCTGCTCCTGGGCGTCATCGCCCTGCTGGACAACGACGAAGACAGCCTGGAAGCCGTGGTGGAAGAGCTGCATGGCCTCCGCACCAACGACAAGGTAACGGCTTCGGAGCAGTCGCACATTGGCGAGGTGCTCCGGGCCATCTCGACGCTCGGAGAGGGCCGCACGGGAGAGGACACGAGGACGCAGGTGCAGACAGACATCATGCTATACCCGCATCTTCCACACGGGTGGTCGGCGCTCGCGGAGACGTCGGGCGACGAACACGCAGCCCAGATGGCGCTCAAGGTGGCAGTCCGGGGCATCCCTCCGCGAGGGCTTCTGGAGGCGCAGGATCTGGCCAAGGCGTATGCCGGGACGCAGAGGGCGGGAGATGGGCAGCGGGCGGCGTTCCTGGCGCCGTGGGAGCAGAGTGGTTGGAAGGTTTTGGAGGTTGCCACGCAGGGGATCTAGGGACGGACGGGGAGACGAGGACATGGCTATGTTTGAGAGGAGAGGAGATAGAACTGGCTGGACAATGAGGAGAGTCTTGTCAGGTGCTGGATTTACTCAGGGCCGTTAGCCACGCGGAATCTGGCATGTAGGAAAAAGAACAAAAAGGGGTATCACTTTATATATGAACGCTCGTCCACCTCCGAAGTCTCCCGGGACATCAGCACCTCACGAACGCTGCGTCTCCTCCAGCCGTACCGCTTCGCGAAGCCTCGCCAACCTCCCGTCTAGCCACACCCTCTGCCACGCCTCGACCTTGCCGCCCAGCAACACGCACTTGTCCGGCTCCAGCAGCAGCGTTCCCCGCGCAATCACGGTGCCGGCCTTGAGCAGCATCTTCTCGCCGACCTGGGTCTTGCCAACGCCGATGCCGTCGATGCGGCGCAGCTCCATGGCGTAGAGCTTTGCGCCCTTGGCGTCCTGCAGGACGAGGCGGTGCGTTGCGTTCTTGCCCGCGGGCCGCACGCCAGCGGTCGTCGTCGTCGTCGTGCGCTGCGTGCGCTGCGTGCTCTCGGCCTCGTTGTTGTCATCATCGTCGTCGGCGGTGACGCGCACAACCTCCCTGCCGCGGGTCGTCTCGCCGCGCTCCACGGCCTCGAGCTCCTCGACCTGCTCCCAGCGGCTGAGGGCGAGGTTCTCGATGTCGAGGACCTGGACGTGCACGGGGCGCTGCAGGCGGGTCTCGCGGGCGGCGGCGGCGTCGGCGGCGGGCGGGAAGCCGGGAACCGCGGCGGCGTTGAGGAGGCTCGACGAGGAGAGGTCGACGGCGAGCAGGCGGGCCTTCGCGGTGGCGAGCAGCGAGGGCAGCGGCGGGGGCGGCGAGCGGGTGGTGGTCAGGGAGGAGAGGAAGGCGGTTGACGGGGAGGGGAGGGATTGGGCGAGAATGGCGGCGCGGAGTTGGCCGGTGACGTCCATTGTGCGGTGGTTGTGTGTTATCGCGGGCTCATCGTGGTGTTGAGGGATCGAAGTTATGTCTGCCTACTACTAGAGCTTTGAGCTTCCATGTGAAAGTTAGATGGCCTACGGCGCCCAGTGGGGTGGAGCCATGACGTTCCATCCCCCGGAGCTGAAAACGGGACACATGGGTCCCCTACAGCCTACAGGGCACCTGAAGTTAGCGGCTCCATGCCCCCTGCATCGCCTGCAGCTCCAGGGGGCTGACCACTAACGCACCGTGTCACCTTTGCCGGGCCAGTCCCCGTCTCTCTCCAGCAATCAACTGCCAAACCTCCAAGGGAGAGCATCGCCAACTCTCCTCACGCACCCTCCTGTCTCCCAATTCTTCCCTCTTTCTCTGTCTTTATCTCTCTCTCTCTCTGCCAGCCAACCTCGCAATGTCGACCATCGCTTCCCCCCGCGAACCTCCGCGGCGCACGCCAAACTCCTCCACCCGCCCGTCCCTCGAAATCTCCCGGTCCGCCGTCGCCTCGCCGGTCCTCGGCCAGTCCGCCGCCTCCTTCTCATCCGCCTCCTCATCCGCCGCCGCCGCCGCCGCCTCCGGCCCCTCCCAGCAAGCGCCAGTCCCCAAACGTGCCAACCGCGTCGCCCTCCGCGAGTACTACAACCTGCGGGCCTCGGCGCCCCGCATTGACCTGCCGGACTCTGAGGTGCCGCCCAGCGAGATCGACGCCCTCGAGTTTGACGCCGACGACTACGTCGCCAAGGTCGCTGCGCGGAGCAGCCTGGAGGAGCTGCTGCGCCTGTACACGCGGGTTGTGGGCGAAGTGCGTGCGTTGGATGCTGAGAAGAAGGCCCTCGTGTACGATAACTACAGCAAGTTGATCACAGCGACAGAGACGATTCGCAAGGTACGCCCGACTCTTTACATGCCATGATGACCCCGCCACAAGCTGACGGAGACGTTCTCTTCACAGATGAGAGCAAACATGGACCCCCTAAACCCCATGGCCTCAACACTGGACCCCGCCATCGCCCAGATCTACTCCCAAGCCTCCTCCATCCGCGAAGCCCTCCGCGCCTCGGTCCCTCCCCCCGACTCCGACGACGGAAAGAAGCGCGAGACGGAGCTACGCCGGCAGCGCACCCGAGAGCTGGCCGCCGAGGTACTAGGCACGCCGGAGCGGCTACGGAGCCTGGTCAAAGAGGGCAAGGTCGAGCAGGCGCGTAGACAATGGGAAATGCCACGGCGGTTGCTGCTGGTGTGGAAAGAGAAGGGCGTGGGCGGGGCGGATGTCGATGAGTGTCTAGAAGAGGGCGATGAGGTGCTGAGACAGGATGAAAGTAGGAGAAGCGGCGTGAGCGAACGATCGTCCAAAGATGGACGAGTATCAAAGGATGGGCGAGCATCAAGGGACGGACGAGTATCCAAGGACGGACGGTAATGCACAAACACACATAGATACCCAATGCTTGCCAGCGCTCTCCTTTTATTCCCTGTCCACCAAGGGAACCCAACCTCAACTTCAAGGCATGGCCTCTACATCATGACATGCTGCTCAAGCTACAGCTCCTGGACGTCTAGGATCGTAAACGGATCCTTGTCGTGCTCGCTCAGGACCACCTCAGCATCCGGTACACTCGCCCTCAGCTGCTCCTCCAGCTTGGGCTTCAGCACCTCCTTCAGGTAGCCGCGTTCCGAGTTGCTGTGGAAGACCTGCACCAGCGTGCGGCCCTGCTGGATCGCCCGCAGCGCCGAGTGGTGGCTCGTCTCGCCCGTAACCAGCAGGTCTACGTCGGCGTTCTTGAGGATGTCGTAGCCGCTGCCGGCACACACGCCGAAGCTCTTGACCTTGGCCGTCTTGACGTCGGCACCAATGGGGCTGGCGACCATGACATGTCGTAGACCACCGAGCTTGTCGGCCAGCCGCAGAATGACCTCGCGCAGGGATACGGCCTGCTCGAAGCGTCCGATGGCGCCATACCCGGCGGGAGAGTGCGAGGCCGGCGCAGTGCTGCACGGAACGGCGACAGAGCGCTCGCTGGTGTGCGGGCCGGAGACGATGTCGGCCAGCCAGGTGTTGAGACCGTCGGGGGCAGCGTCAACGGCCGTGTGAGGGCAGTAGACAGCGATTCCAGCCTTGGCAAGGTGCAAGAGGGTGGCTTGCTGGGGGTCTTTGTTGGTGATGGACTTGAGGCCGCTGAAGATGAAGGGATCTAAACGGTGAGTGTTAGATGGCGTAATTCCATGCTCGGGGTCACGATGAAGCCTTACGGTAGCTGACGATGACGCTGACGCCCTGGCCAATGGCATCTACAGCGACCTGGAAGGTCAGGTCGTTGGTTACCAGAACCCTGGGTTTGTTCTTGCGAGAATCTATGTCTGAGTTGCCCAGCAGCAGACCGACATTGTCCCACGATCTGTCAGCCAGTTCTTCGGGATACCTGCTGCCTGTTAGTATGACATACTAGCTTCCCAATATTGGTGCAATGAAAGTAAGAGGCAATGCCTACAGCTTCTGCATCGATTCCACAACGACCTTGGTAAAGGCCGAGGACTCGACCTGCCAAGCTCCCCAGGCTCCGACGTCAGGCATGCTGGTGGTTGGTGGGTGTGAATCTGTCTTTGACGAGGCACCCGGGCGAGGGCGACAGGATGAACAAGGTCTTCTGGGAAGATTGGCGTGGGTTTGAGGCGCGATGAAGGGCGTCGTTGTCCGAGTCGAGCAGATGGTTCCTCTCAATCTCGCGGATGAACGTGCAAGCAGACTTCGGTTCCTTCGCCAAGCACCGCCCTGCATGTCAGGGAGAAAACTGGAGTTTGATTGGTATGAAGCGGTTGCTTGTAAGTTGGCCGTTGTACGAATAGACTACCTTGTAGATGAAGCTCCGTGGCTGAAAGCTTAAGCTTCCTCCACTGAGGTGCAATTGAAAAGAGCCCATGAGCTCATACCGTGCCAATTGCGCACATCATCGCACTGTCTTGCTCTCCCACCCGTTACCAACATTGCGCTTGCCCCACGGTTGATATCTAATCAATCTCATCGTTGCCCTTTTGCCAACCCAAACTCTCCTTCTTCGAACCCTCCGCCGAACGCCTTCACCCGCTCGCTCTCGCCCTCGCCCTCGCCCTCGAAAAACCCCAGCCGCCATGGCGCAAATCACCGACGAGAGCATGCGCGAGGCCATCACCGAGCGCCTCCAGGCCGTCCACGTCGACGTCACCGACATGTCCGGTAGGTTTCTCTCGCCCACCACCCCGCCATGCTACCCCTCCAAAAACCACCACGGCGCACCCTAGGACGAAGGACACGAGAACCGGAAAAGCCAAACTAACGCAACACTTCCCCATACACAGGTGGCTGCGGCCAGGCCTTCACCTCACTCATCGTCTCGCCCCAGTTCCAGGGCCTCAACTCGCTCAAGCGCCACCGCCTCGTCAACGCCGCCCTCAAGGACGAGATCGCCGGCATCCACGCCTGGACCGCAAAGTGTCAGACCCCCGCCGAGTACGAGCGCGACAAGGCCAAGGCCGCGGCACCCTCTGAGTCGGCAGACGTGGCGATGGCATGAGATCTGTGGCGGTAGCACAGACGGTGCGACGACGACGACGACGACGACGACGACGACAAGAGACGTACCGAGGGACAGGCCCGGAAAGGACGAGAAAAATGATGGCAAGACAGCGGGGCGTCTTACGGACCAAGAATGGAAGCGATGGGGCAATCGAGATATCCGTACAGAAATGGCAATGGACAGACAGTCAGACAGACAGACATGCCGCGGTACACAGGGAGAGCAGGGGCACACTTGAGGCTTGGGAATTAGAGGGTCTTTATTTTGGCGAGCGTTAACTCAGAAAAAGGGTTTTGGGTGGTCATCATCTCTTTGCGCCTCTGTGGCTGTGGCCGTAGCCATTTGTCAACCGTGTTTTCCCACCAGCGAATCTCCGTACTCCGTGTAAGCAGAAACCCCCTGGGGCTTCTTCCGCGCGGCGCATCTAGAACAGGCCCAGCAAATCGTCGCTATCCTTCTTCGGTTGCTGAGGAGCTGCCCCGCCTTGTGCTTGCTGGAGCTGCATCGCCGCCGGCAACGGCTCGCTCGACGAGCCTCCAAAGTTCATCCCCTCGAATCCGTTCATCAAGTCGTTCATGCCACCGCCAGGAGCAGCGGCCAAGGCCGGAACAGCGGCACCTCCGGCCGGTGCTACCGGCGCGTCGAACATGCTCATCATATCGGCCATGGCACCCGAGGAACCACCGGCCGCGGGGCTCGCCACACGGTCAGGTGTTGCAGAGGCACTGTTTTGCTCCTGCGACGCGGGCACGGCGCCGTCGAAGTCGATGTCGAGGAGGTTCTCGATGTTGTTCTGCGATGCGTCGCCAGATCCATTGGCAGCAGACACGGATGCGGCAATTGGGTTTTCTTCGGCGTTTTGCCGTTGCTCCTGGATCGCGGCGCGTTGGATCTCGTCGGCACCGAACCGACCCTTGCCGACAAACGACTCCGGAGGCTTGTGGTAGACCGAGGCTAGAGTCGAGAGCTCCGTGAGGAGCTGCTCAAGCAATGCAGGCGGTAGGCTGGTCATGGTGGTAGAGATGGTGGGCTTTTGAGACAACACAATGCTCTGCAAACATCAAATTAGCGGTCTGCTTCAACATATCTTACGGGCTATCATACCTTGGCGACCTCTGGGTCCGTAGATAGCAGACGCCAGTAAACGTACGCCCTGTCACGGATATCTGGGTTGTCGTTCTCTGCCGTCGCTGCTTGGAGCACTTTTTGCACAAGCCCCTGACTGCTTCCCGGCTTCTTCAAGAACAGCTTCACCACGGCTGTCAATATTTGCAGTTGAGTCTAGATTGTATGTCAGTCGGTGCAGGGTTTCGAGGTGTTTGAGATGAAACCAACCTGAGTGAATTCCTCCATGAAGCTCTCAACGAAGCTCTCCAAAATCTCATCTGCGTTGCTGATCTTCTCGGCATACTCACCCACGATCCAGATGAGTGACCCACGAGCGGTGGGCTCATCCAGTTCGTCGATATACTGGCAGAGAGTAGGGATCACTCCTTCGTAGCCAGGGTACTTGCGCAGAATGTCCTTGATAACGACAACGACCTCCTGAACAACGTAGTTGACCTTGGTCGAGATCAGGTCTTCGAGGGCTCGGACACACTTCTCACTGGCGCTCTCGATCTTGATGGCCACTTGGCCAATGGCCTTGACAGCTCTCTTGACGAAATCCATGTCCACTTCCAGGGCGTACTCCTTCAGCTCGGCGAGGAGCTGCTCGTAGTTGCTCTCGTTTGCTATTCTCACCATGATTTCTAGCTTTTGGAGCTTCACGTACGGAGGGTCGGTGTATTTGCAGAAGAAGACTCGCATCTCCTTGCTAAGGATGTCGGGCTTGGCTTGGAGGAGAAGATCAATGTTTCGCAGGGCGACGTATTGAACCTCGGGTTGCGATGCAACTAGAGTAACTGCGGCACGGGTCAGTTATGGACAGCCAGGCACCAAGATTCTCGTGTACGTACCTAGGGGAGGGGCCATCTTCTTGAGATATGACCTCACGAGCTCGGGACCGACAGCATTCATGTGGATAAAGACAACCTTGACGGCAGCGAGGACGACGCTAGGGTTGACGTGCTGGAACTGGGGCGCTACTCGCTCGCAGATGTGCTCCGACTCCTTCAAGTCCGCAGTCTGGTAGTTGGCCAGAGTCGTCAGGATCGTAACTCGGCCCCACTCGGTACACTCATTGAGAGCCATAAGCAGCTTCTTCAGCGTCATGGGCGTGATGATGAGTGCCCTCGTCTCCGGGGCCGTCTCGGTGATCTCCGAAAGCGCCTGCACCGAGTTTGCGACGACCATGGGGTTGGGGTCGCCAATGAGCTCCTGAAGCATCTCGAGGAAGCCATTCTCCATGCACATAGTCGGGTTAAGATCGAATAGCTTGGCGACGCAAATGGCAGCGGTCTTGCGCACGTATGGCGACTCGTCTCGTAACGTCTTCCTCAGGGGCTCTTCCATGTAGTCGACCATCTTATCCACCCTAATGCAGCCCATGGTTCGGATCGCCAAAGCTCGTATCAGCGGGTTGGGGTCTTCTGAATCTTGGACGAAGGTGTTGACGGCGAGAATACATAGGTCGGGGTGCGACTTGGCATAGTTCCTAGACGGCTGGGTCAGTCACGATGTCCTGTTGTCCTTCCAGCGGAAGACTAGATGCGGCGACGTAGCCCGTCAAGAGCCAAGCAACCTGCCAGATCCACATACATGAGGTAGAGATAAACGAGCTTCTTCTGGTCGAGGTCGGCCGTTGCAATGTTCTTGAGGACGTCGGGGAACAGAGCAGACACATCCTTGCCCAGCGTCATGGCCATGATGGTCTTCTGGATCGACTCCTTGCGCTCGTACGCATACTGGGAGACAAGGCCGGCGCGCAGCTCAAAGGTCTCGCCCTTGCGAGGCACGGCGAAGGCGCCGCGAATGCGATTTACCGCCATCGTCGAGGATCGTTGGGATGTAGGAGGAGGAGGGGCACGTGAAGTTGTTGCAGCAGTAAGCTGGTTGGAGGGGAGCTGGAGGGGAGAGTCGAAGAGAGCGGTGACGACGGCCGAGGCGGGTGTCTCTAGATGGTGAACACGGAGAGTGTCTCAAGCGCGAGAGACCGCATCCGCCAACAGAGCAGTTGAAATTCGGGGATGCGTCGTGGGTAAGCTGCGTGGTGGCAAGGAGGGAGTGTTGTAAGGAGTAAGGCGGACGTAGCGGCGCTGAAGATGCCAAGGCCACGAGGATATGTCTGGGCTCTGGAGGTCAGGTTCTAGGCGGCCACCAGTTCCACTACTGTTCAGTGTCGTGGCGGGCGCCTGGCTGCCCCTAACCTTAAATTCCCGCCTGATTGCCGCTTCAGTGCAGCGTGGCTTCAATCGCTAACAATTTTTGGGCCCAGGTCTCCATATTCCTCAGCTTAGTCACCATTACGTCTACACTTCCATCTCTATCTCGAACATCAACCATCTAACAGCATCAACGGACTGTCAGTGTTATTTGTTTCTCGACCAACTGGTTCCACGCCAAGATATTGACTGGGTTGGTGGAGGCATTTGATTAGGGAGATTACAGTGGTCAATCAAAGGGGCGTTCGAGTACTGGGACGTCTAGACCTGAGTCTTTCACTTCATCCTGGCCCAAAATGGTAAGGACTTGTTCCTCTGACATCCGTCCTCTTCGATCGAGACTGACATTCAACTTAGGCAAGTTTACCAAACCTCCGCCGCCTCTTCATTGAGTCCCGGACGGATGATGAGGAGCGAGAAGTATCTCGAAGAGCGGTATGCATGGCCACTTCTATTTTTGCTGTCAGCCCAAAGCATGCTAACACTAGGCAGTTCTACAACGCCGTGCTATTTATGGGATCCATCGCCGTTTTCAGTCTGATCGCTCAGAAGCTCAACGCTGGCAAATGAGCTGTTGTGTCATACCGTGCTGTACTTGTAATTGCATTAGGGGAGTCTGGCGCCATAGCTTTATGCAAAGAATCGGCGTCTTCTGATGGGCACTGTTCATTATTCTTCCTCTTCTACGTCCTGCTCTCCCGCTTCGCCCTGCCCTTCCTGCGTCTTTGCCGCTGTGGCGTCCTGTTTCCTCCAGAGGCCAGCCAAGAAATCATTCGTACTGGCCTCGTCTATCCCCTTGTCTTCCCTTTTCTTCATGAACCTAGGGAATCTTAAGCTCAGTCCCCTCTCATCGCTGACCAGCCCAATCGCGGCCGTATATGTCGGGCTCAGCGTGATGTCGGCAAACGCCATCTCCCAAACCTCCTGCGGCTCGAACCATACATCCGGACTGGGGCCTGAATATTCCACAAAATTTGGTTTCTGTGACCGCGTATTCTTTGGCTCCCCACTCTCCTTTCCGTCGTCATAAAACTCCTTGTTGGCTTTGTAAAAGGTATCAGTGAAGCCGGATATGCATTTGCACACTGCCTCGAGTGATCCGGTCTCCTCGTTTCGGACCGCGAGGAGAATAGGCGACCACCACTTTGCCTTGCGGCCCGAGCCATGCCAAGCGGCTATGGGTATCAGGTCGAGTGTGTCAAAGCTAGAGTTGTAATCCTTCTTGACTTTAAGCCACGAGTCAAGTCGCTTGTCTGGCTCGTATGTGGCTAGCAAAGGTTTTCGTCTTGACTTAGCCTTCCCGTCTTCCTCAGCCGCCGACTTGGCCTTTCCTTTGCCTTTAGTTTTGGACTTTGGTAAAATGATCTTCTCTTTGTCTTCGGGTGTCTCCTCTTCCGGGTCTGCAATTAATGGTAGAGCCGGCAGGTTATCCAATATTTTCACCATCAGACCCTCGCATTTGCCCTCAGTCGCGGACTTGAAGAATTCCAACACCGCCTCCGAGTCCCCAGAGGTAGCGTCAACACTCTTCACCCATGTGAAGTGATTGGGGATCTCCGTGAAGAGTGATCGCAGCAGCTCTCGTCGTTCACGGAATGGGCGATCGAGGAGAGGCTGTCCATTCAGATACATGAGATCGAATGAGAAGAGGCATACGTTGATTGTGATGCTGCCAATGTCGACATCCTTCCTAGCACGGTTTGTCAATGTCTGAAAGTTCTTCAGTTCCCCGGTAGCTCGATCAACAGCGACCACTTCGCCTTCCATTATAAAGCTTTCAACCCCTTCTCCCCGGATCTTTGGTATTAGCTCAACAAGATCAGGGTATTTTTCGGTCATCAACTCGAGATGTCTAGAGAAGATGGACACTTTGCCCCGCTCGTCACAGTGTATCTGGGCTCTTTGTCCATCATACTTGTACTCGCAAGCGAAATCCCTTCCCTGAAGCTTGGTGAGCATCTCAGATAAATCCCGTGTGATGCTTCCAAGCATTGGACGTAGAGGAACATGGACAGTGATGCCGCATCGAACTAATAATTCATCCGAGATGCCGATTTCCAGAAGCACGGGCACCAAGTCACTGTAGTTAGGTCGCTTGGCGAAGCATGACTTGACGATTTCCTCGCCTCTAGCCCAAATCTCAGCCAATTCCTCTTTCTTCAGCTTGGACAGCTCAGAAGTAGATCTCAGGGGGAAATCTGTGCCTGGAGGCCGCGACAGAAGAAAGGCCCTGGACAAGGCAATCAGCATGGTCGTCTTCACAGCCCCAATACGAAGCTAGACTGACGTTAGCAAATATAAATTTATGCATCTTCCTGTGACATCTTACATGCTGACACAGAGTTCGTACGACGAACCGGCTTTCTTCCCCGCCCCGGGCGTCCTGGAGCAGCCGATCTACGAGCCTCTGTTTGGCTTCCCCGCTCCCCTGCCCTTGACTATTGGCGATTTTAACCAAAGACTGATATACTCCTTTGATAGTCAGAGGTTTTGGCTTTCTCAGGGTAAAGCTCTGCTTCTTCTTGGCCTCGAAAGCTACATCTCCAGCATCTCCATATTTGTCATAAATGGCTTTGAGTGACCGGTTGTCAAGACCACACACATTTCTTAGGGCTTTCGAGATTGCAGAGCCACCCAATCCGAGTTCCATGGATATATAAGGCGGCGATATTGAGTTCGTCGCTAACCAGACCTGAGAGAATGAGATATGGTTTCAAACGGACAGCTGGGCACCTACCGCAGGCAATAGACTTGACGGGTCCCCTTCGATCAGGACCCTTAGACAATTCACCAGGGTATCCACAATCTTTATACGGCTTGTAGTCCCACTGACCAGCACAAAGCACCTGATGAGGAGGGCATACGAGGCGTCTCCACCCTCTGACGTCCAGTGTTCGTGTAACTGGGACAAGTACTGTGAGGGCTGAAACGTGAGGGGCGATTCATCCAACGGTATTGATGTCGAAGTTGTGTCTTCAGACATGCCAGCTGATTGGAGACCGAGGGTGGCCTTGGACCTGTCCTTGGTTGGGCTTGGTTTCGCGAGCGACGATGGAAGAACAAATGTATGGTTTTGCTCGGGATTTTGAGAGGTTTCTTTGGTTAGAGTTGATTCGATCACTTCGGGTTCGCTAGGGGTAGTTTGACTCTTTGGTTGGGCTGCTTCCCTCTCCTCCTGATCCCACTCTGCCTGAAGCTTACGGGCGAGCTCCTCGTCGGTCATCTCGGCTGTGGCATTGCTCGACGCCGTACCCGCCTGGCTGCTATTCTCAGACCCATTTTGTCTCTGTTTGAGAAGAAATACTCCAATCCTCTTGAATTGGATCCAGCCGCTTTGCTACTGCTGCTGTTCAGCTTCCGCTTCTTGGAGGGACTGGGCATTGTCGCAGCTGGAGGTGCTTCAAGGCTTCGATTTCATTCATCAAAGACGAACCCGGTCTCTGTCAGCCGGGAAGGATTTAGAATCATTCGTGGATATGAGAGGATAGGTAGACACGCCGGCTTCACAGCCACCCAACCGTGAGCGCGACCGGGGAGCTCGATGACGACGGTAGACGCGGGTGCACGTGACGTCCGCACAACCACCCTAAGCCGAAATCCCCAGCCCCTCAACGACGCGCTAATCCCGTTGTGGACGCACAAGCGACTCGCTCACACAACCCGTCGAATTCTTCCTCTGCCCCACTGTCGCGAACCTCCCTCCCTCATAACCTCAAATCATCCTCTGTCCTCCCGACACCATGAACGGCGAAGACCCGCCTGAGAGGCCCGAGGGCATCACTGCCATCATCAACGGCCTGGAACGGTACAACCCCGAGGCCGTCAGCCACCTCGAGTCCTACCTCCAGGAGCAATGCGAGCAGAAGTACACTGACTGCAACGCCAACCGCACGCTGTTGAAGCTGTGAGTTTCTCCTCTCTCCTCTCCCCTCTCATCTCACCACTCTGCTCTGGCGATCTCCTTCGCCGATGTATCTTCCCCTGGGCTTCAATGATGAAAACATGTCAACTTTCTACCTAATCGTGGCCAAGCCACATGAAGGGAAAAATGTTTTAATTAGACTCTGACAAGCCCATCCACCTCCTTTTCAACCTCCTACTTCCCCTTCGCGGACCGAGGCTGACCCAAATCTCCCTCACCCAGGTACCAGCTCAACCCCGACCGGATTAAGGATGAGATCGTCACCAACATCCTAGTCAAGGCCATGGCCGAGTTCCCTTCATCACAATTCTCTCTCGCCCTTCATCTCATTAACCCCTCTGCCGCAAATGGCGAGCTCCACGAGGCCGTCGGCAAGCTCCGCGCTCTCAACGGCCAGCTCGAGGGTGCCCAATACGCCGGCTTCTGGGCCGACATTGACGGTGACGATCTCTGTGCCGATCTTATTGCCGATATTGTCGGCTTTGAGGACGTAGTCCGTCACCGTATCGCCCTACTGGTCTCTCAGTCCTTCCGTGAGATCCAGCTCAGCCACCTTGAGTCATGGCTTGGCCTGAACGAGGAGGCCACCAAGACGTTCATCACCGAGGTCTGCGGCTGGACTGTTGACGGTGAGAGCAACGTCAAGATTCCCTCCAACCCCGAGAACGAGGCCAAGAAGTCCGAGATCCGGGAGGATGTGAACGTCGAGCAGTTCTCAAGAGTGCTCCGACGTGCTTGGGAGGAGACGGCGTAGAAACTTGACAGAGGATCAAGGGGTTTTGTTGCTTCCCATCAGTGGGACATGCCATGACGATTCATGAAGCGGAAGGGATAGCATGGTAGCATGGAAGGGGTATAAAATCCAGGCGTTAATAGGACATGTCATTGAAGAGCAATCCAGAGGATCTAGATATGATATAGAACTTTGTGATTTGTGGGATTACCCATGCTTGAGGTTCTCATTTGCCAAACAACGGGTCATCGTGTATGATCTTTTTCCTTTTCCTTTTCCTGTCTGCCTTTATTTCGGCTTCTGCCTTTTGCCTCTACCTTTTGCCAATATCATGCACCCATCGTATTCACAAACAACCCTATCTACTTCCCCTTCGTCAGCTCTTCCCACTGAACACCGGCCCACTCCTCGAGATACCCAACCTTCCCCAGCTCCGTACCACGCGGCGAGCAATCCTTCTCGCACACGCCCACGAGAATGGTCCCCCACTCCATGCCGTCGAGGCTCAGGTCATCGGCCTCGAGCTCAAAGATGGCGTTGGGCGTCAGCTGGACCTCGAACACCCTCCTGGCACCGCAGGCGGCGCACCGCGGGATGGCGCCCTTGCTGACGGCCTTGCCGACCTTGTCCGTCTTGGAGTACAACAGCGGCGTGCCGGCGAACTCGTAGCGGATGACCTGCTCCGGGTTCTGGGCCAGCCGGTCGGCGAACTTCTGGAAGGTGCCGTCCATGGCGGACTCGAAGGCCTCGCGGTCCAGGATCGACGGCTCGGGGGCGTCGGCGGCCTCGATGCGGGCGTTGTCGGGCACCTTGCTGGGCGTGTTGTCGAGCGTCTCGAAGTCGGCGTCGGCGAGGTACAGCGTCGGGTAGGCGTCGGGTTGCGTCTCGGGCCAGGGCTCGGCCGGCGGCGGCGGGACGGCGGGAGGGGCGTTGATGGAGAGCGTCTCGGCGAATGTTTTCGGGAGCGCGGCCACGGCTACGTTGGAAACTGAGGCGGCGGCGGGCTTGGCGGCGGGTTGCGAGGAGAAGGGGTTTGATGAAGCGCCGGCGCTGAAGGGATTGCTGGCGCTGCTGGACGAGCTGAACGGGTTGGCGTTGCCAGAGAACGGGTTCGCTCCTCCGCCGAGAGGCTTTGAGCCGAAGAGCGTCTCGCCCAGGCCCGGCCCGTCGTTCTTGGGCGCCGGCTGCTCTTCCACCTTGTCCTGGTTGGTGTCGTCCTGCTTGGGCGCCTCCTCCTTCCACACCCTCACGCCTCGCAGCGCGCGGATGCTGCCCTCTCTGCGCCGACACGTCTGGCGCCGGCACGCAAAGACATATATCCGTCGGTCATGCTCGGGGAATCGCTCGGGGAGTTCGCCGTTGACCTGCAGCAGCAGGACCATCAGATCTTTGCAGACCTTGCATCTAGCATAGGCGGCACTCGGTGCGTCCTCAGGGTCCAGCCAGTCCTACCCAACGGTGTTAGCAACCGCACTTAACTCAGGATTCCAGAACAGAAACGTACGGGACGACCTCCAAGACGGCTAATGGTGTCTTCGTCTGCCTCCTTAGAAGCATATCCCAAGAGGACCTTCGTCTCCTCAAACTCCCCGTCCGAGGAATCGGATTCGTAAGAAGCCATGGTCGCGTCGAGGTCTAGGGTTGCTGAAAGTGATGGTGGGGTCAAGATTTTTTTTCGTTGGAGTTGACGTTGATGCGGGGCTTAGCGCAGCGATAAGGAAATATGGACAACAATCAAACTGGTGGCATTAGCATTGTCGGCCACGACCAAGAAATCAAAGTGAAAATTCGGGCATGGAAGGATTGTTCATTTCTTTTAGAAAAATTGGTATACATTGTAACCGGTTTGATTACCGCCAGTATCCTTTTTGTCTACCATCGTTCTAAAGTGGTGTCGGATCTCGGGTCCAACTTCAACTAGACTCCCGCCCCGGCGACGACGACAACGGCGCCGATTCCCCGAAGCCCAAGAACGAACTCACCCTCTTTATATGTCCATTTACATGTGATCATTAGGCCCGTCCATCCCCGGTCCCGGTCCACCTGCTCTGCCCATCTGTCGAGCCTTCAACAACTCGTCGCACAGAAGCAGGTTGGACGCGATGCTGGAGCTAGACGCGACGCAGTTTCGCAATACTCGGAACGAGTCGTAAACACCCATCAGCTCGGGATCCATGGGCTCACCCGTCTCCAGGTCCAAGCCAACCACGTTTCCTTCACGGTTCTCATCCTGCAGGGCAGCAACTATCATCATGTTAGTTTTCCTCCTGCAAATGTATTCAGAGACCACTTACGAGCATCCTGAACGTCGAGACCGGCGTTGGCAGCCAGAGTCTTGGGAATAATGAGCAGAGCGTCGGCGAAAGCCTCCACACCCCACTTCGCCTTGCCCTTGACCGTCTTGGAGAAGGCATCGCTCTTCAGGTGGGCAGCACACGCAACCTGGAACGCGCCAGCGCCGGGCACTACGCTCTTATCCACAATCATGTTGTAGACACTGCGAAGACCGTCTCGCACTGCGTCGGTTACCTGGGCAATGGTGTGCGAGTTGGGGCCCTTGATCATCAGCGTGACCGACTTGGGGTCCTTGACCTCCTCGACGAAGGTGAACTTCTCCTCGCCCAGAGTCTGCTCGTAGACGAGACCAGCCCAGCCCAGAGACTCCTCCGACAGGTCGTCGACGCTGTTTTGCGCAGTACCGCCGCAAACCAGCTGGAGTCGCTCCATGTTTCTCCGCTTGGCTCGTCGAAGAGCCAGGATGCCGTTCTTGGCAAGGACGTCGAGTGACAGGGGATCGATACCCTTCTGGTTGATGACGACAAAGTTCTTGGTGCCATCAGTGCCGCACAGCTCCTGCTTCAACTCGACAATCTTCTTTAGCTTAGCATCGACGAACCGGCGCTCGCTCTCGACGAGCTTATCGCGTTGCTCGGCGCTCGAGTAGAAGAAGCTGGAGTTGATCTCGGACTTCTCGTACTCCAGGCTGACGTTGAGGGTCAGGATGAAGCAGTTCTCGAGTCGCTTGGGCATGTCGGGGTGTCGGGCACCGTGATCCAACGCCAGGCCTCGGATGAGCTTGGTGTCGGCGGCTGTCCGGTGCTGCATCTTCATGATCTCCACCATGTGCAAGTCGGGCTTCGCGGGAGCCTGGTAAATGGCCAAGACGGCATCGACAATGTCGGGGGTCAGGTTGTTAGCCAGGGTCGAGTTGAGCTTGGTGGTGAGCGACGTTCGGGCGACGTTGAGGAGGAGTTCTCGGTCAACGTCCTTGGCGAGCTTGAAGGAGTCGAGGAACTATGACAGTGAGCGGGAGCCTCTAGATATTGCCACTGCAGGACTCACCTTCAGGGACTCGATCTTGGCAAGCTCAAAGCCATCCGTGATGATTCGGGGGTGCAGTCCCTCGGAGATGTATCGGTCGGCCTGCTTCAGCAGCTCGCCCACCAGCATCACCACCGAGGTGGTTCCGTCGCCGCAAATGTCGTCCTGCGCAGTCGCTGCTCGGGCAATCATGACGGCGGTCGGGTTCTGTATTTGCATCTCTCGCAGAAGGACGTTGCCGTCCTTGGTCAACTTGATCTAGCGGGGAACCGTCAGTAAGGGGGCGGGCTGAGGGGCAGATAGAGAGGTGGCGGTACCTGTCCCGCACCGTCGACGAGCCTGGGAGAAAGTCAGCGAGGCAATAGCGGATGGTGTGTGCGAGGCTCACATCTTGATGGTGCCGCGGGGGCCCAGGTTGGACTTGAGGACATCCTGCAGGCCTTCACCGGCACTGATATTGACCTTCAGAGCTTCACCCCTCCGCTGCGACGCAGTAAGTGGTTAGTTACGTGGCGGCCAGGCAGCATTTCGAGCGGCAGGACGGGGCAACGTACTCGGGACTCGGCCTTGGGGTTGAGAAGTTGCGCGGCCGACATGACTGAGAATTCTGTGTTCGGTGCGCGGGGGTATGTCGAGGTTGAGTCGAGGTTGAGAGTGGGAGTTGGATCGCGATTTCGTAATCCCACAAGCTCGCACCAGCTGTGGAATAGGCAATAGCGGGCTGGCACTGGACTTTTTTTCTGCCCCTCTACAAGGTGAGGGCGGTGTAGGCTGCCACCTCGGTGAGCCCCTCGGTCAGGTGCCAATCAGGGCGAGCTAGACTCCCTAGGATACTTGGTCGAACCTACTGGATGTCCATCTTTCGGCAGATAGAGCTCGATGCTGCCGCCGATAGCTGCGATGATAAAGCCTCCAACGTATTGACCGACGCATATCCCTTGTGAACTTGATGGTACTGACAGTCCATATCCAAACCTGCAATAGCTCCCTTTGTCTTCTTACATAGTTAATATACATGCCTCTCATACCGCCCTATAGCCGGTGCATTACTACTCCGTGCAGACAGTACAAGACAGCCTCCATCTGACAATCTGGAACCTGAATCCATATCAAAGAAGGCTCGGTATAAGTTCGCTCGAGAGATTTACAGTGTGTGCTGTAGTACAGAGATGCCAGCATATAGTATCTTGGGCCTGTTTGAGCCGCTTGAGATGTGGCTCTGGAAGTCGGCTGAGAAGGAGTGAAACGAAGAATTACACTTGTTCAGGCCGTGCTTTTCATTTCATCCATCCTATCTTATTTTCTCTTCCCCGGTGACTTTTGGCCATTTCTCATATTTCCAAAGAAAGAAATCCGTTGCCGCGTTGTTCATGCATCACTTTGTGCACTCCATCCTGTGCTTCTTCCAATCCGCTTTCTGACACGGCCCCGAACAGTACTTGGCCTTCAAACACCCCTGGCACTTCTTCAACGACACGCCATTCACCCCATCGGGCTTGCCACAGTTCTTGCACCGGTCCGTCTCGACGCTCAAGGTCCCCATCTGAGCGACGAGGCCTTGGTCGACAACCTCCTCCACAAAAGGCACCGCGTAGGTCGGGTTGATGGCCACCCTCACAGCATTGGGAGCTGCGTTTTCCCACTCCGGCAGCGTCACAAAGTCTTTAGGTAACCGCCCGTTGCCGCATGAGCACAGGGCTTGCTTGCCGGGCTCGAGGCTGAGCGGAATCGTAGCGTGTTTTTTCTTGTACTCGCAGGCGGGGCCGTGAGACCAAGTCCGGCATCTCTCTGCCAGCGATGGAAGGATCTTCTTCCAGAGCGCCAGCTCCGCGTCATTCACGTTCAGCGTGCAGCACTCGAGGGTTCGGATCAGCAGTAAGAAGGCCTCCATCCTCCCCGACTCGATCAGCTCGGTAGTGAAAGGGATGACCGCGGCATCGAGAACCACCGAGGCACTATCTCCATCCAATCTCAGGGCAGACACAAACACCAGCATATGGATGCCACCCTGTTCGGGATGGTTGATGGAAAACATGCCCGTTTGTCCACCCTGGAGCCCCGACGCGAGCATGAACATGGTGAATATAGACTCCTTGAAGTTCACTCTTGGGTCGCCCGAAAGTCCCGTCTCAGAGTCCGCTTCATCACGCAGTCGCTTCTCTCGGGCGGAAAACTGAAGAGAAGTGAGCGTGGTGAGCCATCTCATCCTATCCTGGCTGTTCTGAGTATCAAGAATCGGAAGCATATCGAGATTAAGATGCGGTGTGTTTAGCGTGTATGGAACACCAGAAGAGAGTGCAGCGGGAAAGATGAAGTCGGCGAGTTCTTCTGAAACCCCTGCTTGAGCTATTGGTGCAATCACCTCGATATAGCCCGAAGTACGAGCAATGCGGGTTTTGCTGCCAGTCTTTGTGACGGGTAGCGGGAATCTGAGAGGGCAGACGAGCTTGTTGTCTCCGAACACAATGTCGATAACGAAAGGGCTTTCCTGGCGCAGCTCAATTGGGACCTTCTCCTTGAGCAGGTCTTTGCCCTTATTCGACGTAATGTCGAGGTGGCCGGTGATAGCGGTGAGCTTCGTCTGGGTGGGAGGGACCTCAGCTATGAGTTTCGTCGTCTTGTCGTCCTTGCCCTTGTTCACAGCGTTGTCAAGATCCTTTACGTTGCCACAGACGATAGGGTACGCTTTCTGCCCAGGCATGTATTTTGTCACAAAGACTGCTGCCCCATCGTTCAAGTTTGTCTCGAAGACGGCCATGTTGAGACCCAGCGTGCTGTGATAGAGCGGCGTGCTTTGCACCGAAGGTAACACCGACACGCCAACGATGGTGTGTTTGGGCTCGACCTGAAGTGCGGAAACGGGCACGTAGAATGAGGCAATGAGGGGCGCGGTACCTGACCACCCGTCCCGGTCCGGCTCGATCGAGACCTGGAAGCTATCCTCATTACGGGAACCCGTTTCCTTGACGTTTCCAAAACTGAGGTGGACATCTCCAAACATGTTGTGCCACTGGTTGGTAGCTTTTGGGCTCGCCCTCAGAGATCCGACAAGACAAGGCGATGAAGCCTTGTGTTCAAAGGAGCCCTGGTATAGACGAGAGATGGCATTCCGAGGAATGACAAGCGTGACTGCAGCGGCTAGGGGAATCGGCTTCCAGGCGTTGAAGGCTCCAAGCTCGGGCTCCTGTTTGATCTGGTTCAAAATCCACCGCTCTGTGTTGACACCGAGAAGATGCAGCTGGATGCAGAAATCCTGCATCTGATTGCTAGCTAGAATCAGACCTGGATCCTGGGCAATTGTGTTGAGAAGTTCAGTACACATGGCTGCCCAGTCGGTCTGTACCCGGTGCATGACCACCTTTAGCAAGGCCGCAAAACTTCCACGGTGAAAGTGTGGATAGACACTGCTCCTCGCAGCGAAAGCAGATGCCTTGGACACATCTTCGCCTTCGAACATACGGCGAAAGAGGGGTACGATAAGCCGTACCAGGGACTTGGCGTCAATGTGCAATTTGCTTCGTCCCCCAGTATGCCCTGAGAACTGATCGTCCCGCTGCCAAGCTAGTCTGCTGCGAAACTGTGACTCGGCCTTTTTCGACTGCATGGCACTCAGGAAGATCTCGTCGACATGCGATTCGCACTTGGCATTCGTCCAGTACTGAACCGGGCTGAAACCTAGCAGAAGCGACACAGTTGGAGCGTCGCCACGGAGGATGTTCTCGAGCGCGTTCTGTTGATGACCCCCACGGTGAATTAACAGCTCCGCGAAGAGGGATGCCCATGGCTTATCATTGAGCAAGGGGCCGGCGGCTAGTAGAATGTTGATGGCTCCAATGTGGTCGCTGAGGTTGGAGGTGTCGATTGCATCAAACGCCGTCGGCCCAGCGCCATTCTTGCCATATGCCCTTTGGTCCAGTCTCAACGGCCTGCTGTCCCAGAGCCTTCTGTACAGGTTTGCACCTGTGCTGCTTTGAAGGCTGTGACAGAAAGTCAACGCATCGGCTACGACGTAGCGGACGACAAGTTTCTTGCCGAATACAAGCCTGAATGCCGAGATCCATTCGCTGAACTGAGTCCTTGCTGCTGCTGCGGCCTTGAAGCCCTTCAAACCCTCCTGCGGTTTCAAAGGTGACGAATCCGCAAGTGGCGCGTATGCTGTTGCAAGGTGATATCCCATGACTGGGTCGCTCCCGTAGTGCAAGATGTTGTCCTCGGAGAGAAGTCCAGCGAGCAAGGGATTTGGTGTCCGAGGTCCTCCCTGGCTAGGTGTCACGGTGCCGTCCTTCCAGTATTGCGCAGAGGCATTGGGCAGCTCGTTCTGAGATTGCAGAGAGAGCGGAGCTGCTGACCGCATGCCCGTGTAGTTGACCCCAGCTTTGCCAAGCATCCGATCCCGATAGTCTCGGGAAGGCTGGACATTCTTCTGGACTTCCTGGAGGTAGCTGTCTTTCTGGGCCTTCTCCGCTGCACCTTTGATGAGTTTCCAGATACGACGGACATCTGTGAGTGTATCAGAGTCGCAGAATTTGATGGCACGACCGTAGACATTGGCGTCCCAATCCTCAAGAGTCTCTGACATGGACAGTAGCTTGGTGGTTTGGTCTAGGACAGCGTTCGCCGCATTGTTGTCCACAAACATGTGGTAGTAGGAATCCCACAAGGTTTCATTGTTGAGCTTTTCTTCTCCATCGAGGATAAACGAGAGCAGGACAGCGTTGCGGGCTGGTTCAGTCAGTATTGATTCAAGCTGCAGTCCAGGGTCGGAGCCTCACCAATGATTCTCTCGTCAACGTCGCAACACGTCACATCAAGCTTTCTCTGCGCTGCGAAAGAGTCAGTATCGCAATGTCAACCAACAGGGTGTGAAGAATACTCACGAAGGCCATTTTCTAAGTACGCCGTATATAGGAGGTTGCGCAGATCGCCACAGCCAAGCGACAGCACAGCTGCGTCCTGGCCGTGAGGAACACATTTCGTTAGGCTGGTTGCCGGAGTGTTTCCAGCAGCATAGAGAAAGCTGGTGCGGTTGGCAACCGTCGGCGTCAGCATGATGCGGGCTAAAAAATCTCACCACACGTAAACAATGGGACAAAAATTATAGAAAGGTTACAGTATTTCTAGAGTGTAGGTTGGTGATGTAAAGGAAGAGGTTTCACGGGCGGTGGGCCTCATCGGATTACTGGTGAAGTAAGGCTGAGTGGCTGGTGCAGAGGCTGGCAAGCCGGTCTGCCACTAACAACCACCATTCGAAACGTGAAGCAGTTAAAAGATCCAGAATGGAGGGGAACACCAGAGCGATAGAAAGATAAAATGGCAAAAAATTGCAGAAGCCACGCATCTCTCGATAATGATGATACATATTTGCAACTTAAAAGCGGAAAAAACCCCCACAGGATTCCCCATGCCCTCATACGAAGAAGATGCAAAGCTGGCTCTCACATGCCGCGGCTGTTTGAGATCCTTCACCCTGACTCTGGAACCTGTTCTCGGCATCCTCCAGCCTTCTGGATGCAGACGGACTACTCGTTCTAAATTGAGTTGCAACTAGACTACCATTCAGCGTCACCAATGTAGGTAGGACTAATAGTGACTAGGAGGAAACCCGGGCACTCGGAGAATGCTGGCCGCTTGTTACTTTCGTTTTCACATCACATTTCAGCAAGTCTTTAGTCGTGGTCAATGAAGCTCCCATTGAATTGTCTACCGAAAAAGCAAAGCATGTCGCAACTCAGGCGGCCCAACAAAAGACGCAGTCCGCATCTAGGCCCGCGCCTTCACTTTGCTTCTAAACCCCAATAACCGTTTCGCCCTTTTCCCCTCCCACCAGATTTATCCAAAATGATGCCCCAAGATCCTCCTATTGTACAAAGCCAGAACCCGCAGATGGAACGAAAAAATGCCATCCAATAGATGGCGAAGTTTGTTGATTACATTGAGGCTTCCCGCGCTGGGAAAACCTCACAATGGACAGAACAAGGACATGAGCGTCGTAAAAGATCCGCGTCGGTGAGATCCGGTTTCCGAGCTACCTCTCCCGAGCAGAAAATGTTGATGAATGAACCAGAATAGTGAAAACAGAGCGAGCCGCTTGATTAAGATACCCCGAGATTGTGTGTGTATGGCGGTGGAAGATGGCAAGAACTTTTGGCGTAACGATACAGATGACAGTAGTTTGAGGGTTCAAGTGCTGCCGAAGAAGACGTCGTCGTTGTTGGTGAACATGCCGACGGCGTTGTCGAACTCTTCGTCAAACTTGCTCATCATGAGCATGCTGGGGTCGCGGTCTAGCTGCACAAGGCCGTCATCGTTGGTGAACTGGAGAAGCATGTCGTCGTCATGATCGCTCATGCCAAGGGGTAGGGTTCCGCTCATGCTGGAGGTGGCAGCCATCAACGCGCTGGTGCCGGAGAGCGAGCTCAGGTCGTCAGTGTTGAGCGAGCTGTTAGGATCCACGTCGAAGAATCGAGCGGGTGGCGGCGATGATGATTGAGACAGCTCGGGGGGAGTGTTGTATTGGCTGGCGACGCTCTTGGCGGGAGATACTGCATTCACGGGGGTTCCGTCCATAATGGCTTCGGGGGAGACGTAGGAGTGGGCGCTGACTGCTGAGGGAGACGAGGCCATGTCGTTAATAGCCGGAACAGCAATGGAGGTCATCGGAGCAGAAGACACCGATGCCAGATTGTGAGTTTGAGTCTGAGCGCTCATTCCCATATCCATCATGTCATCGAGCATGTTGTAGTCGTTTTCAGGCGAGTTGGCAGCAGAGCTGTCGGAGTAGCCTGAGAAGGACGACATGGAGCTGATGGACATGTTCTTCTTGCGGGTTCGCGCCGACTTCTCCATGCGCGAGTCCATGTCGGGGCGGTTCTTCTTCGGCCGACCTCGCTTGACGACTTTCCTGACGATGCCGTCAAAGGCGCCGATGCACATGCCTCGTTGCCGATGCCTGGTGAGCGCATCATGGCGGGCGAAGCTGTTTCCACACTCACAGGGGTAGGGCTTGATTCCGGTGTGGATCTTGGCGTGTCTCTTGAGGTCATGCTGGCGGACGAAGCACTTCTGGCAGGTCGGGCACTGGTACTGGCGGTCGTTGAGATGGGTCTGGACGTGGGACTTGATGTTCTCCTTTCGGCCAAACTTCTTGCCGCAGTCGTCAAACTGGCAAACCCACTTGCCGTCGCCGGCGTCGGGGCCACGGATGTACTGGGAGATTTCTTCCAGGGTGACGCCCGTGTCGGTCTTGGTCTCCTCGATGTTGATGCTGGCGATGCTGGCGGCGCTGGCGATGCTAGCCAGAGACTCTGTACGGCGGTGGGCATTTTCGCGGTGGGGAGAAGATTGTGAGGGATGGGCAGAGAGGGCTTGGGCAGTCAAGGGATAGGGTCTGAGATCGGACTTATTGTCGAAGGCGGTCATGTATTGGGCCATCTGGGAGTTCTCGGGGGAAGTGTGCTGAGACATGTGTTGGTTCATGGCGAGACCATGGGCCTCGACCTGGTCCCGGTCGAAGGTGTTCTCGATCTTCATGAACTCGCTGTTAAAGTTGTTCATGTTCAAATAGTCGGGGGTCTGCAGGGGCAGGCCGTGGTAGGCTTCAGACTCGGGCATCGTGTTGGACCTGGGAGGGCTGGCAGCCAGCGGCTCGGACTGCTTTCGCATATCCTGGAAGATGGTCTGGGCTCGTTGGTTGTTGCCACGGCTCCTCACGGGCTTGATGGTCTCTTCCATCGACTCGTCGTAGCCGTCTTGGAATCTGCTGGGGGGTTCATGCTTCACCAATCGATCCTGGGGAGTTCCCATCGGTGAGGGGGGGTAGTAGTCTGAAAATCCTGTAAGTCTAACGTCTCATAGCACATCTGTTCCCGCTGGCGGCTTACTTTGTGAATTTGTGTTCGGGGGTGTAATTGGTCGTTGGAGCCCTCCATCTCCGAGGGTCTCAAACTTGCTGACTCGGTCTAGGATCCCGTTGCTGACCCTCCGCGAAGTCCTCCGCGTGCTGGATGTGTCACCTTCGGACGCCCACCCTTGCGCGGAAGGACTATCTTGGAAGTTCATAAACGTGGGAGTCGAAAGAGCACTGTCATTGTTAAAAAGATCAAAATCCTTACCTCCCGACATGTTTTCCCCGTATACTGCCTGGCCCTTACCCATCATCACGTTCAGGTCACCACTGTATGGATCGTAAGGGATGTTGTTAGGGTCGAAGCAGGACGGGTCAAACCGTTGTGCCTGAGGAGTTCCATGGGGGAGATCAAGTAGCTCTCACTCCCGCTTGGCGCGAGGGTAGCGTAAGGGTTCTGCTGCGTGCCCGGGCGTGCTTGAATGCGTTGCTGCTGCGCTTCTCGCAGAACATGATGCTGCGAAGAGGTTGCTAATCCTGTGTTGTTAGTAGTCGTACTTACCATAAAGGTCTGCTGCCGTGCGGAAGGTGACGCCGCATTGTGATGACGTCGAATGTCGAGGCTGAGACCGCGGCGATGGCCGGCGGCTTGCCGTTGGGCGGTGTTGGGCAGGTTGGGGATCTTCACGCCCTCAAAGGCAGTCGGCGTCGAGTTTTGACGCCGATGTTGCCGTTGACGGGCATGGAGTCCGGTGGGATTGGACAGCATATTTATTGTCGCAAGGGAGTCCGGAAGGGAATTGTCGGTTTTTTGGTTGTCGAATGGGGAACCTTTGGGTCCGAAACTGGAGGTCGAGAGTGTCAGCATGATCTCGTCTCGTCTTGTCTTCTCTTCGTCTCATCCCGTCCCATCTCGCCCATGTTCGGGATCCATCCTCGTCGACTCCAATTGGGGGGAGCAGTCTCTTACCTCACGCAGCGCAAGCACAGAGCGCCGGGCTAGAGAGAAGTTGTGGTCGTGCTCAGTCGAGGGCGACTTTGCAACTTGTAGAAGGGTTTGTATATGCCTTGTACAGGCGAGAGAGGTGGTTTGGTAGGAAGCTTGATTCGCGGTGAGAGCTCTGAGGATGCGATGCGATATGCAGCTGTTCTTCTTCAGGTGTGGATTTGGTACTAGAGGAAGCGATAGAGAGATCGGGAAGAGTGGGTTCAAAGGCCAGGCTTTGGACGACCTGTTGGGGTACCGTCGTGGTGTAATGGTCGTCGGCCGTGTTGACTTTGTCGCCATAGCAACCGCGCAAACCCATGTAAGCCCATCTAAGGACCCCCGTATCGCACCACGCCGCGGCTAACGAGACCAATTCCAAGACACGGCCGAAAGCCAGTTGCCCTCCTTTCAGGCTTTTTGCTCTTTTCCCGCGGCTGGCAAGCTTTAGGGTCTCTTTTTGCTGCTCCTTGGTGGCCCATGCATCCAGTCGCAATCACCGAACCGCCTCCCTTTTCCTGTCGTGATCCGCCGGCCTCTTCTCACGTAGTATTCGTAGGTTCAGGCTCGCCATCTGTCATGGGCTCGTTCGAGACGTCCAATTCATGCCATCATCATGCCTGCCGTGCAATCATCTCGAGGCGCTGTCCTACCAACGCAGCGCTTACTGAGGCTGCCCCGTGACAGGCAAGAATTCCAGTCATCTTCCTGAGACACAAGCGCCTACCCGTGGCAACGATCAGCTCCGTACCTGATACGATGACGCTCTCGTTTCAGCCGTCGGCCCTCGAGGACGTCCGAGCTACCCTCTGGCGGGAAGCTCGGGGAGGTCTCCATACCAGGCAGGTCAGCCGGCTGGCGACATTAACCAAGGTCCGTGGCGTGCCTTGACCATCCATCCTACCTCGGGGCGAAGTAAGTAGAGTGAGGAGCATTCCAGGACGATTACCGCCTGTCGAGTATGCGGATCGCCACGTTGATCGGTTGTTTTCCCGGGTTAACCAAGCCTGGGGTTCGGGATTATCTCACTGTTTTAACTTCCAAGTCGTTGTCCGCATGCACGACCAAAGCTCCATGACCGTGAACAGACCTTGTAGCAGGGGTAGCTTTGAGGCGTTCTACAAGACGGGACGCACAGCCCATGACTGGACTCGGGCGTTGCTCACCACTCACTAGCTTAACCTTCCTGGGATGGACGGATCACGAATCTTGAAGCCAGGCTTAAACGGGGACGCGAAGCTTGATCTGGGTGTGTTGTACGGATAGACGCCTGACTGTTTTGATCAAAAGCCTGTCATCGTGAGGCTCTGCTCGAATCCGGGTTGATACTCGACAGTGGTTCATCCCATCGTGATGTCGTGCTGCCAACGTCGGAAGGATGCGACACATATCATGCTCTCGTTTGATTATATACACAAACGACTCGCTGCGGCCTACCCTGGGTATGCAGCATGTTGTGCATTTACACTTTCCAGTTTCCAGTTTCCATTTTCCACTTGGTACCCAATGGGACAGTTGGGACAGTTAGGACGAAAGATACAGAAACCAGCAAGCGGTGTGGTGAGCTCTGTTTGCGGTCTCTGACGTGTTCATGCTTCTTCCCTGGCGGCGCAGGTCTTAAGACTTTTGTCCTATCGTTCGTAGAGCTAGTTCATGCAAGGCTAGCACGAGGGCTGTGGCTCCAGTAGCCGTGGTTGCATCGCATTGATCTGAGGAGGTGTCTTTTGTGAAAGAACCGACAAAAAAGGTTACAGGGCTAGACCCTGCCTGTAAACCAGAGAGATGTGTGATGTAAATGGACTCGAGATGGAAGACTTCAGGAGAGCTTCCCACCTCCTGGGCACCAAGCACGAGTCACGAGGCAGCAGCCGTTGCGAGTAAACACGTGCTCGGGTGGTCGGGTGAAGCCGCAAAAAACGGCAACTTGGGTCATTTGGCGCTGTTGTGGGCTAATTCCCCTAGGCACCTTTAGCAGCTGGCACCTTATAAGTTAGGTGGTGTGCGGCACTTCAGGTACCCTCACTCAGTGATCCGGTGATCACTGAACGCAGTCACCGCGACAACGTCCCCCCCAAGAAAAGTGTCAGGGAGCACCCGGGTTTGCCAGGCCACCGTCCCTCCGTCCACCTCCACCTCCACCTCCGCCGACCCGTTCAACATCACCCCATTTCACACGCCCGACAATCATCTCTGTCGCTGCGATTGGCTGGGTGCGCATCTTTTCCACCTCTGCTCTGCAGTCGCAGCCGCTCCGCCCTGGCACAGGTTTCTTTTTGACCTCGACCACCTCCACCAACACCAATTGTCCCTCGCACGCACGTTATCGGTGTCCGACAACCCCAACTCCTCGTTGACCAGCTCTCCCGCCCGCCGCCGCCATGTCCGGCAACACACACAGAGGCACGCCCACCCGTCAGGGCCGCGGTGCTGTTCCCTTCGCCAATAGTCCTGGTGGCTCCGGCATTCCTCGGCCTGTCCTTGACCAGGCACCGCCCGCCGAGGCCAGCTCCTCCGTCAGCGCCAGTCGCCAGAAGCAGTCCAAGCGTGATGAGGTCCGTTGTCTACACTTGCTTCCTTGCGACTACGAGCTCTCTCGCATTGCTCCTGCTGCTTCTGCTCTCCGACCCTGCGTTCTATGCTGACCGACAATCACGACAGGCCATCCGCAGAAAGCTCGAGAATGACCTCTCCAAGAAGAAAAACCTCACAAGCCGAGCTCGACACAGCCGAAAGGCCCCTCCGGGCACCGTTCTCGCCCTGAAGCCCAGCCAGGCTCTCCAGATCAAGCCCAACACTACCGTTTCCGAGGCTGCCCAGCTCATGGCCGCCAAGCGAGAGGACTGCGTCCTTGTCACCGATGACGACGACCGAATCGCAGGTATCTTCACTGCAAAGGATCTTGCCTTCCGGGTTGTCGGTGCCGGACACAAGGCCGCCAATATCACCATTGCCGAAATCATGACCAAGAACCCTCTTTGCGCCCGAACAGACACCAGCGCTACCGACGCCTTGGACTTGATGGTCCGCAAAGGCTTTCGACATTTGCCTGTGATGGACGAGAACCAAGACATTTCTGGTGTGCTGGACATTACCAAGTGCTTCTACGATGCCATGGAGAAGCTCGAGCGTGCCTATTCGTCCTCTCGAAAGCTATACGATGCCCTCGAGGGTGTACAATCCGAACTTGGCTCTACCCAACCCAGCAGATCATCCAGTATGTCGAGGCTCTGCGCAGCAAGATGTCCGGACCGACCTTGGAGACCGTCCTCAACGGCATCCCTCCTGTCACTGTTAGCGTCAGGACCTCAGTCAAGGAAGCTGCTGCTCTCATGAAGGAGAATCGCACAACCGCTGTCCTCGTCCAGGACCAGGGTGCCATTACCGGTATTTTCACCAGCAAGGACGTCGTCCTGCGAGTGATTGCTCCTGGCCTTGACCCAGCCAACTGCAGTGTTGTCCGTGTCATGACGCCCCATCCCGACTTCGCCCCCATGGACATGACCCTCCAGGCTGCTCTCCGCAAGATGCATGGTATTTTCCCTCGACTATCCAACGTTCTGTCCGTGTATCTAATCTTAAATTCCAGATGGTCACTATCTCAACCTCCCTGTCATGAACGACAGTGGCGAGATTGTCGGCATGGTCGACGTTCTCAAGCTTACCTATGCTACTCTGGAGCAGATCAACACCATGTCCAACGCTACTGATGACGAGGGGCCTGCCTGGAACAAGTTTTGGCTATCCCTCGACAACGAGACTGAGTCTATGATGTCCGGAGAGGGCAGTAATATGCACCATACGAACCTTGGCTCGCGTCTCACGTCGCCAGATGTCACCCGGGAGCGCCTCGGCGATAGCGTCGCACCTGGAGACTCGGCGTCGCACATCGGCCTCGAGTCCCCCGCTCGATCCACAATTCCCGAAGGTATTGAGCCGCGACTCCCCGAAGAGCTTCCTTTTGCCTTCAAGTTTAAGGCTCCTTCTGGCCGAGTGCACCGTGTCAAGATTGTTGCCGCGGATGGTATGGAGGCCTTTGTGGCAGCTGTCGCTGCTAAGCTTGGTAGTGAGTCGGACGGCATTGGCGGTATCCCCGTTGTTGAGGATGGCAAGATTACCGGTGCTGGATTCGCCCTCAGCTATGTGGACGACGAGGGAGACTCGGTGTCCATCACAACCAACCAAGACCTGGTCGAGTCCGTCTTGCTGGCTCGCCAAATGCATCATGACAAGGTAGATCTGTACGTACACGACCCTGAGAAGTCGCCGGCGGTACAGGCCTCTATCGAGGTCAATGCCCTGCCAACGCCTTCGTTATCAGCTGGGTCAGGTCTCCGTGAGCGACGCAAGTGGTGGCCAGATGAGGATGAGGATGACGAGGACGACGATGAAGAGGACGAAGACGATGAGGAAGACGAAGCGGCGTCCACAGTGCGAAGGCCACGCCGAACGAGGGCAGCGCCCCCTGTTCCCGAGCAGGTTATTGCCGGCGTGCCAAATGAGCTTCTTCTTCCTGGTGCTATCGTCACGCTGGCGGTCGTTATTGTCAGTGTCTTCACTATCGCGAGAGTCACCAGCCGATAGAGGAGCACCCCGAGAACCTGCCTGCCCTTGATAATGACATGATGAAGCCAACAGAAACTGGAGGAAATTGTAGATGTGTAGAAATTTTTGTCTCTAGAAATTACCCTCACAAGTTTAGTCCAGTTCATTCTATTCTGCAAAATTAATTTTCGAGCTCTTCCTTTTTGCAAAGGTCATACTCGGAGATGTACCAGTACACTGACCACTCCTCGTGGTCAGGTTGTGTCGTTGTGTTCATGGCGTGTTGCGGTTTAACGGGGCCGGAAAATCCCGCGCTCCGAAGCCGTTACCTTGGCCAAAATTTGGTGATGGTTGAAGAAGCATCAAGTCCTCGAGTAAAGCACCCGCAACCGCATTCGTCATGATAGTGAGGAACGCTGTCGTGCGGCATGGTGAGTCAATTGAGCTCAATTGCCACAAAGACGATTGTTAACCAACCCAGGCCGCCGAGCATTGGCGTCTCCCGCCTCCAGGACGATCATCCGACAGCTTTCCACCGAGGTCACCGATACTCCGGCTGAGGCTCAGCCTCTGACCGGCCCTCCTGCACCTCCAAAGGTGGTGTCAGCATCGCGAAAGAAGCAGAGGATCGTGCAAGATGGCATTCTGTCCCTTGGAAGCGACTCGGCGCACGAGCATAGGGTCAAGTCGTGGACCATGCAGAACAAGACGGCCGGCTCTGCAACACCCGCCTCTCCTGCCCAGCAGTTCGCCGAGTTTCAACGCATCCAGAAGTCAACCCGCAGCCTCGGATCGCGCGTTGAGCGTCGCTACATCCCCAACGAGCTGATTAACAACCCGCCCGCACCCGAGGATATCTCGCTGGAGCTCCTGATGGCCTCGCAAACCCACATAGGACACAGTACCTCGCTCTGGAACCCTGCCAACTCGCGGTACATCTACGGCGTGCGCCAGGGTGTCCACATCATTTCGCTGGAGACGACGGCGGCGCATCTTCGACGTGCGGCTCGTGTGGTGGAGGATGTCTCGTACCGCGGTGGCCTAATCCTCTTTGTGGGAAACCGGAAGGGCCAGATGGAGATTGTGACCAAGGCCGCTGAGATGGCGGGAGCCTGCCACTTGTTCACTAAGTGGACTCCGGGAGGCATCACGAACCGAGATGTGATTCTCAAGATGCAGGGCATGAAGGTGGTGGACCACTTGGACAAAGAGTTGGAAGGCTTTGAGAAGTACAGCGGTCTTGCTCGACCTCTGTTGCCGGACCTGGTTGTGTGCCTTAACCCCCTGGAGAACTACACTCTGCTTTACGAGTGTGGTTTGAAGAGCATCCCGACCATTGGTGTGATTGACACCAACGCGGACCCGTCTTGGGTGACCTACACTATCCCCGCCAACGATGACAGGTATGTTTGTGTGATATGATTGAGAATTGACCCAAGCTGACGTTATCCCAGTCTCCGAGCCATAGGTGTTGTTGCCGGTGCTCTAGGCCGAGCCGGCGAGGTCGGCAAGAAGCGTAGACTCCAGGATGCCACCAAGGGAAGCGTCGCGTGGAGCAACTCCGAAGACCTTGACCGTCACATCCAGAAGGAGACCAAGGCTGCCATCGAGGAAAGGAAGGCGGTCATGGGCCGGATGCAGCACAACGTCGAGGGCTTCACTGAGGAGGAGCAGAAGCTTCTCAGAACGCAGTTCTACGGCGAGGAGTTGGAGGTTACGGAGGAGGAGATGGTGGGAATGATGGGCGAGGCCGTGCTGGGCGAGACTGTGGGAAGCCCCAAGGTGGATGACGCTATTGAGACGACCGCGAGCATCAGCACCATCGACAGTGCACCATCGATTCCGCTCCCGGTTGACTTTGAGGATGAGGCTGAGCCGGCCACGGTCGTCAAGCTGGCTAGCATCGAGGAGCAGCTGGATGGACTGAAGGAGAAGGCTGTTGCGATTGAGTCGGAGCTCAAGTCCAGCCGCGATGGGTCAGAAGTCAAGCCTAGCAGCGAAAAGCCGGAGTGATGAGCAGGAGCAGAAGCAGTAGCAATTGTTGTACAATATGGCAATGTATAATATCCCCAAGCATGTAGAGAGACAGATACAGAGAGCCTTGTAAGCTTTGACGAGAAGATATCTACTCCACTTGAGGGTACCGAGTGTTGCGAGTGTGTTAATTACTAGTAGTCCCTGATCGGAGGGTCCACAGTACGCCTTTCACATAGCATGGTCTACTAACACTGTACAAAGTCCGAATACGCCTCTCTCGTCCTTCCTTCCCTCCTTCCTTCTCCCCGCGGCAACAAGGCGGGAATTACCCCGCGCAATTATGTAAAGCGAGCGCCGCGCAGTTCGAGTCACAAGCAAAAATGCCCGGGCTGGAAACTTCGTCCCCTGCGCATTTCCCCTCACCAAGTAGGACTGCTCACGACCGAACATTTCAGCACAGTCCGACACATCCCATCACAGCACATCACAGCGAGGCACGGTCACGACAGCGCCGCCACAGGCCACAAAAAGAGGGAACAGAGTCTAGGGCGTTCGATTGGCGAGAGACCCAGAAAAAAATAACGTAGCAAAAGGCGTGTCTGCAGCTTTGTGTCGCCCTGTGGCTGGCTTGGCGATAGTTGCCTCAGTGCTCTTCCTCGGTATGCCTATTCTTTTTTCCGTCTCTCTGCATCGGAGCCGGCATAACTCCTGGCCTTTATTAATCCCCCATGTCCTATGCCTACGCCCATGCCCTTGTTTGCGTCTGTCTTTACACTTTCGCTGCAAGTAGAGCGGGAGTATGTGCCCCGGGCATCGGCTCCGGGGGAAAAGGCGCATTATTTCGAGGGAAACAATACGAACGGGATGAAAGATGAAAAGAAGAGAACAAATTTGAAATGATGTCAACCACGTCTGCTAATTCGACACGCGCGGTTAGTTTCGTCCGGTTCTCCCTAATACCGTCCGCGAGCGTCTGCCGAGCGAGGCACTCCCCGACAGCAAAGATGCCGGCCATTCTGGACGACCCGGCAAGCCCCACCATCTACCGAGTCTCGGGCGAACCTCCGTACCCGGACCCCAACAATCCCGGGTTCCCGGCCGACATCCTCCCGAAGCAGGTCACGCTCCGGGACCGGCAGACGGTGGCCACCATCGTGCCCTTCGCGTCGCGCCACCAGGTGCCGCCCTCGCTGCTGGCCTACCTGTGCGACCAGCTCAACAAGGAAATCGACGGCGGCGACTCGTATCCCATGATGGACCCCTTCCCTGCCGAGGCCTTCGCTGCTTACTGGTTCCAGAACTTCGGCGCCATCATGCTCCTCGGCAACATTGAACGTCCCGAGCACGTCGTCGAGGGCAAGGACTGGTCCAAGGAGTGCCTCGGCAGCTTCTACATCAAGCCCAACTACCCCGGGCGCAGCAGCCACGTCTGCAACGCCGGCTTCATCGTCACCAACGCCTCGCGCGGCCGCGGCGTCGGCCGCCTCATGGGCGAGGCCTACCTCGACTGGGCGCCGCGGCTGGGCTACTCGTACAGCGTCTTCAACCTCGTGTACGAGACCAACGTGGCGTCGTGTCGCATCTGGGACGCCCTGGGCTTCAAGCGCATCGGCCGCGTCAAGGGCTGCGGCAACCTCAAGAGCTACCCGGGCCAGCTCATCGACGCCATCATCTACGGCCGCGACCTGGCCCCGCGCGAAAGCGACGATCTCGTGAGTGAAGAGCGTTTCGACAAGATCAAGTTCTACCTCAAGTACGGCGAGTACCCGAACGGCGCTGACCGGGCCGAGAAAAGCAGGCTCCGCAGCGCGGCGACGCACTATAAGCTGCTCGACGGCGACAAGCTCATGCTCAAGGACAAGGAGGTCATCTCCGACCCGGCCCGCCAGTTCGACATTGCCCGCCGCGTCCACGTCCAGCACCACGGCGGCATCAACAAGACCACCGCCACCATTGCCGAGAAGTACCACTGGAGCCGCATCAAGGAGACGGTCAGCGACGTCATCCGCAGCTGCGTCGAGTGTAAGGAGCTTGGCAAGACGCCCAACCCTGGGGGTGCGAGGAAGGCCGCCGCTACTGTTGCTGTTGCTTCTACTGCTAGCCATAGCACCAGCAGTGGAAGTAGTGTGCCGGGAGCAGGAGGAGCAGGAGGAGCAGGCGGAGCAGGCGGAGGAGGCGGAGGATGTGGAGGCACCCGCGATCAACACTCGTCGTCTGCTGGTGCCGCGGGCAGAGTGTTGGCGCTGCAGAACCACGACGTTATGGACACGCTCTCACAACAAAGCCCAACCCAGAGCCCCAGCCCCTATGCCAATCCCGCCGACATCTCCCTCATCGCGCCCTCACACACCCTCCAGAGCTCCTCCATGGACCCGACCCTCCACGCCCACCACCACCAGCCGCAATCGCCTCACCAAACCCAGCAGCACCACCACTCCCACTACAGCCCCATGCTGCAGGACCACCCCGGCGTGCACCATCACCATCACCACCACGAGCCCGCCTCCGTCTACCAGCCCATCGACCCGCAGATCATCAACCAGGCGTCGCCGCACGACCTCTCGTCCTTTGACCAGTACCACTCGCCCGCCGACTTCCAGGCGCTGCTCAATGCCACCGAGGACGTCGTGCCGGACGAGCCCAACGCCGTGGACCGCGACTTGGATATGCTCATTGAGCAGCAAGACGACGACGACAACGACGTGGACGGGGTGGTAGCCATGGGCGGAATGGGAAGCGTTGGTGGGCAGCCCGGTCAGGAACTAGACGGCAAAGACAGGCCACTGTACGAAGTCAACTTCGGAACACCGGGTGGTTAATACGCCTGGAGTGAAGTGTCCGTGTATGGCATGGCGGATGGTTGTTGTAGGGTGTGCATGTTGGTGGGCATTGAAGAGCATACATTAAGCGAAGCGGGCATTAGGTTTCGATAGCATCCTTTTCTCATGGGCATGACCTAGTTTTGGGCAGAATTTGACAAACGAATTATGAAATCACCTCTTACGTGTGCTCTCAGTCGACACCAGTGCGATATTTCCATGGACGCCAGCGATTCCACAACGCCGGAGTTTCAGTGCCAGATGCCAGATTCAAAAAGATTGAGGCCGTTCAAGTTTTTTTTCTAAAGGTCAGGAATGTCTAGGTATCATACAGATTCCTCCAAACCCCCGCCCGTGACACCAGATCCCTTTATTATCTTGGGTTTCACTCTTGCTTCCCCAACACATTGTTCTTTTCCTTTACCTCCGCGGCATGCCCCGTCCTCGTCCCCTGAGCGCTCGCTGGGCGGCACCTTGGGGAGAGCTTGGCCGGGAGCCTGGGGCTTCTGGCTCTCCTCGTTCTGGATCGTCTCGTCGACGCTGAGAATCAAGCAGCTGGCCTCGGTGGCGGCCTGGATGGCGTTGATCTTGATGAGCGCCGGCTCCCAGACGAATCGCTCCATCATGTCCGTGACTCCCTCGTTCTGGAAGTCGACACCAGCCCACGTGGAGCCCTTGCGGTGTTCCACGCGCAGCTTGTTGAGGATGTCGGTCGCATCGAATCCGGCGTTGTCGCATAGCTGGCGGGGGATGATCTCAAGCGCCTTGGCGAAGGACTTGATAATGGCTTGTTGCTTGTGAGGGATGTTCTTGTCCGCGAAGCTGTGCAGGTAGGCCGAAATCTCCATCTCCACGGCACCACCACCACCCACGATGAGGTGGTTGCGGATCGCGCGCTTGACAATCATAATAGCGTCGTGCAGCGATCGCTCCACCTCGGCAATGAACTGCTCAGCACCGCCACGCAGAACCAGAGTGCAAGTCTTGGCCTCGGGGCAGTCCTCGAAGAAGTTGAAGCGCTCGCCTCCAATCTGGCGCTCGTCGAATGAGCCGCAGGTACCCAGGTGCTCAGCCAGGATGTCGGAGCAGGTCGACTGTACCACAGCACCAGTGGCCTGAACCACACGCTCCATATCCTCGCCGGCGACACGGCCGGCACAGAAGATGTCTCGGTCAGCAAAGAACTGAGTAGCCAAGTCACCAATGGGTAGCTTGCTCAGCACAACCTTGGCGCCAGTCTCGTGAATCGCCTCGAGCTTCTTGAAGATAATCTGCCACTCGGCATCGACGATGGCCTGGTATTCCGAGACTTGCTCTACGCGGACCTCGGCGTTATCCTTCTCGGCCTTCAACTCCAGCTCAACGTTCAGGCACACAATCCTGGGGTCCTTGAAGGACTTGGGTTGTTGCTCGAAACCGGCGTAAGAAAAGGTCTTCTTGAAGGCGACACCGTTGATGAAGAGGGACTCCGTTAGCGAACCGCCGGGAATTTTCTTGATGCCGATCAACTTCTCGTCGAGGTCGTCCTGATCGAGCGACAGGACAGCATCGACCACCACTATATCATTTGTCAGCCTAGGGTCGTTCCAAAGCCGAGTCACCTCACGCACTCTTGGTGAAGAAGGGAGTATTCCGCTTGATCAGCTTGCTGGTCATGGCAGTGGAAGCCAACTTGGTGAGAGTTTCGCGGCGGTTGGTCTCGTCGGTAGCCACGGAAATCTCCTTGATCTTGTTGACGGCCATCTGGGAGGCTCTTCGCAGGCCCTTGATGATGACCTGGGAGCTGACGCCCTGCTCGACATGATCCTTGACCTCCTTGAGGATCTCACCGGCGAGGACGACGACGGAGGTAGTACCATCGCCAACTTCAGCGTCTTGCGATCGGGCGATGTCGACGAGGATTCGGGCTGCGGGGTGGACGATGTCGAGGAGCTGGTCTGGTCAGTTTTGGGCGGGCTGCGGGGCCATGGCATAGGACGGCGCCGTAAGCGGATGTGCTGTGAATGTGCGAACCTTCATGACGGTGGCACCATCGTTGGTGATGGTCTGTCTGCCATTCTCGTCGACCATCAACAGGTCGCCGCCATAAGGACCGAGAGTGGACTTGATGGTGGCCTGGACGGCGAGACAGGCGTTGATGTTGGAGACGACCTGGCCCTTGCCCTGGGAAGTGTCGGTGCCTATGGGAGAGAAAGAGTTGTGTCAGCCGAGGAGCGCGCCGTGGATTTTGTGCATCTCGAGGATCTCGTGGGCAATCTTGGGCTTCATTTTCCCTGGATTCATCATCCGCACCCACACAAGGCGGGCGGGTGGGCGGTGGGGTAAAACGGACCTTCCTTGAGGACGATAATCGTCGGCGTTTGGCCTCCGAACGACATGTTTGTGACTGAAGCGGCGGATTTCCAGCAGTAGGGCGTCTCGGGGAATTCGGGGCGGTCTCTTTACTGCGAGTTTTGAGGTTTTGTTCCGACGATGGAGGGGTGAAGAAGCGAGTTGTCGTCGGGTCAAAGTGGGAGAGCTGCGTCGAAGCTTCCAAAAAAATGTGGCAGCCTCCGTTCTCATCATGTTCCTTGCCCCAGCGTGCGCACGGACCAAGTCCCCTCCTTCCGACCCAGTCGGTCAGGGGTCACAATTCACATCTTGTAAAAGACAACCAACTTACGATCTGAGGTAAGGTATCTTAAGGTAAGCCGGGCTTTACATCAGTTAAGATGTGGTCAATGGCTGTTGTCAGTTTGTTTACGGTCTATGATCCTCAATATGTTCAAGGACCCTGGAAAAGTCACCTGACGCAGCGCCCAAAATTTGCATCACAGAAATGCGGACAAGTCCAGGCCTGATGCTAGAATCGAAATTACTATCTGGATAGTCACGACCAGACGAACAATGTCCATACAGATCCTCGATACCTTCGAAATCATGGGAAAAGAGGGAGAATGGAGAGAAAAGGGGAAAAGAGGTCTTGGCGACTCCTTTTGCGATGATGAGTCTTCGACATCCACCACCAGCCACCAAGCAAATGCCAGAATATAAGTGGATGCAGCATGGACACTCTGAACTTCAAAGGAACGGAAATAGCGAGGTAAGAACTGTGAATTCAGCATCAAGACTAAAGTCCAACCGCCTATCGAGAAAGGCGATGCAACAACCTAGCGATTATGCATGATTGTTCAAGTTCCCTCAACCTAAGTGAACTGGTAGGTACCGTATACTCCGACCAGAAACAAGCCAAACCGAGTGGAGGTATCCGTGGAGCCTATTCAACCTCCAACGTCCCGTTTCCTCCAACGCCTGACCGAAAGCCAAAATGAAGAAGACGAGAAATAGGCATACATACGCCCATTATGGCCACTGCGTTTCAGCTCCCTGGCCTCCTTGAGTTCGGGCCACTTCACGCTCATAACCCAAGTCATGAAGCTTGAGCTTCAGTTTGAAGTCAAGGAATCGCAGCTTGGCAAGCCCACGAGGCCTCCCAGGAATCTCCGGTCGGTTGACCGAATACCATTCGCGCATGGTGGTTTCAAGGTATGTCACAAGGCGAAGCTCTGCATTCTCAGCATCTTCGTCTTGTTGGAAGTGGGTGTCCATGACCCTGAGCCAATGGCTCGACGCGATTCCGAGATGCATCATCTCGTCTCTGTAGTCAGCGCGTCTTGGGAACTGGTTATCCAGAAACTTGATGAGCCTCAGAGGCTTGGAGGGCGTGAACAGCGGTCTGTAGGATGATTCGGTGTTGGTTTCGGCAGTGGCGTGCACAACGAGGGGATCGCGGACCGGCTGAATAGTCGGGCTTCCAATCCTAATGGGCTCGGGCGACTTGCGCCGGTCATTTGCGTTCGCGATGGCTGCAGCCCTAAAGTCTGGGGACTGCGGAATGTATCCGGGGCGCGACGTGCCTGAGTTTGGGCTGTTGCTGTCGCCGGTTAACGATGGCATAGATGTATCCCTCTCTGGAAGATGCGATAGAGCCCGCTCTGCAAGTCTGTCTAGAGAACCCATCTTGGCCGGGCGATGATGGATGCTATCTCGGTGTTGTAGAGATGAAGGGCCAAAAACAATGTCCAAGTTGATGATGGAGCTGTATGTTCGAGGCTGTCGCAGTGATTCGCTGCAACCTATATGCCCGTGGAGTTGTACACGCATATGCAAGGCGGGTTGGATGCGAAAGGACTGCCCAAACAAGAAGCCCAAGCGCTTGACGCAGGGAAAATGGATAAAAGGTGACAAGAGAAGGAGCAGAGAAGAGGTGTGCTGAGACGGAAGAAGGCACAAGTTCCAGTGCGAGTCATCACCTGACCTGACAGGGCCTTCTTTCTGACACCTTCATGAGTAGAAAACGAGGTAGACTTTTCACTTTGCAGGAGAGAAAATAAATGAGAAGTATGGGCGACCCTGAGAGGTTCATAGTGGTTCATTGAATCAGCTGTAAATGTGTGGATGGGCAGCCAGCCCCATTGAACGCTGATTTGTTGGCATGTAAAAACACCAACTCGCAAATACTTTTTGGCTTGTAAGGACATGCACATACGATGAAGGGCATGCGCAGATATTGAAATTGGCATTTGTTCTATTCTGACTTGACGATGTGGACTCCTTACTCAGTCGTGGAGTCATTCTAGACACCGGGCGTTTACAAACAAGTAGTATGAGTAGAGTTTGCAGGACCAAAAAAACGGGTTGCTTTCAGCCTCAATCAAGGTGTCTTCTTGCGGATAGCAAACGATTGCCCAGGACTCGTCTTTCATAAAGAGAAGCATATTTGACCCATGAAAGAGCAAGCAGACATCACATGTGTTTGAACTAGGCATTAATCATTTGGAAGTTAGCCCATTGTGGAAAGCATCGCCTATCCCATGTATCCTTGCTTCGCCGCGATAGTGTGCCGAATAAAGCACCCAGCATATATCCTTACAACCCATCTAACCAACGCCCAAATATCGCAGGACCGCTACTTAGGATCAGGAGGCTTCCCTTTGCCCTTCCCAGGCGCACTTTCAAACTTGTCCTTCCACGTCTCCTCCTGATTGAACATGGCGACGCACTGCATCGCGCTCGGTTGGCCGTAGTCTGGGTCGGCGCCGCCCTCGAGCAATATCTGTATTCTAGTAGTTAGCAAGTCAGATCTCAACTTGAGAGACGGATCAGACTTTACCTCGATGACAGCGTCCTCCTTCTTGAACACGGCTCCAGCTAGGGGGCTCTGGCCTCGGTCGTTGAGCCGATTCGGATCTCCGCCGTGTTGGATGAGGAGCTTGACAAGTTCCGCGTGCCCGTGGTAAGCAGCAAGCATAAGCTACAAAAAGAAACACCAATGGGTTAGTCAAAATTCTTCGGGGTTTATTTCGCTACCGCCTCATACCAAGGTATCGCCCTTCTCGTTGGTCAAGTTCGGCGGCAGCCCGGCGGGTAGGGCTTGCTGGAAGATGGGCAGGTCACCTGCACGTGCTGAGTCGTACATGCGGCCTGCGAAGGCAATGGCTTCTGGAGGGAGGGAGCTTAGCGAACTAGGCTCGTGAGCTGGTTGGGACATTGGGTCGCTCATTGTGAAGAGTTGCTGAATGGATGGGTCCAGATGAGGGACAATTCAAGGGAGTTGATCCTGAATAGGCGGATGTGGATCGGGCTAAGAGGTCCTGGAAGGCTTCACGAAGATTTGTCAATATCTTTCGAGCAAGATGAGTGAACGGATTCTTTATACATGGGCATGTCAGTATCCGAGCATCCGTTGTGGTCCAGTCTATCAGTGAAGTTGAAGGCGAGGAATGACGTCGAGGGGTCGGCCAATGAGGGGCCAAGCAAATCATCGGCACTTGGCTTCCGCAGCGGGGCAATCCTATACAAGATCTTGCACACGATCATTACAGGGCTCACTCAATCAGTGGGAGAAACATCTTTGTTGTGAATGTGTCGGTACCAAGGCTGTGGGAGTTCAATTTCTCAGCCGGCTAACACGAAAGCTGCATCTCGTGTATGAGCTAAAACCAGAGTTGTGACGTAGAAAGCAGCCTCTTTTACGTTGTACTTCGTACGCCACCCCGCGACCGCATGATTCAGGGCCTTCTAGGAATACCCCGAACAAGTCAAAAGAACACAATCTGTCCCAAATACACCAGAAACAACCATGAAGGTGAACCTGCGGAAAGGAAACTGGCAAGGAAATGTGAAAATTCACAGCAAAGGCATAGCGGATCCTGTCTTTCGTCTTTCATCGCTCCTCGTACAAACTGCAATTCGGCGAAAGGCATCGTAGTCGCATCGTATCGCGTAGCATTCCCCCGCCATATATCGTATGTGTCGTCACTCGTGCAACGTCGCACTATTCATCTTCATCATCACTTAGCCAATCCGCGACGCCACATTGCTCGCCGACATACCGAACACACACAGCTACAGGCGGCATTCCCACTCCGCCTCTTCTCACGACTGGTAGTCGGTAATTCCGTCCCCCTCACCCGTGTCCGGCTCGTTCGGGATCGGCGGGTCTGGCTTGGGCGTCTCGGGACGGTGCGCAATGGCACCCCATGTCTCGGGGCGGTACGGTGCTGAGAAACACTGTGTCATTGTTTTCCTTTCTTGTCTCTCCTGGCTCTTGCGTGTGGTTTGTAGTGAATCAGGTCGGGGATCGAAACCAGGATGTGAGTGAGCGAGAACTGCAAGGAGCTTGCCGAGCGGGGAGGTCGAGAGTCGAAAGCTTATAAGTGTCTGGTGGCGGGGTCCCCTTACGTCAGGTCTGCGTAGAACTGCACATAAGTTGTGTCTGCGTTTCGGAAAGATCATAGGGTGTGGACATGCGCTGGAGGTGTATCACAGGTTCGTCGGGAGATGGCGGATGGTCAGGCGATTCTACTACGCAGAGCTGAGTCGCGATGCGGCATGTGCTGCGGCCATCCGGGTGCGTGCTGCAATATGCCCGGGAGGTGGGTGGCCGCCTACCCACGGTTTCATTTCTTGGAGGAAATATGTGTTCTGGAGATGGTTTGCTCGATATATGTCTGTAAATGGAACGGGACTACCTTTGCCCTCATCGGTCGGGAAATGATAGTGAAGCGGGCTAGCCTTGGATGAAAGGCATCGAGCCGGAGAGTCGTTGAAGATCCTGCAGGCGACAGTCGACAGGGAGGGTGATATTCATGAATGGTACTGTAATTACTGTACTGTGCTGTAAGGCAACTCGATGGGTACGTGGTACTGCACACAATACTGGGGCGTGTGTAACAGCAGAAACGTCAACGTCACCCACCATCTGAGAAACGTGTCTTGCTCGGGTTGGACCATGCTTCTCGAAACATGCTTGTCAAGGTGAGTTCTGTTCATCGATCTCGGGGTGCGTAGCGCCGGGTCCAGGGCGGCTTGAGTGAAGGACGCAGAGCAGACAGAGGCCCTCTTTTAAGCTTCCCCGCGTATTTTTCCGCGCCGAGGGGCTCTTTGATTTCTGCGCTACTCGCGTTGACATTGCCAAGTCAGATCATATCATCAAAGCAAGCCCCTGCCGCTGTCAAACCGAATAAACCAGGATCTGTACTGCCGCCGGCATCACGACTATACCTGTATTGGATCTCGGTACGAATTAATCGCAGGGGGTTTCTAGGGTTTGGACTGGAGGCTGTCGAGTGAGGTCCGAAGGTTGTCATTGAGGGGCAGGACGTGCAGGTTGATCGGCATTTACAACGGTCGCGGGGTTCCGGCGTTCCGTCGCAGCCGCGTCGGCTGAACGTCGAGGGTGTTATCATCGAGATTGATACTAGTAGGTCCAATGGTACGGAGTACTTCGTACATGGGCAGTTCCTTTGCAAGCTTGGAAACCCGAGACGGCCGCGCAACTCTAGCAAGGCCGCTAATAAGCTGTTGGACCTTTCATGTGCCTTTGATAGATTGGCAGATTGACAACGTTGGGTGGGATTGTCGAAGTCTCCGTGCGAGGGTTGCTTAAGGTTTCATGACAAGGGATGGGATACCAACGCCATGGGCAGACAGGCCAAGCACCCATGTCTGATGTCTCCTTCGATGGGAAAGTCGAAGACCATGCTTGTCACGTTTACCGACCGGGGGTTGCCTCAAGAGGAAGTTGTGCCTCGTTGCCAGCATGAGGCCAGTTGACAACGGAAGATAGCTGAGACACGATCCGCAAGAGGGGCATAGCGAGAGCGAGAGGGGAGAGAGCATGAGGGGACAGAGCGCAAGAGGGGAAAATGGTTGGACGGATAACAGTCAGCGCTGATGCAGACGAGGGGGAAAACTGAGTTGGGAACTGGCTGCATCCATCTGCATGTTGTCTTGAACCCTTGTTGATCGGGCCCCGAGAAAAATAAGCGTACGTGTGTACGTGCTGTGGCAACTTGCAAGTGGATAGTCACATCTACGGACGCGGAAACATAGACTAGGTAGTAGACTAGCTAGAGCCTATAGCAGTTGATTGGGAAGTTTTTTTTCTTCCTTCTGGCATCAACCTGGACAAATCTCCTCTCCACATGCGGAAGGAGGCTAGTAGAGGAGACAGTTGGTTTGTTGTGTTTCGTAAGAAGCGAGATATCACATGCACCTCGAGGCCTTCAGTACCTCTCCAGTCATTGACCGCTGGAGAGGCGACCAGAGGGGTGATTGATCCATGGCATTTGGCCTGGGTGAGATATTGTAGCCAAGGAGAGCTGTTATCAAAGTCAGAAGCTTTCCAGGCCGTCGGCCAGTTTGTTCAGCCCACCACATAGTCCGATCGGGTGAGCTCTAGCTGGAACTGGAGGGGGGGAGCGAGCAGCAGACCATAGTTTTTGGAACCAGGAAATTGGAAACCGGAAGCGCCCCCCAGCAGAAGCTGGCCGCAGCGATGGGTCGAGGCGAATTTCTGGGAACTGGCGCGATCGAGATACCCAATTACTACGTAACCTGCATGAAAGTTTACAAAACCGGGTTTAAGTCTGGCAAGCTTTAGAATGTGGAATGTGGAAATGTGGAGGGGAAAATACGGTTCTGTACTTAGGGTCCAAGTATCACGACGCTTCGCGCATGGCCGAGCATCAGATGTTTGGATCGCTGATGGCGCTAGCACCCGGCAATCCGCAGGCCGGTATCCGCCACTCACTCCACTGAAGCAGCTTGGAAAGGTTTCAAGCTCCGGCCGGGCGGCCACGACCGCCGCAGCTACTTCCAGTGTACTAGTTAGCCCTGTATAGATAGGTAGTAGGCTGCTGGCGTTGGAAGCTGAGGGAAGGTAGCGGCGGATGGGAGTGGGTGTGGGCGCGTATCTCGACGCAGTTGCCAGTGTTGCAGTGCTTTGCCTCAATTACGGGCGTAGAACGGGCAGGTAGGTACCCATTCGTCGGCGCCTGCCATTAATTAGACAGGTTGACAGTTAAGGGAGCCTGAAGGTGGTAAGCAAGTGAGGCAAGCACTCAGGCAGGTAGATACCTTCTCCGGATTGTACAGTACAATGCCTTCCTCACCCACAAGACACGGGGTACCTGCCAATCCTAAAAGATGGAACCTGGGGGTTTCTCATCCGCTCCAATCCACCCACACTCCCCAAGCGGGAGATGTCGACTCTTGTCTCTCTCTTCCCCTCACTTCGCAGTACGAAGCGAAGTACGAGTACAGCACAGTATAGCGTACCATCCATCCATCGCGCCGCTGCTCACCACCACAAGACACGCCGGCAGACGACGTCGAATAAGGCCCGACTGGGAAACATGCCACGCCAACTCCAGGCTCGCCCAACCAGACACGCTACCACGGCCATGCGCTTCAGCATCGCTGCAGCTCGCTCCTCTCCCCCTCCCGTGTCGCCGCCTCGGCCTGGTTTGTCCCTTGCGTCGTTACGAAGGACGCTGCTTCAAGCATCAAGCGGGCGGTGGGAGTGGGGCCATGGCGTCGGCCGGCCATCTAGATGCCGTAGTCGAGCGTGAAGGGACTCTCCAAACATCAGACCACCTTTCGCCGTCTCCGTCATCACCCACCCGGAGTCCAAAGCGACAGCCCGCCTGCCACATGCCCGCTGTGTGCGCGGCTGTCCCCGGCTGTGCCCGTTCTATTCGGCCCTGAGCTCTCGCGTTGACTGAGTTGACGCCAGCATCAGCGCCATGCCCGCCAGGAAATGCGAATGGATCTTGGATGACGACTTGCTGGAGCTGGATTCCCCGGCCCGTCTTCCTGGCATTCGGTGGCTTGGAATTCTTGGGTTGACCCCCCACGCACACCATACATCCTCCTGGTCACCCTCTTGCTGTTCTGTCCTGGTCTCTTGGTGTCTGGCTGGCTCTGTTGCCCTCTCTCTCTCCCTCTCCGGCTCTCTGGTCGGCTTGCTTACACCGAACCCAGCCAAGCAACTTATCCCACTCCCATGCACATCCAGGAATACATCCACACCCATAGCACCTCATGCTGGCGTTACTGCACCTTCCAATCTAACTGCATCTGCTGATCTGACCCAGCAGCCTTGCCCTCCGGTGCCTTACTCCTCGTAAACCTGCGGCAAAGCTTGGAAGCTTGCCTCACCGCAATCCCATGGGTCCTATGTACCTCTTCTCTCTCGTTTGTCTCTAGTAACTTCCTGTCGCCGCTCTTGGCAGTTCCCCGAATCTTGTATAAGAAGCGCCCCAACGCCTAGCTCTCTTGTCCCAACTCATCCATTTGGTTCTTCCTCAGCTCTCATCCAAAGAGTTGATTCACACTTTAACTTTGTTTCCCCTCACAATCCCCCACCAATGGCTGAAGTCAAGTCCATCCAGCCCTACGGTCTCGCCCGATCCACCGTCAAGGGCGAGCCGCTCTCTCCAGAAGAGATTGTGAAGTACAATGACTTCTTCAAGGCCAGCTGCTATCTGTCCTTGGGCATGATCTATCTCAAGCAGAACCCTCTTCTCCGCGAGCCTCTCAAGACCGATCATCTCAAGCTTCGCCTGCTGGGCCACTTCGGCTCCGCTCCCGGTCAGATCTTCACCTACATGCACTTTAACCGCCTCATCAAGAAGTTTGACCTTGACTCCATCTTCATCTCCGGCCCCGGCCATGGTGCTCCTGCCGTTCTCTCGATGTCCTATCTCGAGGGTGTCTACTCCGAGGTCTATCCTGAAAAGTCCCAGGATCTCGAGGGCCTGCAGAAGTTCTTCAAGAGCTTCTCGTTCCCCGGCGGCATTGGTTCCCATGCTACCCCGGAAACTCCAGGGTCTCTGCACGAGGGTGGCGAGCTGGGTTACTCCGTCTCGCACGCCTTCGGTGCCGTCTTTGATAACCCCGATTTGATTGCTGTGACTATGGTTGGTGACGGTGAGGCCGAAACTGGTCCCCTCGCTACCGCATGGCACAGCAACAAGTTCCTCAACCCCATCGTTGACGGTGCTGTCTTGCCAGTTCTCCATCTCAATGGCTACAAGATCAACAACCCGACACTTCTTGCCCGAATCTCGCACAAGGAGCTCGAGAACTTGTTCCTCGGTTACGGCTGGCAACCCTACTTTGTCGAAGGTGACGATATCGAAACTATGCACCAGGCAATGGCCGCTACGCTTGAGCAGTGTGTCAATGAGATCAGAGCCGTTCAGAAGAAGTGCCGTGAAAGCGGCGAGGCTGAGCGTCCCAGGTGGCCCATGGTCATCCTCCGAAGCCCCAAGGGCTGGACTGCCCCCCGAAAGATTGACGACAACTACCTCGAGGGTTACTGGCGTGCTCATCAGGTCCCCATCACGGACCCCGCAACCAACCCTGCACACTTGAAGATTCTTGAGGATTGGATGCGCAGCTACGAGCCTGAACGCCTGTTCGACAAGGAGGGAAAGCCTATCCAAGCCTTGACGGACCTCTGTCCCACCGGTCTGCGCCGCATGAGCGCCAACCCCGTGGCAAACGGTGGCCAACTCAAGAAGCCCCTGAAGATGCCCGATTTCAGAGACTATACCATCAAGGTTGAAAACCCTGGAAATGTCATGGCCGCCAGCATGACCAATATGGCCGTCTTCCTCAAGGATGTCATGGCCGCCAATATGAAGAACTTCCGACTATTCGGCCCCGATGAGACTGAGTCCAACAAGCTGGGCGGCGTTTATGCTGCCGGCAAGAAGGTTTGGATGGGCGAGTACTTTGAAGAGGACAAGAACGGTGGAAACCTCGCCAAGGCCGGCCGTGTCATGGAGATGCTTTCCGAGCACACCTGCGAGGGTTGGCTCGAGGGATACATTCTTAGTGGCCGTCACGGACTGCTCAACAGCTACGAGCCCTTCATCCATGTTATTGACTCCATGGTCAACCAGGTAAGAAAAAATACTCTTTTGAAAACTGTTTCACGCGGCTGACAACTTCTCTATAGCACTGCAAGTGGATTGAAAAGTGTCTCGAGGTTGAGTGGCGAAGCAAGGTCGCCTCTCTCAACATTCTGTTGACTGCTGTCGTTTGGCGACAGGACCACAACGGCTTCACTCACCAAGATCCTGGTTTCCTCGATGTTGTAGCCAACAAGAGCCCCGAAGTTGTTCGCATCTACCTTCCTCCTGATGGAAACTGCTTGCTTTCTGGTAAGAACCCTCCCCCCTCCAGATTCTCCTGCTATGGCATATAGCTAACAACATGAACAGTCATGGACCACTGCCTGCGTTCTGTCAACTACGTCAACGTTGTCGTAGCGGACAAGCAGGAGCATCTCCAGTACCTTACTATGGACGCTGCCATCGAGCACTGCACCAAGGGTATCGGCATTTGGCCACAGTTCAGCACTGATGCCGGCGAGGACCCCGATCTTGTTATGGCATCCTGCGGTGACGTTAGCACTCACGAGTCGCTGGCGGCCATCGACCTCCTGCTCCAGCACTTCCCAGAACTCAGAGTTCGCTGTGTCAACTGCGTGGATCTCTTCAAGTTGATCCACCCCAGCGATCACCCTCACGGACTGACGGATACGGAGTGGACTAGCCTATTCACAGACGACACGCCCGTGATCTTCAACTTCCACAGCTACCCGTGGATGGTGCACCGCCTGACTTACAAGCGTCCCGGTAGCCGCAACCTGCATGTCCGAGGCTACAAGGAGAAGGGCAACATCGATACGCCCCTCGAGCTGGCCATCCGCAACCAAACTGACCGCTTCAGTCTGGCAATGGATGCCATTGACTGGATGCCCAAGCTGCGCAACCGCGGCACGTCTGCCCGCCAATCTCTGCTCAATGCTCAGATTGAAGCCCGCAACCAGGCATTCGAGACCGGCTTGGACCCCGATTTCCTCAAGAACTGGACGTGGAAGCGCAACGGGATGTGGAGGAAGACGGGCGACGGCCTAGCTTCACGATAGAGGAAGACCATGGACTTCATTGCCAGGATAGAAAGACGATTGACTCGACTTGGAATTCTAGATGGCGGGATAGAGAAGAGTTGGAAAGACGTCGACGGTGACAAAGCAGAAGGCTAAGGGCGTTGATTGATGAACTGCTGGGTGGCTATCGTGTGTTGTACGTAGTCTCTTGTTATTGCTTCATTCCCCTCGTTTATAGGCCCGTCTTGATTATACATGCAACGCGAATGATCTATGAATATCTGTAATGAAATCCACCTTTGGACCACGTTCATACCAAATGCCCCTGGCTCTATCAAGCACCATTGACTGATTTTGGTTCCCTCACCATGTGGAACATGTTTACCCCCAACTCATCAAACCACGATTGTCCTACGACTTTGAACCCGAACCGCTCATACAGCGGCCGCCCTGCCTTGCTCGCATTCGTATAGGCCATCCACCCGTCCTCGTCGACGTGGTCCACGCCGAAGCTCATGAACGCCGCGCCGACGCCACGCCGCTGGGCATCGCGGCGCGTCACGACGGTGCTCAGGAGCCAGTAGTCCCGGCCGGCGACGAAGTTCACAGCCGCATCGGACGCGGTCTGGAAGAAGCGCGCGGCCAGGGCGGCGTCACCGCTTGACGGGTACTTGGCCGGCGTCTGGACGAGGGGAGGCGAGACCGGTGGGGCGGCGGGGCGGCGGACCCAGCGGACCCAGCCGAGGATGGCGGAGCCGGGGACGGAGGCGGAGCCGGCTGGGACCTCCGGGCCGGCGACGGGTGGCGACGGTACGGCGACGACGATGTGGTTGCTCGGGAGGCCGATGTTGCCCTCGATTTCCTTTGTCAAGTAGGCGCGGACTTCAATCGAGTCCGGCGGGAAGCACCGCAGGCTCAACGGGCTGCCGAAGAAGGCGTCGAAGTGGGCGTCCACCATAGCGGGGACGTCGGCGAGCGTGGCTTCGCGGAGCGTGACTGTGGGTTTCATGGCTGCCATGGTTGTTCTTGTCCGAGGGTGGTGCTATTCGTCGATGCTCAATGGGTTTGTGTGCTGACGATAGTCGGTTTCGGGAATACTGCAACTTTAGGGCGTTGTTCTTTTCAACGGGTTCGAGGTTGGCGTGAGTCACGGTGAGTCATGGGGGGCCAGCAGAGATGTCAATTGAATTGCAATCCTTGCTTCCTTCCTTCTACTAGTGCAGCCTTTTGACACGCGCCTTTTGACATGCGCCTTTTGACATGCGCCTTTGACGTGATGCCATGTACAGCCGGGGTTGGGGGTTGAACGCTCCTAAAAAACCCCCACGAGATGTTGAATTGTTTCCTCTTCTCACATATGCCGACCCCTTTTTTCGTATCCTGGCGAATAAAAACAGGCACATTTTGTTGATTTATTATCTTTGCCGTCCAATTTGGAAGTTGGGAAAATAAGCTTACGCCTGGAATTGACCAATGGCCAAGATGCCAGGATGTCAAGCCAGATCCCTGCTTACAACACTCGTAGATACGCGGAGTACAGATATAGGCACAAACAGTTGTATCATCAATTTTCACTCAAGCAACTCTTTTGCTTAGATACTCTCGTTATTATCACTCATGTCTTGAACCCAAATCCTCCGAAACGCCCGAGCTGTCCCGTTCCCAATCTCCATTTGCCAGAATTGGTATATCTCGCCAGGTGCCCTTTCGCTGTAGTATCATCGCCATTCTTCCCCCGTGGACGTGTTCATCTTACAAAGTCTTGACCGACTGGAAAAACGGGTTGGCCAGTAAGTCGGCATTCGCCCCGACCAGTTCCTTGAGCGCCGCCACCTGGTCCTCCTGGCTCATCTCCCCCTTTCCGACCTTATCCTTCCACTCGAGGAGCACCTGCTTGAGCATGGCGCTGCCCTGCTCGACGTCCTCTTTGCTGTAGTTCAGCGCCAGGTCCTCGTGCTTGGTGGTAAAGTCCTCGAGCTCGTCGGCCTTGCGCTTCGCCATTCGCACCACCTTGTCCGGGAAGCGCACCAGCTCTGCGACGTGGATGCCGAAGCTCTGGTCGCACACGCCGGGCGCCACCTTGTACAGCAGCGTCACCTCGCGCTTCTGGGCCTCGGCATCGTCGCCGGTGCCACCGATGTGCGCTGTGACGTGCATGTTCTGCACTTGCGGGTACTGGTCTGCCAGGGCTGTGAGCTCGTGGAAGTGTGTCGCGAACATGGCGAAGCAGCCAATTTCCTTGACGATGTGTTCTGAAATGGCCCACGCCAGGCCGAAGCCGTCGTACGTCGAGGTGCCGCGGCCAAGCTCGTCAATGATGATGAGTGATTCTGAAGTGGCCGACTTGAGGATGTTGGCCGTCTCGAGCATCTCGGCCATGAAAGTCGACACTCCCTTGAGCTGCGAATCGCTGGCACCCACACGAGCAAGGATGGAGTCGAAAATAGTAAGTTCTGCCTCGGCACAGGGCACGAAGCATCCAATCTGGGCTAGAAGGGCAACAACACCAGTCTGGCGGATGTATGTCGACTTGCCACCCATGTTGGGACCAGTGATGATAAGGAAGGATGACTTGTCGCGCGTGAGCTCGATATCGTTGGTAATGAACTGCACGTCGTCTTGTAGCTCCATGCACGGATGGCGGGCTTCCCGAAGTACCGTCTGGCCCTCGCCGCGAGGGTGCATCTTGGGTCGGACGTAGGGCTCAGGGGCGTGAACTGAGGCATGGGCGAGAGACACAATGACATCCAAGTGGGCGAGAACGCCTGCGAGTCGTTCAATGACGGGGCAGTAAGAAGACGCCACCTGGACAACTTCGTGGACCAGACTGCTCTGGGTCCGGTTGTAGTTCTGGGAAAGCTGATCGTGCTCGCGGCGGTAGGCCTGCAGTTTCTTCGTGGTGAAATAGACGCCGTTTTTCTGCGTCGAGCACTCCTGATAACCGGATTTGTTGCGGATGCAGCCAGCTTCTTGCCGGGTGAGACGCATACACACGCCGTGGACCTTGTGGCTGGTCTCGAGGAAAATCTTCTTGTCTGGGTCCTGGCCGAGGTCGTCGGCCGCAGCCAAGAACTCGGAGCGGATGTCCCGGTCGACCTGGTCGAGCTTCTTACGGATAATGCGTAGGCTCTGGTCAAAGTCGGCCTTGATGATGTACTCGTGGCGGTCCAGCGCGTCGAGGTCGACTGTCTGCTCCACCATGTCCTGCAGCTTACCAAGATTGTCGGAGAGGTCACGGAGCTTGGTGGTGTAAGCCTCGTCGAGAGGGTCACGGTACGCCTCATCCATGACTCCTTCAAACGTCCCAATGAACCCGGGGAGGCGAATAACGACCTGGTATGCTCGAACAACATCTTCGAGATTCGCCTTGCCGCGCTGGAACCTCTTGGAAAGTCGGTACAGGTCAGGAATCGAGCGGAGGTGTTCCTCTTGAAGGGTCTGGCGGAGTTCAGTATCGACAAAGAAGGCCTCGACCAGCTGCTGACGCTTTTCGATTTCTTGCTTGCTCATCAGAGGTTGCTTCAGCCACTGGGCGAGTAATCGACTGCCAACCGGTGTTTTGCAGTGGTTGAGCACGCCGAAGATGCTCATTGTCTTGGACCCATCCCGCGGGCCGGGCATGAGGTTGAGGGCTTTGAGGGCAGCAGCATCCAGCTTCATGAACTGTGCTAGATCATGTTGGTAGAGCTGGTACTGACCAAAGTTGGATGGGTCTTGGAGGACGTTGAGGTACTTGATCAAAGACGCGGCAGATCCCATGGCCAGCTTGAGATCTGTCTGGGGCAGCAGATTGGTGGCCCGCTCGTCCTTGAGCAGACGCGCGAGGTCCTGCTCGATATCGCGAATGCCAAAATCCCCAGACGGCCGCTCAGCAATCGCCACGCCACAGTTGTCGATGATCTTCTTCAGCTTTGCGAGCTCGGGATCCTTGTCCTTTTCACCCTTATCGTATTGTATCAGGCACTCGCGGACACCGAGCTGGATGAGGAGGGCCTCGAAGTTGGAGTAAAGATCGTTGTCGAGGAACTCGCTGACGCCGAGCTCCCGGACGCTGGCATCGGCGAAGCAGACACCCACGTTGCGCGCCTCGGAAGCCTTGGCAGAGATCTTGACGGCCAAGATCATGGGAGCTGCATCGATCTGGCTTCCGAGTTCTTCCTCGACGTCCTGCAAGTTGCCTGGTGAGGCCTGCTTCACGCACTTCCAGTTCATGCGGCCGGAGGCGCTCTGCCAGATCTCTATCCTCTTACCGAGCTTCAGAAGTGCCTCTCGGAGGAACTGGCGGAAGACGGTCATTGTCATGGTGACGGACGGGAGTCCGGTGTGGTCGTTTCGGCCGAGCTGTCGAACGACGGAGGTCGTCTTGTAGACCTAGGAAACGTGTGAGGAAGCAGCTTCGACAAAAGTAGGTAGAGGCACTCACAGTCTTGGCGATGAAGTTGGCATCCTGGCCGTGAGCGGTGTACCAATCGCCTCGATCGAAGACACGGATCGAGTCCCCGTCGACTGGTGGGAGTGACTTGAAGAAGCGGATGAAGCCGCCCTCGTCGTCGAGCTGTGTGCACACGAATGTCAGTCGGTTTCCAGGTCAGGTTGCACTGGTGAGAGAGATCTGGAGCACAGACCTTCAATTCTGGTCGTGAAGCCATGGTGGGACGTTGTGTATTCGGTAGCTGCACAATGGTAAATTGACCAGATTCTGGAGCTCGCAAGAAGGAGAATCTAGGCCACGGCAAAAGGGCTGGCCGACGTCAATGTGTGGCGGAGAGTCGCGTGGATGGCCCCCACAGCACCCTGGGAGACGCGTTTTCGGGCGTTCTCAATTAAACCCAGCGACGCGAAAAAATGGTGATGGGCGGTGCGCAGCTGATGGAGGGCTGGCAGACAGCTGGCCACCTAAATTTAACCACTGTAGGGCCAGCGCTCTGGTGTTAGTCCAGGACTTAGGCAAGATGTGTATCGAAGTACCAAGCAGCGGTTCAAGCACGTCAAGATACCAAGTCTTGCATGTGCCTCACTATCTAACATTCGGCATCAGGCATCTATCTGTTCTAGAGGCTTGCATCTCCCGTCGGCTTCCCCAAAGCTTGAGGGCATCATCTTAGCTCTTACAACGTCAAGCAACGATTTGTTATCCACCAAAAAAACAATCTCACAAACTTGTGTTCATCGGTCAAAGCAGACACGGACGTTATCCTCGGATGATCAAGAGGATCAGAATATACTAGGATGGATTGATTGACCTCGGGCAGATGCGAAGGCAGTCCAAATTCAATCACGTCTAGGTGTATCTGCAGCAGAGTCATGCACGACCTGAAGACACGCAGGAAAAAGACTGAGAGGCCATCAATGTCTTGACTGACCATCAGCGCGTCTTCTCCGACAGCCATGGCCCATGCACGGGATTAGATGCTCACAGCCACACGATGTACAGCAGCTCCGCCCGCAGGCGACGGCCGATTCAAGATTCGTTAGTCATCGAGATTCTGATAGGATTCCGCAAGTCGAAGCCATCAAGCCCTAGTTCTAGGCAAAGAATGCCATTATGATCCCTTACATTGGTCGTGGGTAGTGGATAGGTATGTGATGTGGTTTAGCGAATCCCCCACGCTTGGCCCTGCGAAGAAGGCAGACAATGGCGTTGCATTTCGACCCAATAGCAACAACGTTCGAAGTACCACCTACGGAGACGGGACCTCGATACGGCACATTGAGAATGGGGTCCGGGCAGAAGTTTGGCCATGTTCGGGGTGGCAGATATGGACTTTTGAGGACATATTCCGCCGCCCATTTGCGGATCCGCTGGAGAAGGCCTGAGATGAGCTCCCGTTCGATGTATCAGCCTCTGATTCACAGTCTCACGCCATGGCTCCCGCTCGACCAGCTCGTTCAAGATTACACGCCATTTGAGCACTTCTCCATCCTCGAACCTGGCGATTGTCGTGCTAAGAAGTCGAGAAAACAGCACCGAGGACAAGGCGCAACATGCTTGATCCCAGAGCGCGGCTGGGCCCAAGCCTTGGCGACAGGGTTCGTGTGACCATCAAGGTGCTCGTCGAGGTACGAAGTACTTGGCCGCTGGCCATCAAGGTCCTCAACCTCACCTGGATGGATCTAAGTTGCCAGTCTTGGCACAGTGAAGGGCGGCCTGACGCCAGAGCATTTGCCAATGGCCATGGCCCACGGAGAACTCTGCTCCTCTTTTCCCTCCTCAGGGTGAATCAGGGTGTCGTCCTCTCAAGTCTCAAGTCCCAAGTCTCAACTTCCAGCTCTCTCTCCTCCTCCAGACCAGGCTCCTTCTCCTGCATCATCTCGGATCTCGTTGCCGACATAACAAGGACACGGACTCGACGCTTGGTGATTCTGCTACTACGGCTCTTGCGACTACTGCGACTACTGCGACTACTACATATGCTTACCTGTTAAGCTTAATCTTGACACTGCCCCTTGGCCTCGGGCCTTAGATCGCGATCTCCCTCGTGGATCACCCCCAGAATCTGTTTTACCCGCTGTCCCAGTCATCACCATCGCCATCACCACAACCACAACCACTACCTCCATCTTTCGACGCGAGCCATGTACGCAGCCGCACCCTTGTCCCTCGCCGGCTGGGGCTTCGCCGCCGTAGCCGGTGCCGCAGCCGCTGGCCTGGCCCCAAGACAAACCGATGCTGCCACAACCACGGCTGTAGAGCCCGAGGTGACCGCCATCACAAGTTGCCATCTCCATGAATCTAGCGTGTTGGTCTGCCCTTTACTCCCAGCTTGTGTTATTCCTCACACAGCATACTGATCATGAACAACTAGCTACTGCTTTGCTGGTGAGACGGAGTATCTTGTTGACGTAAAGATCACTGCTACCAGTGACGTACCTTCGCGGTACACCGACTGCCATGCCCATGACTCGGACATGTGAGACTTCAACCTCAGACACTCCATTGGTCCATGCTGACGCTCCGTTCTTAGGTTCTGCGTCGACTCTGATGGGGAAGATGTTCCTGTCCAGGCTGAAGGCGCCGAGGCAGAGGAGGATCACGACCACGAGAGCGAGACTGAGCACGATCATGAGTCTGAGTCCGAAGCCGAGAGTTCCAGTGAAAATCAGCATTGTCATTTCCATGCTGGTGTCGAGTAAGCCAACTCTCCTCCTCAAATGTGACCCATTCGCGTTAGCTAACCTTTTCCAGACACTGCACAGGCGGTGATAGCGAGTCGGCGGAGTCAGAGTCGACTTGCGAAGCCCCAAGCAGAGACTTTAACATCGGTCTCCGCGTCGGTCTGCTCTTTGTCATTCTTGCAACCAGCGCCATCGGTATATTCTCACGTTTCTCTAAACTCGACGGACTTGACCTAACTTCTCACAGGCGTCTTCGGGCCAATCCTACTCCACAGGATGATGCCTACTAAGCTGAACCTGATATTCATTATCCTGAAGCAATTCGGCACTGGTATTATCGTTTCCACTGCCTTTGTTCACGTATGTCGTCCTATTTCAAGGTCTATCGCCCTGGTGATACTAACCTTTCGGACAGCTTTTTACCCATGCCTTCCTGATGTTTAGCAACGAGTGTATGGGCGAACTGACCTACGAAGCCACCACTGCGGCTATTGTTATGGCTGGCATCTTCCTCTCGTTCCTCGTCGAGTTCATCGGTCAGCGTATTGTTTTGGCCAAGGCCAAGTCCTCAGCTGCCCTAAGCCAGACCCAGAAGGCCAACTCGTTCCTATCGACCGAAGTGGTTAGTATTCTCGTCATGGAGGCTGGCATTATCTTCCACTCGCTCCGTAAGTCAATCCCTCCCGGAATTAAACCAGTTCCGAACGCAGCTAATATTCCAAAGTCATTGGTTTAACACTGGTTGTTTCTGGCGATGAATATTTTATCACCCTCTTCGTCGTCATCCTCTTCCACCAGATGTTCGAGGGTATTGCCCTCGGTAGCCGTATTGCCACTATCGGCACCACCACCGATGTTCACGTCGTCCCTGAACCCCAGTCATCCCGAGAGACCATTACCCAAAGCTCAGATAAGGCCGTCACTCCCAGTGATTCCGCCTCCAGCGATGACGCGATTGTCATTCCTGCTGGTCTCAGCACGAAGAAGAAGCTCGGTCTCGCCACCCTCTTCGCCTTCATCACCCCGATCGGCATGGCCATCGGTATTGGTGTTCTCCAGCAATTCAACGGCAGCAACCGCTCTACTCTCATCGCTATTGGTACCCTCGACGCCCTTTCCGCCGGTATCCTCATCTGGGTCGGTCTCGTCGAGATGTGGGCTGCCGACTGGATGGTCGGCCCTCACGGCAAGCAAGCTGAACTTGCTGATGCCGACATACTTACGACTACCCTCGCCGGTTTTGGTCTCATCGCCGGTCTTATTATCATGAGTCTCCTAGGGAAATGGGCATAAGATGGAGAAGTGTGGTGTTTTTTTAATGCAACGTAATGAAAGAAGAAATGTTTTTTTGGTTTGGTTGGTTTATGATAGGGTTTGGTTTATGTGGAGGAGATACCAAGGTCGAGTGCTGCGAGGGACAAGCTCTCGTGGACCGGCGAAGTTGCTTGAATCTGGTTATAGAGGGTTACTTATAGAATTCTAAAGGTTCATAATTAAAAAAAAGATTAGAACCCAGTAAAACGTGCCTCCAGCATGCCGGGGATATCTACAAACTATCCTCGGTAGCAGATTAACACCTGAGGCTTTACTTAAACGAGGCATTTTTGGGGCGCTTATCTCGTGAACAAGTCAATCAGGTATGCAGAGAGAATTCAAAGTATGAGTATCTGTAGAAGCAAGCTATCCACGAGACTCCCACCCGACTTCCAATAACCGACCATGGTTTGATTAAGCGTTCCACCCCCAGACCAGCGTTCCACACTCAACGAACCCAAGCCCAGATCAACGACGAACTCGTCGATACGTCTGGGTCGAGTTGGTAGTGGCGGTGATATTGTACGGCAGGACCTGGATGTTGTCCACTTCATTGTACATGACATCCCAATGGTCCGAGATATTCGGGTTGCCATACGGCCGCAGAGCGGCGAAGCGCAGGCTTCCGACACAAGTTAGCAATCCTCTACAACCACAAACCGATATGTTACTCACGTGTAGTTTCCAGGGGCGATCTGCGTCCCGTTGGCAAGCTTACCAAACCACCAGAACAGGCGGAACCCGCGGGGTATCCGCGTCAGCGGGAAAGGAAGCGTGTCTTCTATGTCGTTGACATCGGGGTTGAAGAACCAGTACTGGTCCGAGTCGCGGTACGTGGTCGCGGAGCCTACGTATCCTCGTAGGCCAGCCTCGGGTGGGTAGTGCCAAAGGTTTTCGGACCAGCTGGCATCAAAGATCTGGCATAGCAGGTTAGTTGGGGGATGTGAGATGAGCAATCGGGGAAAGGCGGAACTTACGTCCCAACGAAGATTTGTGCATGGGTATGAGAGCCTTGCACCGATTTCGATGAAGTCGTTGGAATTCTTGTCCACATTGAATGACCATCTTGGTTTTGTCAGTCTAGAAACAAAGCTTCCGAGAATCATCACATACGTCCAATCTCCATCGAGCTCTGTTATAGATGGCTCCGCAATGAACATGTTGTCAAATGCCTTTTCGGTGTCGTAGGCTGCTCCTGAAAAGCAAGCACCATTAGCTACAGACGATCAAAGACATATATGCATGGACCAACCAACCTCCGTATGGAATTGCGAGCCTCTCCCCGTGGTTCGACACAACCCAGACCTTGCCCCCGTACAGGGGAAGATAGTCGTCGTCGACATCGGGTAGAGCAAACGTCACCCTAGGAACAGGCATGAGCTAATGAAGCAGGTGGGGTTTGTTCTGGGAGACTTACTCGACCTCCTTCGTGTTTCCCGGGCGTATGATGACGGGGTCTGGAAGAGTAACAGGCGGGACAATGCGTCGTGGCTCGAGTTCGTACAAAGGCAAGACTCCGTAGTAAGCATCCGAAATATCGACACCAGCTTGAGGCTCGAGCTCGAACGTGTACCGGTGCCGCTTGCTTCCGTTGTTGGTGATGTTGAACCTCCATCGTGGGACGAACAGCTCAGTGTCCAACAGAGCAATCGGTTCATAGTCCAATTGGGTGTCGTAACTTAGAACCTTCCACGCATCAACCAAGCCCGTGCCAACCTGGAAGGGAGGCGCGGTGAAGTTGCGCCAGGGATGGTTTGATACCCAAGGGAGACTACTTCCACTGGAAGCGATACGATCATGGAGCATCTTGCCGAGCCCTGCCCCGTGGAACTCCCGTCCTCCGTGCTCCCCAATGAACAATGCGGCGATGCCTGCAATGTATGGGGCAGCCATGGAGGTCCCACTCAACTCTTCGTAACTCTGGTTTAGTACTGTGCTCACCACGTCGAAGCCAGGGGCTGCAATGTCAGGCTTGAGGAGGAGCTCATTCGATGGGCCCCATGTTGTGAAGTAGACTGGCACCGGTGCTACACTTTCGTCAGACTTTTTGGCGTTGGGGTCCGTAGAGACATTAGCTGCTGCGACTGCGAGGACCCCTTGGCCCATAGCGCCGCTGCTGCCGTAGAAGGGCCCAGTTTCTCCTTCGTTTCCAGCCGAGGCGGTGATAACGACGCCTTTGTCCACGAGGCGGTTAGCAAGAACCGCCCATGGATTGTCGGAGAAGCCATTTGGCTGGCCGATACTTGTGGAGATGACATCGGCCTATGTGTCGGTTAGAGAACTGCCGAGTCAAAGAGAGTAGAGACAAACCCCTGCGTTATAAGCATCGCATAGAGCTTGCATAATGGTCTCTTCATCGGTCTCCCAGGGGTCCTAGAAAGCCCTAGTCAGCAAGAGTATTCCACAGACAGTTGGGCCAAACTCGTACGTCTGAGAAGACTTTGTAAATCAGCAGCTCTGCGTCTGGTGCAACTCCAGTAAGCCTAAAGTTTGGTTAGTCTCATCAATTTCACTCCCATGGCCTAGGGTTCGCAGCTACTGCTAAGCAGACCTACCATTTGTTTTGGGCGGCAATGATGCCCGCAACGTGTGTTCCGTGGCCGTGATAATCCATAGGATCGTCGTCCGGTCGTTTTGGGAACTGGTCTTCGTTCTTCGTGTCCCCTGGCAATGGAATGAGCTCAGTGACTGTGACAAGCATACTCAAAGAAGCTCACAGTCTGCCCCGACAAGATCGTATCCACCAGCAACCTTACACCCAGGACCAAAGCAACCACCAAGCTGGAATCATTAGTAAACAGTGCGTTGCACAACCGCCAGTCCAACTGGGATTCATACCGCTTTGTGAGTGTAGTCGATTCCGGTGTCTATTATTGCCACAGTGGCCCCCTTACCCCGGATACCCTTGGCATGCAGCCTGTCAACACCAGTCCATTGGTGAATGGAATAGTTGTGTCTGGCGTTGGATGAGAAATGCGAGGACTTTTCGACTTGTGGCTTTGGCACAATGCTTGCGGGCCATACATTGATGACCCCGTCCATCTGACGGAGAGTATCAACGTTGTCGGTGTCGGTCTCAAGTGCCATGCCAGAAAACACGTCGCTGCAGTCAAACTCCTTGTAGTAGCCACCCTTTCGGTTTGGCTTTGACAGAAGCTGGTGAGATACATAGCCTAGGCTCGAGCGCTGAACATGGTGAGTTCGGGTTCAAAGTGCTAATAGCTGCAAAAATACCTGTTCAACTTCGATGATAAATTTCCGACTTCCCCCTGAGTGCACTCGGTCACTGGAAGCACCACCTGGGCCGATGAGAAGTCTCTGATCTTTGGCGGCCACAGATATAGCCCCCAAGAGGACGTTTAACGAGTGAGAGAACTTCATGGTAGGCAGCTACGATTCTGCCCGTCTTAGAATGAAGAGAAACAAGGGAAGTCTCAACTCCAGAATGTCACGTATTATATGGAAGCTTGGTGAACCCATATCACCTTGGACGACTTCGTTTGGTGCACTTCGGAAGATTGATCAAGATTGCGTTGTCTCGGGAAGATACATAATCCATGTTGCAATCCGTGTGTATCTTTGACACGGCAGTAACAGGGTAGCCAATTCGCCAGGCAACATCGTGGCGCGCATTTGTAGGCCGTTGAATTCGCTTTCATGTCACATAGGGGTCGTGGACATTCACAACTTGCCGTACTTGCCGTCTCAGATCGAGACAGGTCTCGGCAGGTGTCTGATACACTAAACACCAATGCTGCTGTGTAGATTGCGCCACATTCCCCGTCGGTCATTGTGAGTTGTAACGGCTTCGATCATCATGACCAAGCATGGCCTTGAGGTCTTGGCGTGGGCTCTCAACTCGGGCCGTTTGATTCAAGGCGAGAGTTGGTTTGCTATAGACGTCGTTCAGGGGAAGTGTCATGGCGAGAAGTTGCCATGTTGTATGACGGTCAATTGGCCTCAGCCTGGCATCCGAGATTGGTCTCTCCCGGTCCGTTGTGGTGCAACGCAAACGATCTTGGGTTGCCGTGGTCGTAGTAGTACATATGCTGGTGCATGAAGAACAGCATATGTCCTCGAGACGACGATTTGCAACCTCACGGCTGTGCGACTAGAATGGGATAGTCGTAGCGAGAGTCCCGACGGCACGGAGGGATAGAGACAATAATACGAGGATGAGATTGTTGAGTGCTCGGTCACAACTTGTGCTCGTCAAACAAGGGGGAAGTTGTCATAAGTCGTAACACGAGGAAGGTTAGCTTGTGCGCACTTGTGTCTATGGCAGTTGTGGAACTTGAGTCATGATAGAACCGGATGGAGAGGCTGACTGAGAGAGGTAGCAAGATGGGTTGGAGGTGTAGTCCATGTCACGGAGATGGAGGTTGTGAGAACAAGGCCGGGCGCTTCACGTGAATAACGAGTTCGGAGCCGAAACGGGAAGTAGTAACTTATGTTAGCTAGGGTCATTGAATATTGAGAGCTTTCATAAAGAGCTCTCACAACCCATGTGGCACAGGGACTAATCCATCTGCTAGGCCTGTCCTGGCTTCATGTGTAAATTGGAAAGCCATTCAGAACTTTGATTTGATGTTGGCGTCACAATTTTATTAGATGGGCATCTAGTGGGAGCAGCCCTAATTCGCTTTGACGCAGTACTAACATAGTAGTGTATTACTACATAGTAGTAGATATTACATAGGTAGCTAGCATTTCGATGTGATATTGTCAACTGAGCGTCAGCTAGCCTCGTGAGCACTAATGAGGATCTCCAGCCGTTTGGTTCCCAGATGATGATGATCCCCAGCCGAGGTTAGCGCGATGGAATCAAACCACGGTTGGCGATGGTTCGGATTGGTATCTGAGAAGGCCATCTGCGAAACTCTTGGTCTGGTGAGAGAACTGCTGCCGATGATAAGAAACTACTGAGCAGTAGTCCATCGCCCTTTGGCCTGAAGGGGCTACGCCGCCAGTAGTGACTGGACGGAGGAGTAGCCGGGCCCAAGACCGTGCCTGGCGATCGGCTACTACGTGCAGAATATACTTGGCGTGGAGGTATCTGACTCGCTCCACACCGTGGACGCCGCCGAGAGGACGGACGGGGAGCGAGTGGCATGTCTCGCCAGCCACCCGGGACGATGAGCTCGGCTAAACAGTACCCGTAAACTTGTGAAAGTTCGTTTGCAAGCGAGATGTTTGCGTGTGCTAATACGAATACATAGTAGTAAGTCGGTCAATAAACAATCAAGCAGTCAACTCGAAGGGTATCCTCAACAGAGCTGTTTCGTGCAGCAGCGATGCGTATTCGGATCTCCCAGTCGGTGGTGCTGCGCGCAGGTGCAAGGTGCAGGTGCGCATGCAGATGCTACCGATACCGTGCCGCACTCCAAGAGCCAAGAGGGCTGGAGAAGAAGGAGGGGAAGCAATGGAAAGGAGACAAGGAGAGCCTTCGGTGCCCTGAGAGGACGAAAAGGTGGGCAGAAATGCACGTGGAGGCTGGGATCGCGCGATGGAGGTGGGTTTATTGACTGACTTGGGCCGTTGGTGCGGCGAGCCATGCCTGATGCAGCATGTGGGATGAACCATGCCATGCATGTTAGCAGAGCAGGGGTGGTTGAGGGCGTATTCGCCACTGAAGAAGGCGTCGTTGGGACTGGATGGGTGGTGAGATTGACTGGGTTGATGAATGGATGGATGGGATGAGATGGGACTTGGATGAGATTCCCTGGAAGCCGTGGGAGGGGAGAAGAGTCTGTGCGTTGCAAAGGACTGTGAGATTAGTGGGTGGTTGGTGGTGATGAGGATGGACGGCCCTGAAGATCCCCTAAAATCAGATCAGTCAGCTCCAACTTTCAAGTGACATCAATCGTCAAGCCCATTCTGCGTAACGTTCTGTTCACCTCGCTCGGACGGCATCTTCAGCAGGATCTGCCCTTGGGCTCGCGCAAGCGTTGTCCAGCATTATGCGATTCATATCACACTGGGCACTGACTCGCTATGCGTCCATGGGTCACCGACCACTGACCACTGGCCGCTGTGGTAGCGATGGCAATCCATGAACGGCCCCAAGCCCCAATGGAACTCAGACCCTCAGAACGGCGCCCCCTGCGTCAACCCGCCAACGCCAACCCGCCCGCTAGCGCTCCTGGCGTTGACGATGGAGGATGCAGGCCCGTGGAGGTGGTGTGTGCCCTTCTGAAAGAGAACAGAGAGACCGGGATTGAAAGAGCGCGAGCCCTGGTAAGAATGTGACCATGGCACCTGGGGAGAGGGGCCGACGGGGGCTGGACGCACAGGAACCGCAAGAGCCCACTGCTGCGCCCAGCCGTTTACTGCTATGTACCATGCAATTACTAGCGACTCGTGCTATGGCCGTCTGGTGCTTTTATGCCGTGTCGTGCTATGCCGCCCTGGGCTTAACCGCCACGCGAGCCCGTGAGGCCCTGAAGGCGAGTGAGTGGGGAAGGACAAGGAGAGATTCCTGGCGGGTTGCTTTTAGTCAACGCCATACGAGGTTGATGGACAAAGCAGCAAGAGGCCCGGACCGGGGATGCGAAGAGACTGGCCCCTTGTCACGAGCCGAGCTTGGACGCGCGTTTAATTGCCATTGATGGTTGAATTGATTGAGAGACAGACTCCCGTCAGTCAGTCAGGCCCGCGTGATTTCTTCATTGCCGCTCCAAGCCGTTTGTGACGTGATTGATTTACGACGGATACTCCGTACAAAGAAAGCTCTGACTCGAAACCACCATATCCGTATCCGTAGAAGTATCGTAGATCTTGAGAGCGACTCCATGACACACACTGCATGAAGAAACAGAGCGCCCCTCTCGGTGCTTCCATGGACGCGTTCTAGAGCCAAACTCGGGCCTGTAACTGATGGGCCAATGCCATGGACGCCCACCTGCCATCCCATCCCATCCCATCCCATCCATCACAGAACGCACCTCTGCACTGCAGTGTCTGAAGATTCAGTCCAGTCCACCTACTACCTCAGCCATGGATGCCAGGGGAACGCGTGCTTGGCTTGGGTGCTATGCAGCCCGCCAGGAGAACCCACGACGGTGCGGGCGTGGGGCGGGTGTCGGGTATGGGGCCCTCTGTTGCCCAAGTGGGTATCTGCCCTGTGCTTTTAGCGGGCTTCTCCCCCAAAGCCGTCCATTCAGCGCCCCGAGTCGCCCCCCATATCCCCCCTTCCGGGCCTTCCCCCTGTTGTTCCGTCCCCCAGGGGCCCAGCTGTTGAAGGAAGCCCCCCAGCGCCCAGCGCCCACTGCAGAACACCATCCGGGCTACCTACCGTTCAGCGGCCGGGGCCAGGGACCGCCACTGGGCTGTCGTTCCTGGCTCCCCTAGCTCCCCCAAGCCCACCCTAGCGGAAGTACCTGTTTGCCTCCCCCCCTTGGCTCAACTGGGCAGGTTCCTCTCAGCCAGGTACCTCCATGCCTGCTGAATTCCCTCCCATCGTCCAAGTCTTATCACTAGACGCCTGCTACGGGAAGCATTGCGGGCACTGTGGAGGGCTCCATCTCCTCTTCCACTCTTCCAAGTTCCGTCTTCCATCCCTCCCACTCCAGCCATCTCAATCCTCTTCCTTCTTCTACCCCCCGTCTCCCACCCACTTCACTCATTCGTTTGGATCCTTTTCTCGGACGATCAAGAACGGATTTCCAGGTGTTTCCCTTCTCTGTATCTGCGTCCTCTACTCTCCTTTTATAGTTACGACACCCGTCACCCGTCACCAAAGAAACCCCCGTGTAATCGTCGCACATATTCCGCCCCCTTTACCAGTGACGACGCAAGACACAACCCGAGACATCACCCTCGCCAACTCGAGACCGACGATCTGCATTGAGTGCCAGATCCTATCAACCTAATCATCCTCATCCTCATACTCCTCCTATTCCCACGCGCCAAGCTGCTCTTCTCACCACGCAACTCGTTGCCGACCTCGATCAAGAAGCCCTAACACACGCTTCTCTACATCACACCAACCCACTACAACTCTCAACCGCAATCATGGGCAAGAGCCTTATGGACAAGATTCAGGCCAAGTTGGAGCTCTTCCGTCTTGAGCAGCGTTACACCCGCCGCCGCCATCGCCGCTCCACCTTCGTCTCCAACGCCGTCTACATGGATGGCGAGTACGTCTACCAGACCCCCAACAGCACCGGCTCCTCCACAGGCTCCTCCAACGTCAACGCCCTCCACGGCGAGAAGGCTGTTTCCGCCAACACTGCCGTCATCCCTGGCCCTCTACCTGACCGCATCGCCGAGGTCGATGCCCCTGTGGAACAGCCTCTCCCAGACCGCGAGCGCAAGAGGTTGAACCGCTTCAGCTCCATCCCCCACTTCAATGGCTTCAGCAAGGACATGTCCTTGTCCACAATCAAGGAGCGACGAGCCAGCATGATCCGATAAACAACCAAACAAGACAAACAAGAAATTTTAAAGCAAGAAAAATACCCCAGTCCCGCCACGATCCGGGACACGGCATCTGTACGATTGACGGACTCGGCGCGACGGCCTAGGCGTAAAGTAGGCGCAGGCGTAAGCATGGAACGCAGCACATGAGCTGAATGGATTGATTGATGGATGGATGGATTCCATTCGGGCTCACTGATGACGAAGTCTCTCCCGACTGCTCATGGTTGTCGGGTGCGTCTTTTGACGAATTCTCACCTTCTTGGATACTCTTTTCCCGTCCCGTCTCTCCCCCCATTTTGGATATTTCCATGCAAAAAGCATTGGAAACTGGGGGCTTTCTAGAGCATACAGTTGGACGCGTCATCGGTATTCACCGAAACTAATTTCTTTAAGGCGTTGTTTCCCCTCGGTTGGATTTTCTTTACTTGTCCATGACTATCTACCTTCTAGAGCTGGCGGGCGACTGTCGAGCGCTGCTCCTGTACATAGCAAATGCAGGCGGTTCACGGTTGGAATGAACCATTACAAAAAGCAATTACCACGTCAACCTGTCTCTCCAATGCTGTCTACTGTGATTACTACAAAGTACGGAGAACCCGAATGCCTGTGGAGAATCATTACACATGTCTGTCAATGGAGATCTTTATCCATTCCGAACTGGCTCACGCAGCCGTTTCAGGTCAACCCCACACCAGACAAATCGACGACGTCGAATCGTCAGCCGCCGAAACACACTTGAAGATTTGATTTGATTCAAAGCAATTTGGAAGGAATGAGCTGCAGGAGGCAAACGTGGGTCGCACTCAAGTCGGCGTCTCGCCTCATACCATGGGCGGCTAACATATGCGAGACACGCAAGAAACTAAAATGTAAGACAAAAGGCAGCCCATAGAGATCTTTACCTTTCCATGCGGAGTCTGATCATCATGCGACTCCTGATCATCGCCTCCGGTCTCAGCCATTCAGGTTGTCGGGACAAACTAAGAAAAGGACTGCATTGCTGAAGCATGATTCTCAGACATCGACATTCGTCATGGCGTTGGCTCGACGGCTCATCATGACAAAAGGGTTGGTGTCGCATCTGGCACTCTAGTCCAATCACCACGGAAAGCTATAAATATCTGCTACCTCAGAAGTCGCAGACCCAGAGGAAGTATAAACTTGTTTGCCGCCACCATCGCACCGACCTGTGACGTACGTGCCTTGAAAGACATTATGTGTAAGTATTAATTAAGGCTACCTTTTTCTTAATAGGTAAGGTACTTACTTAGGTATTGAGTGTCCGAGTAAGCCACTTCAAGTCTAAGGGTGCCCGAGATCTTATTGCCTCAGGTTTTTTTCCCTAAAGTCTTAATGCCTGAGGTAGGTCTACTCCTGAGGCCACAGCAACCCTTCCACAGAACACCAAATGCTTTGTTATTAATCATCCGAGTCTGAGCCAGAATCATCTGAATCGCTACTCTCCTGTCCTCGCCCCCTAAGATCAAGCTTTGAGAGCCCTGCATCATCATCCAGGTCGTCAACGCTCAGGTCCTCCCCAACCATCAACTTGTTCTCCCACATACAACTCGATGAACTCGTAGGCACGCTCCTCCAAGACTGATTTGAGGGAGCACATGTCTGTAAGCACCAACTTGACGACGGCATCGACATCGTGAAATGCGGTCAGCAGTCCATTCAGCGCCGCCTCCCGCTGCTCCCGGCTTCCTGGCATGCGCGACAACGAGTCGAGGACGATGAAGACGTTGTCCTGCTTAGATAACACGCGCAGGATCTCACGGGAGAGTCGAAGTGCCCTGGATAGTTTCTTATGGCACTTTCTGCCTCGTTCTGAGACGTCGAACGGGGGTATATTAACGTCCCTCTTGCTTCGCAGAACCTGCGCCAGTAGCTGCGCGTTGAGCGAGTTGAGCATCCCCAGTGGGCCCGAGATATTCTCATACAGTGATTCCACGGCACGAAGACCACAGTAGAAGGACAGCACAGTTGGTTTGGCTTGGTTGGCCCTGAGGCTCTTGGCCAGGAGCGCAGCTACAAAAGTGAGCGGGTTGAGAATCTCGTCCGGCACATTTTCCGGCTCGATAACCAGCACCTGCGACTGCTTCTCCTGCAGCCAAGTCTGGATCTCCTCCGAGACTAGAATGTACCTGACCTTGTCTTTGTCGGTTGCTGAGAACAGCCCGAAGTTGTCGAGGCACTGCTCGATATCGCACGATGGGGCTGCGAAATCCATACCAGGGAACATTTCTTGAATGAGCTCCAAATCGTCGCTCTCAGACCGACTGCTGTGTTTACTCAGCGTCGACGAAGGTGCCCCCAATAGCTGTGGTCCTGGAGGTGCAGTGAGATATCGAGGAGTCTCGGCCTGATCAGGGTCCACTGGTTAACATTAGCCTGAGTGTTCTCTTAGGAAGCTTAGGAGATGTTCGCAAGCACCTCGTTTTATGTCGAAGCAGGGATTGCTGTTCAGGAAAGTGTAGTACTCGCTCACAAACCTTGCTTCCGAGTTGGACGCCAGGATTTTCTGCTGTGTCTCCATCCTGCGAAGCAAGCGACGACCTTGGACACCGAATTCGTTCAGAACCGCTTGTTGCCATTCTCTGGTCTTCTTCTCATTGTCTTGTTCGCTTTTCTCCATGTCTGGACACTTGTGAGTAAATATTAGCCACCCTTGCGAATCGCGGGTCCTCCCTCACCTGCAAGCTTTTGTTGGATTTTGGAAATGTCAACACGCCCTTCCATTGTATTCTCCTCGATCCTACCCAGTCTTTGAGCAGCGCATAAATCACTCTCCGTCTTGAAATCGGCAAGGGCTGTGTCCAAAGCCGCAATTGCTTCGCTCACGTCGTGACCATATCTGCCGGCTTTAAGTGTCGCGGAGAAGCCCTTTTCTGTTTCAGAATCAGTGATCAAGACAAGTCGCACCTCTGATGGACAAACGCACTAGCCATGCTCTTGTCAAGCTCCTTTACGATACAGTTCATCAGTGCGAAGACAGCAAGGAACACTGAATCGGCGCAGAAGTGCAGCCTTGGGGACTTGTACACTCCTAATACGACGCGGGTATTCTCAAGCTTCTGTGGAATGGCCGACACCGCCGTTGCTATCTCTTGGCGAAGACTGTCCGCTTGATCTATGGCCTGTGATGGGTTCTTGCGCGCCATAGAATACTACCAGGGTATTCTTTTCATTACAACAAATCGTGTCGGCGCTATTGACGACGCCTTTCGTTCCCGGCTCCACCTGACGCTATACTACCCACCCTTGAGTAAGACGAAATCCCTCAAGATCTGGAGGATGAACCTCCGCCGGCTCAAAGAGCGAAGCGAAGCACGGTCAGATGAAGGGAAGCCAGGGATTGTTGTTCAACAGAAGAAGATTCTCGCGTTCGCGGGCGCTTCGTTTGATGTTCTGCACTGGAATGGCCGGCAGATCCGTAACGCCTTCCAAACGGCTCTGTCCCTCGCCGAGTTCAATGTACGCGATAACGAGAACCCGATGCCTGTTGTCGGTAAGGACGAGTTTCGCACCATCGGGATCTCCCTGGAGCAATTCGACATGTACCTCAAACAGACACACGGTCTGGACGAGGAGCACATAGCACAGCGCGATCGCGTTCGGGTCGATACCGTCAACCTGAAAGGCCACCTCGACAAAATGTTTGACTTGGAATCATCTGATTCAGACTCGGATTTGGGCTTGGGTGATGAAGACGATACATACTCAGACAGGAAGGGCGATAAGGATGGCGATGACTCGGGCTCTTCAGATGAGTCCTCGCATAGCGATGCGAAGAAGAGAAGGAAGAAGTCCAAGAACAAGGGTAAATCAAAGGCTGATACGAGCGACAAATTGAAGGAGAAGAAAGAGAGGAGGAGGAAAAGGAGCGGTTCATCATGATGAGTGAGCACTAAGACTTGGGGGTCCTTAGACCTACGTCCTTAAACCCAGAATTTAAGCATAAATCCTTAATCTACATCATGAACAGTTTCTAAACCTACTAGCCTTAGTTAAATATAGCTTTACTTCATACAATTCCAAAGTACTCAGTAAAGTCATTGTATTAATTCCTGTCTTCGGAAGTTCATTTACTTAATTCACGCATGTGTTGTCTCGGAACTAATAGACTAGTGCTGAGGTTGGTTTGCAGGACTGGTAGTTGTGCCAAATATTATCACAACTAAGTCAATCATTATGCTATTCCTTGCTGTTGATCATGTTCGAGCTTATACGAATGCATATACCATACTTCCTTCCATCTTAAATATCAAGACCCACTACTAGCCAATAGCACTTTAAACCCGTGGGGTGTAAAATGGGTGGAAGTTTTGAGATGGAGCTTACCCTGAACCTCATCACAAATGAAACCATCTTCCATCTCAATGTCTACCCACAGCACTGCTCGGAGGCACAAGAACTGCTTTACGAGTTCTTCATTTCTTCGGTTTTAAATGAATGCGCAAGTCGATTAATAGATGGGAATCTCTTAACGTTGAAGCATGAATAGCAGCTCCGCTTGCTGTGTATAAAACACCGCCCAATGCAACCTGAACCAAACCCACCACCGGTCCAAAAACGCCCATTGCCAGAAACCAAGCAACACCTTGCAAACCAAAGCCCATCAGTTCATCTACACTACGAGTCCACCATATGCTTTTTCCACGGTGCGGCTCCCCATGCCTGGCACGGTGATAAGCTGTGCGAGGCTCTCGACGCGACCGCCATCTTCAGCGCTGACGAGTTCGAGGTGGTCGACGAGGTCGCGAGCCTTCTTGGCGCCAAAGCCAACGAGTCCCCGGATCAGCTCGAGGTCACGCGAGTTGACAACGTCGAGAAGATGCTTCGTGCGTGGTGACGCAGGGCCGTCTTGCTCCGGGAGGAGGGCAAGCGTCTTGACCTTCAGCTTACGAGACTTGGGCTTGGGAGCAGGACGCACGAAAGACTCCTCGTCGACGTCAGCCTCGCCATTGTGGTAGTCACCCTCTTCGTCTTCGTAGACGGGGCGTCGCTTCTTCTCAGTTCGGGGCTCATCACGATGCTCGGACGTGGCGGTGGCGGATACGTTCAAGCGAGTCCTTAACCTCTCGATCTTGGCCACCAGCTTCGCTTGGCCGGGAAAGTACGGCAGAGCCATCTCGTACATCTTCAATGCTGCCACGCCATCGCCTCGCTCCTTGTGCTGCCGGGCAGCCAGCAGGAACCTCAAGCCATCCGACTTGGAATCGTCGCGCCACTCGTCACTATCGATGCGCTTCTCGAGGGCATCCAGACGTCGTTGCACGGCTTCGGTCATGTCAGGCTGAACATGCACTGGGGGATGTTGCACTGCCTTCTCGGCCGCCATCCGAGCAGCTAGGACCTCGCTGACCTTCCTCTCAACCATGGCCTCGATCTGAGCCGCAGACACGGTGGCAGGTGCCGCGCCTGTCGGTCTTGAGATCTTACTCGGCCTCGTAGTGAACTCGTTCTCAGAAGGTCGCTTGTTGGAGTTGGATCGGCGAACCAGGCCAGAGTTGGCGATGGGTCGCGTGGCGAGCGTGGGCTTTGTCTTGTCCGTGTAGACGCTGAACGCCTTGACGGGCTTGCTGGTCTCGGCAGCCTTGGTGGCTTCGGCAGCCTTGGCCGCGACGTTGCCGGTGTGGACGTTGTGCACATTGGCGATGGGGCGAAGAGCTTGTCGAGCGGCGGTGGCCCCCCCTAGAAGGCTCGAGTTCGTTCTAGGAACTTGCTTGAAGACGACTTCGTTCTCAATCTCCCGGACCTCGATTCGCTTCGCGCGAGAGCTGACGTTCAGACTGCTCAGAGTATCGAGATGGTAACTTCGCATAGGAGCGAGATTCAGAATCATGACGGTGATGCCCTTGTTCTGGCCCAAAGACAGGATACGCGTCATCTTCGATTCGCGATACGGTATCCTCTTGTCGCCGCGGGAGATGGCATCGATACATTGGCTGAGGACGAATAGACTCTTGTTGATGGCAGCCGACTCGACCAGTCTCTCCTTGTCATTGTCGGTACGACGGTTGTCTTCTGAGCCAGCCAGATCGATGGCCGAAGCTGTGCTCTCCTGCACCATATCCCCGGTGGTCTGCGTCAGCTTGACCCGTAGGATGGCATGGCTGCGACTGCTGTGGGCGTTGAGCTTGGTGGCGGCCGTGATGCGGTTGTTGTTGGACTCGATGTACAGCTTCTCAAAGTCCTTGAGGTCCTCGCACGACCGCTCCGACAGGCCGACGACGACAGTCCTTCCGTTGGCCTCGGCCCGCAGAGGCAGGCCCGTGGGGGTGCGCTTATCGAGAGGTTCGAGTAGGTCGTAGACCTTGTCGTTGTAGATTTCGTAGTACGACAAGGTGACCTGCACGGTTGTTTCGCCCTGGGAATCCTTCATGATCTTCTTGCCTCTCCGGAAGACACCGCTAAGTAACCGGGGAATCACCCCACGGTCTGCCAGCTTCAGCCCGCCTCGCATTGTGTGCGTCTTGCCGGTGCCGGTGACACCGTAGGCGAAGAGCGTGACATCGATGCCTTGGAAGAGCGACTTTAGATACGGGGCCACTGCTCAAGTCAATACACGATACACTACCAGCGTACCCAAGATCTCGCACCTTCTGAAGTAAACAGTCCCTCCTGTGTGGTGGACTGGTCGTAGACGCCATTGAAGGCGAACGAGAACTCCTCGGCCTCCTTCTTGGGGTTTGGGATCTTGACGATGGTGTTGGGTTTGCTGGGATCGACACTTTCGGCACGGACAATGATGTCCTTGTCGAGCTCATTCTCGAGGAGCGGCCGTATTCGTGCGACGACGCGAACAGACATGGCGGCTGAATTGATTGAGTGGTGGGCGACAGCGGAGGAGAGACGCAGGAGAGAGCGTAGCGGAGAGAAGGTTTCGGCAGCGTCGCGGGAAAGAAGAAGTCTGAACCTACCAATCTGGCCGCATGACAGGTCTGGATGGTTAGTAGGCGAGTTACTGCAGGTTTGCTATAGCCAAGGGTTTGTGGTGGTTGCGGTCTGCGCTAGCCGAGCATCGAAGGCGATACAACAGAGACAAAGACGGTGAGGTTGACCCGGCAACGGCACGTGATAGCTAAGCTCAGGCTACTAGGAGTACCTAAGCTCAGGCTACCTACTTACTTACTACTATACCTAAGTAGTCTAGCGCACACCGGGCACCCGCCGCAGCGAATGGTGACGTCGGAGCACGGGAAAAGCCGTCCTGCGGCTATCACGCTTTTCTGGCGCAATCACGGGCCGTGCCAAGTGCAAGCTGGAAGGCGAAAAAAAAGGCCAATTCAACATCCCCACGATCCAAGAAGTTCCAGCTTCACGCCGACACAATGCGAGGCCAATCGCCGCTTCTGAAGACGGCACGCGGCCTGCAGCTGCGGCCACGCTCGGCGCCGTCGTACGTCTGCCGGCAGTGCAGGGCCATCCAGATCAGCGCCGCGCCGACCACGGACTCGCCCAAGGCCGGCGGCGATGCCTTTGGAGCTCCGGCCGACGCGCGGGATTCCGCCGGTAGGCCTGCGCCCTGCCATTGACTTGCGGGACCACGACGATACTGACTGGATCTTGCTGCAGATGCCCGCTTCGAGGTCCTCGGCGCCCCGTACTCGCTGCTGTCCGTGACGCTCTCGGCGTCGCAGAAGCTCTACACCAGACGAGGCACCTTGGTCGGCGTTGCTGGGAAGCCCGAGAACGTAGGCCATTGGATCACCAAACCTCGCCGAGAAACTGTCTGACCCTTCCTCGCAGGCCCAATCCACCCTCTCCGTCCTGAACCCTACTACGCGAGCTCTCCTCGGAGTGCCCTTCCTCTACCAGCGAATCTCCGCCACGGCCCCAATCACGGCCCTCATTTCGACCAAGTCGCCCATAACCTCATTCTCGGTTCTGCGCCTCGATGGTACGACGGATTGGATGGTCGCACAGCGAAACGCACTGCTGGCGTGGACGGGACACACGCTCTCGCCATCGATGAGGATCCAGAGGAACCTGTCGTTGGCGCACTGGGGCAGCACTCACCTGACAGGTCGAGGCCTAGCTGCTCTCTCGGCGCCGGGACAGATCTATAAGCTTACGCTGAAGGAGGGCGAGGAGTTTGTGGCGCATCCCGGAAGCGTGGTGGCTTACACGGTGTCAAGAAACCCTCCGCAGCCATTCCGGTTCAAGAGCTCAAGCTTGCGCCTCCAGGTCCCCTCGCTGACTAAATGGATCCCGGAGCCGGAGTTCATGACGACCATCCGCAATTCCAGCGCCTACAAGTATGCTGCGCGTGTCCTCTACAGCTTGCGAACCACGACGCGGCGGACCATTTGGGGCGACCGCCTCTTCCTACAGTTCCACGGCCCGAGCACCATCCTCATGTCAAGCCGGGGCGTCCGCGTGTCGGACGTGCTGACCAAGGAGCAGGTGAACGAGATAGCAGATGCGCCCGCGGGCGTGCTTGCAGAGGCTTTGGAGCTGCCGGACAAGCCCAAGGCACTGGAGACCGCAAAGGCGACTGAGACAACTGCGGAGACGCAGACGACGGAGTCGACCAAGCAGGAGCAGAGCGTGAGTGCCATCCATGTGGCCGCGGTGCACCAGGACGGCAAGGTGACGTTTGAGGACTCAAAGGGGCTCAAGGAGTTCATCCGATGAGGAGATGCGAGAATGAGCAGGTTAAGCCATGCTCGATGTGCCATCGTATCGTGATAGAGGAGGCGGTTCCTGTGTACCAATAGTCATACATATGTCGACAAGATGTTTACATGATATCACATGCCATCCCACTTGAATCATGCCACATGAGTTAGATATCCCACTCCTTAAGTGCCAGCGGCGTACCTAACAGGGATCAAAGCCAATGGAAGTACATGAGATAGGCGGTACTCCAGTTTGTGTTGATAGATGGTGTGAGCGGAAGTACTGTCAATCACTCTGGCTACATTTTTCTCTCTCTGCGCACGTAAGGAGATAAGTCAGCATCTGATCCAAGTGAGTTGACCCAAGTAACGTTAGTTAAGCGTCTGATCCAATAAGCATCTGATCCACATTGGGTATAACATGGCATGTGGTCTTGATGACGACAACGATGGACTCTTAGCAACACGCCCTAGACTAATTTGACAGGCAAATGCCTACTCCGATCGGATCGGATCTGACCGGACAATTGAAACGGACGGACAATTCACACTTCGGCGTGCCACAGAACAGCCCCGTAAATTAGTTACATCGTGGCGGGTGCCTTCCGTCTCATACGTTGCTTATTCAATCACTATGCAACCATGCTGATCCGTAAGCACTTGTCTCCTCCCCGGAGTCTGGTCTAAGGAAAAGGGCATTCTCCTCAATAGAGAGAAGCGTGATGTACTACGCTATTCGTGCTGTAGAGCCCAGGTTCCCAGAGTATGTACAGCACGTAGTCTACTCTGTGTGGTTTGTGGTGGTGTGGATCGTCCATTCGTTCTGCGTTGGGTTTAGGTCCGTCGCGGCTCGGCCTCTCGCCCTTAACTCCAGGAGCCGAGATGGGAATGCGATCGGATGGGCGTTGGCAATTGGGACAGGGGGCAGCCCTATAGATGGGCCCTGGGTTTGGCCTGGGGAAAAGAAGGGACGACGGATGCCCGAATGTGTGCATTGAATTCTAGTAATTTGGTGTTTGGAGGAGACTCAAGGTGGAGGATGTCTGTCAAGTTGTCAGTTTAGTTAGTTAGTTGGGTGTAAGTGGAAAAGGAGATGGAGATGGCATCCAGCAACTCAACATTGTTCTCTAGCAAGCCAAGAGACGGCCAGAAACACCCTCCAAAGCCGTAGAGAAAAGTCTTACTCCTCAACATGCCATCTCCATTGCGAGATCCAAGCTGGCTCGATCCACGATGACGATGAGGCTCGGCTTTCCGACACAAAACACCATCAAACTCCGACCACTCTCACCAGGACCAGGACCAGGACCAGGACCCCTGAAACAACCCTGGCCTGACTCACGCCGACTGGCCTGACTCACGCCGACTGGCCAAAGGAGAGCCAGCCTGTCCCGCTCCCGTCCTTTTTCCCAATCAAGCAACTCATCAATTCCGGGGATAACGTTGAAGCTCACGTTCTTTTGCGTTACGATCCAAAGGCCGAAGCCGAAAATGAGCAAGCAGCACACACGCGCGCAAACGCCCGCCAAACAAACTGACCTACTCCCCTTAGTCTGCTTATTGCCTTGGGAACAGCGAGCTAAGTATGCAAACGCCGCGAGGTGAAGAGCGAGCCGAGCGACAACTGGGGAATTAAGTATCAAGCCCGCCATTTGATAAATATCTGGGGCGTCTCGTCTCCTTTTGCTCCAATACCACCCTCGTGCCAAGCCAAACATCGCCGACGCCCGTCAAACATCCCCGTCAAACCTCCCCGTCCTAACAATACTTGGGGATTTTTCATTTTCTCCATTGATTGTTAGCACCCCCAACACCGCCATAGTTGAATACCCCGGCCTGGCGCGCATTACAGGACCGGCCTGGACTTTTCGCACCTTGTCGCCGCCACTCACTCGCTCACTCACACCTCACTCACACTTCACTCTACCGTTCACTTCAGCCTCAGATCTTCAACAGAGGGAAAAATATAAAAAGGGAGAAGACCCAAGAGAGGTCATCTTCAATTCTCAACCTCACGCCCTCCTCCCACTGCTGCACCCTCACACAACATGCGTCGCTCAACAAGTTCATCGTCCTCGGAGACGGTCAACGAGAAGCTCCCGATCCCTCCTCCCACCACGACCAATGGCGAGAAATCCGACGCCCGGCCCTACTCGATGCAGCGCATCCCCTCGCAGAACAACGAGACCGACGCCAACATCTACCCGGAGCCCGCCAATGCCGTCCAGGCCGACCTCGAGCGCGGCGGCTTCGCCACTCCGGAGCCCGCCAAGCCCGGCGCACCGGCCGGGCCGCCTCCCGGCATGGCTCCAGCCGACTTCCCCGACGGCGGCCGCGAGGCCTGGCTCGTCGTCTTCGGCGGCTGGTGCGCGCTGTTCTGCACCTTTGGCCTGATCAACTGCGTCGGCGTGTTCCAGGCGTACTATGTGCGCGAGCCGCTGAAGGAGTATGACAGCTCGACGGTCAGCTGGATCATGTCGGTGCAGGTCTTCTTCATGATCTTTTCCGGGTCTGTCGTAAGTCCACCCTCACTCTTGTTTCCTGGTGTTTCCGGCTAACTCCTCGTGTGAATAGTTCGGCCTCATCTTCGACAACTACGGCCCCAAATGGCTCCTCTGGGGCGGCTCGGTGGCCTACGTCTTCGGCCTCATGATGGTCTCCCTCGCATCCGACTACTACCAGTTCTTCCTCGCGCAGTCCATCGTGGCCTCCATCGGCTCCAGCGCCGTCTTCAACGCCTCCATGTCGTCGCTGGTCACCTGGTTCTTCAAGCGCCGCGCCACCGCCTTCGGCATCATGGTCTCGGGCTCCTCGCTCGGCGGCGTCATCCTGCCCATCATGATGGACAAGATGATCACCCAGGTCGGCTTCCCCTGGATGATGCGCACCATGGCCTTCATGTTCCTCGCCCTGTTGACTGTCGCCTCCCTGACTGTCAAGTCGAGGCTGCCGCCGCGGCCCCGGACCTTTGTCTTAAAGGAGTACCTCGACGGCCTCAAGGACATTCGAATGTCCGTCACCATCTTGGGCTTCTTCCTCTTCATGTGGGGCATGTTCCTCCCCTTCAACTACGTTCTGCTGCAAGCCGAGGCTGCGGGCGTGTCGCAGACTCTCATCCCGTACTTGCTGCCCATCCTCAACGCTGTGAGGTACGTTCGCCCCCAAAGATCCTAGATCCCAGACAACTCCCTATTGTCTTGATCAGTTACTGACTGACCTCTTTGTAGCATCTTCGGCCGTATCCTCCCAGGTCTCGTCGCCGACAGGATCGGTCGATACAACGTCATGATTGCCATCATGTTCATCTCGGCCCTGTTCTGCCTTGTCGTCTGGATCCCCGTCAAAGACACGGCGGGAATTCTCGTCTTCGCTATCATCTTCGGCTTCTCATCTGGTGGCTATGTCAGTCTGTCCCCCACCCTCATCGCCCAGATCTCCGACATTCGCGAGATCGGAACTCGCGTTGGTACGGCATTCGCCATTCAGTCGTTCGGTGCGCTCACCGGAAGTCCCATTGGCGGCGCTATTGTGAAGGCGCAACACGGCGATTACCTGGGTCTTCAGCTGTTCTCCGGCTGCACCATGATGGCCGGCGTTTTTGTTATCCTTGCCGCCCGCTACATCCAGGTCGGATTCAAGTGGGTAAAAATTTGATGGAGAAGGTCCCTTTGGTTGGGACGACGCAAAGAGGGCACTCTTGCATTAATGCTTGCTGATAACGAGCTGGAGGATTGAATGCAACACGCATGAAATAGGGGAGGACAGCCACTGACTTGCTCAGTCTCCCCGCGAGCATCGTTGCACTCACGCAAAACAAGGTCGGGTGGATAGAGATAACATGCCACGGCGACGTTAGAATGAACAAACTACTCTGTATAATACATCTTTGCTCACTCTTCAAGCATGGCGCTGTAGCAAGTGAATGATTTGGTTACTATTGGCGAGCGGAACATAAAGTGTACACAACAGAGACCCGACCCCTTTCTCCCTCATCCTAGGTGAATCCGGAATCCGGAGCCTAACCCGATAGACGCATCCTTGAATCGAGTGTGGCGTGGGCTACAGGTGCAGTATTAAAGCCAACCTGGCTGGACCTCAAGGTAGTTCCAGTTCACACGGTTCATCCCACGTAGTGACGACGTGAAAGTACAAATAGTTCAACATTGAGGGTACAAATATGCACATGGGCTAAGGTCACGTAATTCTTTTTCTGGGGAATCGTAGTTTTTATCAGCTCAACTAGCTATTTTATCTTCGCTGGGTTAGCGATTATGCAACCAAGAGCCAAACAAGTCAAGGGCATGTACAGGGTTCTCAGTATGTAGATATGGTGAGTTTTTGAATCATAGAGATCATAAACAGCCTCTCAATATATCATCATTGAACGGAAATCAAGGGATAAGCAGGATACGTACCTTAGTAGTAAGGAGCCGTTTTCACGATCGGGTATAAGACTCAAATGTCAACTAGGCTTGGTTAGTAACCATGGTACCAAGATATAACTGACATAGCACAGCATAGACAGGGAAATGTTCTCAGGATGTAGATTGGTGAGTTTTTGAATCATGAAGATCATAAACAGCCTCTCGATGTGTCATCATAGAACGGGGATTGTTGAAAGACGCATTGAATGAAATAAGGACAATCATAGTACGTACCTGATCGATGCGATAATAATGTACAGTAGTAGTACGAGGGCAAGGTGCACCTTCTAGGTCTTGTTAGCGATTGATTCATCAAGCTAAACTCGACGTAGCATAGAAATGTGGGCAATTGTTCTCAGGATGTAGATTGGTGAGTTTTGAATCATGGAGATCATAAACAGCCTCTCGATATATCATCACAGAACGGAGAATGTTGAATTGATAGCGCAAAGGGGGGAGAAAGCAGGATGCATACCTGACAAGTGTCAAATTTGTAGTGATCGAGTCCGAGAGTGAAAATAAATAAGGCTCTCTAGTCTTGATTAGCGGTCATGTCAACCAAAAAGATTGGCGTATCAAGGGAATTGTTCTCAGCTTGTAGATATGGTGAGTTTTTTGAATCATATAGATCATAAACAGCCTCTCGGTATCATCATTGAACGGGGAGGATTGGGGTGGGAAAATGCAGAATGCATACCTGATGAATAGCAGCGTGCTTGGATCGAGTCCGAGATTGGGAGGAAAACTTGCTTTCTAGAGTCTTGATTAGCGACCATGTCAATCAGAGTAGACCGGCGTAGCATAGTGTATCAAGGGAGGTATTCTCAGCTTGTAGATATGGTGAGTTTTTTGAATCATGTAGATCATAAACAGCCTCTCGGTATCATCATAGAATGGGGTGGGTTGTAAAAGCGGAGGAAGGAAGAGCAAAGCATACCAATTCGCAAGCCATCTTGTCCAAGCTCGAGCTGGCACAAGTTCAAGAGCTTCACATGGAAACAAACAAAAACTCCAATTCTCTAGTGTAGCATCTCTTCCCCGCCCAGAAGAGTTATGTACAATCGCTTAAGCCCCGTTCGCCCGCGCGGAAAATGCTGCTCATAGGCTGCCCTCAACAGTAGCGTTAACAGGGTTGACCTCAAACCCGTACTTCTCCTTGAGTCGCTCGGCTCGTCGCTCCTCGTACCCAGGGGGTCGGATTCCTGTGGAAGATTAGGACCTCTGCTGCTGCGTGGGGTGATGATGTGCGCGACTTACCTCGGCCCTCGCCAATCTCCGACACGGTCTGCTCGATCGGCAGTCGCGTTGTCCTTCGGAGAATCTCCTTGCGCGCGAACTCGTCGTCCTCCTTCTTAAAGGAATCGTATCGGCCACCAAGGTAGAAGAACATGCCCTGGAAGAAGCCGATACCAGAGCCGAGACCCACCACAACGGGAATTCGCCGCGCTGCTCCAAGTTAGAACATTGCATCCCTCGCAAACTAGGGGATAGAAGGCGTACAGGGCATGCCGAGAACAGCACCCATCATGAAGCCACCAAAGGCCGCAGACCAGGGATCGTCCTGTTCGCGCAGGTTCATGGAGCTTCGCGAGAAGAAAACGTAGGCGGCGGGAGCGGCGGCTAGACAATCCAATTAGCATCGGGACATCCCAATTGGCACGGGCGAGTTCGGGGAGCGTACTGGCAAGGCCGATGATAGGGGCGCCGCGAGTGAAGACGCTCAGGGCGCCGACATTACGCTTGGACAGGGCATTGCGGATGGAGGCGATGAAGAGACCACTGGCACCACCGACGACACCGGCCTTCGCGGTGTCGCTGAGGGTGTCGTAAGGCTTGAAGACCTTCTCACCCTCATGGTGATCCTCGCGGGGAGCGGACGTTTGGCGTTCCATAGCGTTGGCGGCTGAGGACGGAGCTGTTTGGGTTTCTTGGGATCCTGAGGTGCAAAGCCGAAGCTTTGGCGAATGGAAGGATTGAGAGGAGAGAGAGCCTCCACCGCAGCACGTGACTCTGGTCATTTAATTACCTCGTGCCCATTGGCCAACGTGCGCCGAGCGAATTTTCGAAGCAGATCGGAACAAGCTGAGGTACGTACCTGCTGCTCTGTCCAAGGACCCCACTCCCCACTAAGAAGAAAAAACACCAAAGTCTCTCTCACTGAGAAGACCTCGTTTCGTGTTGCTTCTCCAGATATTTATACATCGTAGCGTATCGGTTTTTCTTCGACAACCAACTCGGCACTAGAGGACTCACTCAGCTCATCCATCACGACCGTTGGTTTAATCCGGAATCCTTGTCTCGGCGAGAAATCGCTTCTTGCATGAATACGCATCGTTTCTAGCATAAAGCCAGCTAGGCAGCCAGCCCTAGGGGAGATATCTCAGGTGTTAGTCAACTCACTCGGCCAGAACGCCAACCTCGAGAGGGCGTCTCTGAGACAACACGGTTATCCAGGCCCAGAAGTGACACCAGTCTTCTTGGCCTTAGCAGCATCTCAAAATGGCGTCTCCCCAACCTGACCAGGTTTCACCCCCGGCTCCGATGGAAGGCGTCACCTCCTCCACTCCTCAGCAAGCCTCCTCAGAATCTCAGAACAACCCCGCCGTCTCATTCCCTGCCGTGGCGGAATCCGGCACATCCACGCCCGGAGATGCCCCCCAGCCACCTCTCTCCAAGAACGCGCTGAAGCGCATGCGCAAGGACAAGGAATGGGCAGACGGCCTGGAGGACCGGCGGCGGCAGCGCAAAGAGAAGCGCCAGGACCGCAGAGTTCGCAAGCGCGAGCAGCGGGCTGCCCTCGTCGCCCAGGGCCTGGACCCCTACGCCCTCACCCCCAAGAAGCCGGCGTCCATTAACGTGCCCATCTCGCTCATCTTCGACTGCGAATTCGAGCAGTATATGCTTGACAAGGAGCTCATCTCCCTGGGCAGCCAGATCACCCGCGCCTACTCAGAGAACAAGAACGCCACGTACCGCACGCATCTGTGGGTGTCCGGGTGGGGGGGAAAGCTGGCAGCGCGCTTCCGGGATGTCCTCGACAACATGCAGAAGAACTGGAAGGGCGCCGAGTTCATTGAGGGTGACCTGCTCGAGTGTGCGGTGAAGGCCAGGGAGAAGATGCAGACCAGGGGAGGGACAATTATCGCGCCCCTGCAGAAAAGCCTCGACGAAAAGGTCCCCTGGGTCCGCGATGAAAGGGACCCCTTTCCCATGGCCGATCCGGAGCCGGAGCCGCGAGAGGAGTACAAGGACGTCGTCTACCTCTCCTCCGACTCGCCCTACACGCTGGAACGGCTCGAGCCCAACACAAGCTACATCATCGGCGGCCTTGTCGACAAGAACCGTGAGAAGGGCCTCTGCTACAAGCGCGCGCGGGAGCTGGGTATCCGGACGGCCCGGCTGCCCATCGGCCAGTACATGGAGATGCAGAGTCGATCGGTGCTCGCGACGAACCACGTTGTCGAGATCATGCTCAAGTGGCTCCAGTATGAAAACTGGGGCGATGCCTTCCTCGACGTCATTCCGAAGCGCAAGGGCGGGCAGTTGCGAAAGCAAGACGGCGCTTCTGGGGAGGGCGAAGAGTATGAGGGGGCCGAAGAGGAAGAATATGAGCTGGAGGAGGAGGGCGTTGCTGAGGAAGTTGCCGATGCGGAGAGTGCAAAAGAAGAGAAGAAAGCCCCTGAAGTTGTTGCTGAAGTCGAGGACGCAACTGTGAAACCGTAGAACCTGTATTATACCACAGTACGCCAACCAATTACACCCAGATACCAAGTTTATGTACAGTGTCATGACTCTTAACCATTCGTTACGTCTTCAAAACTCCATCGAGTCCTCTTCCCTCTCCCTCTTCACCTTCACATCCCTTTCGTCCTTCATTAAGCCGTTCACAAACAGCCTAAACTGATCGATGTATGGCTTCAGACTCGTCTTCTCCCAGTCCAATATGTTCTTCGCAGCCTCGTCCTCTTCGTCTTCCTTCCACGCGTCAATCTCCGCGAGGAGCCCCTGCACTGTCGGGACGCCGAGAGGGTCAAAGTCGTCGAGGTTTTTGGTGTTGATGGGCACGCACACTCGTCCAGTGCCGGGGTGGACGACAAAGGGGCTCTTGAGCAAATGGTTCAACTTCTTGCTGACCTCGATATCGAGTCTCGGATAGGTGTACTCCAGGACGATGTCCTGCTTGGCTTCCCGTAGAGCCTTGGTATCGAGATTCTTGCTAGCACCAGTCTTGGCCACCGCGTCGATGTCGGCCCACTTTGATGCGGACGAGCGACCCGGGGCAGCGTCCCATTTTTTGCGAAGAGATTCGTTAAGGACCCGGTCTGGGAGAAGTTGCAGAAGCTTCTCGGCTTGCTCGGAGCTGGCCCAGGGGTCTTGTTCCGATAGGACGTCGTGTTCAAAGTGGTCTTTAAGAATATCGAGACTTCGGCTGCGGGGGTTAATAACTGCCAATACCACAATGGCTGGGGTTTACTTACGACAGATGAGGGTGCAGTGGCCGCCAGAGGTTGACCTTCTTGCCACTCTGAGCACCTCCCTTCACCACTTCCAGATAGCCTGCAATGGCCCTCCGCTTCTGATCATCCATACTCCGCACTTTCTTGTCGCACACCCAGGCGTGGGCACCTCTTCGGCCGGAATACACCCACATGATGTGCTTGAAGCCAAAGTCCTCGCGCAGCGCGGCGTCGACAACCTTGATCGCCATCGTCATGAACTGCCAGCACTTGATGCAAATGTTGGCCTTGGTACAGCAGGTTCGGACGTCATCGTAGTCTGTCAAATCGATATCGAAGCACAGCTCTTTGGCGAGCGGCTTGATCTTGACGGTTTTCCGGTCGCGGGGATTGGCAGAGTACACAGGGCCGATTTCGAAACGGGACGGCATCAGGCGGAGGACGTCTTTGCGCAGGCTATAGCGTGTGAGCAAGGAGAGAAGAGAGAAGGGTCCCATCAGGGTCACGTACAGGTCAGCCGTCGTGTAGGACTGGTATCGAAGGTAGGCATCGCTTTGGAGGGTCAAGGCGAACTCTCGGTTGGCAAAGTCGTTGGTAGGCGTAGGGCTGTGGTTAAGCCACTGGAACAGATATCGCCAGGGAAACAGACGTTGGTAGAAACTGCGCATTACCTCCGGGTCTGAGGCGTCCATGGCTGTCTTGTCACTGCCCCACGAGTTAGTACTTCTGCTGCCGTACTTTAGAATCCAGGGGGGCCTACGCTGGTGATCCCGGTACCATCTGCGAGCTCGGCTGGACAGGCGCAGAGTTGGGGAATTCATCATCTGAATCAACATCATCAAAAATATCCTCCAGCTTCTTGATGTCCTTCTTGGCGTCCTCAGGCGCGGCCATCTCGACGTCGGCGGCTGGAGCTGGGGCTGTCTCGTCGAGGGTGGCCGTGTCCTCCATTGGCTCGTCCTTAACGGCGCTTGGGGATGGCATGGCTTCCGGGGTGATGGAATGGGGCATTTTCCCTTCGTTCGGTATCGTGAGGGTTTCTGGCTGCGGAGATCCAGTGCTCGCAGACGGAGTTGGCATTGAAGTTGTTGGTTGTCGCAGTGATGGGATAGTGGGAGGTTCGAAATGGAAGCGGGACGAGGCGCGTTGAGACGCGTCTTTTCGCGTAAAGCGAATTAGGAGGTGGTGGGTGGCGCAAGGTACGTACCTCGGTGGGGCTACTCCGTGCTCCGTCCGGACTCCGGCCCCGTACTACCGAGTAAGGATACGGAGCAAGAATAGATTTAAAGAGAGGGTGACGTCGGCCATCATATGGAGGACGCAGCCGAGGAACGTCCAGAAGAGCGCCACGTACTCGAATTTGGGCAGCACGGTGAAGGCCCTATGGCGTGCTCGAGCACCATGATGGTCGTGTCGAAGCAGCGGATGATATGCGGCCGCCGCAGGGTGTTGTCCCGCGGGCTCTCGATGATGCCCTGCGGATCCGAGTTGCAGTCCTGGTAGAAGCTCTCAAACGCGTTGCTCCGGGATGCCGCTACCGGGGAGGCGAGCACGGCGAGGACGATGGCGGTACTTGGAATCTATTCTCGCGCTAATCTCGTCGTTGCACCTTGCAGTCCGCTACGTAGGATTAGAAAGATGGTCAAATGGACCAGGGCCTATACGGACTATAACCGCCAAACGACCCTCTCTCACCCTTCCGCGTCGGAGCCGAACGGCGGTAGGTTCTCGGAAGAGTCCCAGCTACTGCACGTACGGTGGTCCGTACGCATCACTTCTACTCCGACGATCTGACTATATAGAACACTCTTCTTTATCAACACCATGTGCTTCGACTGGATTTTCCTCAGTCAACCCCGTACGGCCTATCCCGTGCCGACAACGCGACTGAAATGCTCACTGCCGGCAAACCCCCTGCATCTTCCGCCAAAGCAGCCATGATCGCCCCTTCAATTAGACTAACTGTACCGCACCCACCTTAGCACGAAGCAAAAGTTCCGAGGACGAGTCAACACGTCGATCCCAATGCCTTCTTTAGCACAGGTATTCCTATGCTCAGCTTCAGCATCTCAAAGGTGTTCTCTCTTTTCTTTCGAATAAGTCTGTTATGGTCACGACAACGACAACCTGCGGCGCGTGGGCGCGTTGTGTGGGTTAACTGGACGAGCTCTCACGTCTCACACCATCTAGCAGCAATGCTGTATGACCACCACCGTTTCGAGCTGACGAAAAGAGTATCAATAAGTTATGCTTTAAACCGACCGTTTCCTCTGTGTTCCATGCGGGTGGGCACGTATTGTACTATAGACTACCAGCTGTTTCCTTCAGCCCAGAGAGCCAACCAACAACCACAGCCATCCCAGCAAGCTCGGCTGTAGTGCTGACGGCTTCACAACATCTCATCTGTGCCACTGGACGTGAGGACACCAAGATCCCAACCTATAAGTTAAGCCCTTCCTTTGCCGGCCATTTCCTTCTTCTGTGCGGAGTCACTTTCCCCATACCATGCCTCGTGCTCCTCACACCATCTATGGCTTTCTAGCCCAGATGTTCTAGCCCAGATGTTCTAGCCCAGGTGTTCTAGCCCAGTCCATGGCCGTCATAACTCTCAAAGGAACCCTCCCCCCTGTTGGTGCAACCGCACCAAGGCCACCCCCGGTCGTGTTTGTACATAGTAGTACGCACGAGTCGTCCAAACAAAACGTCATTTGCCGTTCAGCCAAGCAAATCTACCGGAATCCAGAATCGCGACGTCCTTTTACGCGGTAAAATCCCCACCACCGACCCCACCATTTGAACGGTCCAGAACTCCATCGACCTGCACCTCTTGTGCCACACCCAGGATGTCGAAAGGCCTATAACTTGCGGCCACTCCGCCCTTTCCGGTCGACCATTCTGGCCGGTCTTTCTGCATTCTCTCTTTCTTCCTCTGCCTCACTCCTTGACCTGGTTCAATTTTCCAATACACTGAGACTCTCTTCTTGTGATGCTCAGTGATTCTGCCAAGGTCCAATTCTGGAGATGCATCCCCCCCGAAGCTTGACATCCAATCTAGCACCGAGCCGCGACGCAAACCTCAACCACAATTAATACATCCATTCGAACTTTCAATCGCATTCAGATCGGCTTGGAAATCGATACACGCTTTCTCGGACTTGCCGGGCTAGCTCGGCGCCCAAATGGTAATGATATTATGCTCAGGTATCAAACAGGTTCATCACATATGCGAAACCCCCCAAAAAGTCAGACCCTACACGCCGCCGGGAGCCTACTTTCCCAGTCGCTCCCCCCCCCCGTTCGGCCACCGCCTTGGTCATGAATCGAATTAAGGCCCCTTCCGAGTCGTATACGAAATTGCCGCGGGAAAGCTCGCTGTCCCAGCAAAGTGATGGCCCACGCCATCCCACCAAGAACACCAGACTCCATGTGACCTAATAGTCAACAATGTAAATCAACAACAAAAGACTGAGGGCACCGTCCGTCGTCCAGCCTCGTCACGCATAGGTACGCTGTCGCTTTTCCGGCGGACTTTGACCATCTATCCGTGCTTGGCTGTTTTGCGGTGCCTGGGAAATCCCCCCTGGAAACGTGGCTCGAGTCGCGCTGCTGGGGGTCATGCCATACGGGCCTGCCCCGTTGACCATGGCGTACCCTTGGTCCATTCCGCTGTTCATCGGGGAGGCCTGTGGCATTTGGCCTGGTGACCAAGTCGATCCTGTTGCCGGAGGAGTGGGTGTCGTCTCGAATTTGAAGGGCGTTCCTGACGCGGTCAAGCTACCTGGCGGGTTCATGTAACCCGCACCACCGACTACGTAACCTGACCCGGATTCCTGCTGGGTGGCCGGGTCGTAATTCTTGAGTAAGTAGCTCAGGTGGTTCTCTACGATCTTGAGCATACCGCTCTTGGTGAACGGCTTGGCCAGGACTCCGTTCATGCCTAATTCGAAATCAGCTTCCGTCTCCCCCATCATGCAATTTAGCCGGCCAGTACTCACCATGTTCAAAGTAGCAGTGCACTTCATCTGACCGGATGTTTGATGTCATGGCGACAATGGGAATGGAGGGACAGTCCTGGCGAATATACATGGTAGTCGAGACACCATCCAACCTGGGCATGATGATGTCCATGAAGATCATGTCAAAGTGGTCCCTACCGACACTCGTGATTCGACTATAGGCTTCCGCACCATTTTGCTACAACGACACGGTTAGTGACGGGGCGAAAACACATACCCGCAGTACGGAGTCACTTACAGCATGTTCAACTTCACATCCCATAGACTTCAGGAACTTGATACCAATCTTGGAGCAGGTGGGGTCGTCTTCAACGAGGAAGATTCTCGGTTTCCTGGCCCCCCACTGTAGGGCTGAGGTGTTGTTGGAGCTTGGCGGGGCGGTTGTCGTGTTTATCGGCTGAGGAGCAGGAACCTCCTGCATGGCACCAGCACTCGAATCGTTGGGCATGGCGTAAGGAATCTTATGAATGTGATCGGAATGGAAGGGATCGATACCGACGGTCTGGCCTACTGGGTACACGGGATATCGGTTGATGTCGTTCATCGGGTCATGCATCAAGGGCATCGAGGCCTGAGGAATCACAACAGCAGAGTCCGCCGGGGATCCATAGACGCCCTGGAGGCGTTCGAGTTCCCTGTCGGCAATCGAGTCCGGTGTCACGCTTGACAGAAGCTCCCGAGCCCGTCGCAGCTCAGGCGCCGACTCGTCCCCATCCAACGGCGAGGCTCCAACGCCGAGGTGGAGCGACTGCTGATGGCGGGTGTTCCTGTCGCTGGAGGAGAGAAAGTTGAGCATCTCATGTTGGGACCCCTTTTGGGCGTTGAGCATCTTTTGAAGCGTCAAGACCTCGTTGACGAGCAGCCGGTTTGTTTGGGAGACCTCGGTGAACAACTCCTGAAGTTGTTGCACCTGCTGTTGTGTTGCCGTGAGCTGCTCGGTCAGGACACTGATATGATGGCCTGTGGTGAAGTCCTCGGTGGCCTGGGTTCTTCTCGGTGCAGGTGCTTTTCGGCGGATGTTGTCGAGGTCATCTTTGCTCCCGACTCTGAAGTTGGGATGCTTAAATTCAAGAGTCTATGCCAAAGTGTTAATACTCGCGGGGTAGTCACAGCATATGGGTACGGGATGGACTAACGTTTGCGCCGTTTGCGGCAGAGCCGCTGTCATTTGTCTGCCTCACTTTGTGGAAGTCATACTTGTTAAGCTGACGAACAAAGCTGGCCATGTTGCTGTGCTTGAAGTGCTTGGGGAGGATTGATCGAGTGAATTTTTCATTCTAAGCTACGGTATTAGCATCTCCATGAACGCGGGGCGGGGATACAGATATATCATACCTCGACCACCACAAATGTATCGCCATCTTTGCCCCATCGGGCGACTTCCTGATGCGCCGGGTCCTCGAGCATTCTAGAATACAGTCAGTAGAGGAACTATCAAAGGATTTTGGAGCATGCGTACCGATACAGTTTGCGGACCTGAAAAAGGGGTGAGGGGGGTTAACAAGACGTCCAGATGGAGGGCCAAGATTGGGGGTTGATTGAGCCACTCACAAACTCGCTGGCATTGCTGCCGCCGACCCCCGGGGTTGGGGTGACCTCGCCTCCAGACATGGCGAGGTTGAGGTCTAGGGATGTGCACTGCGTGGGCGGGTTGCGAGACTGCGGGCTTGGAGCGATAGAGGAGGCGCTGGCGAGAGTTGCGAGAACCACGAAGTCGGCTATCGAGCCGTCGGGCCGAGACGAGTATATCGGGTCCAGTTGTGATCCGATCAAGCAAAGCGCTTTAGGGGAGGGCTCTCGGCGGCGGGTGCCCGTCGGTCGAACAGAGCAGCGCGATGGCCGGGGCGAGGGAGACGGACGGGACGGGCGATGGTTCGGCGTCGCGGCGAGGTAGGACAAAGGTCGGGCGATCGGGAGCGAGGCGGAGCAGGTAGCGGAGGCGAGAGGCAGGTCGGTAGAGCCCAGGTGAGCGTGCGACAGGTGAGCGGAAGCTGCGCGGAAGCTGTGCGAAAGCGAAAGCTCGATGCAGATATCTCTGAGAGAAGCCCCTGGTGAGAGGCAGGTCGCCGGAGGGGGAGTGACGCTGCGACGAAGGACGGGCGCAATTGGAGGGACAGGGACGGGGAACGGGGGACGGGGAACGGGAGACGGGGAACGGGGAATGGGGAATGGGGAACGGGGACAGGGCCTGAGTTGTATATCAGGATCGAGGCTGGGCGTGTGTGCGAGTTGGGCGGGCGGGCGTGAGTGGAACAGAGAGACGGAGAGCGCGCGAGACAGAGACAGAGAACAGAGACAATGACCGAACAAGGTGACAAGTAGTTAACTGACAGCCTGACAGGGCCAGCAGGTGCCCGGCGGTAGTGGTGGTAGTGGTCCTCAGCGACGGTGCTACTACTATGTATGTACTAATTAGTAGTACTAGGGACGGACAGGACGGTCCAGGGTACGGTTCAGCTGCGGTACCGCGCCGGCCGGGGACGAGGCAGGACAGGGCAAATACAGGGCAGCAAAGACCAGATTCGGTACTCCGCTCCGCACGTACAAGGTACATGACCAGCTGCAGTTCCGGTGGCCACGGCCTCCATGACCCGTCGAGCCGTTCACCCATCCGTCCTGGGCTGTATCCGTACGTCGTACCTCGTAGTCGGGTCCGGGGCTTCCAGCTCCCTTCCCTTGCTCCAGCAGGGCAGCCCGCGAACCTCCAATACCGGCGGGCAGCAGGTTCATCCATCCCACAGCCGTAACCACCTGGGCGCGGGTAGGGAAGCCCCGGGAACAGAACTACCTGCCACCACCACCACCACCAGCCCGCCCGCGCCGCCCGTCGATTGAAGAAGCCCAAGCGGCCAAGCCCCCAAAAAGCCCGAATCCCACGACCAACCAAGCCAAGCCCAGGAAGAAGGAAAAAGCTTGAGTCTCTCGCGCCGGAGGGGGGGGCTTCCCGGGGAGGGACTAGCCGCAAGCGATCGCGGTGGGAATGGAGCGCTATCGCGAGAAGAAGTTTGGCGGCCGGCCGTGGGGGGTGTGTGTCGCGGCGACCGGGGGAGGAGTTGGAGGGCTGGCAGGGTTGCAGGGGCTGGAGAGGGTCACTTTCCAGGGCTATTTGCCCATAGCGCCGCCCGTCATCTTCCGTGATTGGCTGGAGTACCAAGAAGATCGCCCCCCGGACTCAAGTTGAGTGGCGTCGGGTGGGCCACGGTCAAGTGAGATGGGCTGGCGATGGCCCAGTGCCAGTGAGCGGTCCAGTGAGCGGTCCAGTGGACAGCAGACTCCTTGGTCTCACTTGTAGCCCACTGCGCACTGCACACACTGCACGCACTGCACACACTGCACGCCGCACGCCGCACGCTGCACCTCAGTCTCCCACTCCCAGCTCCTAGGTACCGCCGATTAGGGATAGGTTTAAGGTAATTACGAGGTCCCTCCCCGTAGCAGTCAGTTGTTGGGAGCTGGGGCCCCTTCGAGCCTTCTTTGGGCCACCTCCATGTGATGTTGAAGTGCTGGAGACGCCACCTGGATCGCGGTTGCGCAATGGACAGGGCGGGCTCAGCCATTCTCTTCACTCGCTCGCTAGTAGTCACCCACATCCCGTCCGTTTCTGACTGCCAGACTACTAACTAAGTTATATCTCAGTCGTCACCAACCCCGAATAGTTCCGGCGTCGGTCCTTGCCTGTTCCGAGAGCGCTTCTGAGTGTTGAACTTGGGCGACATCGTATCCGTCCCGTACCTTGCCCAGTAGCCCACGCCAACCCACCCGCGCGCAAAAAGCCAAAGTCAAGCCATCTGAAGCCATCTGCAGACGTGCCATCCCAGGTCACGCTCCGCCATGCATGCAGGGAGACCGATGCGTGCGGGCCCTGTCGGGACGCGCTCCCAGTTACCCAAAACCAAACGCCAGGCCCGTTTAAACTTCAGACTTGGAGGTGAGGGCGGCCCAAACCGAACAAGCGAGGGCTTGCAGCCTTGCTCGTGGGCTCGTCGAATCGTGGAGCCGCTGTCCTGGCTGGGAATCCAATCGGTCCCGAAGGAATGCCGACCAATTTCCCCGACCTCATCGTCGCTCGATGAGCATCGAGACCGGACCCAGCTGTTCGGGCCCCGTTTGCCCCGTCCCTGGAACACCGGCGCCCTGTTTGCACACTTGCTCTGGAGACCGGAGACCGGAGACTGGAAACTGGGAACTGGGAACTGAAAGCTGGAAACTGGAAGCTGGAAACCGGAGACTGGAGGCGCCCAGCAATTTGGCACGTCGACCCAATCACCTCCATCGGGTCCAAGCCGGCACTTGGATGTGGCCTGGACGTGATAGACTATTCCTTCTTCGTATCCGCACATACGGCGGTAGTGAATGTCAGTCAACCCATAATCCCTGCCGTTCCATCATGTCTCTTATTTCTTCTTTTCCTCCTCAACCATCATGCCATCCGTGGTCCTCCTTGGGCAATATGATTCATGCTCCAGGTCTTCATAGACAGGCAATTACTCATTTGCTTTTTATCGGACCATTAATCTTGTCACAGACTGTGCTCGCTGTGACGCCAACCGTGCTTGTGAGACCTGTTTGACCCAGCAGCGGCTTCGAGAACGCGGGCTCTTTTCAAGCTTGGAGGCGTCAGCGCCACACACTTCCGACGCCCGAAAGAACTCGGGGATTCAGCCGTCAACAATGTAAGTCCATACTTTGTAGTAGGGAGGGCATTAAGGCGTGAACTTGTCAAGGGGCAAGGGAAAATTAGTATGCCCACGAGAGGCACCGCCATTGCTTGGTTCAACACTATTTGGTTCGGCACTAGTTGAAACGGGACAATCGTCCCGGATAAGAAGCTGCAGAGTCGACGCCGATAAGCTCACCGTCCAAACTGGGCCGATGAACCACCAGTCCACCATGCAGAAACCCCATGCCGCCTTACCTTCAGCTTGCCTCTCACTGCCGCGATCGTCCTGGGGAGAATGCCGGTTGATGTCCACTGTCCACTGTCCACTGTCCACTGTCCACCGTCCACTGTAGGGATTTCAGATCTCAATCCCATGCCTGTGGATCTAGCCGGCCGAAGGAGTGATGGACCAGGCTGTGAGAAACTAGGCGATGGTGCCGACAAGGATATGGCGTTTTCCCTCACCCAGGGCCACCGTCAAAATTGCTCCTCGCATACCGCTGGCGGGTGGGTGGCTTCTGCTGGCCCAACGCCGGGGCCGAATGTAGATTCGAGGATTCGGCTAGCACCTTGTGCCGAGGGTATCAGTAGTATGTATGGCCACATACGACGTACAAATACGGACTATGTGGAATCGAGCATGCGGGAGTCTTTGATCACGAATGCGAGAAGGAAACGGGCCGAGGCTGATCTTACGAGGGGCAAATTATCCCCCAGGCCACTATGCTGTCGAGCATGGAGAAAAACGAGCAGAGAAGCCCTGAAGGTACAGGGCCAATACGGACGGTGAGTGGCTTGTTTAGTTGCGCCAGGGAAACGACGCTCTCGCACCGTCTTCGACTTGCACGTTTTGGGAAGGTCTGCAGGCAGGTCGACTATCAACGCGGCAATTTACAATCCGGAGCCGGAAGCATTGACATCCGCCTTTAGGTATCATCAATCATGTCTCGGCTGTGACAGCTACCATTCCATGCTCCAATATGATCGACGTCCCCAAGCACGATCTGCCTTCGCTTGCTCCGTTCATTAGTGGATGATGGGTCCGACAAATAGAGGGACAATGTGGAAAATGCCACGTTTCCAGCCGCCACCGGGATCTGTTGGGCCAGTCCAAGTAGTAGACTACCTCAAAACAAAACTGCACAAAGCAAACAGATCAGGGTCATGAAGCCGGAAAAGCAAGATGCCAGTCACCGGACTCGCCGACGAAAGCCACGGCAAAAGCATGGCAAACCTCCCCAATTGGGCCCGCGGCGTCCCAGTCGGGCTTTCGGTAGAATTGGCTACCGGTACTCTAGGCGCCATTGCGCTCTGGCGCCGTCGCTACAGTGCTGTCTATCTATCAAATTTGTCGTCTTTTTGGCTGCCACGCGGTTGGGGCGGATAGCCTCCATTCGGCGTACCATCAACGGGCGGGTCGACTTACACCACTCGGCTTGGCCTATGTCAGCGCCGGATTGGTCCACGGCCCCACTTATTGTACACACACAGCCACAACCTATCACCTTGATTACTGATTACAGTTGCACAAGACCTTCAGCTTTGAGGCGGAAGTGCCGGTCAGGAATGTTGCATGAAGTCTATCACTTTGAGTCGTGCATACTGCTGCTCCACAGAACCGGATAGGGTAGTCTAACAGCTTGGCAGCTCGGCCCACTAGCTTACCTAACCCCTTGCCTGGGCCGCCTTGGCCAGAGTACCCCGCATACACCGAGCCTCACCGAGCCTCACCGCGGTGGGAAATTTCCCGTGGATGCTCCAATTGAGTCACAGGCCGGAATTTTGTCCTCGCGCCCAAACGCCCTCACACCACGGAAACCCACCACTTGGCCCACCTCAACGCACCATTTCCACCTCTTGGCGATGTCGCATAAAGGGAACAAGGGCAAGAAGTCCGCCAAGGCGGGCGCTGAGAGCAAGAGCGAGGATGTTCTGCAGGCAGTTGTAGGTGCCATCGCGGGGTACCTTGAAGGCAGCGCGAGCTCACGATGCGTCACAGGTCCTCGCCGATTCGTTCCAAGAGCGATACCGACCCTTCACGACAGAGAAGCCAAGAGTGAGACCCCATCCCGACGATCGGCTGCGGTCGTGTTCATGCTAATGCCGCTATGTTCAGTGTCTCCTTCCCCTCGCCAACACCCCTCTCATCGAATACACCCTCGAGTTCCTGGCCATGAATGGCGTCAACGAAGTGTACATCTACTGCGGCGCCCACACCGACCAAGTTGAAGATTACATCAGTCGTTCGAGGTGGTCCACCGCATCCCGGACCTGCCCCTTCTCCGTCCTGCAGTTCGTCCGAGTTTCCGACGCTCGCTCGGTTGGCGATGTCCTTCGCGACATGGACAAGCGAGCACTGGTCGACGGAGACTTTATTCTGGTTCACGGAGATCTAGTCTCCAACATCATGCTCGACGGAGCTTTGGCGGCGCACCGAAAGCGAAAGGAGACGAGCGCGGCCAACATCATGACCATGGTTCTGCGCAGCGGAGGACAGGATGAGCATCGGACTAAGACGCACGGAATCACTCCCATCTTCGTCGTCGACACCAAGACCCAGCGATGCCTGCACTACGACGAGATGAGCCCCCTCAACAGCGACCGATACATGTCATTGGACCCTGCCGTAGTGGACGAACTCTCGACCGAGTTCGAAATCCGATCCGACCTCATCGACGCCCAGATCGACATCTGCACCCCGAGGTCCTGGCGTTGTGGTCCGAAAGCTTCGACTATGAGCTTCCGCGAAGGAATTTCTTGCACGGCGTGCTAAAGGACTGGGAGCTCAACGGCAAGATGATCTATACAGAGATCTTGGACGAGGGATACGCTGCCCGGGCTAGCAACTTGCAGATGTACGACGCCATCAGCCGCGACGTCCTGAGCCGATGGACGTACCCCTTCATTCCCGAGTGCAACGTCGTGCCTAAGCAGACGTACCAGCGCAACATTAACGGCGTGGTGGTGGAAAACGGCGTCTTCCACGCCAACGACGCCAAGATATCGAACTCGATCATCGGGCGTGACAGCACCATCGGATCGGCGAGCAGGGTCTCTAACAGCATCATCGGCAGGGACTGCAAGATCGGAGCCAACGTCATCTTGGAGAACTGCTTCATCTGGAACGACGCTATAATCGAGGATGGCGCGAGGATAACCCGCTCTATTGTGGCCGACGCTTCAACCATCGGCAAGAACAGCACCATTCCCGCCGGCAGTCTCATTTCGTTCGGCGTCCAGATCAGCGAAGGCACCTCGCTTTCTAGGAGCGCTGTGCTCTCCCCCGTCACTGCTGACGGCGACCCCGTAACCCCCGATACCAACCTGCTCGGCGCCTCGACCAACGCCGCGCCCTTCGCAGACCCAGAGGACGAGGAGTTCGACGACGAAGACCCGGCCGTCCTCCAGAAGTCGCTGATCTACTCGCTCGCCGAGTTCAACATCTCCTCTGAGTCCGTCTCAACCCTCTCCTCAGAAGTATCTGACGACGACTTCGACGCAGCCGCCCTCTCGGCTGACGCCGACGCCTCCATCCGCTCCCGCCTCTCCTCCTTCGCCTCCGACGAGGCCGGCGAAAGGCTCTCCTTCCACAACGACGCCGTCCACGGCCTACTCGACGCCCTCCGCGCCGAGTCGGGCGACTTCGACTCCGCCAAGCTCGAGTTCATGGGCCTGCGCCTCGCCAACGACGCCTCCGACGCAATGATGCGCCGCGCCGTCGCCACCGCCTTCTCCCGCCGCGCCGCCGAGCTGCTCACCCCGGAGTACGGCCCCCTAGAGCCCAGCAAGGCCGCCGAGAAGACGCTCGCGGCCCGGGGCGCCAGCAAATTCGTCGACGAGGTCGGCGTCGGCGGCGGCGAGCCCGAGCAGGCCGAGTTCATCCTCGCCATGCAAAAGGCCCTGCTGCACACCAAGGGCTCCGAGCAGCCCCGCGTCGGCACCCTGCTCGCCGCTCTCCTGCAGCAGCTCTACGCCCTCGACATTCTCGAGGAGGAGGGTATCCTGAGCTGGTGGGGGGAAGAGCGCGCAGAGGAGGGTGAGGGCATGTCTGTCCTCAAGGATAAGTGCCGCCCACTCGTGGAGTGGCTGGAGAATGCCGAGGAGGAGGATGATGACGACAGTGATGATGAATAATAAATGCGACAAATGTTTCCCAAGACTTGCTGTTTGTATTGGTAGATATAAGGGTTTAGATAAAACAGTCCTGGTAAACCCCACAAAACAATCACCAAATCCCTCTGTGTGGACAATCTGTACAGCCGTAACTCACTAGAGCTAAGAGTCAAAAGCACAAGTATCCTTATACGGTTCCGTTAGGTATCATTTCACAGCTCCCCTAGACGCCTCGCCCCATATTACCAGATTCCCCCCCGAACACTGGACCGTATGATACGACAACCAAATGAACACCACCCAGGCCCCGTCACAGGGCATTGTATCGCAGGGTGCGAAAACTCCGCGAAGCCTCCTAGGTGTCGCGACTCAAAATCAAACGACCAAGCATCGTATACTCCCAAAAGAACTGGGCGTGAAAAACAGCCCTATCCCCCTTTGGATGAGGGAGTGTACTACCTCTAATAGTAATTCTGCAAGTCTGAGCCGTTGTTGGCCCCGTATCCGCCCATTGGTCGTCCCTGCGGACCTGCTGGGCCTCGAGGAGGCTGCACACCCCATCCCTGACTGGGACCTGTTGGGGCGGAGGGCGGAGCTTGGGACTGGCTGGGTGGCTGGTGAGCATCGTCATAGTCGACCTGAGGTCCATATCCGCCCTGCTGGTTTCTTGGCTCGACATCGTCTAGAGATCGGTAGTTGAAGCCGCCTCCACGTCCACGGCCTCCTTTGCCGGACCCGCGGGCCCCGTTCCGGAAGCCTCGATTGGAGTTTCCACCGCGACCACGTCCTTGTCCTTGGCCGCGGCCGCCAGAGTGATAGCCTCTGGACTCGTTCCGACCACCATAGTGACCGTGAGTGTGCTTTTGGTTCCAGTCGTCCTCGCCGTTGTGCTTCCGCTTGGCCGTCTTATTGGCAAACAAGCTTTCGTAGGCGTCTTCTCGGGGATCCTCGGCCTCAATGCGGAGAATGACCTTTTCGCCAACGAATGTTTCGAATACGAATGACTTATCCGACGGGAGAGGTTGCCAGTTTTGTATCTTGCCAGCGTCGATGGGACGAGCCCCTTTCCTCAGTGCTAGTACCACCAGGGGACTGGGGTTGTCTGTGTGGAACTTGGCAGTCGCGGGGACTGGCCGTAGGCAAGCAGCCCAGATAGCATTCTCGAAGCAGGCTGTGCCGGTAACTTCCCACTTCATTTTGCTACCCATGCCGCCTACCTTGTCCATGATGCTAGCGGGACAGGGACGAGGACAGATCAGAATGTTATTTCCGTGATATTTGAGCTCACTCTGGGGCAGGTTCGTTGGTATTTGGGCAAGCTTGATGAGCTTCTTGGTATCCTCGGCATTGATCATGTAGCCAGTGAAGAAGACAGTCTTCTTAATTCTGAGCTTGTTCTGGCGGGCCTTGGGAGGTTGCTTGGACACCATGTCGTTGTGGATGTTGATCATGTGTTGAACCTCGGCGACCTCTACCACGGGATCCAGAGTTGTCGAAGTGTCAGCTACCTGGACTACTTCTGCTGTCAACGGGCCTCGGGTGGGCATGGCGTTCTGTCTCCGGTTGTACTCGGCGAAGAAATCGCGGAAGCCCTTGGTGTGCTTGGGTCTGTCCTCGTAGACGCGGATATCCTCTGCGTGTTTGTATGTCTCCATCAGAGCCTCGAGGAACAGCTGCTTGAAGTGCATGGTGCTCTGGAATCGCTGGTTCGAGGGGCTGACCTGGGGCTTCAGGCCCATCATGTCGAAATCGAGTTCCTTGGCTGTGACCATCTTGCGGATCAGGTCGGCAAAGCCCTTCTCGGAGCGACCGGTGAGGAGGACGCAGAGGGCATCCTTCTGCTTCATGCTCAATCTTACGAGTTCAACAATCTTGTCGTTCCACCATCCGTCCCACGCGCGCTGTTCCTCCTTGTCAATGCCCTCGCCGGTCGCAGCAAGTATTCGGTTGTCGTGCCACCAGCCGCCATTGACGAAGACGTCCTGGCTCGATAGGGTTCCAATGGTCGGGCCATTCCAAAGCGACGAGTTCGGGAGCGGCGTCTTGAAGACTGGAGGGGCATCAGCATGGGCATGAGGGTTAGCGACCAGGCCGGGGGCGCAAGGCCGACCGAACAAAGGCAGCGAGCGCATGACTTACGGGTGTTGTCGAAGTCGTAGACGTGAAGCGACTTGATGCTATCGACGGCAGGCAGCGTTTTGTTTAGGGAGGACCAGCGGCCCAGGGCGGTGATGGTGAAGTGGGAGGCAGCGGCCGCGCCGTTGTACGCGCTGTAGGCCGAAGCCATGGCCTTGAACCCGATGCTGGGTTTTCGAAGGCGAATGGAGGCTGCGAGCAGGGAGCAAGGCGAAGGCGAAGGCGACGGCGACGGCCGAAGGGACGATAGGGTTGAGGTCGCAGTCGCGGTCGCGGTCCTGGTCGTAGTCGCGGTCGCAGTTGATGTCGATGTCAGTGTAGATGCCAAAGCTGAGCTGGTCGTCGCGATTGGGAGGGTTGCTATTTGACGAGCAAGCTTGGCTGGATGATGTTGGCTCTGGTGAATTATCGAAAGGCTGCGGCATCGGTGGGGCATGACCACCGCTGCAGGCGCCTGCTGGGCAAATCTAAGGCCCAAGCTGCTCCTTCCTTCGCTGGAGCTGGGGGAGCTAGCCTGAGGCTTCAGCGCGTTTATAGGCGACAGACGCCGCATTTTCCAATGACTCTCTCTAAGCCGACGACTCGAACAAGCAACCTTGATGCTCAATGTCCCAGCTTCAGGCTCAAGCTCAAGCTCAAGCTCAACAAGAAACCGAAGCAATCGAATCAGAGACGGGGAACCGACCGCCAATAAAGCTGCAGGTCTCGCTCGGGCAACGGGATGTGTAATGGTCATCCAGACGGGAAGCGCATTACCCCTCACAGTCACCAGTCGCAATAGACATTTTCCGCTGGACGCATCTCCTCCAACTGCATCCGTCCGTTACTGATCCGCCTTTCCCTGGGACGCGGTATGGACCATTGTCATGGCGTCTCCTAGCGCCGCGATCCGCCTCGTCACCGGCACCAAAAAGTCCCCCCTCGCCGCCCTCCATCTGCAGCTCCGCGTCAAGCCCGGCGCCAGCAAGAACCGCGAGGGCGTCCTCGCCGTCACCGACGATGCTATTGAGCTGTGCGTCGCCGCCCAGGCCAGAGAGGGCGAGGCCAACAAGGCCGTCGTCCAGGTCCTCAGCTCGGTCCTCGGCGTTCCCAAGTCGAGGCTGCAGCTGACCCATGGCTTCAAGTCGCGCGACAAGACGGTCGTGCTGGGGGATATCAAGGGCGACGGCGAGGAGTTTGCGAAAGCAATTCGAGAGTTGCTGGATAGGGCTGTTGAATGATTAGCCTCTTTTCCCTCAGGACATTGCCATCCAAGTTCGAAGAGACTAGTCCATATAGCTGCAGCCGTTGAATTGTGTAAAGAGCGACAGTATATACAAGTCAAGAACCGAGGCCAAAAAGCTCTTGGGACTGCATCATCTTGTCCCATTCATTCCTTGCGCCGTCTCTTTCAAAGACTCAATCTAGATCGTAGTCGTCATTGGCCTTGTGCTCCATTGATACAGACTACAGCCAATATAGCCTCACACAGTAATTCCATGACAACATCTTCTGCCCACTGCACGTCTATTTGTTCCTTCTCCCCTGGCCTCAATTGGGCTCACTCTGAGGGACGGTCAGCATTCCCGATGCCAAGCGAGCACAACTCCTTCCACCATACATCCAGGGTTGGAACCAATAGTGTGCTAATTAATTTAGTATTAGTAAATGCTGATACTATGACTAAAGTGTGATACCATTGGTGTTTGGTTCAGTATTAGCATACACACTAATGAATGCTCCGGTCAACCCTTGATATCCCCCATTTGGAAGCTTCTCACCCATCAGCAACGAAAAAAAGCCCTGTTGGCTCAGTGGTAAAGCGCGTCACTAGTAATGATGAGATCACTGGTTCGATTCCAGTACAGGGCAGATCGTGTCTAAATTCCTTTTTGCCAGCATGCTGGTTGCCAGTCGTATTGTTTTGAGGGCGTTCGGAGACTGTGCAATTCGGCGGTTGTTCGTGGTACGTAGGTAGCAGAGTAGGTACGTAGTATGTTGGCCGACCCACTCGCATGTTGAGGGACGGGAGTCGTGCCTTCCCATTTGCATTCACGATTGGGAAAGTTGTCTGTATTCCATCGAAGAGCAGGAACTAAATGAACAGTCTCGCGTTCTCCCAAGTGCCGAATATTTGTTCCTTTTATGTTACCTTGTGTTCTTTTTTGTTTTTGACCTATTCCTGAGACTGTACACGTCGTTCACTGTTCCATCCGTCGCTTACCATCCAACTCCTGAATGAGTTGAAGGATACCCGGTTCCTGGGAGAATGCCACACACCTAACGACGAAGTCAGTCGCTTTACCGATTGAACAGGAGCAAAAATGCCCCGTCACCATCGTACACCGCGCGCTTGACGTCGCAATACCATGGTTGGGAGCTCCTCGGTGTTCTGCCTTCTCGTCATGATCGTCGGGATCGTCATCAGCGTTGCCAATTGACGACAAAGCCCCTGTCACCTGGGTAAATTGGGAGAGAGCAATTGATTCAGTTGCGGGGGGCCTGGTGAGATGAGAATTACCAAGAGCATTGGGCTGGCTCGGCGGCGTGAGATGAGATGGTCAGGAGGAGTGGGAATCGCCATCGCAAGGCGCGCGCTCGTCTCTCTCCTTGATATATTCACCGTCTCTGCTCCCGAAGCATGTATGCCTCATCACGACATGGGACAACATCAGAATTCGACCGCAGAGGCACCCCAACTCAATGGGCCCAAGATCGCTGAGGCTAAGTCCATCGGGCAAGCCATCCACGCCATTCCTCCATCCGCTTGCAGATCACCCCCCTCTATTCCCTCGTACGCACACGCCGGTTGCTCGGTATCCCAAGCCCTCCCCGCACAGCGGAAAACTCTTCGACCAGCACGATGAAGTCGCTCTCTTCGTGACCATGCTGCTTTCTTCTCAAGGCAACAGTCTGGCATGGACACCCTGAGACGCAAAGATGCTGCATGCCTGCATGAGCGCAGCTAGAGTTTATTCGGGAATTTCCTCTGTTTCTGTCTCTCTGGTAGCCTTCGTCCTCAACCATGTCACCCTGCTCGCGGCGGATATCTTCAACTTGCCCGAACAGGAAGTCTGATGGCCGAACCTGTCGTTGCCATTGGCCCTGCCGTCGGGTTCCTTCGCATAAGGGGCGTGAGGAGTGGGAATATTGGGCTGCGACTTTCTTCTCCCAGGCCGGCAACAACTTTGCTGCGTGCTCTTCCATCGAGGTGAAAAGGAGGATGTGATGTGATGTGATGTGCTCTCTCCGTCGAACACTTGTCAACGAAGAGATGAACTCCCATATCTTCCCAGAAGCCGGCTCAAGAGCGAGGGGCCATGGCCCATGATAAGTCCCCTTCTCTGTCTCTGGCCACGCCTCAGGAGCCCTTCTCCCCCCCGTCGTCGATCTTAGCCACCGGGTTCCCGCAGGCGGGACGCATGCCGCTCAATGGAGCCGCCGGGGGGGTCTCTGCCTTTCTGGACGCTGATAGAAAGTGACTTGTGGCTCAGGACGTTGTCGATCCCCCCGTTCACGGCTCACTCGCCACACCACACCCCCCTCCCCCAAGATCATCTCTCTGCAGGGAAGGTCTACAGCCAGTCAGCGGCCTCAGCTTCAGCTCGCAACGTCCGAACTGAGACGTTGGAAACATCGCCACATGAAAAAGCTATTCTGCAGCTATCCTGTGGCTCATTTGGGGGAGTGTTCTGCCACACAAGATCCCAAGCAACTACGTCACATGCCACATGGCGCCGAGAGTCTCGATTGTTTCACCCGGGCCGCCGTTGCACGAACCTTGCACAGCTGAGGACTCGTTGGCCATCGTCTTCTGTCGACGGAGGTGGTGAGATTGCGCGTTTCGCCGATCATCTCCCCTGAGAGCCGTGGGCAGTGATGCCGGCCTGACATTGGGACCACAAGTCTATCATGGATCGAACACGTTTGATTGGGACTGGATTCACATTGCGGTGATGCAGGGGAGATAGCGGCACTCGGTTAACGGATATCCAGCCGAGAGGCGACGCCATCGTTGACGTGTGAGACTTTGCACCATGTACGTCCCTTTGCCGTGAATCCCGCATCAAGAAGTCTTGTTTCGGTCAGATGAACAACAGTGACAACAGTGACGACGGTGACAGCAACGATAGTCTCGTCGGCCATACACAACCCCAGCAGTTATCTGCCAGCACCGACCGTTCAGCTGGGACGGGATCAGCGAGGGGGAAGCATGAGACCCGTTTCCCGAACCTAGTTGAACAGGACATTCGGAAGCGAGATGATCGACGAAACGATGTCCAAAAATCATCTAAGCGACAGAGATGGATAGAGAGGCTAGTTGTATCGGGCTACCAGCCCAACATAGTCTCGGCACAACTCAGAGTAGCTTAATAACTGCCTGTCTAAGACAGGCCCGGGGGAAATCTAAGACATCCCACCGGTTGCCGTTGCCGGCATCCATCCGGGCTAGAACTAGAACTTCGCCACACATTGGCTCGAACCCAACGCCCTACGAACCCTGCAGATCTAGGCCGAACAACCATCGGAAACACCCGTCGACAGGATGCCCAAGTTCCAACAGCCAATGCCCTGCCCGGACTTTGACGCGCAAGCCACCTCGCCACAGTTGTCTGCCAACGTATCTGTGGCTTGCCCCCAAGTGCCGTGTGGCGATCGCTCTTTAAGTTCTCCAACAATTGGAATTGGGGCTGTGCACATCAGCTCCCCAGTCAAGGCCAACCAAACCAAAGAATAGCCTGGTGTGGCGAGTGAGTTGTTTAAGGCTGTTGACCGTTGATGCGCACGCCCCTGTGCAAATGTTGCCATGTGAGTGACATGGCTTGATATCGCGAATTCTATCTTTGAGTCCTTTCTCTGCATGACGACGGCAGCATCGGGGAGTGGTTAGCATGGAATCCGAGGCCGTCTCAATGGCGCCATAACGAGTGGTATCAGTGACATCCGTTGGAGGCCTGCGAGCCGTTTCTCACTTCTCAATTCCCGCTCCTCGCTGTCGAGCACCCTGAGAGCTGGTGCCGTCTCCCAATGGGTCCCCCTATGCACCAAGAAATTGACTAGAGGGCACGCACTGAGACACATTGGCAGGTTTTCCAACAGAATAGGTAGTTACAGGTATTGTAGATTATAGCTATATACTCGATTGATCTTAACAGGCCATGGGCGCACTGATATACCCACCTCATGTCTGCGTACATTAATTCATAGGCCCAGTCCTCGTTATCGTGTGCCACGGGGCTGTCGTCATGATACAAAATAAAACAATACAAAAAAGAAGAGTTCAGTGCATCGCCTCTGTAACACTCCCTGTAGATAATGAGAGAGTGATGGTGGCATGATGCACAGAAAATCCAATAGAAAAGGGGATAGAGAAACAGCTCCCAGGAATCTCCAAAAGGGGCATCTCCATCGCTCAAAGGGTATCCAAATCCTTTCCCCATTGCTCCCGTCAAAATCCTCCCTGCGAAGATCCAACCCGATCAAGCACGGCTCGAGTCAACCAGGACGCATTGCGCCGTACCCGCAGAGCTGGAAACACAGGATCGCCATTCTTTGAGCAGAAACACCTCTTATCCTCTCGAGATAAAGACCAAATGACATGGGGAAAACCAACGCGTCATTCCTGGGGTATTGAAGCGAAGTAGTTGCAAAAGAAGAAAAGGCAGAAAAAAGGGAACCCGACCCAAAACCTCGCTCCAACAAGCGCTCACAGAGAGCTGTGGTATCTTTTAAAGAATAGTGTCGTCAAACGCCCCAAAAGCAAACAATCCATATCGTGTATGTGTGATCGTGAGCCCAACCCGGCGACAGGCTGGGGGCTAACATTACCAATGCATGTCCCAGTCTAGACCTCGGTACTCATCTGCCGCAAACCCGTCATATCGCTAGGAGAAAATGAAGGAAAATGAAAGAGAACGGAATCAGAAGACCAGGCGGAGAACGAACCCTCGTGCCTCCTTGTCAGACAGTTCTAAACCGGGGGAGTCATCATTTGAGTCGACCGCCATCTCCCACTCGCGCTTCATCCCCGAAGCTAGCTCAAGTTCTTGGAACTGCAGGGTCATGTCCTGGCCCTCCATGAGTTCTCGAACAACATCGTCATCCATTTCAACCTCCAACCCGTTGTGCGTCGCATGGATCGTTTGCGTGATTTGAGACGGGGCAATCCCCCACTTAGCTGCAATTTGGTTGTTTAGCTCCTTCAGAGTTCGCTGCATCAAGTAAACTGCCCGATAGTACTCTCGCGGTTCGGTGTCTTCTTGGCCGCGGCGACGGATGTAGAAGCAAGCGGCCGGCTTTGGAGCCTGCTCCGCCGGGGGCTGGTATGAAGAATCGACACCGAGAGCCTCAATCCACCCACTGAGGTTCCCATCATCATCCGTCTTGTTGACCTTCGTTGGCTGGGCGGGGGCTTTGCGCGACGTCTCGCCCACCGCGACGGAGTCAAAGTTCTGCCACTGACTGCCAGCGCCGACTGCAGAGGCTTGCGATACCAGAGAGAGGGAGCTGGGCGAGGGAGAAACTATAGACTCAGCCATGGATGAGCTGTGACCGCTTCTGGCCTGCCAGTTTGAATCATCTCGACCTTCGGCCTTGGTCATAGGTGAAGCGTCTCCGGGAAGCGACACAGGGTGCAAATCGGGATCGTCTAGCTCTTCACCTCGCAGATACAAGACGCTGACGGGTCGGGTACTGGTAAACATGTCCTGCAAAGTCTGAAGTTTGAAGTGCAAATCTTCCTCCATTGTAGGTCGTCCTCCGCCCCCACCAGCAGAGCTAGCCGAAGACATGGACCACGTCCGTTTGTGCTTTATGACCTTTCCCGGTCGCTGTGCATCTCCTGCTTTCGAGGCTAGACCCGATCGCTTCCGCTTGCCGAAGTCCTTTAGCCCGCTCTCGGCCTGTGCAATCTGCTGCTTGAGTTTATCGATGGATTTCTTAACGTGTGCAACGTCGTTGGAGAGCTTTCGTTCAGCTCCGTGGTCTCGGAAGAGTTTGACCTTGCAGAAGCAGACCTCGGGGTTGGCATCAGCGGCGGGCATTAAGGGACTCGACTGGACTGGGCTAGTTTTGGCGCAGAGCCTCACGGGAATCCCCTTGACACCCTTGGAATGGCTGAAGTCGGTGGACAGGAAGTTGAACCGGACTGCGATGTTGACCTCAGAGGCTCCGTTAATCCCGGGTGTCCATGTGACTGAGAAGCCATCAAAAGAAGATGTCTCAAGTTCCACCCGAGTTCTCTTGTCATCCCCTTCGGCCGGTTGTCCCGCTTCAACATACTCAACGGCCTGAAGTTTTCCACCTCTTTGATGCGCCTCGTTGGTGCCCCGGCCTTCCTTCCAGAGACCCCAGCAGACGTTGGGCCGTTGTCTCTGCTGGTCATCTTCGAATGAAACTCGCACAAATGTGCGATACTTGATGCCAGGAACAATGGGCATTGCCGCATTGGTATCGGTAACGGACAAAGAGTAGGCCTGTCCCTTGTTGAGATAGGTGACGGGAATCTCATCAGCTTGCTTGATCATGGCAGTTGGCGCATTAAGAGTCGAATGGAACCGAAATTTTTCTGCCGATGCAGGAAGTGGATGAGACATTTGGGCGCCGGGAAACTGGCGTGCCTGTAGTCCAACCATGGGGGCTGGGTTCTGAAAGGAGGCATTGATAGGCGGCATGCGCTCTTCAGGGCTGTCTGAGTCCATTTGAGTGCCGTCCTGATCCATGGTTTCGTAACCAGTGTCCTGGTGAACAAAACTCGAGGGCGCAAAGCTTTGTTGTTGAGGTGGTGGAGCTTGGATGAATGGGTTGAAGTGGTGGAACTGGTGGGATTGCAGTGTCTGGAACCCGGCCATGTCCATGGATCCGGTCACTGACCCAGAATGCATCCCATCCACAGAGTTCGGCATTGATAGCGGAGTCCCCAGGCCCATCCCCAAGGCCAGCGAAGGGGTATGAAGGTCGCCAGCCTGATGGTGAAACAGAGTGTTGGTGCCACCTGGGGTTGGCGTGTAATACCCAGGAGGCGCATTGGCAAAGCTGGCAAAGGAGAGTGAGTTGGGGTCTAAGAGAGATGGCGTAAACCTCCAAGGCTCATTCGTAGCCCGGGGGGTTGGGTCTTGGTCGTGGAAAACACCTGGTGCAATGCCCTGGGCTCTATATCATGTCAAAGTCAGCGGGCTTGCCCACCGTTTGGTACGGAGGATAGTGGATGGTAATACGAGACACATCACCCCGCGTCTCGGGAATAAGGTAGTCACATAGCTAATACAGCTGCGAAAATGGCGACGGAGGAAGCTGGGGGGGGGCATACCTTTGAGGTTGCGACGACGCATGGGCGTTAGCATTTTCTGCTGTAGCAGTCTGCGATATCGAGGGGGCGGTGGTCGCGGCGCTGACCACTGCAACCTCAGGGAACTGATTTCGGAAATCGGCCAGTAGGCCATCCCCGGGTTTCTGTGAGCTTCTCCTGTGTTGGAGAACAGGTCAGGATACGATACGAGATGAAGTAAGACGCTCTGAGAAGTCGCTAGGTAGGGCATAACTGGATGCGCTGCCGGCTGCAGTAGGCGACTAGAGGGCATGGGGCTCTTACCGTTGACTGAACATGTCGAGATGGGGGAAGCCAGGCCACCCCAAAACAAAAGCACTTTCCGTTGTTTCTCAGCGCTGCGGGGTAGAAGAGTGCCTCTCGGCGAGGATGTCGAGATGTTTCCCGACCTTGCGACGGCGATGTGTGCGCGCAGTTCGCTTGGCGGTAGTTGATCACTTTGCGCCAAAGAGCGGACCTAAATTGGAGCGTGTACGGTAGACTATGTCGCGTCGCAGACGAGGGGTGACAGATGAGTGACAAGAGCAAGTGCTTCGCGCGGGATGTTGGTGAATTGGCGTATAGTTGCAAACGGCGCGTATGACCGAGCTGGAGGAAACGAGTGATAGGCAGGGTAGGAAAATTTTGGGGATCAGAGAGGGTGAAACAATAAATAATAAAAGTCGAAGTAGGCGAGGCTTAGGGATGTATTGTAGAAAGATGCCGAAGGTGGTGTAGGCAGGTAGGTGGTACAGACGAAGTAGCCAGGCAAGGTAGGTAAGGATGGGTACGGAGTATATGAGCGGATGTGGTGGGGACACTCGTCAGTCTGGAGTAGCCAGCTTGTGCATGGAGCAGACTGGGTGTGGGCCCAAGCCCGGGGGGGCGTGAAGGCGGTGTCGTGGATCTGGTGCTTTCCGGTGGGTGGGAGAAGAAGGGAGAGAGAGGCAAGTGAAAGTCGTGAGAATATCGTGTCAAGGGTGTGTGTTGCTGGTGTGGGTGGGTGCTCTGCGGATGTACGGGCTTGCCCGTGTTGCTGTACTACTTATGTAGCAGTATCGTGCACCCCTAGGCGTCTCGACCTCGTTGGATGTATCGCCGTCGTTTCTGTGACTGGGTCGAGATCGAAAGAGAGAGCGGCGAGCGTTGAGCTCTGATGGACGACGAGTTTACGAGTTGTGACTTGTCCCGGCGATGGGGATGGGGCTGGAGAAGGGGACGTGACGGACGGATGAGCCACAGGGTGCTGTACAGTCAGTGGTGTGTGTTGTGCAGTAGGTCCGCATCGTCCAGGAGCGTTGAGCTGCGAGCAGTGGAGGGAGGAGCCTTCTGTCGGCCATCGAGACTGTTTTGAAGGTGAGATTTGTAGGGGTGTGCCAATAATAATAATATTAAGACGATAAAACGACGTAGCTTACCCGTGCTTCGTAGTGTTGTGCGTAGTGACTGCTTGGGACAGCATCGGGTCTAACACCTAATTAACGGACGAAATGGCTTTGTCTGGTATGGCCCTGACCCGGTGTCCGGCGTCCGGCGTTTGGTGGCTATATTGCGCCCGGGTTATAGGCGGCATTCGTCACCCCAAGATATTAGAGCCAAGACATGGGAGTGACATCTGCAATACGCTGCTGCCGCTGCTGCGGTTGTTGACAAAGGAGTCCAGAATCAACCTCGCAATCGAATCTTGGGATGGACTGTTCTCGATGGCGCTGGAACACCAACAGGCGCCCGGGAGCTGGACGATTGGAGTCCTGGGGGATGGAGGTGACTGACATGGATCCTTCAACAAGGGTCCCTGGCGGTCTTCGGCCTCTTTGGACACCCCTGTTGGGTTGTAGGAGAGTGGGGTGCAGAGGCAGAGGGGGAGAGGCTCACGGGTATCGAAATTGTTAGTGAGAGACAAGGGATTCCGGTCCTTCGCCTCCGAAGGTTACGATGACGCCCCCCCCCCTCTCTGCTCCCCTCTGCTCCTCCCCTCCCCGCCTGGACCCCATGAAGGCCCCCGAGGAGCTTGCTCTCCAAGGAAGGTGCCACACCATTCCTCCAGCCTCTAGCGAGCGGTTGCTAGCACACGACCACTAAGCGACTCACGCTACCTCCCGCCCTCCAGCACACCATAGGGAACTCACTCACAAGGACCAGAACGGTAGGAATACAGCGGAGGGCCAGCCATTTCTCATTTCTCACAGCGCTGTGGGCGGCGAACCCAAAGGAAGGCATCGCGTACAACTTGTGTGCTGAGCCACAGTCGCCACAGCGCCACAGCGTCAACATCAAATTTCCACAACCGGCCCTTTGCACCCCCCCTTCAACTTCCCCGTCCATCCCCAGCATCGTTCTCCGCCCGACTCGTTCTCCGCCCGACACCAAAAGCCTTTCACAGCACGCAGCGCAGTGCGGACGCGGACCCAGCTACAGGCCCAACAGCGGTCACCCTTACGCAGGAACGCCATCTGTCCATCCAGCGTCGTGGGATGTGGAGGCCCTGATTGAATCCACCTCGATTTATTACTGCATGGTAGCTGGATCGGATCTTTCCCGTGTCATCGGCTCTCCAGCCCAACCTGGACTCTGCCGCCATCGGGCCCCCGATGATTAATCATTCCCTACGACCCGTACGAAGTCTGTATGACCACCACGCACCCTGGCGCCTAGGCTCGGGAGGAGTTGAACCTTTGATTTCAGGGTACCGATCGACTCGTTCCTGTGGGTATCCCACAGGACGGACCCAGAAACCGCAACGAAAGACGGGGCTCCTTAAGAGGATCACGAGTCCACCAATGACCACGCTTCTCTCAACGGCTTGTCTCTTTTGCAACGGCGCTACAATTGTCTCCCGCTTCCCGCTCATTGCGAAGACTCTGTCGCCACACATGGACTCCGGTATGGCTACGGCATGGACTCTAATACCATTCTCTCACGCTTATTGGCCCGTCAAACTCTGTTGTCCTGTATGAGCCCAGGACATGAATAGGTTGGGGACGCCCGTCACATCACACCGAGCGACAAGGACAGGACCTTTGTCCCCAAGCCTTCCGCTTTGGGACCAACCACCTGACCAGGGCTGCTGTTCCCTTCACCGTGACATCTTATGGCGAGACTTTAGCCGTCAGTGGCCTTGTCTGGCCAGTCGGCGGATGGGATGTCTCGATCTCGACAACCCTACTCCGTACCACGCACAGAGTTCACGAGCACATACACACTCCAGGGCATCCACCACCCATGCCACCCCGACAAGGCATCCCCAAGCTAGGAGCATCGAAGGAAGCAGCTATTCGTACGTAGCACAAACTAGGAGGGCCCGCGGGAGGTGGGAGGAACCCCCAAGCCCGCCGATCCCCATTCCCGTGTGGCTGTGCAAATTCACCTCTTGTCGTCGGGTCGCATTCCGCCACTGTTCCCAACTGCCTGCCGAGCAAGCCAGGCAAAGCACGCCGTCGCCCGCGCACTCAGGGTATGAGGGCCCTCCAAGCCAGCCCTTATCACCAAGCCGAAGTCGTCAGAATCAGACCATTTCCCGCACCGCTTTACCCCATCTAGCTTGGCCCGGTGCCGTTTGAAGACACACAGCGAGGACCACAGCAAACGCAAGCGCAGCGCCCTACGTTTGCTCAACGCCACACCATCCACCATGACTTAGTCTAGCTCCAACTTGGCGTAGCTTTCTTCTTCGCCCGCGCGCTGGCAAACCATGTCCAAGGGGGCACAGGCCCCCAAGTGGTATGAACAGGGCGTGCCCCAGAGCGCTGCGCTTTCGGGAGTCTAACCTCAAGTCGACAACTGTGCCTCCGTTATTGTCCTCTCGCAACCGATATCACTTGGTGTGGCTCAAGACGTCTTCTTTCTCAAGCCGAAATGCCCAGGCGCGATCGAGAGATGAAGCCACCGTATATTGGATCGCGGGAAAATGTGAGACTTTCCTTTTGCGCCCACCTCAATGCGCCGTTGCCGATCCCTTCATGATCGTCATTTCTCACTTATTTTTATCATGCAAATCACTTCGGTCGAGAAGCACAGCTGGCAGTGGCTTGTTGTGCCGTTTTCGTGGCTCAGCGTGCTGTTGCGTGGCTTGTTTGCCTCTCATCCTCTGCCATGATCCAACCATCAGCATGAAGTATCGTCGGCCCTAGTCCCCCCGGGAACAGAACCGCCGGCCTAGTGCTTCGCAGTTTAATAAATGCATCGACCAAAATCAGCATTAATCAAGCAACAACTCAATCATCACTGTGGTTGCTGTTTGACAATCCATCTATTCGAATGTGTAAACAAATGTGCTCGCGTGGTACTAGTTGCAGGCTCATCTTGTCACCACAGGCATCTTGATGCAACGCTCCGGACGCTTGGAAGTCAAGACACTCAGAATGCTCACCCGCCAACACAGCTAAGAGCAGTGCAGTCAATTGCGAATTGTTGCCCTACACACCCCATCCGAGAGGCGCACGCACCCAGTGGCGGTCTGGACAGGCCTCCTTTCGTCCCCAGATTTGTGAACCATCGACCTGTACTGATGGTATCCAAATGCGTCCGGCATCTTCTTTTCAAGGGCCAACCCTGCCAGGGAGCCCGGCTTGAAGCCATCTCTGAGCGAAAGTTCAACCCCAGTCAAATCCTAACCCTTGGAAAAAATAACATGCCCAGCAGCAGCGGGGCCAAACGTTGAGGGAAGGCGTAGTACGTAGGCCCAGCACTACGAAGCTATTAACGGACAGTGCCGCTGGGGGGCTTGTGCATGAGATGAACTTTCGGCCCATCCTCGAAAGCGGAATGTGAGCTAGATTGCCACTGTTGGTATCGGATGCAGGGGATGGGTATTACGACCTAAAGTCAGGGATCCTTACCGCAGGGGTTCCGACTATACCCTTTCGCGGCGAGGCCAACTCAATTCAACCACCTCACCGGTCTTTTTGCGACAGAAGCAGCTACGTCATTTCAAAATGACGGGTTCGCAAGGGCCAACAACCGCACGACAAAGAAGAAAAATTTAGGGTTGCCCGCTTGGCCGTCAACACTCCCCACCTGTTGCGGCGAAGGAATTATCCTCGCCCGAGCCAAGAAGCCAAGAAGCCAAGAGGAACAGCCGTACATACAATCCAGACGACGATCGTTCTCGATCTTATCACCTACCGCGTGGTAAAGGGTTCACTGGGGTTTGCGTTTCCGGAAGTCAGTGAGCCTACACGTTTGGTCAGATGCGTCTACGACACATTATGCAGCCTTGTTCGCCCAAGCCCCAAAGATGAGAACTAGCTCATGATGGCCGGATGCTAGGATGACGAGTGTGAGACGACAGAACATGTCAGCTACGAACGATGTCATCCTGAGGATGCAGTCAATCGAATTTGCCGAGCCGACTGGCGGTTCTCTCCAGTGTCGACGGGAAGAAAGTCGTGCTACGCGGCACATCCATGCACGCGAGAGCCCCTCCACCATCATCGCACAGGCTGAATTACCTCTTGTGACGATGGCGTTACATGGGCGGGTGGGCTAAGGGTGCCAGGATGGACGGGTGACGTCACGATGATGCTCCGCATGGTTCCACGTCAATCCCACGAGGCTGAAACTTCCGGGGTTAGCCCCTCCTCATGTCTTCCACTGGGGAGGCTTCCGGGCGTGAGGGACGTATCAGGACTAGAGCGGTCGACGTGGCATGCGACGGCTACAGCAGACAGCTACAGCAGACAGCTACAGCAGACAGCTACAGCAGACAGCAGCTTGAAACAGAGATGGTTCTCACTTCTCAGTCCTAATTATGGTCCAGATGACCGTTTGAGCCTTCAATAGTGCCGTCTTCCTGAAACAATTTTCCGTCATCCCGCTTGCCGATCACTTGTGCCCGCCGCGCCTCGTGGTTCTGAACGCCGCGAGACTCAGATATGGAAGGCATCCCAAAATGCCAGCTGCCAACCGCCCTACCAAACCAAATATGAGAATACATGCATACTCGCCAATACGGGGGAGGTCATATCATCAGGTCACGACCAGTACCAGACTCGCCGAGCGTTGGCTTCTTCCCACCCACTCGGGAATTCGACGGCTGGATATCTGATCACACCGGGGCGGAACTGGAGTGAAGCTGGCTGTGTGGTCTTTCAGCTAGAGAATACGATCTTCTCGATTCAATATGCATATTTTCTCGGGCAATGAGAGGACATTCTCACCATCTCACCGTACCAACATTGTCAGCTGCCAGGAACACGGCAGTTGGGGCGTCGGGTTCAGGGGGAAAGCCATTACCAGTTCTGCCGGCCATGGTCGTCAGTGCAACAACCCTGCCTCGCGAGATTAGCCCCTCGTTGCATAAACACTTGATGATTCTGCGTACATTACTGTACAATGACGGGTTGTCTCACTCCGGGGGCCACTTTTACGTCATTCCCTCTAGGACCGAGACTTCCAAAATTGTACCCGTCAACCCATTCTGGCCAGTGTGGCTCCACACGATCTACTCAGATCCAGCGGGAGATATCTTGTCTCACAGGAGAACCCTTTTTTCCTTCCTCAAAAAGAATTGTGGGCGAGATACTGGGACTGCCCTGCAACAGCATGATGAACTGTTCCCTACCTTGCAGAGGCGACTTGGGTCCCTTGGTATGTGCTTGTGTCGGCGGGTTTAGGGTTTAATCGCTCCTGGCTCGACTTACACACCAGAACGGTTGTCGCGCCGGACAACTAGAACGGGGGTTCGCCACCTAGGGCTGGCTCTTTTACCCAGTCGTTCAGGTTCTTTCTTACCAGAGGTCATATTAATTAGTCCCAGGTTGAAAATAGATGACATCCGTCCCTTGTCCTTTGCTCCAATTGTACCACACTAACTGCTAACTATCACGGACACTTCTCTCACGTCAACGATTGACCCCGGTTTTCTACACCATCTCCTTGCCAGCGCCTCGTATCGAAAAGAATATCTCTTGGTGTTGCGGCTGTACTCGATGCATATTTTAGGGGTCCATCAAGGGTCTTCCAGAACACCAAGGGTACGCGGTCAAGCGTCAACGGGGGCTCGACCCAACTCGGCGCTTGTGATGATGATCACTACATCATCGAGCATATCGAGGCATAGGGATGCTTCTGGGCGTCCCCCCTTTCCGTTCCTTCACCCCACTTCCCAGTACCGACGGCGCGTCGCATGACGTGACGGAAGTCGAATCCGGTGCGCGCAAAACCCCTCCGCCCTTCCCAGGCCCACGTCTTCGGGTCCCTGATCCCCGGGGCCGATCTTTGCCTTTGGAGCGCTGTCAACCGGCAATGATGGAACGTTGACGGCATGGGGTCTTCCAAGGGACCATAATATTATTTTTGGAAAGGCGATCTTCCAAAGGGTAGCCGTCGACGCAACCCTGAACGGTGACTTCTGTGGGGATGGGAAGGGCGAGTCAGGTTAGGCTTTCGGTGGCCGCGATGGTTGCATTGATAGACAACGAACACGAGGGTTTCTAAGTGGAGGTTTGTCGGTAATGCGACCTCGACGACGGTGTGTGAGCGGCTGCTGGTAAGGCTGGCCTGTCAATATCGGAATCCCATCTGAACTATTGACGGCCAAGAGACGCATTGGGAATGTCTCCCCGTGCCCACGATGATAACGATACGTGTACAGCAGATCTTATTGATTGGAAAGCGGATGTAAGCTGTGAGCTGTGGTGAGAGTGTCGAAAAGACCGGTTTAGACACTGCAGTGAAAAGGGGGTGGAGACAAGACGCAACGTTGTCGTTGTCTCCCGTACGAGGTCCCACAAGGGAAGTCAAGCCAACGCGGTGTAATCAAGCTTCAGTACTATATTTGTGTTGTCTCCAGTTCGTTAAGTTATCAGAATACGGCGGGTGCCTCTCTAGCATGTGTGACCTGAACGACGTGCAGCTGCCTTGGATGAAGACCGTGAGAATGTTGAGGGAGTTGACGATCTGGTTGAGAGGGAGGAAAACTGGGTTGTTGGAGGAGGAGGAACATGAATTTGGCTTGGAACTGTTAATCTTAAGATGACGATAACTGCAGTTCTTAATGAAGCGGTGAGAAGAACCACGGATGGCTGCCTTTGGTCTGATCACTGTGTCGAGTTTGGTAATTGCGGTGGGAGTCTCGTCGAAACCCAGCGGGGGGAGCATCCCAGTTCCTCCCTGTGTCCCATTTCCTCTACGGTGAGATGGCAACTCCTGGTGTAGAGTATCATGCCTTTGGGCTCCGTGTTCCTTGGACAAAGGGTCCCAATACTCGCGATATCCAACTTTGACAGGATCCGGGCCGTGACTGCTAACCAACGCTGGACATACAGGTCTTGTGATGACTTCATTGCGGCACGTAGGGGACTGAAGGCAGACCAAGGTGATGCACGAAGGGATACAGTGAACACACGCAGGGCTAGACCTGCAGCAACGATAGCTGTGTAGCTAGCAGACGTGTGTGGAAAGCAAAACCTGGTGTCCTCATCAAGAAGCCCAAAAAACTCCTACAATCCTTCTTTCTCATTGAAGAGCCTGCCTAGTGTCCTAAGCCATATCGCGCTTTATAATCGTGGAACCCTAGAAGCTTGAATGAGATATAGGGGGTAAGGCCTTAGGTGAGATCAGGTTAGGTTAGGTGAGGTGAGGTTAGGTCAGGTTAGGTGAGGTTAGGTCAGGTTAGGTGAGGTTAGGTCAGGTTAGGTGAGGTTAGGTCAGGTTAGGTTAGGTTAGACGAGGTTAGGTGTTAGAGTATCATATCATTAAAGGGGTGATGGGTGGATGAGGAAACGGCGTCTTGGTTAGTATAGTGACATTTAGGCGAACGAGGGTGTCGACTGAGATTCTCTATCCTACAATGAGGATCTGCTGGTAAACGTGTGAAGTTCCGGCGAGCAGAAGCAACGATTCCCGATGGCAGCTGAAAAGGTCACTGACGAACACCTACAACACTCAGCGCAGCCCTCAACGGTGAGATTGTGGTTGGATATAATTACATTGATCTAAAAACTGTAGGCCAACGCCCAATGCGCCAGCCCAGCCCTGGTATTTATGCTAGGGTTCTGTATCATATGCTGTGCATCGGTGCATCAGACTGTAGATCCGATGGCCATAGCAGTTGCCCGGCCCCAAAAAAACAACATTCTCGTTGTGATAATGCCAATAAATAGCAGTGCTTCCTCCATATTTGTCCCATCCTTGCAGCAAATCCTCGCAGCAATGTCCATTGTTCAGTTCTCCTCTAACTGCATTTCTAGACCTACCATATTGGCGATGGCGGCCACTACATTGTAGTTAGCCACTATACCCTGGCCTATCGCTTTTATGTCGTTCTGAATCGTCTTAATCTCATCATCCATGTTGGTCTGGGTGCTCCTGATCTGTCCGATTTCACCTTGGATCTGTTGGTGGTTGGTTTCGATTTTACCTTGGATCTGTCTGATTTCACCTTGGATCTGTTGGTGGTTGGTTCTGATTTCACCTTGGATCTTTTGGTGGTTGATTCTGACTTGGTCGGTCACTCCCTCTACCATTGTCCGTAAGCGATGCACATTATGTCTGGTGTCTTCCATCAATGTAGCATCCATCTGGCCGATGGTTCGTTTCTTCTTTGGGATCCAAGTGATGTTCAAATTCACGTCCTTTATATCCATCACTGGGCCAGGTATCTGTACATCTGACGTGGACAGGGTTGCGGCGGGAACAGGATGCTCGGGGCGTTCGACTCCATCCAGAACGGAATTGTCAAGGGTAAGGTCTGACACACCGTGACGAACTTTGCCAGCGAAAGGTGTATAGGGGGAGGAGTACTGCTGGAGGTCGTAAAGTCTGGGCTGCCGACGTTCCTCGAAGGAATCGTCACATTGAAAGCAGAAGTGAAAGCGAGTCATGTCCTTGAGGTTGTCCAACAGGTCGCATATTTCTCCACGAATGACGGCAACACCCTTTGGCACCTTGGAGTTGACTTGGAGATGCTCTTTACCATAGAGGTACTTGATCTTCGCCACGTCAATATCGAAGCTTATATATCGGAGTTCACTGGCAACACGTTGAATGAACGTGCCCGGATAGTCCTCCTGTGCCCATTCGCTGTTGTCGTTCTCGACAAGTCCCGGAGCCCTCAAGGGTCCGGTCGCAAAGGCGTCCACATGTGCGGCGGTCCCGTCCACCAGCTCGATGGGAGTATAAGCGGGGTGAGACAGCAAAACTTTGATGATGTCCTCTTTGTCGTCCGTGGTAGACACATCTCTAACGGCAATGGATCCTTCGACATCGGCTAAGGGAACAGTCATGGAGAGCAGGAAATGCGTTCGGTTCTCATGTCTAGCCTTGAACCGGATTGTGATGGCGGAGGCGGTATTTGGGCCGATGGGGAAGTTGATATCTGTTCGCAGTCCCGCAAACTTGCCACAACCGATACGCTTGATTGTTTCCGAGTGGTAACCTGGCGTCAGGTCGCGTCCCGTGGTGGAGAGAAGACCAGAGATCCAACCGGACATAGAGCCCTGTTGAAGTTTGTAGCCACGTTCCTCGTCCAATTCGCCCTCGTCGTCGCGAATGTCAGGAACGAGGCCAGGCCTGACCTCAGTGTCCTCGGCGGGAACAGCCATCTTGTCATCGGAGAAGTCGACTTGTGGTTCATGCACGACGCCGTCTTGGACTGGCGCAGACAGAATGTCTGGTTCCTTCTGGGAAGAATCCGCCATGGTTGGTTTGGTGGGGATGGCTTGGTTGTTCGCAGAGTGATGAGTATAAGGAGGTTTGTTGGGATGGAGTGTGAAGGTATAGTGAAGTATAAAGGTGGAGGTTGTCAAGAGGATGTTGTGGGGAGGGGAGAATTTTATATGCTCCTGTGTTGTGTTTGTTTCGCGTGCCTCTGTCAGTTGGCAAGCGGCATGCGGTTTTTCAGTGCAAACGCCATAGAAAAACTGCGCGGTTGTTGCCGTGGGGCAGGCGTGGCTTCTTGCAGCTGGTGGCAGGTGCCAACAGGTGGCGGCGTTTTTGTTTGGTTTTTGTGCAAGGGCTAGAGAAGTAGAGTGAAGGGTGAATGTGAAGGATGACTGTTGGCGGGCTTGAAAAATGAAGGGATCCCAACTTCCTTTTCGTCCAAGAAGGAGAGCGACGGAAATGGGCCGAGGAGTTTGTATTCTCATACCAACGTGTCTGTATGAGCCTCTGCCCCACGAGGGAGGCCGACTTGTGAATTCTAGGACACTATACACAGCCGTTGTCGAATGTTTAACGATTAAAGCGCCGTAATAGATGTTGGTACATCTACCATCAGGTTCTCTTCAGGTTCCCACGCCACGAACTGAATCTTGCCATTTTGAACTCGTCTTGCTGACACCTCGTCGATAATGTACTTGGCTTGTTCATCGATTTCGTTGAGCAAATCGTCTGGGGAATGTTGCGTCGTAGAGTTCTGAGCTGTGTTGAGGCTATGAAGTAGGTGTGGCAGCCTGATTGCGAATACTTTGCTCCCAAGACGCTGCGCAAACTGAGTATCAAGGTTTGATTACTCAGTTCTGTTTGGCCGTCGGCTTGCTGGTGGTAAGCTGCGCTTGTCTGGAATTGAATGTTTGCGACTCGGCGAATGGAGCCTGTGATCGGCACCAGGCCCGGAAAATGTTCAACTACCCTCTGGGTACCTATGCAGTAGATGATGCGAACCGTGAATACCCTAACATAGACCTCGGAGTTCCATAACAGGGCCTAGAACACAAGTCACCCCCTATAACAAGGGATATATCCTAAGGCTGATCCTACCTAACCCTAACCTCAACTCTAGTCCTAACCCAAACACTAACCTAAACACTATCTACCCTACTACCCTAATTACTAACCTAAATTAATATTATTTAAAGGAAGAAATAAGGTCTGAAGGTAAAGCTGCTATTATTGCGAGACTTTAGCTAAGTCCCTGGCGGGGATGTATCTTAGTAACTGAAAATAGTTGAGCGTTTATGGCAATTTTACTACCGAATCGGGGTTCCATGTTGGACGAACTGTTACTGCCTTATCACGTGGAGCATGGTGAACCATCCTCGAGGGCATTATCACGGTTTAATTGTATCCAGAAATCGATGCACATGTGCAGCGCGCCCATCTACGCATTTGCGTATTTCATCCAGATCATCCTCACGACGCTGGGGTACTCGACCGCCGTGGTGTTTCTGCTCTGCGCGCCGCCGTATCTGTTCAGCATCGTCTGGACGCTGGGCGTGGCCCGGTTCGCCGACCGGTCGAGGGTGCGGATGCCGTGGATGGTGTTGAACGCGGCGATTACGCTGACAGGGTTGCTGTTGACGGCATATCACAAGAGCAGTGCCGTGAGATACTTTGGTGAGACTCACCAGAAACCGCATATTACCTAACCTAGCCCTGGAGTATAACTTCCTTGGTTCCCCTGAGCGCATTACTAACATCAATTGTCTATACAGGCGTCTTCCTCGGCGTCTCAGGCTGCAATGCCAATCTGCCTACAATTATCGCTTTCCAGTCCAACAACGTGCGCGGCGCCTCGCGACGGTCTGTCGCCAGCGGCGTTCAGATGCTGTTCGCAGCCATCGGAGGAGTCTACGCGTCGTGCACCTTTATGCAGACCGAATACCCGACGTACCGGACCGGCGTTTGATGCGGCGTGGCGACGCAGTTCCTGCTGATTGTACTCGTGTCGTTGATGTGGTGGTGGTTTAGGAGGCAAAACACCAAGGCAGATCGGGATGGGGTAGCCATTATGGAGGATGTTGATTACAGGTATACCTACTGATTTGCTGTCTCTTGCATTCTGAACTGTTATCAACTATTACTACATTCTTACTCTTCCTGTGCATGAAGACATCCCCATCTCATGTTTCGTGACCCTGTGAATACTTCTACTTGGCCTCCTCCTGCTTAATTTCCTCCTCGCCCTCCGGCCACCATATCATACCAGTGAACGTAACGCCTTCACCGCCAGGCTGCTTCACACCCTTCGCGTTAACTGTGCCTTTGCCCACCGTGATCTCATCGACGGTTTTGAACCCGAACCGCGTGAACTGCTGCGCCGAGTACTTGGTTGTGGCCTCGAGCCAGACGGGCTTGTTGACCTTGCGCGCTTCGTCTAGAACCTTCGTCATCATGGCCGTGAGTAGCCCCTGCTTGCGGCTTTGCGGCTCCGTCGACGTGATGAGGACGCAGAAGCAATCGCGAAGATTCGAGCCTGTGATGACTTTGGCCTTGACTTTGTCGACGGCTCCTACGTAGTCAAACAGGAGGCGCTGATGCGACTGTGAGCCATGGTCCTTGTGCAACGATACTTGGGAGTAACTTACAATCGTAGGCATCAACCCGCCAGACGTCGCCGAGACGCCGGCGGATCGCCACACGGTCCGGACGCCATCGTACTTCTGTCCCGGCTCTGACACGGCCATGACGGAACCCCAGTCGCGAGCCTCGAGGATGAAGCCGCCGCACTCGAGGGCGGACCAGAGGACGGACCAGAGCATGACCCAGAGTTTCTTGTGGCGCAGCTCATCGCTGGCCTCGAGGAACATCCACGCGAATACAGGATCATTGTAGAAGGCCGGGACTGTGATGTCGGCGGCCTTCTGTATCGTTTGGGCCCATTCCGCGTCTGCGAGTTGACGTTAGCTGTGATTCCCCCCTTATGAAACTGCTGGAATAAGGGCAAACCTTTTCTATGCAAGCCGACCTCGATTGGTGCCTCAGTCGCCATATTTGGTGGATTTTCCAGCAGAAGAGACAGACACGATCGTGAGAAAATATGATTGTGTATTTATTTACAGGCAGTTTTGTCTGACAATCAACGTCTATACTACGTATGAACTACCCCCCCTGCCGCCGAGAATACACGATGAGACTCCCTGGACCAAGGAAAACAAAACAACGTAAGCGCAATGAAGTGAAAGGAAAGGAAAGGAAATTAGCGATCCACCGAAGACATTATTTTGTTATCCGAGCACCCTTGGAAAGAATAAGCCCTAGTTTCCTTGCTCAAACGTCTTTCATTCCAGCAAACATCGACCTGCACAAATGCCCTTTTCGTTCCTCAAGACGATTCGAGTATATCAAGTGCCAGGGACAATAAGGAAACCGTTGAGTTAGGCACATACTAGCCTCTTATTCGTAGGTTATCTTTGATTCCATCTTGAAGTCTTCAATCCCCTCTCCTTGATTCTTACAACTGCCGACGGCCCCACTTTTACCGGACCCCGGAAGCCCCAAGATAGCACCTCCAATCTTACACGCTGTTTCTTTCTTTCCTCTCATGCATGCGACCCATATGAACACAAACAAGCGTCCTATTTAATTCATAGCGTAATTGGTTTAGTGGTAAAATTCTCCGTTGCCATTCGAGTAACGTCGGGGAGCCCTGGGTTCGATTCCCAGATTACGCATCACTACGTCAACTTCTTGAGAGAGAAGCTGAGTTTTCTTTTTGCCTTTGTCACACAATCTCACGATCACAAACAGGGCTATTTTTTATGGGATAATCTATGTAAGGGGGCCTCTTGGATTCCCAACTGAGCAACACGGGATGGTCTTGTTGATGGAGACCTGAAGAGCCTCCCTCTTGCCATGGCTGACTGAGATGAGCTTCATCACATTCAACGGGATCTCGTTCCTGGCGCAGTCACGTCTTGATACGGTGGCACTACGTACGGTAAACCTCTTTATATCGCGAGTGCCCGCCGGTTTCAAAGCGATTGTCTTTCACGAAGTGTTACAGCCTCATCATATCTGCGCTCCTTACACCCCCATTCACCCACATTTTGCAGTTGCTGCCGGGTCGACTGGCGTTGTCACAAAGCAAGCTTGTCCGGTTCAGCAGATGTAGTAGAGATGTGCAATATTGCTCAAGATCCTCAACGTCAGCAGCGCTCTGGCTTTGTGCAAGAAGTCTGCATTCGTCCCTGCTCCTGAACGCGGTCTAGGAAGCGCGGCACTAGACTTGATCCCAGAGAGAGGTGATGCGTTTGTGCCTTTGTTTTTAACGCGCCTGCTTTAACTTGACAGTCACTGCAGACTTGTTCTTAGAAGTACGTCTGAATACTGTGATGGAAATTATCGAAGGCAACGCAGCAAGATTGCGTCGTCATTGCCAGAGGACCACACATGCTAGATGTTAGGAAGACCGTGAAAAGCAAAGTAGAAGCGAAACACCAGCGCCACTGTACTGTACGGGGACAGTGGCAATGGTCCAGCCGGCACTCGTGTTGCACAGTGGCAGCGGGAATATAGGTAAGTCGAGTGTCTCGGCTCTAATTTCGTGAGGGCAGTCAAGCACTCCGCCTGTCGCCAGGAAGCCCAAAAATATCACAATTTTTCATGACTACCTAGCCACTTCAGTTTCATCCTCCATATCTTCGTCTATATTGTCAACAGCAACAGGGATCGCCTTGTAAACAGAGCTATCAGGTGTCTTATTGGTATCCAGATGATTCTGATCATGGATCGATTCGAGCACGTCCTTCATTCATGATCAGGATTTGGCTGTGCCGCACCAATTGTCCTTCCCAGCAAATTGCTTCCAGTTTAATATTTTTACTTCCTTTGTTAGTCTAAGTGCTATTTGATTAACCAAACCCTTATTTCTAATTCTAAATACATTTCCCATCGCCTTAGACGATTTCGGGTCCGGACCCGGGTGGGGCCGTGAAGACGGCGCGGTCCGTCACTGCGGTGCCGTCCAATCCATACCGTTCCGGTATTCTTGTCCTCGGCACTGACTTCTTCTCACATGCTTCATTGTCATTATTCCCTAATTTGAAGTTCTACGTTTTTCTAAAGCGAGGCACTAATATGATTATCCACAAGGGCAGTAGAAAGACCGCTTCAATGCACGGTGCTGGTGGAAAGCCTTGGTCAGTTCCATTCCAGGGAACACAGATGAAGCTATTTGAGTTCACATTTCTGATGTCTTGGCGGAACGAATCGGGCCTTGATCCTTCATTATTCGCAGCGACACACGGAAAAAGTTGAAACCCCGTCTTATTATTCCTCCACGACTCATGGTCTTACTTCTCCCCGAGTCATGGAGCGATTTATGTCCAAGCTTGGAGAATCGCGGATCCGATCACACGCACCCTGGGAGGCTTGGTAAGCCCAAGCCACAAAATGCGTCCCGGCCGAAAACGGCTTTCGGCACCGAATCGGGGAGAGCGATGAGCAGCTAGCACGCAAAAGTGTGATGACGCCGCAGGGTTTGTTTTCTTCTAAGAAATTCAAGGTGAGTCCCCTAAGGTCAGTCCCATAAGGTCAGTCCCATAAGGTCAGTCCCCTAAGGACAGTCCCCTAAGGTTGGTTTCTTTAGGTCAATTCCCTAAGATTAACTCCCTAGGGTTCATTCCCTAGGGCTATTTCCCTAGGGCTAATTCCCTAAGACTGGTTTCCCAAGGCTAGATAGATATCCTAAGTCCAGCGCGACCAGACATCTCAAGACGGCGTATCGCCTACTCCAGTTCAACAGGGATCTCTCAAAATAACACGAGAGTGGATAGATCGCTTGTTCTCGATTCTAATCCTCTCAATCCCCATCTTCTCCGTGTCTCTAGAGGTTCTGGACATGTTCATCCTGGGGTCCCCGCCTTGGCTTTGGCGACAACCAAAACACCCACGATCGTCTCCGTGGACGCCTGTGCGAGCTGGCTTCACACGTCTCCTCTCAATCAACATGAGAAGAGATATAATAAGGCTAATCATATTCCTAAACCCAAGACCTGGCCCTAACCTGAACATTAATAATGTTATCTAACCTTAGCTAACCTTAACTAACCTCAACCTTTTTTCTTTTTTCTCTTTCTTTCTTATACGCGATGACAGGGAAGATGGGGGGAGGAACTGCATGCAAAAGGTTGGTGATTGCGCTGCAGCCGGCCTCGGCATGACCTAGTCTGCCCCTCATCTGTCGTCATTCGCGTTGAAGGTTGCGGCGACATGTGGGTGCGAAGTAGTAATCCATACCAACAAGTATTCTCACGTCAATTCACTGACCAAGGTCCCTGGCGATATCATCCCCCGGCAAGACCCCGTCGCTTGACGCACAGAGGAACACTGCAATCTCAACATCCCAGCCTAGGGATCAAGGATTTTACCGCCCCTATCCGCTCCGTGCGTCGGCGACGTGGGGCTGAAGATTTCCTGGCGGAGGATGGTGGAGGATGGTGGAGGACGGTGGAGGAAACCCAGTGATGCCCTCCACTCCCGATCCACCTTGCGCCACCGGCTCCAATGATTAATGTCCGGCGCTATGCCCGCCGCCGCCAAGTGAGTCGTAGACTGCACCCAGCTCTGTGAGTGACTGTTCGGCATCGGTGCCGCATCGGTCGGCCTAACCGTCTAAGAGGCCGGGGTCCTTGTTGAAGGGCCCAGCTAGACTAATCCAGCGCCAAGAAATCGTTCTTATCACTGCTCCGGTCCCAATTGTTTCTGGTCTGACGGACATCCTGAATGAATGTCTTCGCCTTGTGCCATTCTCTGTCTGCAATCGAGGGCAGCGACTCCAACATCACCCGCCACCCATGTCTGACGATCCCGAAAGGGCATCAGCCGCCGTCCGCGCTGAGACGTCTTCTTCCTATTCCTCATCGACCGAGTCACCCGTCTTGGAACCCATCAAGACCGCCGACACACAGCGCAGTCGCCGCAGCTTTGCGACCCGGCGATCACATGACTCTGACATATTTGAGGCTCTGGAACATGCCCTCACCCCGGATGTCGAGACGGAGGCTGAGCGCGAGGCCCGCGAACCCATCACATATACCAGGACCGGCACCAGTGTAGCGAGTGTCGCTTCCCGACCGCCCGACTTCGAGGTCATCTTCGAGGAGGGTGACCCAGAGTACCCCAGAAACTGGTCACTGCTGTACCGCGCCTGGATCACATTTTCCGTCTCATTCTCGACGTGGGTTATCGTTCTGTACAGCACCTGTTACACGGCGTCTCTTCCGGGCTTAATCAAAGAGTTCGATTCGACCACGACGGCTGCTACCTTGGGGTTGACGACTTATCTGCTTGGTCTCGCCACAGGAAGTCTTGTCGTTGCCCCCATGAGTGAGCTTTATGGCCGTCAACCCGTGTACCTGGTCTGCTTGACCATTTGGGCATTACTCATCATTCCGTGTGCCCTGGCGACTTCGCTAACAGAGATTCTTGTCGTGAGATTTGTGGGGTAAGATATGGCAAGTGTCCCAGTGACGAAAAACCCAGCTAACGACGGCCGTCTTATAGAGCTCTCTTTGGAGCCGCCATGATCTCCAACAGTCCTGGAAGTATTGTCGACATTGCCGATCCAGAATATTTGGCCCTTGCCATGAGCTTATGGAGTATTGCCCCCCTGAACGGACCATCCCTCGGACCCGTCATCGGAGGATTCGTCTACCAATATCTAGGCTGGCGATGGGATAACTGGATCGTCCTGATTCTTGGGGTAACCGGTTTGGCCTGTTTAGCCACGTGCAAAGAGACGTATCATCCGGCAATTCTCAAGCGAAAGGCAGCCCGGATGCGCAAGGAGTCTGATGATCCTCGTTGGTGGTGCCAATTTGACCAACGAGTGAGCACTACTCATCTCATGAAGGTCAACCTGAGCCGTCCTTTCGTTCTTTTTGCGACCGAACCCATCTTGTGGTTTTTGAACATCTGGTGAGATGCCCCATGCCCGCATCCGATCTCATACCATTGGCCTATAACTCGTTTGCAGGATCTCCGTGATTTACGGCATCTTGTACCTCTGCTTCGTCGCCTACCCCATCGTTTTCTCGCAACATCGTGGATGGAATGCAGGCATGTCGGGTCTTTCGTTCGTAGGCATCGGAGTAGGAACAATGTGCGCTATCGTCGCAGAACCCCTAATGAGAAAGATCATCAACTCTCAGCCTCGTGACCCCGACACTGGTCGCGTTTTGCCGGAATCCACAGCTCTGATTATGGCGTTGGGATCAATTCTCACTCCGATCGGCCAGCTCGTCTTCTCGTGGACTTGTCTCCCGAGCTCCATCCACTGGGCAATCCCGATTGCCTTTGGAATCCCGTTCGGTGCTGGAAACACGCTCAGCTTCATATACGGCGCCAACTACATCGCCGGCACCTACTCCATCTATGCCGCCAGTGCTCTGGCTGGCAACGCTGTGATTCGAAGCATCTTCGGAGCCGTGCTGCCTCTGGCTGGGCCCAAGATGTATGAGGTGTTGACGCCTCAGTGGGCAGGTACTCTCCTGGGCCTGCTCGAAGTGGCCATGATTCCGATTCCCTTCGTCTTCTGGCGGTACGGATCCAAGATTCGGGCGAAGAGCCCGACCATCCGGCAACTGCGCGAGGATCAGGACAGAATCGACGCGAAGCGGGCCAAGTACCAAAAGAGGCTCGAGAGAAAGAGGGAGAAGGAGAGCGAAGGTGGCGACACAAGTGAGGGAGGAGTCTTAGAAAGAGCGGCGGATCCCTCGGAGAAGACGGCTGGGTATAAGACACTCGAGTCGTAATCAGGGGTCTCTCCTGTTTGAGACGGCTGGGATGAATACGGTACCATTTGGATCGGCGTATAAAAGTCTAATTTTAGTAAGGATACCAACTTCGTTCCAAATTGTTGAAGAAGCTTGGTTGAGTGAGACGGATGTACGAATGACCAAGATACAAGGTTCATGAGGTGGGATAGAAACGTCAGTTGCGGGTACCTGAGGTGTCAAGGCAGCAAAGTATTTATTACTCGGGACATAAACAACTTTTACTAATGGCATAAATATGCATACCTAATACTAAATATATCCCCAATAATAAAGACCTTAGTAATTATTAATTAGACCTTGTGCATTAATTAGCCCTTAGGCCATATGTTATATTCATGCTATCAGCCAGCAGAGTCATTCTCCTTACAAGACATAAGCAACAGCGGGCAGCTTCCTCCGGCACAAGCCCATGCATGTGAGAGTAGCGTCGCACGCAAGCAACTGAATACGCAACCCTTCCTTCCTTCCTTCCTTCTTGCTCCCCTCACACAAACAGCCTCCCGCCAAAAAGAAAATTTCCTTTCCCGGCAAAAAAAGATCTGCTCAATCCCGATCATAGGGAGTTTGTATAGGAATAGCCCGATGCGGGGGTCGAACCCGCAACCTTGAGATTTGTGTACTCATAAGAGTCTCACGCTCTACCGATTGAGCTAACCGGGCCTCGAAACGAGGCTTGTTTGATGAGGTGGCAGCTTGTTATTACGGACTAGGAAAGTAGGTTGTTGTCTGGTGTGGGTCGCGGCTTCCGTTCTTCGCTTCGTTCACCATCAACGGTTAGAAAAACTCATGATTGCAACTCGGAGTAAACTCAAGTTAGATTCAATCTATAACTTTTAAACTTTCTAAAGGAGCCATTGGCTGTATAGACCCGGTTTGATCTTTGTTGTCTTGGGAGTATTGTTGAACTTCCATGACAATTTGGAGCTTTACTATAATGATAATGTTTTTCAAGGTTTGAAGGTTGAACCAGACCATATGAGTACGTGTTCACAAGCTTCCGCCAAAACACCACGTGTCATTAAAGCTGCCCCGGTCGAGTGTATCAAATTTCATGTCGATTAGAACCGACCTTCCTGAGTCATAGCCACGACAAAGCTGTCAATATCCCTCGCCTGAAGTTTTTAGACTAAACTATAGGGTAAGTCACGCAACAAAGGAGCCCCTATCCTTAATGAAAGGGACCGTATACCTTTTATATTAACAAACACCTGTATTGCACCAGGTAGACCCATTTCACAGGAGACATTTATAGCAGAGCTCTTGGATTATAGTAGTCATTCATTTGTCTTTTTCTATCTACCATTCACCCATGGGCGCACTAATTCGCTGCGTGAACCCAGTTGTCGGCATCCTCGCCTCCCATATTGGCCTTCCATCCAACCTTGACCAGGCCAATGGCGAGGTATATGACACCAGCCAATTTACACCGTGTGCCTTGTCCAACGAGGACATCTGAAAGTAGACGCAGCGCCGTACGCTCATTGTAATCGCTGTCCCAATCCAGTCTCTTCCCAATTCATATCATGCAGGTTCCCCGCAAGGAGAGTTCCCAGATGGATCATCCGAGATATCTTCCAGGGGTTACATGGAAGCCAGCGGCAGGTTCCGCCATCAGTTCTCCTTCTCCAACTGGTCCAGCTCCTTAAGCACGGAGGACTTGGTGTGGATCTTCTTAAGTTGAGTGTCCTCCAGCTTCTCGCCGCCGGCATGGCGCATCTCCAGGTCCTCAATGGCGCGGACCTTCTTCTGGAGGCTGCGGATCTTCTTCGCATTGGGGTTCTGATCGAGGCCGGGGGGAGCACCCTGCTGAGGGACGAAGTTGGGGTTGGGGTTGGAATTTCCATTTCCGTTGGCGTTACCATTTCCGCGCTGCGTGTTGCTGCGGCTGCGAGCGCCGTTGTTTCGAGACTGGCTCCTGTGGTGGGCGTTGTTACCGCCGGGTCCTCGTCGCTCGGGGCTGCGGCCTTCACTTCCGGAACCAGCTCCAAACTCCCGGGGAGGAGGCACCAGGCTGGCTCCGCCGTTGGGCTCGCCTTGGGCGCCCTGAGGCCGACCCTCACCCTGGTTGGCTTTCTTGTTGCGCTTCTTCTTGTTCTTTGCCTTGGACGAGTTTTCATCGCCAATGGGCTCGGCTCCAGGGACGGTCTTCCCACCCCCAGGGGCTGCGTCAGCAAAGTCAGCTCCGGGGACGGCGCGGCGCGGACGGCCAAAGCCGTTGGGACCAATGTTAGGGGTCCCGTTGCTCACAAGGTGAGCAGCACCGCCCTCGTCCTCGCGCTTGAAGTGAAGAGGCGTGGCCAGTCCGCGTGCACCGGGAGGACGGTACGCACCCGCCGGCTTGCTAGGGGTCTTGACCGAGCCAAGATAAGTCGTGGCCGACAAGTGCGCGGGTGGGATGGGAGTGAGCGGGTCACCACTGACAACCTTATCCGGGGGATTCGGACGCCAGGTAACGTGATACAGCTCAACCATGTCTTCATTGTACATGATACCTCCGCTAACGTGCCACAGCTTGATACCGTTGTCCACGCGGAGTCGCGGCGAGGTGGTGCAAGTCATGATGTAGCGGCTATCGGGGCTCCATTCGCATACGCTGGGGTTTCCGCTCTCAATGGTGGTAACCTTGCGGAAGTCCTTCTCGAGATCGTAGACGTCGATTTGGCCAGCAAGGTTGCCGAAGCCGGCGACCAAGACGAACCGGCCAGTCGGCGAGAAGATGATTGTGTTTCGGGGAGCCAGGGGGAACGTGTGCGTTGCAACGGCCCGGTGGTTAAAGATGGTGGCCTTGGCCGGCATATAACCGTACACAACTCCGAACTCTTTCGAGTTTGGAGACCACGAAACGTCGTGGATAGGGCCCTCCTTATCCAGGGTCACGCGAGCATCGAATGCGCCAGTGGTGCTGAGCAGATACAGCGTAGTCTCGCCATAGTAGCTCTTACCGGAGCGATCGACATCGGTCTGCGCAAGGACTAGCAGGCTGGAGCCTTGCTTGTTCCACTTCAACTGGACCTTGTCACCCTTGAAGAAGGTCTTCTGGGAGATGGGGGCATTGAAAAGGGGGACGTTGAAGACCTTGACGGCAGCGGGTTGACCCTTAACGGATTGTTAGCATGGCTTACATAGGTTGGGTGAATGAATGAAGGAGTGAAGAAGTGAATGAATTGCGACAGATGGGAAAGTCACTAACCTTGCGCTCAGGGACAAAAACTGCGACAGCGTGGTTATGGCTGCCAGGAGCGAGGGCGTAGTTAGTAGCACCCTCAACTCGGAGCTTGTTCCACACCTTGACGAGATCGTGGCTCTCATAGAACTGAACCTCATTGGTGACGAGGCGAGCACAGTACTTCTCATCGGCGGTGTACTGGAGATTCCAGCCTCCCTGCTGCTTCTGGACGAACCGAGCCAGCGGCTCTTTCTCGGCGGCAGCAACGCCCTCCTCGACGACGCGCCAGACCTTCAGGTTCTTGGTCGCATCGCCGGCCTCGTCCTTGCCCGGGCGCTCCCAGGTGATGACGAAGGTGCCGCGGGGGGAGAAGGCGAGCTCGTAGACGTTGAGGAGGGGTAGGGAGAGGACCTCGTGGCCGGTGGAGGCGTCGACGACGCTGACGGTCTCGGGAGACGCCCAGCCGAAGTAGCGGCCACAGGGGGAGTAGGCACAGCACCGGAGGTTGCCCTCGGGCTTGGTGAACCCAGCGAGAGGCTCGTAGACGGGCGCGGCGTCAAAGACACCGATGGTCTTCTGGGTTCGGTAGGCAAACTGCAGCGGAGACGCCATGGCTAGTGAAAGTCACAGTATCTCGTGTCTTGCGGGTCTTGTTTGTGGTCGGGGGTCAAATGTTCTTGGGGGGGGGATGGTCGTTTTTGGCACTTTCTCCTGATCTTGTCGATGGGCGCGAAGCGATTAGGCTCGGTACCCAAGGGCGGATCTGAGGTTGGCAGGGGCGAAGGACAGGCTTAAAAGCGGCCGAGTTGTGACTTCGCAACGAAGTTGTCGAGAGTGCGACTTGAGAGACTCGGGCACGTTGCAAAAGCTGGTCGTCCGGGGATGGGTTGTCGTCGGGCGGCGGAGGGAGTTGAAAAGTCGTCGCTGAGCAACAAGGTGGTGGCGAGCGAGGCGAGCAGCGCAAAGCGGAACGTCAACGTCAACGTTCAAAGACGTCACGAGGGATCGTTTTTCGGGCGGAATGCAAAGCCTGGACCTGCGGAAGGAGAAAGAACAGGAAGAACAGATGCCGGGAGAAGTTTGAAGGAAGACGGCAAGCACCCAAAGGGGAGGGAAGGGGGAATTGGCGCGGCAGGGCCGTGATGCTGTGGGCTGGAGGGAAACAAGAGGAGAAGTGGCTGCGAGGGGCGGAGGGCGGGTTGATGTTTTTTGTTCTTTTTTTTTCATTCACTGGGAGGCGCACGCGCCACACTTTGCTTTGCTGGGCCGGGGGACGTAGTGAGCGGACTGACTGTGGGTGGCATAATGGAACCCTGTGCGCTCTGTGTCCCTCCGTGACTCAGCCTCGAGGCGAATGAAGGTCACCGAAGCGCCCATAACGCCTCAAGGACCTCTGGGGACCTCCAAGGGGCTTTGGACAGTGTTCGCAGGCCCAATTGCCGCAGTATCTTGCTCGCAGGCTGTCTCCGTCCGCCAACGTAAATCGATGCCTGATCCCGGGCTATGCCCTTTTCAGCCACAAGGGTCGTGGGGCCCTCCCCGTGCAGCTGTGGGGCTTCAGGTCTCACTGATGGCATTTCCAAGGCATTGAATGGATGTGTGTGTGTGTCCCTTGTTGGGACTTGGCAACCGAGTTTGGAGAAATCCCAAGGGCAAGCGACGGACAACCCGATTTCATAGGCTATATTATATGATAAGACCAGAAATGATTCCCACGATGGGTTGCAAAACAGCAAAAGTAAACTCGGTCTCGCCACCAGGCCCAAGTGCGTAAAAACCTTGCGTGCCACACCACTGACCCCCTCTCGCCTGGCGCTGAATCGTACCTAGCATCCATTTGTTCACCCTTCAAGTTGGGCGCGTGTCAGAGCTGACACCAGGGAGAGCGGTCAGACTCCCTCCGATTTGCTCCCAGTGGATTGCAGCTTATCATTGATCATCTGACCTGACCATTGATCTGTCCTATCGTGATTGGGCCATCTAACTGTGCTACACGGGCTACTTGAGGTGTGCTGCAGTTTGTTGGCAGCGGCGCGTCCAAATGCTGTGGGGAAACCACTTCTTAGTTGGATGCCGACTGATTAGGTGATGTTGATGCCACCCTACCAGCTCTCGCAACTCGCCCATGTCTTCGTCCTTGATGCTAGGGACCCGATGCGCCTTGCCAGATCCTGCTCGGTTCATATACCAATCTACAGCTGGGCAGGCCAACGCCATTCATTGCATTTCAAGTACGTTGCCCCTGGGTCTCACACTGGCTCCGCAATTTGCACAAGAAGCGCCACTATGAGATGCTCATCCATCGGGTCACCCTTATGGTTCGGCTTGCCCTGGTTTGCTCAAGCGCTCAATGGATGGCCGCCTTTCTCGCCCAGCTTCCGCAACTGTGATAGGCGACCCCAACCAATGGTGCCCAGTTTGCAAACCTGAGCGGTAACTGTCGACCGTCCCCAACATGTTACCGTCAGTTGTGGATAATACACAGAAATGTCTACCATTGTCATACCCCCCTGCACACATCAATTCCTGCTCCTTACCGTCCCTGGAATTGCTCTCTCCAGCCCCCCTTTTCAAACAGCCACAGGGCTTCAGTTGCAAATGCACGACTTCCTCTGTGCCCGCCTTCGTTCATGGCAGCCTCCGTTAGAGTCTGCAGAACTCGTCCCTGCTTGACTGAATTCCACACACCCATGGCAATGGGGTCGTCTATAGTTTTTCCCCACTCGCCATTACCCAAGCGGTAGAGGATCCTCCCCAGCGTCTGAAACGCCATACATCGCTGAGCCGGGACTGCACTCCGGGCAAGGTGCGCAAGCTCGGCGACGGTGTACCCCGCGGCTTCTGGAGCCTCACCATGGTGATGCAAGCCTTTGGATGACGGGATGGATCGACTGACCCGCGGAGATAGGAACCGGCCCTGAAAGTCGAACCTCAAAGCCGAAATTGTAATCTCGGGGTGTGGGTAGTATGGAGAATCCTTGTCTGCAGGGCTGTCCTTGGTAGGGATCGGTGCCATCCAAGCGAGTTTGCTTGGGTCGGCGGGCAGGTTGGGAAAGTATTTCTCGTGGAGTGTGGCGAGGAAGTTCGGGTCAGAGGGATCGAGGTCAGGAAGGGATGGGGGCACCGGGAAGTGTGTTGTCTTTGGCAGATCGGTGATCGGGAATATATCAGGCGGTATCTGGGACGGTGCTTGGTCTTCGTCGTAGTTGTCTGCGATCTTCTTGGTCGATGTAGCAGGCGCCTCAGGGACTGGCTTTGGTGACTGAGAGTCTTGCGCCTCAGTCTTGGTATCTGACTTCGATGTATCATCGATCTTGATTTCGGGTGGGGGTTGTACAGATTCGGGAGCCTCGGAAGGTGGCGGGTCGAAAGGAGAAGGACCAGAGGTCTCTTCGATATTGGCCCGTTGAAGAAGTTTTTGAATGAGGGCAGGATTCAAGCCGTTCATGATATCCTCTTGCGCCTGGGCAATCTCGGCGGGGCTCATGCCGGCGAGCTTCTGACGGTTCTCTCGGTCGATGCGATTCTTCTCAACCGCCGCAAAGTCCGTCTGATCAGAGGCATCTTGAGATTGGGTTGCTGGTGATTGTCTCTGCTGCCTGGGTCGAGCGGCGGGTTCTTCTCCGGCTGCCTGGGCGGCGCGCTGCTGCTTGAAGGCGGAAGACCTCCATCGGCGTTTGTGCTGCGGGAACCCGGTAGACGAGATGGGGTCGGAGAAATCGACGGGCTTCTTCTCGCCGGCGTCGCGCTCCACGATGTCTCCGATGAGAAGGGTTGGGTCCATGGTGACGTGGTGTTTCTTTTCTCTCTTGTCCTGGTGACGACGTCTTGACGGGCAGAGTCACGGTCTCTTTTCGGTGGAGGCGCGGAGAAAATCTGGAGTGGGGCAAACATGCGCGACCCCACCTTTTCCATCGTCCGCTGCGGACATATCCGCTTTGACCTCCGCTCTGCCGCCTGCCACGTGAAATATGCCCGGCCTCAGTGAGAAGATTCGGGAAGCAACCAGCTCGGCTGCTGTATGAGAATACGACGTAACTGCGGCAGTCTCTGGGTGGACGGACAAATATCGGATTGACAAGCCAGCTTCCTATTGTGGGATGGCGGATGCAGTTTGCAAGATTATTCGTCAATGTCGGGCGACATGAGACCATTAAATGCGGGCTTAGCATTTAGGCAATCAGGGCTTCTTAGGAAAATGCATTCCTGAAACGCCAGTGCGGGATTTCGTCGGCTGTTCTTAGAAAGCAGCAAACCCAGTATTATATCTTCATGTGAATTTATCCGGCATGCTAGACGGGTTCAGGCCTGGTATTTATGTTGTCTTCTTTGAAGTCTTGGCTTGTTTCTCATCATGCGCCTCCATTCCCTCCCTAATATGTAGGGCTATGGAAGCAATTCCCGGCCTGAAGCGCGTTGCACCGCCACATGTTGATTGGGGTGCTGGGTGCATTAGCGCCGATCGATCCCCCTCTTCAACCCGGAGTTCCAAAAACAGAACGCGCGCCACAGGGGTTGTACTGTACTGATACGTGCACTGTACTCCTCGTCCAGCTAGGGGGGGCGGTAACAACAAAGACACCTAATAAACTGAATGGGTCTACGAATACAATTTGCTGTCGGAGACAAGTGAGACCGCGAAACGGCTGTGGCACTCGTGGTGTGGATTTATTCGCACACGGTGTGGTAACTAGAGTTGTGTTCGTACACCTAACAGAGAACATAGTAACTCGTCACATAATAATAAGCGGGCAGAGTCCTCATTTGAGCGTTGCTCAGTGTGGCCGAGCGCCTCCCCCTGCAGACGAGGCGACGATCACACAACGGTAGATGGCACGGGAAACGGCTCCCGATCGGGGAAATGAATGTGGTGTTATTATCTCTATGCGAGATGGCAAGAGCAGTACGGTAGAAGTAAAGACTCAATACAACTGGTATCACGTTAGCTCTTATTGTTTGCGACAGACGGAAGCGTGGTGTCTCGATGTTTCTGTTTAATGAGGGGGAATTGGGGGAGTACGTACCCGGGCCACAGCCACATGGAGTTCCCGAAAAAAGACAATGTGGCTGGCCCTGGTTTGGCCCTGGCTGCAGCGGCGCTTGTCGACCAAAGGACGCTAGATCCCTGTCGGCATGCCGCGTCTAAGCTTGGTTCAACGTTCACGGAACCAGACGAGGAAGCACAAGGACGCCTGGAACGCGCAGGGAGGGCCAGCGATTGGCTCCCGGGCGGGGTTCCTCTGGCGGACGGGCACACTGGACAGGGCCCCGTCACCACCCACCAGAACAGGTACCGGGCTTCGTCGCTCGCGGGAGTGGACTTGGCTAGAACTGCGGTACGTACCTTTTTCTTCCCCTTCCCTCAGTTTTCCTTTTCTTGCTACTTAGTATGTATTCTTGGCCTGGGCTCCCCACGCTTATCCACCCGCCCGCGCTCCGACGCACCCTCGCTCGCAGGACCGGGTAGCTATGTCGCACGTTGCCGCTTGGGGCTTGGGGCGGTCTTGGGTTGGAGCTTGGAGCTTCGGGGTCGTTTCTGGCGGTTTGCTGTGGTGTTGGCCTGGGGGATCCGGCTTCGACTCGGAGTATCTGGTGTTTGTGCCAAGGACGAAGTACCTTTGCTCTTGGTTCCTCTGTCCGTGCTCTTCTCCCACGCTCACACGGTTTTGCCTTGTGTTTATCCATTCCCAGCCGAGTAGGCCGCTCCGCTAAACCCGGCTGATCACCAATATCTCTCGTTCGCTCGTTCGTCGTGTTGTCTTGGTCTTTGTCGTTTGCCGTCCACACCCCCCCGGTCAGCCCGCCCGCGGACCCCCCTCCCACCCTCCATCCCCAATGCGTGCGGCCCATCTGATACCGTATCGACTGTGACCGGCGGTCTGGTCTGAGGTAGCTATGGCGTTGCTGGTAGTATTCGCACATGCGCCTGGCGTAGCGCAGTGGCCACATCTGGTGTCGTAGTGTCGTAGTCGTCTCCGCCCATCGTCCCCGTCCCCGTCCCCGTCCCCGTCCCCGTCCACATCCATCCCCTTCGACCCTTGGCTCCTTCCTCATGACCTCCCGCCCGCCGTCGATGGCCGAGGCCGATGTTTAATTCGCGTTTAATAATAAAATTTCCCATTGCCAGAAACGAAGCTGCCCGGGCCCCCCTCTCGTTTCCTCGTGCCCGTGTCGTGCGCGCGCAGCAGCATGTAGCAGCAGCAGCAGCAACCTGTTGGCTTTGCCCCGTTTTTCTCCTTCCCGCCAGAAAATAAGAAATGTTGTCGTCCCGAAAAAAAACGTAGCCATCCCCATCTCCCATTTCCTTTCCTTTTCCCCCTTCTCACCTCCTCCCTCCTCCTCTCAACCTCTCCCACCCGCCATTTTTCTTCAACCACCAGCCTGCGTAAACTGGCCGCATTTCCTCAAATCCATCAATTCGGCATCCTTTCGGCATCCGAACCATCACCAAATTACCGTCATCCGCTGTGCTTGAAGCTGCAGCATCTGCCGCCGTTCCTGAAACCGTCCGACCCCCGCATCACCGTCGAATATCCGCCCACGCACCGAGCCTGACCGCGGTCGTCGTCGCCTGACCCAGCTGTCGTGAGGCTATTCAGAGTCGCAGCTCCACCACCCACCTGTCCCGCTTTCTGGCCACTCACAGCCCGTCGACGTTCCCGGCCGCGCAGCCCGCCATCCACTCACCCACTGTACTTGGTACCTGACCAAGGCCATTGTGCAGCGCTGTGTACCTTCCCCAGGTATTGTAGTTGCAGTACACCCGACGGCACCTTCCATTTTCTCCGCCGCGCCCACTGCACCGCCGACCAAACGCCGGCCCCCAACTTGAAACCTCGGACCTCCAAAACCATTCAACTGCCAATCACGCCTGCATCCTGCCTTTGGTTGTTTGAATCACGGTCGCCCTTCCGTGCAAGGACTTGCTGTCTTGTCTTTTTTCTTTTGTCGCCCGTTGTTCATGAATCCTGTCTCCTATCCTCGCGAGTCATCCCTCACGCGCTAGCCTCCCGTCGGAGGACCATTGGCCCATTCCCGCCTTGGTGCATCAAGGGAATACCGCCGGGATATCGCCCTGCATCGGTATGACCGCGACTGGCGACACGTCCATGTCGCGATACGACTCATCTGCTGGTGAGCTGTCTTCGCCCCCATCAGGGTCCCTTTCAGAACCAGGTTCTCCGTCGCGACAACCCGTCAACCGCGCCCGAAACGACATGGAGGAGATTGTAGTCGGCCACGATCACCACCAGCAAGCTGGCCAGCCGCCACCACCGCCCATGCCTCCCCAGACTGGCACCGGCCCGCCCAAGCGATATGCCTTGGTTGACAACCAGTGGGTGCAGCTGACGGCCGCCGGCGTGCCTCGCAAGAAGCCTGGTCGCAAGCCTGGCTCCATGGTGAAGCCCAAGAACCCCGACGGCTCCGATCCCCCCAAGGTCACACGCAAACCTCGGAAGTCTCGCGAACCCAATCCGCTGCCCATCCAGCGAAAGCGCAAGATTGCTCTCGCCAACGACACCGACACTGATGTACTCTCCGACTCCAAATCCCTCGCCGCTGCCGCCTCGCGCCAGCCACGTGTCTCAGACGTCTCCAACATGACCGCCTCGTCGCCCGCCCAACCGCAACATCAGCAACATTCCCACCAACCTGAGCAGCGCTACTCTCCCAAGATCCCCAAACGAGAACATTACCCTGGGTCTATGCAAAACATTTTAAACTCCGATCCTCCTTCGCAGCCCCCGCTGCAGTCGTCGCCACCCAGCTCCGCCGCCATCCCCGTGCGCACAAGCGGTCAGAGCTACGATCCCATCCGTGGCAGGATTGAGCCCGTTCGCGAGTCAATGGGCTCCCACAACCCCTACACATCTGCTTCTGGCTCTCCCAGAGCTCCGACCCAGATGCCTAATCGCTCCCCCACCATTGCCAGTCTGCTGGAGCCATCTGCTCCTCCGGCTGCGTCGCCCAATAATTCGCACAACATATATCAGCCTGCTTCAAATCAGCCTCGATTCCAGGCCCATGAACAGTCGCTGCCCCCTTCGCCGTCCAACCACGCTCGAGGAATATCAACGCCGACACCGCCGTCACGCTCCCTGGCCCCGGAAGTGATCAAGAACCCGCCCCCGCCACCGCCTCCTGTGCAACGGGCTGTTATTAGGGAGTCCAATTTCACCACAATTTCCAATGGCCCGATCAAGAAGGTGTCGCCCAAGCAAAAACCCCACACTGGTGTGTCGACCCCGAAGACGGACAACTTAGACGACCTCCAGGAAAGCGAGGGACGATCCATTCTCGACTTCGGAAGGGCCAAGCCCGGCGAGGAGCTGCAGGCGCCTACTATTGTTCTTACAATTCCCATCCAAGCAGGAGAGACGAACAAGTACGTCAACTTCATGCGCATGGCCGAAGACCGCTACGGATGGGATGCGCTCCACCCCCGCCTGGCCGCCAATCGTGATCGAAAGGCTCGCATTGCCGCCGCTGCTGCCTCGCTGGAGAAGGTAGAATCTAGCCGTGAATCCGGTGATGAGATGTCGGTGGACCTGTCCGATGCCGAGGGTAGTAACCCCGACAACGCTGGTACCAGTGGACCTGACGCCCAAGCCAAACCGAAGAAGAAGCGCAACTTCAAAGAGGATCAATACGATGTCGACGACGATTTTGTGGATGATTCCGAGCTCCTCTGGGAGGCTCAGGCGGCTGCCAGCCGTGATGGGTTCTTTGTCTACTCGGGCCCCCTGGTGCCCGAGGTAGAGAAGCCCGCAGCGGGGTATGTGCTCATGATGTCTATATCGTTCCTTTCAATGCTAACAAGCTGGCAGACACGATGGTCCTCCCAAGCGCGGACGGGGCGGCCGAGGAAGCCGTGGCGGTGGACGCGGTGCCTCTACCCGTGGCGGAGCTGGTTCTGGTCGCGGCGGTGGCCCGGGTTCCCGAGGCGGTTCCATCACTCGAAAGCCTCGTATTACCAAGTCTGAAAAGGCGCAGCGCGAACGTGAGAAGGCTGAGCGAGAGAGCCTGGCCCAGTTGGCTAAGACGCCGACTCATGGTTACTCGCTCCAGCCGACGACACCTGCATTCGCTGTAAGCGAGCTGGGTGCTTAGTGGTCAAGCCTCGACCACTGAAACATATCCCTATCGTTTCTACGTCGTGGGCGTCAAAATCGGGCACCTGGTGAAGCAAAGGGGATGATGCTTTGTTCCTGAATGCCTCGTGTCGACACGGGCGTTTCTCACGGAGCCCTATGATGAGTCTTGCAATGGCCTCACGCCCCTTCTTGTCCAAGCCCTTTTTCTTTTACTGCGCCTAGGTGCGCGTCTCTTGACGACTCAATTGTTTCTGTGTGTTTTACTTAATTTCCGCATTGCGGAGCATTGCTGGCCGACCGTGGCCTGTTTCCGGATTTGGAGTGTTGGAGAAATGGCGCGTGGGTATTTCACATGTACGGGAAACCAGGTCTCGAATTACGGCGTTAAGAGGGTGACAGAGATGAAATGACAGGGTGGGGCTCGGGAGAAAGACAGTCCTCAGAGACAGAGGCACAACCAGAGGCGCTTCGATGGCTGGAGTAGAGATGTAGAATAGGAGTTGATGAAATGTGAAGACGACACATGGCTCTCTGAAGCAGTTTTATACGCGGACGCAATTCTCTTGATGGAGTGAAATGTTGAGTAAAAGCACGGTGCATCGCTTTGTCATGAACCCATCTTATACTGCTTTGATTGCTAAATCATGTCTTCCCCTACTTGGTAAATCTGTCGTCCAAGTCTACTGCTATTCCATGCCTTTGACATGTGGTGCGATATGGTTTGAAAAGCATGGACGAGGCGAGATGCTCGTATAAAAGCCACGCGCTATAAACGCTTTTCCCTTCTCAGTTCCACGCACACTCCCTCGATTCACGTAGTAAATGTGAATCCTTCTCTTCTGTCCTTCCTGATCCCCCTCTTTCTGTCTTATCTTTCATCCATATGCGACGCCTTATCCACGCAATGCCCAATTCATGCAATGCTAAACTCGGGAACAGCGCCCATCTCGTTGGTCTGCTGACCGGCGATCTTGTAGGCGGCGCGCCAGCGCAGCTTGGCCGAGTCGACCTTTTGGGCGTGGTTGCCGGCGTGCCAGACCTGGACCTCCTGGGTGATGCCGCGGCTCTGCTTGGGGCGAGGTCGCGTCCGGTCTGGGCCTGGAGCTGGAGTTCGTAACCCTGGAGGAGAGGGAGTGTCAGCGAGATGCGATGTCTTGTTATTGCGATCTGTTAGAGACGTATGGAGTTATCTTGGCTTACCTTTGTGACAGCGAGCTGGAAGTGTAGCTCGCTGATGGGCTGTGCTAGGTTGTTGGTGAAGGCAAATGCGATTGTCATGGAGTTGCTCGTGGGCGGATTTCGTTTGGCGATCATTTCAATGTGGAGGTTGGTGTTGCTGACGGTGGCACGGTGCTCCTGTGGTTTGCTGGGGGTATCGGGGGGCAGCGCTGACGAGAAGCTCCATTCGTCGTCGTCGTTGGACACGACGGCGGGTTGCGGTGGCGGAGGAGCAGGCGAAGCACGCCGCGAGTTGTTCAGGGGCGATGCGAGGGCCGCAAATGGATCGGAGGCGGGCTGCTGCGGAGGCGGAGGGTGCGCCGACTGCTGCTGGAAGGGGAGCTGGGGGGTGGAGGACTGAGACGCCGGTTGGGAGGTGAAGCCGGCGAACTGGGAGAAGGGTGGAGGAGGAGTAGGCTGGCTGGAGACGGGCCCCTTGGCGGAGTTGTTCTCGGTTACGGAGGAGAGCAGAGCAGGGCCGGGGATGTCTGCTAGGGCTGTCAGCATACTAATCTGATCCGATATGTTATGTGCGATTCGCGGAACTCACTCGAATTTGCCCCAAAGCCAAGGGCGATGTTACCGCCCTGCCCAAAGGAGCTTGACTGTCCGCCGATATCCAGCCCGAGGAGGTCGTTCTCGATGCCTGCGGCCCCGGCAGGCGCAGGGGAACTACTTGAGCCCGCGCCGTTGCTACCGTTGACGCCTGAGGGCTCGGCATCGAAGTCAATGAGAGACAGTTCGTTGGCGGCACTTGAAGACCCGGCAGCGGCGGTGGTGGAGGACGGGGGAGCACCGGCAGCGACCTTCTTGGCGGCCTCTATATCACCCTTCTTCATGAACTTGTATCGCTCGACAGTACGGTGTATGCTGTCATTGATCTCCAGGAGCTTCGCCACCGCTTCGTGGTCATCCGACTCCTCCTCGCACATCTTCTGGATCTTGGGTTGGGCGCTCTGCAGGGCGGCGGCCAGCTCGCTGAAGACGTCGCCGTCCTGCATCTTGTCGCCCTCCTGGAAAGCCTCTAACCGCTCTTCCAACAGGCGTGCCTTGGCCTGGATCTTGCCAACATCCTCGGCGGCCTTTGCGCGGTAATCGGTTTTGGACCGGGTGTCGTAGCCGGCCATGATCTTCATGAGGCGATTGGCCTCTTGCAGGTCCTCGGGGGCTCCGCGTCGGATGAGTTCCTGGAGCTTAGCTGACTGCGCCTCACGCTCCTCCTCCTCCATCTCTTCGGCAGATTTCAGGTTCTGGAGGGAACGAGGTCAGTATGGGGATACATCTAATTGTACATGTGTGCAGGTGGGGTCTGAGCACACTTACATCGCTGGGGTTGAGGACGGCAGCATCCTCGATGCGCACCTCTGGGAAGACGTAGCCCTTGTAGCTCAGCAGGCGGTGCATATCTCGGATGAAGCCCAGATCCTCCTTGTACCTGCTCGTGTCGCATATGGTCCCCCGCCACTCCTCGATGGCCTCGAGGATCTTCATCTGGACGCGAGTGGAGCGAATGGGCGGGCGCTCGGGGAAGCGCCTGACGAGCTCATTGAGGAACTCCTTGGTGCTGATTTGCAGGTGGAAGGGATAGCCGCAGTTCTTAACGCAGATGTCGAGGAGGTTGATGGCGAGGAGGGCGACGTTGGGGTTGCGATGGTTGATGTAGCTGACGATGGCGGTGGCAGCCTCGCGCGGGGCGCTCCCCTTCTTGGAGTTGATGAGGTCGGAGATCTCGAGGTTGAGGGCGAGGTTGGGCTCGAAGTTCTCGGGGCTGCAGGCGGCCTGGATGAAGCGCTGGAGCTGGGACGGAGTGCGGCCTCCATACTCACCCCAGCGGTCGCGGGCGGCGGCGCGGGCAGCTGCGGCTTCCATGGCGGAGCGGCGACGTATGCGGTATGGGACCGACGAGGCGGGATAGGAGCGAGGTGCGATGAAGGGTGTGAGGCGATCACCGTCGAGCGAGCCGGCGGAAAGCTGGAGGAGAGAGAGGGAGGGAGGGAGGGAGGAAGAAAGAGAGAGAGAGAGAGCGGGTGAGCTTTGGAGGGAGCGGGGCGGATAGACAGGGGGGAAGAGACGGGCGGAGCTCTACTTCGTAGGGCGAGGAAGAGGGCGAGGAAGATGGCGAGAGGTTGATTTGGAGATCAAGTAGACAGCATCCAGCTTGAAATATTCAAGAAGAAAAGAGAATCGCAGTGAACGCACACGGGTGAGCAATGGCGTTGTACAGTTGCTGGCTCGTCCACTGGTGGTGCTGCTGCTGCAGCCTGCGGTATAGAGCCTGTAGCCTGTAGTAGCCCGTCGCCTGTACTCCGGACACGCTGGTTGCTGTGAAAGAGGCCAGCAAGTAATAGCGTGTTGTTGGCGACGGATTGCCTTAGTTCCTGAGCAAGGTATCCAGCCGCGAATCCAGTTTAGCGTGTTTGCCCCTCCCTTTCACGGAGGAGGATCGGGGATGACTAAGCAGCGGGACCCAGGAAACCTGTCAAAACATCATGATGTGCTTTCCTGCGCCACGGAGCGAAGTGGCTGATGACAGCTCATTGTTGACTTGAGGCTTGAAGATGCCATGAAGTCATTGTTGATACTGATAACACTGGTCGCTAATATGTAGTTGAGCCAGACTTATATCTAACTCTCTGGAAATCATCAGTTTCTGTGTTCTGCTTCATCACTTTGAGGCTGCCTAAAGATGACCTTTTCGCGCTGCATCTCAAGTATCCTACGGAGCAATTATATGTTTGTCGTTTAGCGCAGCGGGTTGCGCCCGACCACAGAGCTGAGCCGGGATCAGCATCCTGATTCTTTACTAGCATTATTGCTGGCAGCATAATGCCACAGCCCATCCGTTTCATCATATATGTGGGCATTCAACCTGCGTGCCTCACCCTACCTTGTGAGGCGCAGCAGTTAGGCTGTCAGCTTGCTTGCCGCCATCTGCACCCTCATAACTAGTCGATGATCCCCAGTCACCCCAAGAAACCCAGGCTTCAACATCAGCGTCAGAGTCTGTTTACCCAGCGAGTACTCGAAACAGAAATTACATCTGGTGGGCACGGAAATAAATCCACAATGACGACACCTCAACCCAATACACAGGAGACAGGCACACAAACATTCAACAGACAGGAGGCAAGCACGCAGACACCGGAGACAAGCCTACAGCAGACATGCACACCAGAGACAAGCACACCGGAGACAAGCACACCGGGGACGAGCACAGATAATCCACCGAAGACGCAGTTGGCCAGGTTGTTTCTGATCCCGTTCGTCACCCGCTTCTTGCTTCACATCCCCACTGCCATGGTGGGCGCCTGGTCTATCTCGATATATGGCGATGCCTCGTTCTGGGGCGATGACTTTAGTGCGGCTCCAAACTGCCTACGTCATTTTCAGGCCGCCCGGGGAACCGGGATTGTGGTATGTTGACCGATGTTTACACAAGGCGGAGGAATGACACTCTGACTCTGACTCCGCCTAGGCCTTCATCGCATTTGCCTGGAACTTCTTCCAGTTCATCCCATCGGCCATGGTCCAGGGACTGGCTCAAGGGATCATTGGCGTCGTTGATACGGCCTTGGTCTTAGGGCTCTTCATTGGCGCCATGGTGCAGGCAGCCTTTCTTCCACAGACCTGTGATGGCTGCTCTGTTTCGAAATCATTCGGGGGCACCGGAGGCACCATGCATACCGATCTTAGTGACTGGTGTGGTGACCTGACCTCGACCATGAAGTTAACTATTGGAGTCGCGTAAGTCGTCCATCCAATTGGTACCCCATATGGCACTTATGATCTGCCACTGACGCCATGTGACGGAGAGCAGATGCCTATACTCGGTTTGTGCTGTTGCGAATCTGTGGCTTGGCTTTAGCAAAGCCCGAAGAGATGCGAAGCTGGAGCAGTCTACTCCAACCGACCTGTGGATAATCAACAAAGTCTCCATCATCACACTACCAGCCGGGAGATTAATCGGGAGGTGTGTATCAGGGGCGCGGGGCTTGTTAGGTAAGAAGGATGTCCATAGGGCTGGAGCAGGAAAGACGTTCGAGTCATTTGAGAACGAGTCGACCGCGGCAGCAGAAGAGACGATTGGATTGATGCATCAGAAACAGGACGACGACGATGACACTGAATTGTACAGCTTGAGTCGCTTGTCGGGGGAGACTGAAGACGGGTCTGGGCTCTCGAGGATGACCAGTACTAAGTGAGTAAGGAAGGAAGGTCTTGGATTTACAGAGGGTATATGCTCCTCCGTAAATATATATTCCGTAGGTACCTCTGGTCCGTTGTGGCGTTTCTCGCAAGCCACAGTAAAATAACCTTTCAGGGACTGTGTGCCCCTCCATATTCATCAACCCCCACTACTCCGTAATTCCTACGCTTCTCAGTCAACATTCTTCCTCCAGAAAAATCTACAACTCACCCATCATCGCTGTTCCACCTTTCGCGAGCACGCAATAGACCCAAACTCCCATCGACTGGACTTACACTGTAACTTTGACTCTAAACACTACAGAAATGGTCCGCCACAAGAAGGACAACTTCAGGGGAAAACGTGGTGGCACCTACGGCCCCCCGCGATCTCGAGGACCCCTCGGCAACGACGACGATGACGCCTCCGGATCTCGAAGACGTCCGGCCTTCAAGGCGGCCTGCTGGGACCTCGGACACTGCGACCCCAAGCGTTGCTCCGGCAAGAAACTCATGAAGCTCGGCATGATGCGCGACCTGCACCTCGGCCAACGCCACAACGGCGTCATCATCACCCCCAACGGCAAGCAGGTCGTCTCGCCCGCCGACCGCGAGCTCATGGACCAGTTCGGCGCCGCCGTCGTCGAGTGCTCCTGGGCCCGAACCCAGGAGATCCAGTGGAACAAGGTCGGCGGCAAGTGCGAGCGCCTGCTGCCCTACCTCGTCGCCGCCAACTCCGTCAACTACGGCAAGCCCTGGCGCCTCAACTGCGTAGAGGCCCTCGCCGCCGCCTTCGCCATCTGCGGCCACCTGGACTGGGCCGAGCAGATCCTCGAGCCCTTCTCCTACGGGCCTTCCTTCCTCGAGATCAACTCCACCATTCTCAAGCGCTACGCCGCCTGTGCCGATGCCGCCGAGATCAAGAAGACGGAGGAGGAGTGGATGGAGCAGCTGGAGAGGGAGTACGCCGAGAGCCGGGAGGAGGGCGAGGACGATATGTGGACCAGAGGCAACACCAACCGAAGTCGGATAGGACCTTCCGATGACGAAGACGACGAAGACGACTCGGACAACGATGATGAAGCACAGGGCAGTGACGCGGAGAGCATAGACGGCATATACCTGGGCAAGAAGCCCGCGAAGGCCGCCAAACCAGCCGACCAAGACGACTCGGACGAACAAGACAAAGACCCCTTCGCAATATCCGACGACTCAGACGACGAAGCCGCCATGGCCGAAATCCGCCGCAAAGTCCTCGCCTCCAAGACCTTCTCCAACGCCGCCCCCGAAGACTCCCGCAAGAAACCCGCCACCATCCCCAACCCGCAGCAGCGCCTCAAGCCCGCCTCCGACGTGGAGCCCGACTCGGACAACGGCGACGAAGAGGACGAAGAGGACGACGAGTTTGACAACATCATTTCCGCCACGCCCGTCACCGACCGCATCGGGCTCGCCAAGCTGGAGAAGGAGCGCGAGCGCGCTGCCATCACGACCAAGACCTTCTCGGCGAGTTTCACGTCGGCGCCTGGGAGGGGTTGACGTCTGAGAGAGAGGTAGGTGAGGAATGCTAGACCGGGGCCTCTTGAGGGCTTAATGAAGAGTTCAAAGAGCCCATTTAGTTTTCTGCCCTGGTGAAGTAACACGTAGAGATGCCTGTCTTGAGGCGAGTGCGCTGCTCGGCACATGTTGTATTTCATCCCTCCAACGAGTATAGTCCAGGAATACACATTGTACCTGTATTGAGATTGGTTTATATGGTCTACACCAAGTTGCTCCTTGAGCTGATGCTGTCCTCATCCCGTCGTAGCCTACAAATACACCATTTCTTCTTGATACAGTTCATACATGCCGGGCACACGGCGAAAACAAGCCGGCCTCGTTATCACCCAACCCAGCGACCACCATGCCTTCTTCCCGCATTCCTTTTCGTACAGTTCCTGTTCTCTTGCTGTTCTTACAAGTGTCGCTTCTCCTTGACCTCTTCGTATGTCTGGATCTGGTCGTCGATGTGCACATCCTGGAAGCCCTCGAAGCCGATACCGCACTCGGTGCCCTTGCCCATCTCCATGACGTCCTTCTTGACGTGCTTGAGCGTGTTGATTTTGCCTGATAGGAGCTAAGGTTAGAGAGGAAATCTTTGTTTAGGAAAGGGATAACCGGAAACTTACCGTCGAAGATGACCTTGCCGCGGCGAAGCACCTTGACCATGGACGTCCGCTTGATGGCGCCGTTGCGGATCTTACAACCGGCAATGTTCTGGCTGACACGCTTCTTGAGGTTGATGGCAAAGACCTGCAGGATGTCGGCCTCGCCGAGGACGCGGTGGGTGACGATCTGCGGCAGGAGCTCCGACAGCGCGTCCTTGACCTCGTCGGCGACGTGGTAGATGACGCTGTGGTCGATGATGCGCACCTTGTTCTCGCTGGCGCGCTGGCGGATGTGCGGCTGGATGGCGTTGTTGAAGTTGACAATGACGCTGTTGGATGTGGCGGCGTGGTCGACGTCGTACTCGGAGATGGGGCCGACTGACGAGCGCAGTATCTTGGTCTGCACCTCGTGGTTGCCGATCTCCTGGACCGTGTTGTTGACGGCCTCGACGGAGCCGGCCACATCGGCCTTGACGATGACGTTCTGGTAGATGATGCCGGGCTCGGCGACGTCGACGGGGGCTTCGACTGCACCCGCCTCGGTGGCGGCGGCGGCTGCCTCCTCCGCAGCGGCCTTCTCTCGGAGCCGCTGCTCGTGCTCGACGAGCTGAGCGGAACTCTCCTCTCGCTCGGCCATCTCCTGCCGATATTCGATGGCCGTCTTGGCCTTGCCCTCGTCCGGCGACTGGAGGACTCGCTCTCCGGCCTCGGGCAGATCGCGCCAGCCAAGTACCTCAACTGGTGTTCCGGGGGGGCCTCGGGTATCTCGATACCAGCCTCGTTGCGCAGCACACGAACCTTAGCCCATGTCTTGCCGGCCACAATGTAGTCGCCAAGGCGAATGGTTCCTCGTTTGACGAGCACCGAGGCCGACTTGCCGACCTGCTTGATACTGGACTCCAGAACCCATCCCTCGGCCATGCCGTCAGTCTCAGAGCGAACATCGAGCATTTCAGCGAGAGTGACAATGTTCTCCTCGAGATCTTCCATGCCCTTGCCAGTCTTGCCGCTGACGCAGACAACCTGGACATCACCTCCGTAATCTTCAATCTCGACTCCGTGACGAGCAAGATCCGCCTTGACCTGTTCGACCCGAGCATCCTCTTTGTCAATCTTGTTGATCGCCACGATGATGGGAACCTTGGCCGACGTGGCATGCTTCAGCGCCTCGATGGTTTGGGGCATGACGCTGTCATCGGCAGCCACCACCAAGACAACGATATCCGTCACATTAGCACCTCGTTGACGCATGGACAGAAACGCCGCGTGGCCTGGGGTATCGAGGAAGGTGATTTGCTTCCCGGATGACATGTTGACGACGAACGCGCCAATGTGCTGCGTGATGCCGCCATGCTCCCCAGCGGCGATTGAGGACTTCCTCAGCCAGTCCAAGAGGGTGGTTTTGCCATGATCGACGTGGCCCATGATGGTGACGACAGGCGGACGAGCCGGGAGCGTGGACGGATCCTCTGGAACGGGTCGAGGCCGCAGATCACGCTTTGAGCCCGTGTCGATGGTCGGCTCCAGTCCGTACTCCATGGCAACAAGACCAGCCGTGTCTCCAGTCATGATAGTGTCCTCGGTGATGTCTTCGAATCCCATATTCGCCAGGTCGCGCAGGAAGTTGGGGACCGGGAACCGTAGAGCATGGGCCAAATTGGAGATGCTGATGTACTCGGGGAGGAAGATCTGGACTGCCTGCTCCTCGACCTGCTCACCAGCACGTCTCCGGGCATCCTTATCAGCCTTCCGGCGTTGCCTTGCCTCCCACTTCTGCATGGCCTCGTCGTCCCAATCCTCATCTTCATCTTGGCGTCTCCGCTGGTTCTTCTGGCGCTTGTCCTTCTTGTCCCCTCCTTTGGCAAACTCCTCCTCTTCCTCTTCAAATCTTGATTTCCGTCGTGGCTGGGACTGGTCCTCGGACCAGGGAGCGTCGGGTTTCGACGCTTCAAATGAGCCGAACTTGCCCTGCGCTTGTGATCCTGTGGCAGATTTGTTGCCCGGTCTTCGACTCTCTTGGGCAGCCATTTTCTTGCCACGGAAGCCGGTAACTCTGTTCTCGAGAGCTTCCCAAAAGTCGCCCTCTCCCTTGGTCGAGCTTTTAGTCGCCTCTTCCGCATCACTCCGCCGCGAGCGCTTGAGTTGACCCCAGACTTCAGATCCGCCAGCGCTCTTAGCTGCTTTGGGTTGTTTTTGAGGGGTCGCCTTCTTCTGAGCCGGAACTTCTGTGTCTACTCTGCGAGCGCTGAAGGCGCCCCAGGGAGCGTGCTTCGGCGTAGACGATGTCTGAGAGGTTTGGGCTTTGACGGGCTGGCTTTGAGACCAAGCCGATGGTGTCGCCACCGGACCAGGGTTCCGGTCGATCTTGAATGCCTCGGCAAGCAATGAACTCGACAACGGACCGGATTGCGACTTGGATGTGTTTTCCTCAGGCCACATGTCATTGTTCTTCGATCGGTTGGGTCGCTTATTGTTGTTCTTTTTCGAGGATGCGTTGTTCGGGGCACCGTTGGGAGTATTCGCGTTGCGAGCCGGTTTCGGTGACGACTTGGCGGGGGCCAGGCCCATCTTTTGTCGAGCTTCCCGCTCGTGGGGAAGAAGCGCATTGGGCTTGGAAGGGTTGTTCTGGGTCGCTGGGGAGTGCTCGCAAAGGAACCAAGAGATCCTAGCCCAGTTCCAAACCCTCCTCCCGGGAAGCCTCCCGGTCGCGAGGGGCTCCCATTATCGTTCGGCCCGCGTAGCGAGGAGCTCGTCGACAGAGCACGTACGCCAAATGACTGCGACCCGAGATATCTCAACCGATCCGAGGTCCCCAGAGGAGTTGTTGAGCCTGCGCCGGTCGAAAAGCGGCCATTTCTGAGCTGTCCTTCCCTCGGCGAGAGCTTGTGTCGGCAGAAAGCGCATACATAGGGATTGCAGCGCTCCTATAAACCCGTGTCAGTCAATTGAGGTTAAACAATCGGCAAAAGGGAAATCGCTGACCTGTAACGTGCGAGCTCTCAACATTGCCGCGACGGGGGATTGCCAGACCTAGAGTGAGCGTCTGACATGGACTCGATAGTCGTTGTAATGCTCGGTTTCGGCAACACTCATCATGTGTGGAGTTGAACATTTTCGGTCCAGAGAGCTCTCGGCGCCGGGATTGTCCGCCACAGCGGGCGGCGAATAGCAGGTGTGGCTTAATAACGGGTTGGAGCGGTGCGCCACGGAGGCAGATGCCAGAATGCATCCAGTACTCGTGGCAATGAAGACATTGCATGGCGAGGATGGATGGAAGAAAGTAAAATTTTAAACCCGCCTTGAAAATAGATCGTTTGTGTATTGAATAACTCATTGCAAAAATAGGAACAGTTATTCGATTCGTAGGCGATTTACAATGGCTGCACAAGGGTGGCTAACGACAGCTATTTTTGTCAGTGGAGCTACGACAAGCCGCCTGCCTCAGTCTCCACTCAAGAACACATATCCAAACTACAACTCATCTCATAGACACTCGACTCTCCAACGCATTGCCTGCAACATTTCTGACTGACGATTCCAAATCGGCCCCCCCTCAAGCATGGCACCCTCCAGACGAGCAGGCAAAGCCAAGCCAGTGCAGACATCACCACAGGATGGATCTCCGCCTTCACCCTTCAAACGACCCCCGGAAGTCCTGGAAGCCTTCATCAGCACCCTGTCGGAGAAGCACATCTACGTCACTCACATCGACTCGAAGCCCGCCGAGTTCAAGCGCAAGATCTTCCTCGTGCCCGTGGGCATGAACGTCGCCGTCGTCGTTCTCTTCTTCGTGCGCATGTTCTGGATCCTGCCCTGGTACTTCAAGCTCGTCGCCTCGGCCCTGGGCCACCCGAATGAGACGACCTGGACGGCCGTCGATGCGCCGTGGTCCGAGGGCGCGTGGGAGGTGGCCAGGCGCGCGTTCACCATGCTCTTCGACTTTGTGCTGTTCGTCTTCGTCTGGCCGTGGCCCGTCGAGTTCGCCGCCGGCCAGGCTCACGGCAACCCGTGCCAGTGGCGATGGCAGGTCGGCTTCCGGGCGCGGGAGATCTACGTCCGGCGCAGCCGCGAATGGGACCAGACCCTCAAGGACATCTTCGCCGACAAGGACTCCCGGACGGCGCTGTTCACGTACCTCGGCCAAGCCACGTCGCCCATCGTGCAGGAGCAGAAGACCGGCTATCTCCTGATGAACGGCCAGTGGGACCTTGACTGGGCTGAGATGGTCCATGCCCACCGCCTCGTCGACAAGAAGGACATCGCCATCGAGGCCTTCAAGAGCCTTGTCCTGGTGCACCACCGCGACTACGGGTGGATGGTCTACGACACGCAGGCTAGCGCGGCGTCGGGCGAGGACCAGCGACGCCGCCAGGTGTTTGCGTTCCGGGATACTCTGGCGGCCATGGGCAAGGATGATCTGTTTTATCGCTGGGTGGAGATTGTGCAGTTTGAGTCGACGCAGCCCGGTGGGTTTGGTCCCGACGAGCAGGAGGTTACAGCCAGGAAGATCCGGGAGATGTTCGAGGACCAGGGCATCAACTTCGACGAGCTGTGGAAGCAGAGCGTGGGGACAATGGGCTTCACAGGAGAGTAAACAGCGGTCTTAATTGCATTAACGATCGAAGATGGCAAATAATTCAATCTCTGTCTAGTCGCGGCGTGTTTATATAAAATGTACAGTAAGCAATAGACAATAGATACAGAGGACAGGAGGGGTTCTTGAAATATGTACAATAAGGAGCAAGAGCCCAATATATAAGCAAGCACTCAGAGAGTTCAGACCTTAAGAACCAAGTACCATATAACATGCCTCACTAAACACTCCCAGGGAAAACCTCATAAACACTATACCCAAAGCTATCATAGAACATCACATCATTTTACCTCAGCCAAGGTTCAAAAAAATCCCAAAAGTAAGCAAGGATAATAAAACATCAAATAGTTATCAACTAAAATAAAATAACAACTTGAAAACAATGATTAAAAAGTAACAAGGAAGCAATTCGAACCTCCAGCCTCCAAAAAAGCAACAAAAAAACACCGTCCTCCACGCCCTGCTACTGTTCTCAGCGACAGTACTACAGCGCGTCCAGCTTTCGCCTAGGATATTTCTTTGCACCACTACCCAACCTCGGACGCCGCGCAGATCCCCCGTCGGGTTCACTAGGCAGACTGGCCAGGGGTTGGTGGTGTGTCTGAGGACAAGTCCTAGGAGGGTGGCCCCGGGTCAAATGTGCGGCGTTGTGAAGACACAGCCTGGTACTAACTGGGGGAACCCCAGGTTTCGCAGAACCGGTCCTCTACAACCCGAACATTTAACCACTCGACCACTCCGTCCCAGGTCCTTGCCCGCTGTTAGGAGAGGCTGGCTTATTCACTCCTATAAGGGTATGCGCGTTGTGCCAGCTGTAACCATGGTTGGCAGCTGGCGAGTGTTCGTCAACCTCTGGAACATGGCCAATGTGGGTCCAAGCAAACAAACTCAAACGCCCTGAGCCACCAAGGGACAGAACCCGATTTTTCAGCATCTGACTGGCCAGGGATACCGAATGCTTGTAGTAATTGGACATAGGGGAGAGTCCTAAGCGTCTTGCGATTGATTCGGCCTTCCGGTATAACACCCACGGGGCGTCCATGTAATCGATCGCGATTGATAATCCGTTGCTTCATGGTGCCAAGGGAAAATACAGCCCTGATTCATCAGGACGGCGAGGCTTTCACCCAGTCTAATCACAGGGCACTTGCCACTTGTTATTAATCCTGCCAGACCACATCGAAAGTCAAGCTAACGCCCTTCCTTGATGACCCTGACTTCAGGCGGTCACTTGACGGACTTCTATAGCAGATAGAGTGGTCATCAAGGAGTTGGCAATGTAATGTGTCCATATCTTTCACAAAAAGTAGCAAGCTTCTGGTGGATAGTTCCATAGTGGTAGTCGAGGTTGCCATAGGTGGACGACTCGTAGTTCGGTATCGGATCGCGTGTCGCGGTTTTTGGAGTGTGGGGACCATGTATGGAAGGTCCAGCCAAAATGGGGAGCAATTGGGAGTTACGAGGGACAGGGATTGTTTCGTACTATGGACCAAATATACCAGAAGATTGATCAAGAAAAGAAGGATCTGGGGAGTGGGATTGATGGAGATAAAAGCATAACTCTCAATATTGGCAGTCGATGTGATGAGGGATGAAGTCGGTGGTGGAGATCTGTAATTGGGGTCTTGCCCCTGCCCCTACCCTTGCTGCTTACCTAAGTCATGTTTAACTGATCGACTGACAAGCTGGGCTGAGGTTGAAGCCGCCTGGCTTGGCTCGTGGTCCGTGCGCCCAGTCAAGCCTTGCGAGCTGCGACTTTCGGCGATTTCCATAGTCGGGCTTTGCAGTGGCAGTTGGTAGCGCAACGGGCGGTGAAACGACAAAAGGAATACGGAGTAATGGCTAAGCCTTAAATTGCAGCCTGGAGCTGGAACTTACGGAGGATGCAAATCAGTGGGTATCATGCTCCCTTGAGGATACTGTACATGGGGATTAGGGCTCATCCTGCCTCACCATTGGTAAGTGTTGAGTGTGCAAGAAGGCGTACTGCATACCTCCAGTAGAGGGACATTCTTGTGGTGTGTAGTTAAGGGAGCTCTTGAGATGCCACGCGACCTCCTTACACCACCTGGAGCCTCCATTTCTGGCTGCCTTGAGAAGATTTGGTACACGCTTATCATTAGTTGGAAGAGTCCATGTTGTCTCTCCTCTCAGTACTTTTCTGGGCTATCTTGAAGAATAGCTTCCAGGCTTCCAGGGTTATCACTGATCACTCACCTGGTCCATCGACCCCTTGTCTTGGTCTGCTTTCCCGGGTGGAGGCCATCTTGGGGAATTTCTTGTCATCGCCTCCTCCATATATCCTTCTTCCCCATCCTTCTCATCATCCTCGTACCATCCTGTCTCCTCCAGCAATCCAATACTTCGCTCCAGCTTCAGCCTCGACCCGGCGCGTGCGGAAAATCCCCCTCGCCGCTCCGCCACTCTTCCACCTGACCAATCTGTCGAGGCCGACAGGCAATTGCAGAGATACATCAACTACCAAAACTTGCTCATATCACTCTCTGCGTGCCATCTCTGACGATAATCGAGACAAGATTACAGTCGCCCTCACTCTCAAGGAGTACCGTAACAGGCGGCAACCTAAGCCATCAATCATCCCCCCCCCCTACTGCTCTGTTCACAGTCGAATCAAATATTCAACCAGTGAGTTTTCTCCCAGAATAGCGTCCCGGTCTCGAGTCCCAATGGAAACCCGGCTATCTACCAAGCGAGCAACCCCTTCCCTTCCCCTTGTCTTGTCTCACCGGCCGTCCCCGTTCTCCTGGAGGCTCCATACGAGTACTTCGGTCCCCTGGGACGATTTGCGTATCGACCAAGTACTACCTGTAGTATCCACTACACCTGGCCCATCCCGCCCATTGCCCACTGACTGCGCGCCCACTGTCCACTCCCCTAAAGCTAACGGCCAGGTCGACCCAGGCTAGCACCCCTAAATTCTGGACGCGCAAACCAAAGTGGCTCGCCCCAAGTCAGGTTCAGCTTCAGTCACGTTGGAAAGTCCCCCTTCCGACCGCATCTCGCCAAACGACACCACCACCGCCGCCTCCGTCCCGGACCTCGATCTCGCCTTCGCCTCCCCATACAAACTCGCACACACACGCACACGATCGAATCATGTCGTCGGGATTGACGCGACGTCGCGGCGCCGGCGGCGCCACCGGGGCCAACTCAACCGAAGGCGACTCCAGCAACGGCGCCGGAGCCAGGAACCCTTCATCCAGCACCCGAGACGCCGGCCCCGAGACCGCCTACGAGAGTACCGAGAATGGCCACAAGATCGCCTTCGACCCTCGAGATATCAGCGAGAGCGCCGAGCGCAGCAAGCAGCCCAAGCTCACCCTCATGGAGGAGGTCCTACTGCTGGGCCTCAAGGACAAGCAGGTACGCGCACAGCCAAAGCCTCAGGCCTGGTTTCCCTCTTCCCATCTTCCCATCCACAAATCTGGCCCTAACCACCACGCCGACGACTACAGGGCTACCTTTCCTTCTGGAACGACAACATCTCCTACGCCCTCCGCGGCTGCATCGTCCTCGAGCTGGCCTTCCGAGGCCGCATCGCCATGGAGAAGGACGCCTCGAGGCGACGGTTCCCTCTGGCTGACCGCAACATCGAAGTCATAGACGACACCCTCACCGGCGAGGTCCTCCTCGACGAGGCCCTCAAGATGATGAAGCAGAGCGAAAAGATGAGCGTCAGCTCCTGGATCGATCTCATGAGTGGTACGCATACCTTGCCAACCCCCTCTGCCCCCCTTTGCTTGCACTCCGTTGCTGACGCGCCCCTGTTTGAACCCTCCAGGCGAGACATGGAACTTGATGAAGATTGGATACCAGCTCAAGCAAGTTCGAGAGCGCCTCGCAAAGGGCCTTGTCGACAAGGGCATCCTCCGCACCGAGAAGCGCAATTTTCTCCTCTTCGACATGGCCACCCACCCTGTCGCCGATGGTGGCGCCAAGGAGGAGATCCGCCGCCGAGTTCGCAATATCCTGACCCAGCGCACAGTCGTCCTCAACGGCAGCCAGTTCCTCCCCGAGTCACTCGAGTTCCGCTACATGCGCAGCCTCGCCATGGTCTGTGCCGCCTACGCCGCCAATGTCCTCGAGAATGCCCTGTCAACTCTTGGCCACGAGGCCCGCGAGAGGGCCTTTGCCCAGACCGACGAACTGCTGGCCGATTACAGCCAGTGGCCCTTCGGCAAGAAGGCCACCGGCAACGGAATCGGGGCCAATCTGCCCCAAGTGATCGCCGAGGTGGGTTGAAATACAAGAACTTGCAACTTCGGCCTATACCGTGATTCTAACATTACTTCCCAGGAAACCAACTCAGGCACGGGCAAGGACAAAGAGCTGCAGCTAGAGGTTGTGGCGGCGTGCTTGAGCGTTTTCACCCGCCTCGACTCCCTCCTCTAGACGAGGAAGTCCCGGGCCACGCGCGCATCTACTCTCGACGAGCATCATGCCTTGGCTTCTCACCGACGCCATTCCCACTCCAACTTGCGCCTAAGCCGAGCCGATGCGAAGCCGATTCTTCTCCTCCAACTCTCCGTCCCATCGAACCTTACACTCCGACCCGTCCTCTGCCGCCTCACCGACCTGAACCCCCATGATAACAATCTCACCCACCGCCTTTTCCCACCCTCGATCCTGGCAGGCATGAAGAAAACAACAGACCCCCAAAAACACCAAACTACATGGAGCAGTTGAAGGAATCATTCGGCTTGGGCAGCAGCGGGGCGTCTCCATATACGGTAACTGGTCGAGGTCCCTTTTGGCTGAGAAGCGTCTCAGCCACAAGACACTCTCCTCCGGCTCGTCGAGATTGTGAGGCCCCGTTATATGTTGTTGGTGGTGGTTTGCGCGCCCCCTCTTTCTATGTGCTTTTTTATTTTTGTCGAAACCTATTTATTCTTGGGAACGGAGACAGGCAGCCTGGCGGACAGGAGTGCAACAAGACAATGTGTGTGAGTGTGTGTGTGTGTGTTTGGGTGTGTTTCTCGGGATGGACGGATGGATGGAAAGTTGAATGCCCAGCGTAGCCGTGCTGTATGTCCACCGCTGTTGCTCTGGTTCGGTACTGTTGTAATGAAGCAAAAAAACACAGGGAAAAAATAGGCGGCTGTCTCTTGTAAGCTTTTGGGTTCCCTTCGTTCTGCGTTTCTTGAGCCTCATCATGGGATCGATCGTTCTTGGCGCACGAACTACAAAACACGACAAATGTTCCAGAATGTTTACGACTTCTCACGCTCAACCAAGTTTTCATGAAATGTTGTTCTTGTAAGCCTATACTCGCTCATGTTTCATGCCCAGTCCATTATATGCCGGAAAAAAGAATTGCCAACTCGTCGAGCCGAGCCAGCCAAGTCGCAAGTTGCTTGTGTGTGTAGCTATCCATCTAGTACACAAATGTACAATGTTCGTGACTTTTCGCGCCGGAATGTCTCTTCCTTTCCGCCCCGTGGACTCCACCAGCGCCAGTTGTCGAGCAAAGAAAGAAGTTCTTGTCGCTTTTGCTTTTCGAATTGCTTTTGTCTTCGCCTTGACCTTTTTGCTTTTGATTTCGCCGTTCATTGGTTCCTCGTGTCATGGCTTACTTCTTCCGTCCGCCGACACCCAAGCTGCCCTCGAAGCCCGGACGGCCCTTCTTCTTAGTGGAAGCGCCGCCCTTCTTTTTCTTGCCCTTGCCGGACTTGTGAAGGAGCTTGTCGTCGCGGCGACTTTTGAGGTTGTCCTCGCGCTTGCGCTGGCGCTCCTTCTGGGCCATCTTGACACCATCGGTGCGGTCTGACCAAGCCTTCTCGCTCTTCTTCTTGGCGGTCTCCTTGCGCTTGACGGCGCGCTTGAGAAGCGCTTCGTCGTCGTGGATGCGCTCGCCCTGGGCGCGGCGACGGGCCGTTAGCCAGAGGTCCTTCTCGGCGATGTCGGCCTTCTTCTCCGGGTCGAGCTCTTGTAGGCGCTTCTTCGCATTTTGGACTTTGATGAGGGCCGTCTTAGGGTCTGAGGGTCCCTTCTTCTTGCCTTCGCTGAGGACGTAGCTGAGGTCGCGGGAGAGCTGGGCACCATCGCCAAACGCCACGCGGCCGAAGGCAAAGTTGCTCGTGTTCTCGTCCAGTTCGACAGCCGGGCTCATGACACCTGGAGAAGTGGACGCCAGGGCCTCTTCACGCTTGCGGTCGTCTTCCAGCTTGGCCTGTTTCCTCAACTCTTGCTTGTTGGCCTTGCGCAGGGCCTGCTTCCGCCGCCGTGACTCGATAAGCTCCTGGCGCGTTCGGATGGGCTTGCCGTCAGGTCCGTCGGCTTTCCTAGCCGCTCGCAGGGCTTCGATCTTCGCGGCGAGGCGAGCCCGAAGGGCAGAGGTGTCGGCGGGGATCTTGATGTGCTTAGGTTTCTCTGAGGGGGGAATGGTAGATGATATGGAAGTGGTGGTGCTGGCGGGATCGGCGAGAGCCTCTGTGGGGGTTACAGAGGAGTCGTTGGTGTCGAAAGTGGGAGAGTGAGGTTCGGAGTCGGGACTTGATGTCTCGTCATCCTTCTCTAGGCCCGAGACATCCATAGGCTGCACGTCACCGTCGATAGGAGCAGTCTCGTCGTCGTCAACAACATCGGGCTTTGGCGCCTTTGCGGCGGTGCTCTTTGCTTGTTTCTTGGCAGCTTTCTTCTGGGATTTGGATGTAGGAGCAGGGGCGTCATCTTGCTCGGCTTCGGGCTCCTCCGCCTTGGTGGTCTTCTTGTCGGTCTTCTGTTCGGTCTTCTGTTCGGCTTTCTTCTCCTTCTTTTCCTGCTTCTTCTTTTCCTCCTTCTCCTGCTTCTTCTTTTCCTTGGCTGCCCTCTTCTCCTCCTTCTTGGCAAGTTTGGAGGACGTCGCCTCGGTGGTGTTTTGGGGTTCGGGCTCGCCGTCATCAAGCTTCTGCTTCTTGTTGGCATCGGGTGCCTTAACCTTCAGGCCCTCGCCTGGCTTCTCGACCTCGACGCCGTCGACGGGCTCGTAGTCCTCCCACTCCTCCTCCTCGACGGCGGGGGCGGGCGCAGCATCGTCCTCGTCTTCGTCCTCCATATCACGCAGCTTGCGCTTGTTCTTGGCGCGCTCATCCATTACCTCCTTGGCGTTGCGGTTGAGTTCGCTGTCGGGATCGAGCTTCCCGCGACGGGCGGCGGCGGCCTCCTTCTTGGACTGCTTCTTCTTGTTCCATTGGTTCTAACGTGGAGGAGAGAGGTTAGTCTTTGTAGGCTGTAGCGCATCATGTGTATGTGCATTACGTGGCATGCATCGGAGAAGGGGAATGACGTTTGGGGTCTCTATGCGGTGGTGGGGACCGGAGTGCATGGGGCGAGAGAGGAATCGTCAACGTACGCTGTTGTCTTCCCCGTAGTACATCTTGGCCGGGATAAGGCTCAAGAGGCCATCGAAGGCCTTGGCATGGTCGCGCAGACGGTCCTGTGAGGCATTGCATCAGCTTCCCAGCTCATGGCGATAGCCTCGTCGTAGGCGACGGCGGGGCACGAGGACAGAGGAGCAAACGGACCTGCAGCGAGGCTTCCGCCATCTTGGCTACTGGCGCAACAGAGACGATACCTTCAGGGTGCTACGTATAGCGCTCTGGGCGGTAATTCCTGGTGTCTTTGTGGGAGAGCGACACCGTTGGTCTCGTGCAAAAGCGAAGCAGGGTCGTTGTTGAAAACGGGTGGTTGAGGCGGTCGGCGATTCGACGTCGCAGAGACAGGCACGATTTTTTGGGCAGAACTGATTTTTTTTCTCTTTGGCTGGATCCGCAACGCAACTGTGGGGACGGACGGAAGCTCCACTGTAGCGCATCCCGTTAGTGTGCTTGTGTTCTCAGATCGCTTTCATCGTTGCGACCGCCGTGAATGACGAGCGTGTAAATCCCTGTAAATGTGGGAGTTGTTAGTAGGTATGGAACTCGATCATAATCGACATCTTATCGTGAGAAATCTGGTACGAGACATTTCTTAATTGAGTAGAGCCACTTCTCTCTTTTACTGGGCCAGCACGTGTCCCCAGATCCTTCACCTTTGCAAACTACGTATGCTAAATGGAAACAAGTCTACTTCACTCACCACGCCACACTGTACCCATTTCAATCATTAACTCATATTCCTAATGAGCCTCTTATTGTTCCAGCACGCAAGCTCTCTGGTTCTCTTTTTTACCCCTTTTTCTTTTTGTCTTGTTGTTTTGACTCGGCTTTGCAAGAATTCATTCTTGACGGTAGATCCCCTCAAGTTTCCCTACGGTTGAGTGCCATTTCGGCCGCAGACTAGAAGAATCACATTCAATCACCAAACCGTCGTCGCAACTTAGAAGAAGCCGATAGGCTGTCGAGATTTCCTAGAAAGCTACGTCGCTCTATCAAAGTGCTGCGTAATCTTGGCAGACATCAGGATGAGTCGTTGGTAAATGTGACTCTACTAACGAGGCTGTAAACTACCCTGGACGTTACGCCTTTCTAGACAACTTGACCCTTGTTGCACCAACCAATTGTCGTCCCCCTTGCTCCTTCACGTAGATTTACAAAATTCATGCCGTCTCCGCCATGCCATGCCAACATTGTGGTATTCGTCATCATAAGGGAGGGAGTATCTCATCTCCTGCTCTATGCACCAAATCTCGAATATAGCAACACCCAACTGGCGCCATTTACTAACAGCCAAGGTACGGCAATACTCACGGTCACAGTCTTGGTCTCGTCCTCTACTTCTTCTTGCCCTTCTTGCTAGGCGCTCCCTCTCTCTTCCGAGCCTCTCGCGCGTCGAACTCAGCCTTCTTCTGCTTCTCGGTGGCTTCCTTCTCCTCGCGTTCCGCCTGTGGTCAAACGAATCAGCAACTCTCCGTGGAGCCATCGGGTAGTGAGCGTCAACTTACTGTTCGGCGGGCAGCCTCAGATGCTCGCTGCTCGCGGATGATGGCGAGACGGGCCAGGTCGGCCTTGGCATCGTCCGTCTTGCCTTGAGCCTGCAGCTTCATGTATCTCTCCTTGGCGGCGACCGCCTCGAGGGCTTCACGCTCACGTCTGCTGCCGGGGGTGCCCATGTTGGCAACGCCCTCGGTGATGTCTTCGACATTGCCGCCCTTGGCCTGGTTCCAGGAAGCCTTGGAGTGGTTGGGGTTGGCAGGCATGTCGTCGTCCTCCTCCTCGCTAGACTCCTCCTCGCTGGAAGGCATGTCGCCGACCTCGACCGTCTTCGCCCTTGTCTTGGCTATGGCGGCCTCTTTACGAGCCTTTTTCTCTGCCTTGCGATCCTCGCGGGAGGCGGCTTGGGCCTGAGCGGCGGTGGCGGCCTCATCCTCGCTGTCCTCCTCGGAATCCTCCTCAGAGTCCTCCTCGGAATCAGAGTCTTCGTCGTCGTCGTTCTCGCCCTTCTTCTTCGCATCGGCGGCCCAGATGCTCACTTCGTTTCCATCGGCATCGACAGGTCGAATGTCACGGGAGAAGTGCTTTCCACCTGTGAAGTTAGAACAAGGCGTCAGTTTGGAGGAGCTCATGTTTGCGGGACCTGTGACGTCGATGGACGGGGGAATGGATGGGATCGTAGGCCGCGGGCGCAGCGACGGGGAGATTGCACACATACCTCCTCGGGTGTACTTCTTGAACTTTCCGCCTCGGCCGCGGGAGCTCGTTCCAGGGGGTGCGCCAGCCATATTGGGTGGTTAGTTTGTTCGGGAGGTGGTTTGGTGATGATTTTTCCGTAAGGTTGGATTGGTTCTTCTGAGGCTTGGGTGTTTGAAGTCTTGGATGAGTGGAGGCGGGGTAGCGGGGTAGCTAAGCAATGGCAGCAGCTCTTTGGGTGGCGGAATGAATTGAAGAATTGAAGCGACGGTGGGCCACGTGAAAGACGACGAGGATATTTATACTCGGGGACCTGTTTGGTGTCACGAGTACTTTGGATCAACCGATCGAGGATGTAGACTACTAGTAGGTTTGAGAAAGGTCGACGAGTGGTTGCAGACTTCAAAACAGCCAGGGAGAGGGTCAAGCTTGGGTGTGCTCATGCACAGGCGGACGCATCTTAAGTAGGTACTTAGCTACTGGACCCGTAAGACGACACGGCACAATCGCTGTGTGACTCAAAAAGACGCAGGGTTTCCCAGGAAAGGAGGCGATGATAAGTAGAGGCGGCAATACAGGCGGCGGCAACGACAGCAGACGAGTGCAGTCGGAGCCAAACAAACAATCAGCAGTTCGGACCACGGCCGTCACGTAGGTACCCTACACTCCACCAAGGCCAAGACGTGCGAATGAGCGACCCGGAGTTTGTCGTGGCTGGGTCGGCCGGGTCTAACGCTCTGCCCATCGAGACACACGACACGCTGCGTGACATTCCGGATCCATCCCATCAGGAGGCTCTTGGCGATGTGTCCTGCATCTTGTTTGACTCACGTCCCTAGTTCAGAAAGGTGGGTATGTGCTCTAGAGGTGTGCCTTTTCAAACAATAGAACATGTACTCGTTTTGCTGTAAAGATGAGTAGATGGGAGCTTTTGCCGGAGAAGATTGCTCCAAAGCGTGGGCACTCTGTTCGATAGGGGGCGAAAGAACCACCCCACCAAGGTACCTTTCAGCAAGACACAGCCGCACTCACACTCACACGGCAGAGAGACATTGAAGGATAAGAATGACACCGGGAAGAAACCAAGCTGTTACTTTTGGTGCGGAGGCGGAACAATCCTAGACCGGATGTAACAGGACGGATGAAGTAAGTACCTAGTATCTAGTACTAGGTAGTAGACAGGAGACATGGCCTTGTGCGGATACTCCCGTGTCTCTCTCTCACTCTCTCACTGAATTCCCAGGCTCATTAACTAGCTACTAAGTAGTAAGGTGGGATTGCCCCCCACTGGCAGGCTCCATTGTGGTCACTGCGTAACGTCGGTCCAGCAACCAAGGGCAAATTATTAATCCGGCCCGGCCACAGCCCCACCAGCCCGAGAAGCAGAAAACCAAGAACCGCGGCCGCCCAATTTGATTTTCTTTCTCTTCTTCTTCACTTTATGAAACCTACTAGAAATAATCCTTCAAATTCACTCCGGCATTCAATACACCATGGATGCATGCGGAGGGGAAACTGGAGGAAAGATGGAAACCGTCGTCGACTTACCTTCTGTTTCACGTGCAGCTTCTGCTGCTATGGGTTCCGGATAAATTTCGAAGCGATACATGCCATCGTCTTAAATCTCTGCTTTTAACGGAGCACGTCGTGGATGCGATTGGGGGGTCCAGATGTCAAAAGGACTTGGAACTTCTGCCCACGAGAGAATTGCTCGTCAAAGGTGCCGACCAGCCCTGTCTGGTAAAGTTGGTCGTAGTGTTGCTGCCCAGGCCAGGCTGCTTTGGTAGGGACGCGTGAAGCCGCTACGGTTGATGAAAATTTGCGGGTTGCAATCCCAATTCCATGATTCAGTTCAGGCTGCCTGCGGCTCAGCATCACTCTGTCTGAGCCCTTCGAGCCATCGCTGCCTAAAAGGTGGTTGGATTGATGAAGCTGCTTCTGCGTTTCGCATACTGTGCATGCGCAGCACCTCCCTTCCCGCTTTAGTCCATCTTTGCCTGCCATGTTGGTGCACTCTTAGTCTCTGACCTCTCGGAACTGCAGTTTTGCCTCTTTGACTCCATAATCGCCTACCTTCCCCGGGTATGTGGCAGTCTCCCCGGAGAACCTCTACTACCTACGGCCTCGGCCTTAGGAAACGATTTAGACTCTTCCATTTCTCTTCGTGTTCACAATGGCAGTCTATTTCAACAGTGTTTCACCCCAGGTACGACGCGATTACACAATACACTTCGGGTTTGATTCTTTTATGTTTTAATCTGTTAAGGACCATTCAAGACAATGCTGAGTTTCTGCTCTCCTCATGCTCTAAGTATCGGGTAGGCTTGATCTCTGTCAAGCGAATGGCGGCATTCTTTGACATATGCCGCTGTGCGTTGCCTCCTCGCTGCAAGGCGTAGCGGATGATTGGGAAAGTAGTCTGCATTGCGATTGTGTTGTGGTGTGTTGAGAAACAAGGAAAAAGGAAGGCTGGCTTCATTGACAATTCGTAGTCAATGATGACAGGATGAAGCTTCTGTAGGGTGTGGGTTCCGGTTGGACTGGATTGGAAGCCTCTTAGACTTAGCAGTCCATCTTTTCGAACATGTTTCTTGTATTTGTTGTGTAGGTATGCATTGCATCTTCTTGGGTTGGTGGGAAGATGCAGGCAGGTTTGGTCAAACTTCTCAACTTCAGGGGGGATGATGGTTATTATATATGTAGGTATGGCCCCGTTGAGACCAAGGGTTTCAAGGGTCGATATCAAGGTAGAGGCATTCGGCTACGTGGTGGAGATAGATCTTAAGGTGGAGGGAACCATGCGGACCTTGGTTTTGGAAAATCTCGTTGATTTCGTGTTGTCGTGGTATTGGTGCTGCTGTAGCTGCGGTAGTCGTCGTGATGATTGGACTCAGCCTCGCCAACTCCAGAGTAAAAAGTGAACGACTGTGATGGTACAAACGATGGGTGACCAAGTTTAGGGGTAGTGTTTTCGTCGTCCCAGTTCTGGAGAGCAGATCGATGGGAGCGAGGTGTTACAATGTGTAGTCTCAAAAACCAATGGAAAAGATGATGGTGTGTGGTTCAAAGAGTGTGAAGGAGTGGACGCGGAAGGCTCGACCACATGACGAGGATGGGAAAGTCAGGATGGGTAAGGACCACTGACCTAGTGAAGGGGCACTATGATGTGTAAGAAAAAGAGTGAAGAGGAAAGAAGAATGAATTGCAAAACAACTGCAAAGCCCTTCTATTTATACCTACTCCTAGGTATGAGAAGAAGAAAAGCCTCCAGTGGTACCCCGAAGGTTTAGGAGAAAGGCACGGGTACGCAAGGTACCCTGCGACTCTGCAAAGTGCAAAGCCAAAATAAGCTCTGCTGTGTTGACGGTTATCACGGCCGTGAATGTGGGTTGTCCGAGTCTAAATTGAGAAATTGAGCTTGAGGATTCTTCTAGAACATGCTCATTGTAGTCCCCTTCCCTGACGAAGGGAATCAGACAGAAGCAAGTTGCTCGATTCCGTTTCGTCATCAGCTGGCCATTTGGAAAAGCACATCTCTCATGATTCGGTATTGTTGCTTGTTATAGTTGCTTATTCTACTGGTAACTAACCAACTTGTATCTACTGACTCGATAAAACGCTGTGCCAAAAGAAACCAGACGTGCCAGACTGCCCGGGAGCGGCCGACAAGGTATCGAGGAGTGTACCTGCATCCCAACAGGATTTGACTCAATGATGTCCGCTGATCAACTACATAATGTTACTCGTACCATATGGCTTTTCCAAGCGACACGGAGAGGCCGAAGTACCGACAGTTATTGCTGGTGGATAATGGTCTTGCCTGATACCCGCTGAATGGCGACCTCTGAGTATACCGAAGACCTAAACAAACTGTGAGAAGGATAAAATATATCGAGAAGAGACGCAAAAGTACCAATCCGGGGTGTCGTCGAAGCCTCCTGCGGCATCGGGAACGCGAGATGCTCGTCGCCTCATTCACAAAAGCTCTCATATCCAAAGAGCACACTTCATCCAGTAAACGACTGCAGCATATCATCCAGTCTCTTCCTCTTCTTTCGCCGCAGCGCCAGCACCGGCGCCGTCCGCTCCGAAACCACCAAGCTGGCCTCCGTCTTACGTATCGGCTCTGGCTTCGGCACCTTCGTCCCGCGCACGGCGGACTCGCGCGTAAAGGTATGCCTCCGCGTCGCAAACAGCCCGCGGCTCACGTACGACGGCTTCGCCGAGATGCCGCCCCGCGAAATGTGGCCCAGGTGCAGACAAGCGAGGGGCTTTGACGGCAGGACAAACGGGCCTGCGACAGCCTGCGTATCCGGACGCACGCCCCGGCCGGCGAGGTCACGGTCGCCGCTGAGCTGGCCAATGAATGCGTACAGCCAAAAGGCCCAGGGCTCGAAGGCAACGCCGTGGCAGGCATGGGCTTCGCGGGCGGCGGCGTCCCGGTCCCACGAGGGATATTGGACCTTGGCGGTGTCGGTGAGATAGTCGAGGAGTGGCGGAGCCTGGCGGTCGGCGACAAACTTGACGGCGCAGCGGGAGTCGCTGCAGAGGGAGACGAGGTCGGCGTCGATGCTCCTAGAGAGATCACGCAGCCTATTAATCCGCGTTTCCTCGAGGGGCGCGAAGAGCATCAGGTACCGCAGCAGGGAGTCTTCGAGGCCGGAGAGCGAGTCGGCTCGTTTCCAGCCCTCCTTGAGGGCGATGCCATCTGGCGACTGCCAGTCCGCACGAGCACCTGTGACATCGTACAGCGCCAGCGAGGGAAACTTGGACACCCAGTGCAGAGACTCCTGCGACGTGGACTCGTCGCCCCAGATGCGCAAGATTCTCAGCAACGGGAAAGGATCATCCTTCTCGGTCCATCCGCGGATGAGGCGGTCGCTGACGCGGGGAAAGATGGCCTGCAGCTCGTCGGCAGGCTGGATGAGCTCGAGGATACCGAGGTTGGACATGTCGGCGAGACATAGCAGATCGTGCGTTGGAAAAGCGCAACCGCCGGTGATGACGAGATGGGTGATGAAGTCTGCGGACGGCGATGTCAGGGGCTGCGTGTACCGAGTGAGCTCGTCGCTGGGACGGCAGATGTGCTGGCGGAAGCGGTAGAGGCCGAGCGTCTGGTCTTCGCCCTCGTCGAGCAGTCGCTTAGAAAACAGCTTCCACGCATGAAGGCAGACTCCTCTAGAAACATGATTATGTTAGTATGCTGATTCTCGCTGATTCGGCATCGTCGAGACAGTATCTTACGCACCTTGCCTCGAGGTGGCGCCAGATGCGCCGCAGCAACGGGTCGGGAAGAGTATCTAGATCACCCGGCGCAACATCGCCAATGTTGTCCGCGACGACGTTGACGGCCATGTCGACGAGAGCCCGCGGCCCTCGCATGCCGCGAGCCTTGAAGTTGGGATACGGCCGGCGCCGGCTCCAGTTGACTGCATCGGCGTCGCCCTGGCCGGGGAGCAGGTGACGAGGCACGATCCATTCCTTGTAGACCTGCCCAGACTCCTGGTTGAACGTGTTGGACATGTCGACGGCGGGCTACGGCGAAACGCGGTTAGAAGGATCATGAGGGCCAGAGGATAGGGCGCCGGGAACTCGAAGGGCCGTAGGGGTCACTCATTACAAGGGCAGGTGCTGGTGGTGGGCGGAGGGTTGACCAGGAGAGGAGGAAGAGGCCGTGGTTGATGGATGAGCGAGCTCACTCGCACCGTTCGTTCAAGTCAGCGGCAGCACAGCGAGCCGGACTATAAGGTCAGCTGCACAATTTCACCAACGAACCAGAGATAAAAACAGAGCAAACTAAGAATGAAGACAAATAAAGGAACAATAGATAATCACATAAACTCTTCGTTCTTCATAGTCGCATTCTTATTCAAATTACACCTGGCAGCTGCCGCGTAACAACGGAGACTCCGGCGTGGTCTCGTCTAAATCGGTACGTACAGCGGGAACTCGCGACGCCCTGCGCCATGGAAAACGCCCTCTGATGCCATGGCTTCAGCCTCTTTTCTACAGTATGCATGGAAGCCGATTCCTTCTCTACAGTAAAGGCCAACCATCGGCCTATGTGGTATATCAATTCACATTGCCTCTTTTTTCTTTTTTCTTCTTCTTTCCCTTTCTCGGTGGGTGGGTTCGCTTCATTTACTGTGTGCGCATTACAGCAGCATGGGCTTGAGGTCCTCGGCCACGGCGAAGGGCGCCTCGGTCTTGGCCTTGATCTCGTCGACGGTGACGCCGTCGGCGATCTCAACCAGAGTCAGGCCTTGGGCGAAATCGACGTCAAAGACACCCTGTTGTCACGAGTCAGTTAGTTACGACAGACAGAGGGGGATGGATGGGAGTTGGAAGGCAAATATCACTTACAAGCTCAGTAATGATTCGTGACACACAGGTGCGTCCCGTCAGCGGGAACGCGCACTGCTTGACAATCTTGGGGTTGCCCTTCTTGTCCGTGTGCTCCATCGTCACTACGACCTTGGTCTTGCTGGGGTTGCTGACGAGGTCCATGGCGCCGCCGAAGCCCTTGACCTTGCCGGAAGCATCCAGTTGGCCAGGTCGCCCGTGGCGCTGACCTGCATCGCTCCGAGGATAGTGAGGTTGATGCGGCCGCTACGGATCATGCCGAAGCTCTCCTCGCTGCCGAACACGGCTGCGCCCGGCTTGAGCGTCACCGTCTCCTTGCCGGCGTTGATCAGGTCGGCGTCCTCGAGGCCCTTACGCGGGTAGGGCCCGAGCCCGAGGATGCCGTTCTCCGACTGCAGCTGCACCTCGACCTCCGGGCCGACGAAGCCCGGCGCCAGCATGGGCATGCCGATGCCCAGGTTGGCGTACATGCCGTTCTTGAACTCCTTGGCGGCGCGGCGGACGATGCGCTCGCGCTTGGCGGCCGTGTCGCCGGTGCCCAGCGCCTTGGTAGCCTCGGGGTCGCTCTCGTCCTTGGCCCAGGTGTACTTCTCGATGTTCTTCTCCTCGGTGGCCTGGATGACGCGCTTGACGTAGATGCCGGGCAGGTGGACGGCCTCGGGCGGGATCTCGCCGGGCTCGACGATGTGCTCGGCCTCGACGATGGTCATCTTGGCGTTGCGGCCCATGGCGCCGTTGAAGTTGTGCGCCGAGAGGCGGAACTGGCAGTTGCCCAGCTTGTCGGCCTTGTAGGCCTTGACGAAGGCGTAGTCGCCGGCGATGCTGTGCTCGAGCAGGTACGACTTGCCGTCGAAGACCTTGACGTCCTTGGGGTACGAGTACTCGGCGGCCGAGCCGTCGGGGTTGTTGCGCAGCGGGAGCTCGCCGGTCTGGACGACGGTGCCGTAGGCGGCGGGTGTGTAGAAGGCCGGCACGCCCTTGCCGCCGGCGGCGCACCGCTCGGCGAGGGTGCCCTGGGGGTCAGCTCGAGCTCGACCTCGCCGGTGAGGTACATCCTCTCAAAGGTCTTGTTCTCGCCGATGTAGGAGGCGATCATCTTGCTGATCTGCTTGGTCTTGAGCAGCTGGCCGAGGCCGGAGTTGTCGGTGCCGGCGTTGTTGGACACGGCGGTGATGCCGGTGATTTCGGGCTTCTTGACGACCTCGTTGATGAGGGTGTCTGGGACGCCGCAGAGGCCGAAGCCGCCGCAGAGCAGGGTGCTGTTTGGCTTCATGTCCTTGAGGGCCTCGGAAGCAGAGGGGTAGACCTTGTTGATCTCGGCGCGGCGGGCGGTGGCCGAGAAGGATCTGGCCAGGACGGCGGTGGGCTGAGAGCACGAAGCGGCATGTTAACTTGGATTTTCTTTTTCTTCTTCTTCTTCTTCTTCTTCTTCTTGTTTGATTGCGACACAGCCGCAGAATTGGAGTGAGACCTACGTTTGAGCCATGGCGGGCAAAGGCCCGGAGGGTTCGTATCCGAAGAGCTGAGGAAGACATGTTGTGGTGTGTGTGAGAGGGAGAGGATGAGAGTGAGGTGGACGGAGCGAGGTGGTACTTGATTGATTCAAGGCTGCAGTCGTCGCCAGCAAGAGCTACAGTCAAAATCAATTGATCGGATCAGATCAGTCACGTAGAGTAGAAAGTCAAGAGAGAGCAGTAGGTAGTAGCCATGATGGCGGCCCGTCATGGGCACGGCGGGGCTTTTATTGAGGCCGCCACTGGCCGTTCTGTTGCTCGGGGGGGCTCGGGGGTGGGCCGGCAGAGGACCGACATGGGTGGGCTGTATTCCGCTTTCCGCCCCCCCTCGGAAGAGACATTCGGCATTCGTTCGGCAGCGGATGGGAAAAGTTACGGACTTTGAGAAGACGGGATATAGTCTAATGGGTGCAAGACAAGTCGGTAATTGGAGCTGCTACTTTAGTGTCCCCCTTTGAACTGGACTTGCACTGCGTCGCCCCTCTTTGTCTCTGTTCCTCCGGAATGTTGGTCGAGGCTCCCATCCATCTCGTCATGCTTCACCCGGTTCCTATCTATTTATCCTCCCTCACCTCCATCAATCACCCTTGCTATCATTACTGCGAAGTACAGTCAGTATTACACTGACCTTTCACTGACCAATCCCAAATCCCCCCCCCCCCGTTTAGCCTGCTCCCGTCAGCGGTAGCCGGCTTCCGACACTGCGGAAAGTGGCGGATAGCTCCCCCCCTCCAAGCATGAGTCCCCCCCCCCCACCCCCAGGTCCGGACCTCTGCAGCTATACCGAGTTTAGCGGCGGGGGCATAAGTCCGGGGGCAGGGTTCCATTTCGCTCTCTGGTGTGAGGTTGGCCTATTGTTTTAACTGCTAGCGGTCAAGTTGGGATATTTGCCGTGGCGGGTAAGCGGTTTTCCGGGGCCCAGTTCCAGGTCCGGCTATTCGTTTCGGGAGTTGGACCAGCCAGAGAAACTGCCCGGAACTGCCCTACCTAATTTCATTAAGCTGCTGTACGGCCAGGAAGAACGCGTGACTGGCTGCTGATTGCATGTGTCTAAGGAATTGTTTCTTTCGCCGAATTAGTATTAGTATTAAATGGACAGCATCTTCTTGCGAAAACCACCACCACCACCACCATGTCAGTTTCAACATGGCTTCGTATTCCCATCTCCAAGTTCCATAAACATGAACCCTCAAAGTACCCTTGCAACCCTCAACGCTCCGTTTTAAACAATCAAGCCATCGTCACCAGACAATTCACTTCCTCAGCCAGCTTCCGGATATCCCTTTATCCCGAGGGTCCTCCCGCAACAGTCCGCAGTCCATGGACGTACGCAATCAGACGTAAATGTTCTGCTGCATGTTCAGCAACCTCTGTTCCATCACCTCCGGGTGATACGCCACGAGGCCAAACAGATTGCCTTCCGGGTCCATAAACTCGCCATAATCCATAATCCCCTGGCGGATTCCAAACCGCAGCGTCTTGACCCAGCCGGAGTTGGCCTCGATCCTATCCGCCGCGTCCCCGATATCGGGCACTCGCAAATGGCAGGTCGCCTGCCCCTGCCATGCTCGTCCTTGCACCTCGCAACGCTTGGTCGGTGGTTCGTTGCGCTGGAGGAGGGCGCCCGTGACGTTGTGGCTCTCGGTTGATGGGTCCGACGACGTGAAGAAGTTCATCGGCTGCAAGTCGAACGGTGAAGACCCGTACTGCATCATGTTCTCATCGCTCGGGTCGAACCTGTTGAGGTCACCCAGAAATGTCCACCCGAAGCACCGAGAGTAAAAGGTCTGCGCCCTCTGAATATCAAAACACGAAATCATGACGAAGTCGGAAGGCTGCGCGTCGGGCTTCCGATACTTCTGACAAACGGCTTGTTGATCCATGGTATAATAGGCTGCGGTCTTCTCAGGCCGGTTTTCGACTTTCGATAAAGATATTAGAATGGATATCGCATCTGTTTCTTTCGAAGTTCGATGCAAGGCGACACTCCGGTCGTAAAAGCCCTCGCTCGTTATAACATCGGGGTGGACCAGGCCGGGCGTGACGGGCGACGGCGTTCGGTGCTCTGGTTCAATGTCGATGGGGCTAGATTCGTCCATCAGACTTGGTGTCGGTGAGGGTGTCCGTAAGTCTATGGCTGACGGTAAATTGGAAGCTGCGATTTGGCTCGGAAGAGGCCACATGTTGACCAAAGGTGTGTATGAAGGCTTCTTTGACTGTAGGTTGCGTGCGGGTAGTTCTGGTTACTTATGGCAGCATGAGTCTGGATTGGAAGAGACATATCCAAGAGCGGTGATCTGACCAACTGCATGTAGAGCCAGCTTTGGCCAAGTGGATGAGCTTGTGAAGCAAGGAGACTCGAGATAAGACAGCGTGAGGCTAGTCAACCCGAGTCCAAGGGCAACCGAGGCGAGTTCTTGGCTCTGATATTCATGTCACAGATGTCATTTGGCTGTTGAATTATGGTGTGTGGCTCCTCGCATTCATCTTAACGGGTATTCCGGCTTTAGAACAAATCTGTGAATCCGTAACGATCTCGGCATTGTCTTGCCAGCAGCTGTAGGGCAGTCCAAGTAGCCCTGGAAACGAAACCCACCAGTTCGTTAAAGGCTGGCATGTCTCAGGCTCAAATGACAACCACTCGATCTAGGTACCAAAGGGCAAGATCGGGTGGATCATGGACCGTAGCCTTCTGCACGGCGGCAAGTTGCCCAAGTTACGGAGGCAAAAGCCCGGAGACGGAGGGCTTTAGCAGCGAATAACAGCCCTGAACTAGTGTTCTTCCCTGGATTTGAGCAATGCAGGGGTTCTTTTTGCCTAGGTCGTCAAGTGTTGAGCATCCGTAGTGGAGGAGCAGGCAATTAAATCGACCCGATGTCTGATGTCCCGTCAGCCCGGCCAGACCCAGAGCCAATTGATCAAGTAGTGGGGGTACGTACCTTTTTCGATAAGCCGCCCGCATGCCTTATCGCCCCGCAGTGTTACCAGGCTCGGAAAAAAATTACCAGAGCAAAGAAAAGCGACGGCAGCTAACAAGAAAACGACGAGAAATCACGACGAGAAACCACAAACGAGAGACCAGCGCCACGCAACAGCACCGGATCTCGCCCGCCATGCAGTCAAGCTTCAAACGCCGGAAGCTCGATCACTCGCGCCCCGGCCTGAGGCACGATGCCCTCATCGACTTCGAGTCTCGCAGCTCCGCCCGCGTGTCCACGGCCAGCACCTTCGTCCTGCAGACCGACGAGCTGCTCAAGGAAGCCAAACTCGACTACGGCAAGGCATTGAAGGACGTCGACGGCCACCTGCATCGCCTGAAGGAGGTGCTCGATTCTACGTCTTCTCGTGACCCCATGCCTGTGCGTTCTCCCCAGTGTCTCGCGCCGCCGCTTCGCATACTGAACTCTTTCCCAGATCGCCGAGGCCACGGCCAAGTTTGAGAAGAAGCACGGCATCGTCATTCCCTACCCCGAGCCGAAACCTGCAAAGGACGCGCCCTACAAACTGTCTTTTGAGAAGCCGGCCCAGTACAATGTCGTCGGCAGCTACGTCGCCCGGACCATGGTCAAGACCCAGGCCCAGTTTGGCGTCGACATGGTCATCCAGATGCCCAAGACCATGTTCCAGGACAAGGACTACACGAGCATGCGGTACTTCTATCGACGAGCGTACTACATTGCGTACATTGCCGCCCGCGTCAAGAAGCACATGGGTAAATCCATGGACTTGACCTTTGAATATCTCAACGAGAATCCCCTCCTGCCCATTCTGGCTCTCCGACCTAAGCCTGAAGACGATGACGATGACGAGGAAGAGGAGGAAGAGGATGAGAACGAGAACGAGAAGGAGGAGGAGGCAACTAACAAAGCACCCAACAGCAAGACCACCAAGAAGAAGGCCGCAAAGGTGCCGTACGTGATTCGTCTTATTCCATGTGCGCCCGAAGGACTCTTCCCCAAGAACAAGCTGTTGCCGGCCTCAAACAACATTCGGAGCGGAGACGCCGACGACAAGAAGGCGGCGCAAACCGGTACTCCGTTTTACAACTCGACCATCAAGGCCGAAGAGACTTTCATCTCCTATCTTCGACTTCTCACACATGCGAAGAACGAGTGCCCGGCCTTCCCTGATGCGTGTGCCCTCGGCAGGATCTGGCTTCAGCAGAGGGGCTTCGGTAGCTCTCTATCTCAAGGCGGCTTTGGTCATTTTGAGTGGGCTGCCATGATTGCCCTGTTGCTCCAGATGGGTGGCCGGAAGGGCCAAGCGGCGCTTTCGACCGCCCTTAGCAGTACCGAGCTGTTTAAGGCTGCCGTGCAGTTCCTCTCGACCACCGACTTCAACAAGAAACCCTTCGTCTTTGGTTCCTCGACGATCAATGTCGACTCCGTCCGAGAATCTGGCCCCGTCATGTTCGACCCGATCCGTGAGCTCAACATCTTATCCAAGATGACTCCGTGGTCGGCGAGTCTCCTGCAAACGCATGCCAAGTCGACCACCGATCTCCTCGCCGACGAAGCTGCAGACAAGTTTGAACCGACCTTCATCATTAAGGTCGATGCGCCTCTGCAGACCTTCGATGCCATGTTCGAAATCAAGAGCCCAGATGTATCCAAGTCATCAAAGTCGCCCGACCGTCGTGGATCGGCCTGGGATTTCAGTCTTAACGCGCACAAGATTCTGAAGAAGGCGTACGGAGACAGGGCACAGCTTGTTCACTTCCAGCAGTCTCCAAAGACAAGCTGGTCGTTGAGCTCTTCTCATCCTGCCGAGGCCGACAAGGTCCTATTTGCTGTCGTCTTTGATTCCGTGCACATGTCTCGCCAAATGGAGCACGGTCCTCCCGCAGAAGAGCCAAAGGATGCTGCCAGGTTCCGTCAGTTCTGGGGTGAGAAAGCTGAGCTTCGTCGATTCAAGGATGGAAGCATCATCGAGTGCGTCGAGTGGTCGAGTAAGGGGGCTATCGAGATTTGCGAGGAGATCACCGCCCATGCGTTGAAGCGCCACCTGAAGATTGTGAAGGAAGAGTTGACTCCCTTGGGCTCTGGCTTGTCCTCCATCATCAGCCTGACTCACATGGACAAGGAAGCTTTTGATGCCGCCCGACGGTCTTTCCAAACTCTCGAATATGACATTCGGAACCTGGAAGAACTGCCGCTGCAGATTAGACAGCTCTCGCCCGTGTCGTCAGCTGCTCGCTACGCTTCCATTGAGCCTCCGATATTGGGCTTCCACAAGGGGTCCATTGAGCCCATCGACGTCAACCTCTACTTTGAAGCCTCGAGCAAGTGGCCCGAGAACCTCGTCGCCATCCAGGAGGCCAAGATCGAGTTCCTCCTTGATTTTGACAAACGTCTCACTGCTGCCAAGGACACCATCACCACGTACCTGGGCCGAGAGAACAAGGCCATTGGCATCGAGAATCTGGCGTATCTCGACATCGTGTACGACAACGGTGCAGCGTTCCGCCTTAGAATCCACTGCGATATGGAGGAGACTCTTCTGCAGAGACAGATCCAGAACAAGACTCTGGATCCTCGTGTGCGCGATGAGGCGGAAGCCGTACTCGCCAAGTCCAACTGGCTCTTCAGAACACTACCCCTTCACACGCAGACCATCGCCACCTTCTGCACAAGGCTACACCCTCTCTCCCAGACGATCCGCCTGGTTAAGCACTGGTTCAACAGCCACAAGCTCTCGAGCCACGTCAGCGAGGAGCTCATCGAGCTGTTCGTCCTGCACGTCTTCCTCCAGCCGTACCCCTGGAGAATCCCCTCGAGCGTCGCCACCGGCTTCCTGCGTACGCTGTCCTTCCTCTCCCGCTGGGACTGGCGTGACGAGCCCCTGATCGTCGACTCCGCCGAGACCCTCACGAGCGACGACCGCTCCGCCGTCCGCAGAGAGCTCGAGTCGTGGCGCAAGCGCGATCCCGGCATGAACCACACCGTCATGATCGTCGCCACCTCCAGCGAACCGTCGGGTCTGGCGTACACGCGCTCCGGCCCCTCCAAGCTCATCGCCTCGCGCATGACCCGCCTCGCCAAGGCCGCCTGCAAGCTCCTCAAGGACTCCGCCTACAGCCTCGACGCGGCCGCGCTCTTCGACGCCTCCCTCCACGACTACGACGTCCTCTTCCACCTCTCGCCCAAGGCCCTGCGCGCCATCCTCCGCGACGCCGCCACCGACCCGGCCGCCCGCCGCGTCTCCCACTTCAAGAACCTCGACGACCGCACCGGCCGTGCGCCCCTTCCCGTCCGCGCCCACCCCGTCGACGTCCTGACCGAGGAGCTCCAGCGGGTCTACGAGGATACGCTCATCTTTTTCCGCGGCGACAACGACGACGACGTCATCGGCGCCATCTGGAACCCGAAGCTGCAGCAGCAGAAGTTCCGCGCCGGGTTGCCTTACAACTTCAGGAGGGTGGATGGAGAGGAGGGCGATGTGGTCGAGGTGAACCGGCAGGCCGTGCTGTTGGAGATCGCGAGGATTGGCGGCGAGCTGATCAAGAGGATCGAGGAGGTGGAATAGACAACCTGGCACTGGACGATGCCCGAGAATTGATATACCCGCAAAGTATTAAAAGTTTGGATAGATAAAAGTTGCACCTTGAGCACCCAGCTTCAAGTCACGGTAACATGGCGTCAATTGAAATGCGTATTGTTCACTTATTCAACCTAATATGTCCCTACTAAACGCCGTGCCATGGTATAGATGCATATATACAAGTTCTTCCTCTTCATTGTGGGACCTCCCTCGCAATCCCTAGGAATCCATCCCATCTAGCCCCCTTTTCCTTTTCTTTCATTATCCTTCTAAGCTCACCGACCATCATTCTTCACTACCTGCTGCGTCGAAAAGGAGCAAAACTTGTCCTTGATGGCAACGACTTCGTACGTGCCCTCCTGGCTGGCCTTGACGACCTTGCTATGTTCGTACGAGACGTCGTGGCGGGTCTCGAGGACGACGCTCTTCTGGCCCCTCTTCTCGTTGGTGCTACGGGTGTAGGTGAATTCGAAGGGCGGGGTGCCCCAGAACTCGAAGAGAATGGACACCTCGTTACCCTCGTGGATGTCGACACGCGACTGCTGGCCACGGCTGATCTGGACGCTGGGCAGCGGGTGGATCGTCTTGGGGAGGTTGACGGCCGCGCGGCATTCGGAAGCCTTGTCCGAGATGCTGGTGATGACGAACTCGCCGGGCTTCTCGGCAATGCGGCGGAAGTTAGTCGTCTGCGACTTGGCGTTCCACTTGCCGTTGAAGTCGTATGCAATGTCGAAGGGCGGCGTGCCGGAGAGTGTGTATGCGATGCGCTCGCCGACACAGAAGTCCTGACGGGATTCCAGTGGGTAGATGGACGGGGCATCGTAGAGATGGATCTGGACAGATGGGCCGCCGATCTCGTACTTTTGCTGGCAGCCGCGCGCGTCACGGACTGTGCGGATGCGGACCTGCTGGCTGCCGAGGCGGAGGTGCTGTCGAGGAATCCTCATTGCGTACGAATTCGTGTCGATAGACGGGATGCTGTAAGTCTCGGCGGGAGAACCAGCCTGGTTCTTGATCTCGACCTCGACGTAGAAGGGCGCAACACCGGTGAGGGTGATGGGGATCTTGTCCTCGTGTTCCTGCTCCTCCACGCAGAACTTGAATGACTGTCCTGGCTTGGTGAACCCGGCAGACGGCTTCGCGTTGACGCGCTGTGTGACGATAAGAGGCTTCAAGTTTTTATCTGTGTTATAAAGATTATCTGTAAGACCAGAGAACTTGTAAGTGTAGTCGCCAGCCTTGGTGGTATCCATGGGAATGGCTGCTTTGGATAGAGCAGCGTCAAAGGCGTTGCGGTTGAGGGAGCTGGAACCATGGAAGGGCTTGTGATTGATTCCATACTCCACGTGGTAAGGAGGAGAACCTATGTTATGTCAGTAAAGCGATCTAGAGCACAAGGAAAATGCAACTCACCTTTGAGCTTGACCTCGAAGCCATCAATGTCTCCTTCACAGACTTCTTGCTTGACAAACTTGCCGTTGTCCGAAACAATGCTCACCGTCTCGATCAGGGAAATCTCTGGGCGAGGGAACCAATCGACTCGGAACTTCGACGCAGCTGGGTCAACGATTCCAGGACACTGGTTATCCCTCACATCCACAATCTCCCAGTCGCCGCGAGACTTGACAAGGATATTATCGTTTGCGTTTCTCGCAATCTTGCTCAATATCTCGCCGGTGCCATTGAGGTTCCGATAAGAAATTGTCCAGGGGGCTTCACCCTGAAGACCAAGAGGCAAGTGCAGCGTTGTCTGCTCGACAGCCATGATGCTCTGCTTGTGCTCGACGAGGCCAAACGCAGCACGAGGTTGCTGTCGGCGGACGGCGATCTTGACTTCGTCCTCGAGGAATGCGCGGCATCCACGCTTGTCCTGGATGCTCTTCAGGGCAAGTATATACTCGCCTCCCTTGCTGAGCGTGCCAGTCTTGATCGTGAACTTGTTGTCCTCGATGCCATTGACATGCTCTGATTTCCGCCTTCCGTCATGCACGACTTCCCATTCAAGATTGAAAGGGGCGTCGCCGTAGAGAGCAATGTCCAGTTCCACCTCAGAGTCTAGACAGGCGCTGATGGTCTTGGAGTGGGAGACGATAGCTGCGGATGCGGCAGGCTTAACAATTTGTTCCAGAACCTTGTCCTCGCCTGTGAGAGGCAGGCCGGTGTAGATGTCATCGTCGATAGACTTGAAGACATACTTATAGTGACCAGCAACCTTGGGCACCAAATCTAACTGGGATCGGAGGCCCTGGACAGGGTGCACCTTCCTATCCACGTGGTCCTCTCCAATTACATCGTATCTGATAGCGAATGGAGGAGTTCCGACGAGATCAAAGTCAACCCGAAGACCAATGGAGTTGCCTGCACACTTGTCGGGAATATCTTCGGACCGGATGGAGAGGTGAGGCTCGAGAGGGTTCAGGAGGAGACAGGAAGATGGCTCGTTGACTTCACCTCGGCAAGATCCGCTGGACACGGATTTCAAGGTGTAAAGACCGGGCTCAGAAACAGCCGGCTTGTCGTGAGAGTTCTTGGCAGCAAACCTAGCAACAGAGACCTCGTCACCATGATCGCCACTGTTAGTCAGTGAGTTAATGGGTGAGAACTCCCATGTGATTTCGTGGGAGGTATCTTCAACATGGCCCGCCATGGCAAAGCCGACAGGAAGTTTAGCCGAACGGCCCTTGGCAACTTTGAGGGGCTTACGGAGGTCGCAACCATCCATCCGAATCTTGGGTCGCTCCTTGACGGTGAAATCGTGAGTTAGGCCCTTAGCCTTGGGCTTATCCTCGTCATCCTCTGACGATCCATACTTGACAATGTTTCCGAATGCATCGTGAACTTCGCTGACAGAATACCGCCATACGCCTGAAGAGGTCATTGATTCGTTGAGGCCAACAGTGACCTTTGTGGGCCTGACCCACGAAATATCGTTGCTGTTTTCCATAAGGAGGTTCGAAGAACCGCCCAGGAGAGGCGACCAGAAGCCGTCCGGCTGAAGGCTCTGGAAGTGGAATTTGTCGTCCTTCTCGTTGATGGTACGGCTGTAGGCAATCTTGAGAGGAGGCGTCCCCACCACTTCCAACGACAGATCCGAGAGGTCGTGGATGCATCGCCGGCGGTCGGCGGTCGCCCGGATCCTAGCCTCAGGGCATGGAACAACATAGGTGTCCTTGGTGGTTCGCTGGACCTCAAGCTTGTACTCGTCCAAGACCTTTCCCAGTCGGTAAACACCCGGCTTCTTAACCGCGTATTCCCACTGGAAGCCAGCCGTAGTTTGGTCGGACGTGTGGTCCCGAATTTGCCTGGCGACCTTGTTCACTTCCCGGTTAGGAACCTTGATCGTCTCCTCCTTGTTAGTGTCGAGGTCGATGCGAATGAGTTCAATCTGGGCAGGAATGCTGGCGTTGAAGTAGATGGGCAAAAAGATGCCAGTCTTGCTATCGCCGCTCAGGCAGAAAGGGTGATGCTCGGGATTGAGCACTGCGGAGCCTTCGGGGAGGATATTGATGATTTGTTTTCCCATGATGAGGGAGTGGTTGTTGAGAATATTGGACACCCTGACATTGTGCTCGGAGACGGAGAGTTCACGGTCGTAAAGGACTTTGACGAAGCCAAGGAGGAAGGACTGCCATGGGATCTTGATTTGCACGTTAGCTTGAGTTGGGACGAGAGAATCAATTCGTTCTTACCGGAATGTTGAACATCAACATATAGTTGATGACAAGATGGATAGCGAAGAAGGTGGTGACGACGGGTTGGGATAGTTCGAGCCATGGTATCCTCAGTTCGGGAACGCCAAAGAGGAAAGAAAAGTCAATGAAAATCCACTTGAGGAACAGCCACCAAGATGTCTCTCCGTCCTCGATAACCTGAAGCCAGTCGTAAAGCTTCCACCCCCAGAGCACGACATAGAAGGCGAAGGTGTAGAGGCGCTGTTGGGGGGCATCGAGGATGTTCAAGGGGATGACGGGCTGGTTAGAGGGAGTCTGCGCATGGACACTCTCGGGAGCCAGCGGCAGCCTGGGCGACCTGGCTGTGGAGCTCTTGTTGGAGGATGTCGAGCCGACTGAGGAGGGAGTTTGTTGTTGTTGGTGATGTTGTCTTCGAGCAGCGGTAGCTGGGGTTGCTGGAAACCCAGACCGCAGGCGGGGAGTACCGCTCATCGCATTCGCATGCCGTGGAGGTGGTGGTGCCTAAGAAGCAAGAAGCATCGGTGAGCAATCGCGACCAGCCAGGAGGAGCGGGCGCGGGTGAAGAGCTGGCGATGTCGTGGGTGGCGATGTGTTTTTTTCGTTGTTGATGGTGGTTTGCACCGTGAAAGAAAGACAGAAATTCGCTGGTCAAATCCGTCACGTCAGAACGCGCCTTGTGAAAGCCCGAGGAAACAGGCTGCTGCTTTGGCTGCTGTGCACTACAAAGGCGCTAAAGCTACCCCCAGCTCCAGCGCCCAATGGCAGGCTTCAAGGAAGCTGATTGGCTGCAGGGCTGCTCTGTGCGCTAGCGAGGCATGGGATTTCACCCACTGAAGACAATGAGTTGGGAGGCTTGGCAGGCAGAGACACCTGTAATTGGTCAAAATCCAAGGCCGGACCTAGGTATTTACACTGTCCCTCGACTCCCTCCCTCCCTGGGAGCTATCCATGCAAACATCAATGGGATATCATCTCACTTTCAAAGTCACGGATGAACGACGAGCAAGGTCACCAGCAAAGTCACCAGCGCCTCTTTAATCAGGCTTTTCTCCGGGAATTCTTCCTTGTTGGAAAAGCCGATGGCTAGCTTGCTTGCTGTTTCCCCTTCCAAACAAACCGGTGTTATCAACGCGCAGTGGCGGCCAGTGCCTATCCAGTGAAGCCACGGCCGTTCGCGACAACAAACTCAGGACGAGGCGCATTGGACGTACGATAGTCAGTCATAGTAGATATCAAGCTCTGATGTAGCAAGCCTTGAATTTCCGGTCAGTTTCTTGCTGCTTCAGCTCCTATCTCGTTTTGTTCCCCGTTGTCTTTCCTGCTTTCTCTCCATCCTTTCAGTCGTCGTCCATAAGACGATCATTCCCCTAGGGTCGTCGTTTCGGGCCTCAACCCGCCAGCTAACGAGTTGAATGCCTGGGGCGACAACTCAGCAACACGGTCAATGACTTACCTCGCTACCTGCCTACCTGACTCAACCAACTCTTCTTTGTTCAAGCTGCACACGCCATTTTCTCCTCCACAAACACAGTCACAATGCCCATCTCTCGCCCGTCCAACCCAAATCAACACCCCTCCTTCACTTCTCACGTGTTGATCCCCCGATGCTAAGAGCTCCCAACGCGCCCGTTGCCTGAGTCTCAAAGACTCACCTTTTGTCACAATTCCGGCTTCAACCATCACCATATCAGATGCCGTCACCATGGCTCACAGCACCGAGACTGACCAGCCACCACAGGGAACTGAAACTCGAGCAACACAGACACCTCCACGCCGATCATCCCGCCTGGCCAGTCGCCTCGCAGTCAACCCCCAGCAGGTCAGAGCCGTATTGGTCACTATGAGTGAGCCGAGCCGCAACCCTAAGCGCAAGGCTAGCGAGGCGGCAAAACAGGCTGCACAGCCTATTGACAAGTTGCTCGATGAAGCGCTGGCACCACTCACCTCTAAGGACGTCGAAGAATGGGAGGGTTGGATCGAGCTTGAATCAGAGCCAGTCAGGAGGAGCCCCTATGTCTACCCCGTTCGCACCGTCTCTAACTTAACCTTAGGCCTTCTTCAACATCATCCTGCGAGACCTGGGCGTAAAAGACATCAAAGCTCAGGAGATCTTCACCATCGACCAGGACTCTCTCGACATGCTACCGTCAGTCTCCACGATCTAGCAACATAACTCGCGCTTACACCCTCCAGGAAACCTGTATTCGGCTTAATATTTCTCTTTCAGTATGTCCCAGGTCATGATGATGTGGACCAGGACGAAGACACGAGCGACGTATGGTTCGCAAACCAGGTAACTAGTCCTTACCCAGCAACATGCCATTTCTCACGCTTCATAGACGACCGATAATGCATGCGCCACCGTGGCCTTGCTCAACATCATCATGAACGCCGAAGGCATAGAACTAGGTGACAATCTCCGTGGCTTCAAAGAATCAACCCAAGCCCTCAGCACCCCCCTCCGAGGACACCACCTCAGCCGAAACGCATTCATCCGCACCATCCACAACTCCTTTACGCGCCGCATGGATCACCTCAACGCCGACTTATGCTTGGAGAACGAAGCATCTGACGCGAGGTCCAAGAAGGCGAGGAAGCGGGCTGCCCCGAAAAAGGGCAGGAAGCCAGCCAAAAGAAAGAGAGCAAGACCCGAGTATGGATTTCACTTCATCGCATATGTTCCTGCTGGAGGATATGTTTGGGAATTGGATGGACTGAAAAGCAAGCCTCACAGACTAGGTAAATATCGCCTCCGTCTCATAAGAAGAAATGCGGAAAGATGCTCACCATCCTTCCAGATGCTGTATCCTCAGGTGACTGGACAACCATTGCGCGGCCTCAGATCGAAGGTCGCATGCTGCAGTACGAAGAGAGCCAACTATCCTTCAACCTCCTCGCCTTATGCCGGAGCCCGCTAGCCACTCACTCCAAGGCGATTGCTCTCGCCGTCGCATCCCTCCACCACCTTCACGCTCAAATGCAATCGTGTTCCACATTTACAGAGCTCGTCGCCGCCGAACCTAAACCCCTCGACATAGATGACGACTCACAACTTTCCGAGTTCAATCTTAGCAAGGCAGATATTATCGACGCGGAAATCCCAGAGAGGATACGAGAAAAAGTGTTGCAAACTGATTTAAAGGCAAGCGATGCATACGCGCTGCACCAAGAGCTAGCCATCGAAGTGAAGGCGGCCATGGGTGAGTTCCGCGCCGAGCTCATGGCCATTGCGGACGATGAGCAGCGCGTCAAGGGCCGGAAAAGGGATTACGGGCCTGCTCTACACACGTGGATGAAGAAGCTCGCCGAAAAGGGAGTCCTGGAGGATGTGATAAAATCCGCGTGAGGATATATAAGGGAGCTATGAAGGTAGAAAGTCCTCCCTTGGTATGGAGGTTTCCAGTCAGGGGCAAAATCACGCTTTCGGGACAGGCCAAATAGCGATTCAAGGCGAGGGCATTGTGCAATAGACAACTTCACCGACCATTTCACAAGATAGATAAGTTCAAATGTCAATTTCGTAAATATCTAGCATTCCAGAGACCGTATTGTGGACCATTTGGTGGTCGCATATTTTAGACTCTATGCCAGAGCTGAAAACTCACAAGTTTCTCTCCAACGCCGGTCGTTTTCCTTGAGTAATCTCTAATGTAGTTGTGCATTCTCACTTCGCGTTCAGAAATCCATGGCCAAACAAAATTACAAGGTTGAAAGTTAAAAGAAAAGGAAGAAAGCAGTATCTGGATTTAGTCATCCGGGTACTGTTCCTTGATGTTTGACACGAAGCTACATGTCGTAGCATCAAACCTTTTAAAGAATTTCCCAGCCAGGGGGAACATGCGCTCCGGGACCTCGTCCGCATTTTGGATCAGCACGATGTTGTCCTCGGCGACTACATGTCGCTCGGGTCCCGTGGTGCGTCTAGATAAGTGTCAGTGTTAGGGAGATCCCGGGTGTTCTGGAGTGACTTACAGGCATGTGTAGAAGGTCTGGTTACGCGGCCGTACCAGGCTAGGCAGTTCGGTATCGCTGCTGTCGGACAGCGTCTCGTCAATGGCCACGGTGTGTGGCATGGGCAACCGGCGCGTCCCCTGGTCCGTCCAACCGTTGATGACTCCGATCCATCGATATCGTCGGTGTCGAAAGACTTGTCCAATCTTGTACGCCACCGGCTGCATTCGCTCGCGGTCTCTTCGGAAGACGGGAGGCGCCAGATCGTCCAGCTCTCGCACCAGGCCCAAGATCTCCCGAGGGTCGTCCCACCCCTGAGGAGGATGATGAGCTGCAAATCTCTCGCGGAGGGGTGCGAACTGGTCGTATAACGGGACAAGATACTTCTCAACCAGCCACGCGTCTTCGTGCCAGCTTTTGGCAAATCGGCGGAGGAAGGGCTCCAGGCTCTCGTCCCACGCGAAGACATTGACAGGTGTCATGAGGAGAGCCGCCCATAGGGCAGAGTAGAGGGCAGCATCTATGTTGATGGAGCCGTTTCCGCTCATGAGCTGTGTGAGTTCGGGATCAGTCTGCTCTCGAGACTCCACCACTCTGGCAGCAGTGGCTCTAATATTACGCGCAGTCCTCATCGCGACGGAGATGGGCGGCACTGGAGCCAAGAATACGTCAGTGCTAGCTTGCCAGCCGAATTGAGACAGCATGGCTTGCAGAGCAGCCATTGGTATCTCATCATCAGAGCCATAAGGATCTAAGTACATCATCTCTCGGGGCGCGGCGTTCTGTGCCGCGAAGATGCCATCCAATGTCTTGCCCTGCTCCGCGAAAACGATGGCGTGGACGTGGGTGGGAAACGAGCAACACTGGGCCTGCAACCCCAGCCTTTCTGCAATGCAGCAGTAGATGGCACTGGAGATTATGGGGATAGAATCATGATCCTCATGGCGCAGGGCCTGGCCGATCAAACAGTTCCGAAGGTTTCGATAGCTTCGCTCCGGGTTCAGTAGGCCCGTCATGTTGTGAGCGCGAAGCCACCGGTTGAGTGCCAGTGCTTTCTGGCGCGTTGGCATCTCATCCACACCAAGAATGCTATTACGAAACTCCGAGGCCTTGTCGTCAAGCAGGCGAGCAATCTGGCATGGCTGGTTAGTACTAATAAGGTACGGTTTGACGAGCAACCTACATCGTCCAGATCACCAGGCTGATCGTGAAGCACAAACAGATCAAAAGCGCCTAGTGCTCGCTCAAGACTAGAGGCTGAAGAATGCCCTGCAGGAGAGTTGTGGACCGTCTGGATCAGATGCCACTCCTCAATCGCGAGACTTCGATGAATACTATCCAAGATCGAATTACTGTGATAGCTGACACACGACTGTTAGCCCAAGGTTGGCAAAGCGAAACGCCGAAGATAATTACCGTCTCGCTAGAACATCTTCCACGGGCTCCTCAGTGTGGCACTGGTCCAGGAGAAAGTCCTTGGCATCATACCCCAGTCGACAGATCTGCTCGAACTTGTTTAAGCGACCAACTTTGGTCGCCAGAACCTCGTCCAAGAGATGCGATATCCGGCCATTGCGAGTCTTGCGCAAAATGAACAGGCGTTTCCAGTCGACCTGTGAGACCCTCTCCTTCAACCTACGGTGGAATCCATGCTCGGGGCTCCAGTATTGAAAGGAGTTCTGGCAATGATATCTCCACAGCAGGGCCTCGTTGGAGAGATGGTTTAGACGGCGGGACAGCTGCTGAAAACTAGAGAGCGTGTCTTCGGGGGAGACATAGTAAAGCAAGTGCTGGATTATCTCGTCTGGGACACGATCCAGCACCATGGTGGCGCTTCCAAGCGATGTCGGATGCGATGGAAGGCGGTAAAGGGTAAAGTGTATTGCGGAGGTACCCTTGTAAGGGAATAAGGGACGCGTCCTTTGTAGTGCAGACGATGAGCTGACAGCGAGTGTTTGGAGAGATTTGAATCACGGGAACCGTCTGTCGATCAGAAGGCAAATATGTCATCGCCCTACTTGGCCTCGCCTTCTCATCTTGATTCGAGGAATGCTTCATCCTGTGCGGTGCTCTTCGATTTATTGTTAGTCAGGCCATTTAGCGGGGTGACGCAATAAAGGGGGGCCTGCTGAGTCAACAGCGTTTGCCGTTTTTATTGGCCGAGAAAATATGTCGGCAATTGGCTCAAAATTGTTGCGTCTATGCCGGAAGAGGATAGAAAGTAAACAAAACGCGCCTGGGGCATCGACTTACACCACACGCGATTCAATTCCGCCGCGACGTACCCTCGTACCTCGTCTTATCATTCATCGATCTTAACTTACAACAACTGACTCCGCACAACCTCTCGAAGCGCGACGACACATTATAACCGACGTGCCTTGCCTCTGCCTCCGTCTCTGCCTTTGTAACATGCAGTGGCCGCCCGATACACGCCGTTTCTAGAGTTAACCCAGCCTCCGACGCCCGCCAACATGGTCCAGCCCGACTTTGGCGGCGCGCTCGACACCCCGCGAACAAACATTGGGGATGCAACCTACCTCAGCCGACAGCCCGACTTCGCCGACATCTCCCAAGAGGCATCTTTCCAGTCACCCGTCAAGGACGGCAATTTCATTCAGCAGCTCCGTAATGGCGGCCGCTCCAATGGCATCAACATGCGCACCCCGCGTCGGGGACCGCTCGCCGATCGCCGAAATCTTCCTCCCAGCATCGGAGGCGCCGAGTTCACGCCTCTACTAAAATCGGCCACGCGAAACAGCGTGCGGCGCTATGGGAAGGAGAATGGCACCGCAGTGCCCGGCACGCCCACCTTGGACAAAATCGACGAGGGCGACTTGACTGCGGTCCCGCGAGGGGACACGTCAATATACACAGGTTCGCGCAACCAGTCGTACATGGACAACACGCTGCCTCAGGTCGACGACAGTAGTGCTGCCTCGACCCCACTGGCACTGCCGCCGCGAAGAGGAGGAGACAAGGGACCCCTCCAGGACGGGAATCAGCTGTCGCTACGAGAACAGGAGAACGTGATCGATAGAATCGAGAAGGAGAATTTTGGCCTGAAGCTGAAGATTCACTTCCTCGAGGAGGCGCTCCGAAAAGCTGGGCCAGGCTTTAGCGAAGCCGCGCTCAAGGAGAACACCGAGCTCAAGGTGGACAAGGTCACAATGCAAAGGGAGCTCCATCGATACAAGAAACATCTTACCACTGCCGAAAAAGACCTCGAGAGCTACCGCCAGTCAATGCTGGAGCTCCAAGAGAAGGCAAAACGGAAATACGCCAACGAACACCAGCGCGCCGAGATGGACAAGCTGCAACGCTTGTTGGAGGAGCGAGAAGCAGATATTGAACATATGCAACGCCAGCTCGACCAAGAGCACAAAGACAACGATCAGGCCGAGAAACTTCGGGACGACATCGGAGACCTAGAGGCTGATCTTCGAGAAAGAGACCGAATGCTCACCGAACGCGAGGACGAGCTAGAGGACCTCAAGGACAAGCTGGAAGAAGCGGAGGACAAGGCCAAAGACGCCCAGCGAAAGATGGTTCAGCTTGAGGAGAAGGCCCAAAACAGCGAGGGTTTCGAAGAAGCCAAGGACACGATTCAAGATCTTGAGCACAATATCCGGCGCTTGGAGGAGGAGGTCGAAGATGCAAAGGCCAAAATGGAGGATGCCGAGACCAAGATGGAGAAGGCCGAGGCCGAGCGGAAAGATGCAGTGGCCAAAAGGACCGAGCGGAAAACGATCTCGACGAGCTCCAGGAGGAATTAGCCAACAAGTCGGTCGTCACCAGAGGGCTTTCTCGACAGATTGAAGAGAAGGTGGTGCGGCTGCAGGAAGAGCTGGACAAGTCCGGGCAGGAGTACGCTGCCTTGGAGAAGGAGTTTTCCGAGGTCAACCAAGAGAACGAGAGTCTCCAGTCCACAGTCAAGGATCTGCGAAGAAACCAAGAAAGCTTCGACCGAGAGCGGCGTTCTATCACATCCAGAGTCGAGGAATTGGAGGCCGACCTACGCGCCCGAGCTGACGACAAGGACATGCTCCAATCACGACACGACTCCATGGCCAGCAATTCTACCTCTCTCCAAAAGGAGGTCACAAAGTTAGAGAGGGAAGTCGAAGATCTCGAGCAGAGGCTCGTTGAGGAGAGAGAGCATGCTCTTCAGATCGAGAAAGACCTCCGCGGCCAATATCAGGGTGAAATTGACCGACTCAACGACGAGGTCTCAGACCTTCAGGCGGAGATACGCGAAAAAGATAACCTCTACGATAACGACAGTGAGAAGTGGGAGACTGAAAAGCAAAATCTCGAATCTGAGCGAGAGCGTGCCGATGAGAAGGCCGTAGGGCTGCAACGGACCATCGACAGGCTACGAGAAACTGAAGGAACACTCTCCGACAAGGAGTCGAGGCTGCAGGCGGCCATCCAGAGCGAGGCGGAGAGGCACAGGAGCGAAGAGGGTGTCTTGACGCGACAGATTGAAGATCTTCAAGACGCGCTTGAAACTCGACAGACCCTGCTGACAAACCTACGCAATGAACTGTCGACAGTTCGGGACGAGCTACGACAAACACAAGTCGACTACCAGACGCAGCTCAACAAGGTTGCCGCGTTGGAGGACGAGGTGGACGTGTTGCAAAACACCCTGCATCAGGAGCAAGGCTCTGGACGCCGGGATGTAGATGCTGGACACCGAGAACTCGAGACTCAGCGGCGGCAACTCGACACCGCGAGACGTGAGTGTGACGATCTCAAAGAACAGCTCAAGGTCATTCGACAGAAGGCTGAGTTGGCCCAGGTTGCCAGCACTGCCTCGGAACAGACCGCCCAGCAATATACGGAATCGGTGGCACGTCTTAAGTGGCAGCTCTCCGACACCAATGCTCAGCTACAAAAGTCACCAGGGAGAAGCAGTCGCTACAGGATCAGCTGGCCAAGAACACCCTTGAGCTCCATTCCGTCTCATCTTCGCTAGCTGAGGCAAAGGCGGAACGCGACGAGCTTGAGGCCGAACTCCGCCGGGCCAGCTCTACGACAACGAAACGATCCGTGTTGACCAGGAACGACTCGACTTGCGCACAGCCAAGCTCAAGCTTGATAACGAAGTGCGCCGCCTCAAGGATGAGAACCGGGCCTTGACTGAGCAGCGCGAGGCCATCGAGAAGACTCTGGAGGACGAGATTGAGAAGGCCGCGGAAGAGGAAGAACGTCTCGGTCAGGAGGTTCTCCAGCTCCAGACCAAGTTGCGACAGTCGTCGTCCACCGAGACGCACGAGTTGGCTGCCGCTCGACGAACCATCCGCGAGCTGGAGCGCCAGATTGAGGACTTTGAACACCAGTTTACCACCCGCCAGCTGCCAGGAAACATCGAGGGCAACAGCGAGCTGTCTCTGATCCGCAAGGACCTTTCGGCGGCACGACAGAAGGAGCTCGACTTTCTACAACGGGAGTCGGTCAGCAGGGACATGGTCAAGGGTCTCAAGCGACAGGTTGCCGACCTGGAGCGTCAAGTTCACGAGACCGAGGTGTCTCGACTAATAGTCTCGCCCAGGTCCTCGGCGAGTGACTCGGGACGCAAGTCGGAGCTGTCTGAGCTACGACACCAGCTCTCAACCGCCCAGCAGTCCATACACGAGCTCCGCTCCAAGAACCGAGACACCGAGCGCAAGGCGCTGCAAGCCTCGCAGGACCTCCAGCGGCAGCTCAACGACCTCGAGGATCAGAAGGTAGTCCTCGAAGAAGTGCTCGATGAGGCCCGCCAACAAGCCGAGGAGACGGCGGCGCACCACGAGCGCATCCTCCAACGGATGAAGCACAAGCTCGAGAAGGCGGAGCGTGAGCGCAACACGGCGGCGACGCAGCAGACAGACTTGAGCAAGCAGGATCGCCAACTGCGCAAGAGCCGCGTCGAGATGGAGAACCTCGAGCACGACGTCCGCCAGCAGCAAGAGCTCATCGACTCGCTCGCCGCGTCCGAGGCCTCCCTCCGACGCAAGCTCGAACGCGCCCGCAGCGAGCGCGCGGCCTTCCGCCTCAGCGCCGAGAAGCTCCAGAAGGATCTCGAGCGCGCCAAGGCGTCGAACAAGGACGCCCTATCTACAGCCACGCCTGCCACGCCTGCGCAGCGCCGCACTCAGGCCTCGCTGGAAGACACCGACCAGGCGCTGGAGACGGTCATCCGCGCGGCCGAGGGCGCAGAGGAGCGTCACAAGAAAGAGCTCCGCGGCATGGTGATGCAGATGGAGTGGATGCAGGCCCGGTGGCAGCGCGAGGCTTCGCTCCGCGCCGACGCCGCCTTTGCCAAGAAGTTCCTCCAGCTACAGCTCGACATCGCCAACGCTTGGTACGTCTCCCTTCTTCTCCCCCTCGACGATCAGTTACTGACTTCCCTCATAGCAACAAGGCCCAGCTCCGCGAGCTCGAGGACATCCGCACCAACCTCCTCGGCAGCCGCAAGCCGCTTTCCCTCCCCGGTACCTCCGGCAACAAACAGATCTCCTCCGCCGAACCCGCCGCCGCCACCGCCCGTCCAACCCTCCGGACCTTCCTCGTCATGGCCCGCTTCGTCGCCCGCATGCGCATCTCGGCGCGCGACTGGGCCAAGCAGGAGACGGTGCGCCGGCGCCTCGTCGTCGCAACCGAGGAGCAGCGCAAGACCAAGCGCTCACGTCAGCTCAAGGTTGTGCGGGCCGAGGCATGAGACGGGAGCGGTGCTTTGTGGACTTTTGCATGGTTGGCGAATCGCGGGTTGGATGCATGGATGGCGCTGTGGATATCATCTTGTCGTCTCGAGTGTTAGTTGTAAATATCTCAGCTGGTTGGAATCGTGTAAGCAAGCAGGCATGATGGAATTCGTTTGGGTACTGGCTCAGGACAGGGACGGGCATGGAATACTTGGGGCGTTTGGGCACAACGAGACGAGCAAAGCATGCATGCAGGGGAAAGCGCATCACGAAACTTGTATGGCATATTGGATTGTTTTGTGTTATTTTTTACGGAGTAAAGATCCAAGTTGATTTTACCCACGCTAGACGGACAACCGGTCCGACTCGATGTGATGGTGATGATGATAAGCATGAGCATATACTGGTCCGCAATGACTAAAGACGACCAACTCAACGAGAGACCCTCATGCATCACCACGCAAAAACAAATAATGATGCAACGCAATATCCAACCAGCAGATGACCTCCCGTCGTAGCACCCTCGCATAAGGCGAATGTTTAATCTTCCCTCCTCACCTATCCCAGGTTCGAGGCTCGGCTCAGTACCCTCGTTCGAATTGCTGACATCACACAAGGACGACCAAGGAGGGGGGCTCGAGATGTTCAAGTTTCCATATACAAGGCAATCAAGCGCCTTAGGGGTATATACATTACATGACAAACAGGACGTTTGTGTCTATTGCCAAGTCAGTTTCGCCATCGTCACACGACAAGGAGGAATGGGGCTCACCAAGAGGGTGACTGCAGGAAAGCTGCGGCTTCTGTGTGTAACGAGTCGCAAGTTCGTCACGGATACTGTTCAGCAGTTGGACGTAACTCTGCTGAGGGTTCTTCTTGAGGGCGGAGACGAAGGCCCAGGACATGGCACCCGTGGCCTGCGAGGCGATGGTAGCATCGGCTCTATAGAGATGGTTAGCTGCTGCTACTGCTGTGAAGACTGTCCAATCAAGTAGAAACAAATGCAAGATCTTGTGCGGTGCCGCGGGCGAGACGAGATCCCCATGTGCAGCATAGTGATCCAACGCAGCCCGTCGCCTCAGATGTAATATACAGCCTATATGATGGCTGTATATTACATCTGAGGCGTTCCGGACGAAACAGCAACATTGCTTTTAAGTACATGAGTCTGTGCCACTCCAGGTGATCAAAATCCCAGGCCATGTTCTCATAAATCAGTATCCAACACCCAGCGCCTTCGCTCACAAATAAACCCAGGTCAATGTCATGGTGTCTTGACCATTGAACAACTGAGAAACACCGACAGAAATGCGCAAAACCGAGACAAGGGTAGTCAAAAAAAAGACTAGGAAAAAATCGAGAGCAACAATCAAGCCAGGATCAAAGGTCCAAAAGAGAAGACTGGAGGAAATGGAGGGACCCACGAAGTTTGATCATCCTTGCTACCAGACCACATAACCACGTCGGCAGGTGAGGTCTTGGTGGAAATGGTACGCTCACGGGCATCGTCGCCGTTGGCAGCCTTCTTGATGAAACCAAGAATGTTGTTTGCAACACCACCGAGATCACCCTGACTGTACGAGGAGATAACACCCAGCAAACCCTGACCGGCTTCCTTGGCCAAGTTGGGCTCCTTGAGGATACCCTGGGTAGAGTAGATGTACGGCAGGTCGAGGGCGGTACCGGAATGACACGAGTCGAAAATGGCAGTTAGTCGAACGCCGGCTTGCAGGGGGCGAACCATGATGCGGTGCATCTCGTCGTCGGTAATGTGTCCAGTCTGTCGGAAGTCGACGGGGTAAATGACCTCGTCATACCCATCGTCCTCATCGCCATCGAGGTCCTTGGTTTGTCCACCGTGACCTGCGTATGTTAGCGAATCGAGAGGATACTGGTAAAGGAATTAGAGATTCGAACCTGAGTAGTGGAAGAAGAGCGAATCGTTAGGCCGAGCGTCCTTCACCAGCCAGTGCATGGCTCGCAAGATGTTCTGCTTGTTGGGCTGGCTCATGGGGTTCTGCTGGTCGTCGGTGAGGATAACCATATCCTCGCGCTTGTAACCGAAGTGCTCGGAGAGGTAGGCGGTCATGTTGCGGACGTCATTGATGCAGCCGCGGAGCTGACCGCGCTGGCCAAAATAGTTGATTCCGATCAACAATGCCTTTCTTCTGCCGCTGCAATTGGAATATCGGAAGGCATAGCTGTTGGGTGCGCCGTGGCCGAATTGCTGAGGGGCTGAGGGAGGCGGCGGGGGACCTGGCGAGAATTTAGCCACTATGGTATTGCGATGGGGCAGATTTGAGCATCATATGTTCGTTGGAAGGGAGCTTACCACTGGGGCGTGTCTGGTAGTTTGGCTGCGGAGGTGTTGGGTGATGGGCATACTGCTGCTGCTGAGCTGGCGGTTGCTACGGATCTAAGGTCAGCTTCTTGTTCCGGCCGAGTCTGACATGCGGCAACGACGGGGATAGGCATGATGATGCGAGGGAGCGGGAGAGCAGGAGATCGCATATTTTGGCAGTGCATAGGAAAGGATTATCGGGGAATCGAGGAATCGAAAACAGACGAGGTCGAGGTTGAGGACGGAATGAGATGCGTACCTGCTGGTAGCCGTATTGTTGCGGGGGAGGCTGTTGGTAGCCGCCGTAGCTGGGTTGCTGATGGTAACTCGGTTGAGGTGTGTGACCGCTGTAGGTTGGCTGCTGAGGACTATTCAAATGAAAAAGAGAATGTTAGCAGGCAAGACTTGAGAGGTGAATTTCCAGACATGGAAATTAATGTCAACAATGCGATCGGCGGTGACTGGTGCGGGGATGGGGAAGAAGATGGAGCTCAAGCTGTAGAGGAGATGGGGGTCGCACGGGTAATAGTTGCCCTGGTATGAGGGTTGTTGCGGCGGCTGTCCGCCGTAGCGGCCAGCATTGTAGCTCGGGTATCCCGACATGTCGGGTTCGGCAGGAGGACGGGGAGCAGTGCGGGGAGAGTTTGCCTTGGAGTGAGGTGAGGTTCACAGTCGTGAGTGTTGGCGGTGGTTTTTTCCCGGGAGGTGTTGGTGTTTTGGCGAAGCGGCGGTGGTGGTGGTGGTAAATGGTAGTAATGGTCGGTGGAGGTCGACGCCGGAACTTATGGCACCGGTAGCTGAAATCGGGGTCTGGGCGCCAAGCACCAGAAGGCTGTGCACGTTAAGTTACGTGGTAGTGCCGAAGTGTCGTAGTGTCGCAGGGTTTGGGCGCCTGACGAGGTGGGACTCTTGGTGGAGGTGTGAGCACGATGGCGATGGCGATGGCGGGTGGCGGATAGACGCTCGCTCACTCACACGCGAACAAGCTCAGCTTGCAAGGTCGGGGACTAAGACTCAGGCAGGCAAGAGCTCCGAGATGTCCGAGTGTTGGCTGGAATGTCGGCTCGAGCTAGATGTCGAGGCAGCAGTGGCAGAGAGATACACAGACAGACAGACAAGGTCTGGGTATATACGGAGTACGGCAGCCAAGGTGAAGGCCTGCAGTATCGAGGTTGGGAGTCCTAAGGTGATGAGGAGACAAGAAATATAGTGCGAGGAGTTGAATAATATTTGTAGGAGCAGGGTCGCGACCGGGGGGGGTAGGATATCGAGGATCAATTAAGGAAGCAAGGCGTGTGATGTAAGAGTGTGAAGGTGATGACTGAGCCGGGGGGGGAGAAGGAGCGAGAAAAGCGCTGAGCAATGCCCGAGGTGGTATTACCGGTACCTCAGAAGTTAGAGGTGGGCACCTGAGTCCAGAGTCCGAAGTCCAGAAAAGACAGTCTTGCTTCAGGCTTGGCTTGGTCGGAATTGGCTGGAAGGCGGCGAGGACCTTGACCTTGTTCGCTGTGCGGCGCTGCGGTGCACTGCGGCGACAAAGCCTCGGGGATTGCGAATGGATGGATCCGGACGGTTTGATGCGGAGGCGGATGCACTCACGATGCAACAGCGGCGAGTCCAGTTCTCGTCGACAACCAGAAGTATTCGCAGGAGCGTACTCGGAAAAGAGACTTTGTCGACGGCGCTCGACTTCAGCTTTCAGCAACGAACAAGGGACGAGAGCAGCATTCGAAAGGTGCCGCGTCAATGTACCCCGTAGCCCGAACTTGTCGACGGGGGTGTGGTGGTGGTGTGGTGGGTTTTCTGGCTGCAGATTCGCTCTGAACGAGGTCAACGAGGAGTGGAGGAGGGCGTGTGACGAGCAGCGAGGCGTGTGAGCTACCCTTGGATTGTTTGTCCTCCCGGCTTTCCAGCGGACTTGTTGGACTTTCAATTGGGGGGTTTCTTTTGGGGGGGGTTTTATCAAGGACCCTTGTCAACAACAGCTGCCAGCGCTGGATGAGGGCCTGAGGATGTTGAGTCTGGCTGAGGATGGAAGACGATGTGGGGAAAAAAGGTGAACTGGGAGAGGGAGGGCAGTGGCCTTGAGTGGTATTTTAACTCAAGCTTCTCTCTATTACAGTACATGTACCGTTCATGTAAATGTCTCTCCCAGCAACACCGAGACAAAGCCAAGCAAGCACCTGGCGATGCTGCGCGGGTGAAGCGGCGGTGTTGGCACGCTGGCTTGGCGCAGGCAGCGTCCGGGGTGTGTGGGCGAGCTCTGGTTTGAGCGTGTGAGCGTGAGCGTGTGAGCGTGAGCGCCAATGCAAGCACGCCCAAGAAGTGTGGGTGGTGACCCGGTCAGGCTGGCTGGATGGATGATGCTCGTGAGTGAGACAGGGGACGACGACGAGGAAGACGCGACAGTGACCAGCAGCAGCAGGACCGTATCGTGGAGGGCGTCAATGACAGTTAGCACAGCCCTAGTGGAGGTTTCCGTCGACACGCAGAAGAGCAGGTCAAGGTGACGCAAGGGGGAACCGAAAGCTGCAGTTGATCAACGTTGGCAAGGCGTAGTATTTGCTTTTGCATCTGCATCTGCATTTGCTTCGTAGTGACGGGAAGGCTCTCGAATCTTGCATCCCTCTCGTCTTCGTTATCAACCCGAACGGCCGGGCCGAGCAACAACAGTATCCAACAGCACCTCTCTGTTGCAGCGATCTTGTTGCAGCGAGTAATATTGTGGGCTATCTACATGGTCTATGCCCTGGCAGTGCTACAATCCGTGACCCGGCTTGGCCTACGAATGCCTCTTGGCCACGGACCCAGGTACCGTGTTAGCTGCTTGGCCCATGTAATCCAATTGAGGAAACTTGCGACATTCCATCATCGACGACACATCCATCTCTCTGCCCCCCTGCGGAGATCGTTCTCCCGCGCAACCACGCCGCGGCACCTGGCCCTGCTATAGACAAGGACCTCTTAGCAAGTCCTGCACTCCCGAATCAATCACAGCTCACCTAGCGTGGGATGGCATCTGGAGGCTCAACAACCTCAGACTCCCTTGCTTTTTATGACGCGAAAACAAACGTGTCTCTGATATCCTCTCCAATCTGCACCGCCAAGACTTGTCTTGCACAACTGTTTTCTCTTGGCTCTATCCGGTCCCGTCTCTCCATGCCACGCAGTGCACGGCCGGCCACGTCCTGAAGGGGAGGCCGAGACCCCAAAAGGAAGTGCATCCGACATGTCCTCGGCGGACCGCTTCGAACCGGCGAGGCGGGCCATGTTCGATCTCGTCTGAGGCTGCTATTCTCCCCTTTCTTCTTTCGGCTATCTGTAAACGGGGAGTGGCCAGATGTGATAGCGTAAACAGCCATGCGGCATTGAGAAGTTGGGTGTCACAAATAGACGTCAACACTAAACACCATGCTCGGTTTGCTCCGAAGATGGGATGTAACCCCCATCAAAAAGAACCACAGCCTGCTTCCGAATTAACCGGCTATACAGTCAAATGCACGGAGGACCCGAAGCAGCGAGAGCGGATGGCAGTGCAGTGCCGTTTCTGAACAATCTAGGTGCCCAAAAGAGATGGCCGTGTTGTTTCTAGACTACCCTACATGCCCAACCCCAAGTCACGATTTGCGTCCGCCTCCATCCCTGAACAAGAAGTGACGCGCACCACACCCCTCCCCGCCTCGTTCCCGGCGGTAGCAGCTTCGCCATCTCAAACCCCATCTCCGAGAACCCTGCCTGCCTGGGCCACAAGCGCAACCTCAAGATCGACCCTGACGACTGGCCTGCCCCGCCATCCAGAGGCCCTACAACACCACCCTAGAAGCCATTAACTAGCCGACACCAGCTTCTAGCATTCCCGGCACAGCCCCGATCAGAATGGCACCGCTCCAGCTTCCCGCCCCGGCCGATCCCCAAGACGAACAAGTCGCCCGAGACCTGTCTTTCCCGGCCTTTGCGTAACTAGCAAACCGTCCGGCCGGCGTCATCGCCCAGATTCCTCCCCCCTGTCAGGCTGAGGTGCGTTTGTGTCCACCGCGTGCACGGCTAGTTCTGTTCACTCGGCGCCCCGAACGCTGGGAGACGGCGATCCCGATGCAGGCTTAGTTATCGGCAGGGTACCGGGGCGCTCGCTGGACTGGCAGGCCATGAGTTGGAGACAGGACTCAACGGTGGCGGCTATCCTCTGGCTGAGCCCAGTTGCAGGTATTAGAAACTACCGATGTACGAGTAACGAGGAGAAGTAATAAAACTCATGATATAGTCCGTACGTCCGTACATCAGAGTCAATCCTTGGATTCATCGCTAATATCAACCAATGGCCTTCGACCCATGCAATTGGGCACCGGTTCCATCTCCGAAGCCCTCGTCACTCATTTGATAGGAGAAGGTCAGAGATCAGCATCAAAATTACCAGGGGGTGGTTTGAAAAAAGAGAAGGAAAAAAAAGGAAAAGGAACCCGGGAATTAACACGCATTCCTTCCACCAAGCGCACGGCATGCTGCGTCAATGCCAAAGCAAAAATGGCTAGAATTTTCCGATAGACTACCGCCCTCATGCACGTCGCACGTCGACCGTCCCCTCTGGGAAAGGGTGGCGGGCAAGCCGAGAGCTGAAGCAGCGGGGAAGGACCAATCAGATGGGCGTCTGCACCACCATCAAAACGCCCACAAGGCAAGGGAAAGAGAAGATAAGTACGTACGTAAGTAAGTAAGTAGTAGCAACGGGAAGGGTCCAGAGTACGTACTCATTCCCCAGCCACTCCATACTTACTACTAGTACTACTATACTTACCTGCCCGTCATCAAACTTGGAGCTTGGGCCATAGGTATGCTTTGGGTAGTTGTGGCTTGGGGGGGAATATGGTGTGGCTTGCTTCCATTGCCGTTCACGTAGCGTCCCGCGTGGTGCAGGGTCGCTTTGCCTTGCCTGATCCACGCTGCTGGGACCGGGAACCGCAACGGCCAAGAGCAACATCATCTTCCCCCCCCCCCCCCTTGTCCTGGCGATTGTGGCAACTGAAGCTGAATACATAGTGCCCTTTGGAAGAGTTCGAGAGGCTGGATATCTCTAGGAGTTGCGCACACCGCTGTTGTAGCACTCGGGATGGACTCCGCGGTTCCGTTATCTCTTACACCTAACGGCCCGCGGCCGCCCATGACCCACGGCTTCAACCAGTTCACCATGTCTGTCCATCACATCACACTTGCAATTGCAATCGCTCAAATCTCCACCACTCATTTGCTGGGCAATACGCAGCCAGCCGATCTCTTCCTCTCCTCATCTCCCTCGCGCATCCCCGACTGGCAGACAGACAACCACACGTCCAGCCATCCCCCGTAGTACAGTCTCGGCATACCCTCACCTCTGTCCACTCCACTCATCCCCCTGGTACTCCATGATGAGGCCATCGCCCACCCTCTTCTTCTCAACTCTCGTTGGCCAATTCCCAAACGGGCCCTATGCAAGCCATCGTAGACACCCTCTGTAGCTCGCACCCACACCAATCCTTCTCATCCCATCATCTCCAACCCTCCCCGGGTCTTCAGCTGCCTCCGTCCCCTCCGCCCCTCCGCCCCCCGCCGTCCCAACGTCGCCCGTCCCACCCATCCCGCGGGTCTGGGTCACCGCGGGAAGCTAGGATTCCTCCCTGCCCATCTCGGGCCTAGCCGGCATCTTAGCAGCTGTGCATCGTCTCGTCTCGTCTCGTTTCGTCCCGTGTCATCTCATCTTCTCACTTCGCCTGCCGTTGCTCAGCTGGCCACCGCGGAAATGAATGGCATAGCCTCGCTACAAGTCGGCACGCCCCGTCATCTAAGCGCCGCCGTCGACGACGTTGAGCTATCCCAACCTTCTGGCTCAGGCAGAGTCTCCATATTGCTTAGCCCCTTCGTGAATATGCCGCTCTTCTGCAAGGCACGCTCAGACTAGCACCAGCCTACGAACTATACTACCATTGTCTGTAGTCTTGTGGCTGAGAAACCGTTCTTGTGTGTGCAATTCCGACTTACCGACTAAGCTCGATCACATCTCTCAAGAAGTAGTAAAATCTCTTCTCCCATACGCAGACCTCTTCTAAGAGCAGCTTGATAATGGTACCCGTTTTCGCCCACAAACATGCACAAAAACTGTCAGCTGTGTAGCTATCCAAGTACATTGAGATCCCTGTCCAACGCGGTTTCCCAGGGCTGAATGTAGTCCGGGGGCTGTCAACTACCTTCATCAACTCGCCACAACGACTCCGATCAACGAATGGCAATGATATGGATAGTCGTAATTCATTTGCAAACTGATGCTAGGTACATGCTGTCTAGACTTTGGATTTCTTCACTTAATGTAATGCCCTCCCATCTGCCTGCTCCAACATGCCCCCCAACTAACATAGGACATGCATATCAGCACATACTATAAGTATCCAACAAAGCGTTCGCTTTCCTGAACTGGCAGCGGTACCTTATACGCAATATTCAGGCATGCCTCAAGCATTCGCCATCTTGACATCCCCATCCGCTGCCCCGGTGTCTTTCCTCATCTGGTACGCCATCATCATCCAGATGAGCTTCATCGCTTCCAGACGTTGATCCGCGTGGAACAGGTCGTACCATGGACTCCTCCAAGCCTCAACCTTGCCCCAACTCCGCTTGGTTAGATCTGGCTCGGCCGCACCGCCTAGGACATCGAGCAGGCGGTTGGGCACCCTCACGCGGAGGATTGAGATGTGGTGGAACAATGAGCTCACCACAAAGATGTCGTCGTAGCTAGCGCCCTGTACCTTGCCAATGGCCTCATAGTTTGCCTTTCTGTCCCAGGTCGATGCCGGGGCTCGGACCATCCGGTAGTTGTCATACAGGCTCATGTTCTTTCGTGGCTTCTTGGAAACAGGCCTGGTCAAGCCGTCGGCATCGCTAGGTTTGGCGTCCTTATCCCCCTGAACAGCATCTTTGTCCGCCTCACGCCCAATGGGGCCGCCTATACCGCCTCCCCAACGCTTCTCTGTCGTCCACCATTGCCCCTCGCCAAAGCGTTTTTCTGACTTGCCCTCACGTGCTCGATGCTGAGCCGTGACCAATGCTGCCACAATCTCCCGGGCGAGGTCTAAAGACTGCGCCGTCTCCATATCGGGCACGGTGAAATCTGTAGTTCCTCGGGCGCTTACTGCGGCCACTGGTCCATTGACAGTGCCTGCACGAGCAGCCTCGCGTGTCATGGGGCTCTGGAAGATGAATAAGCATCCAGAGGGACAGTAGGTCTTGCGGGGCTGGCGGGATCCCTCTGACGAGCTTAGGTGGAGACGAGGCTCGAGGCGTGCTGGGGCAACACTGCAGCCAAAATCGTAGGCTACGAGCTTGATGAAAGCTGTCATGAGGCTGTTGCGGTACTCCGCCGGCATCGCACTACCCGGGGCGGTACGAATGACGGCGTTGACATCATATTCTTTGGCGCTCTCGGTTTGGGACTCCTCCGAGCCTGTGACGTTATCTGATGGAGTAGCTTCAGGGGACGCTTCAGGAGAAGGAGGAAGGGGAGGTGGTTGGGTTGGGTCGTCCCAGAAGGAAGTAAAGGCCTCGAGACAGCGGAAGAACTCATATGCGTTCCCCAGTCGAGCTGATTGCTTCCCCTTGGGTGGTTGGATTCTTCGGATGGTACGGAACGCGTCTTCGTTTTGATGGGCCAGCTCCCTTTTGCGTTCAAGGTAGACCTGACATCCCGGGGTGAGGTTCCCGTTCCTCAAGGGGTATCGGGTAGACTGATTCTGCTCGCGAGCCTCGTCCACGGAGAGTTTATCCCAGTGCTTGAAGTCTGGGATTTTGGACGGATCGGGGATGAGATCTTCGGGCTTCGTATCCAAGTTCAAGTTGAGGCCGATGGCGGAGAAACCGGGAGTTCCTAGGACCGCGAGCGACCGGCCGTTGTGCTGGAGCAGCGACGAGAGAGCAGCGGGGGCGTCAAGGGGATCATCATCATGCGCAAAGGGCTGAAAGCGAGGGAGCGTGACGGGAGTTGGTGGTGGGATATCTTTGGGATCTATCTTGGTCTTGCTGGGCAAGTTTGCTAGTGGCAGTTTAGATGGTGGTCTTGGTGAGAGAGGGAGAGAGAGGGAGTGTGGGGTTCGAGGGGTTGAGGGGTCGAAGAGTCGGGGAGCAAAACCGGGGCAGTGTGCTTGGGCAAGATGAGGTGTTTCGAGACGGGGCAAGCGATTGAATGGGAACGGACGTGACGCGACAGAAAGAGTCCTGAGGGCAACAGCTTGAAATCGAAAAGAGAGGCTGTAGGTGCTTACCAAAAGCGGTGAAGTTCCCAAACATGACGGATGAGAGACAATGGTGGCGTGGCGTGGTTTAGGTGGAAAGGGGAAGGGGGGAGACGACGTGGGACGTGGGAAGGAAGGTGCGACAGAGCACACGCAAACAAACCGCAGGCACGCCCGAGAGAATGTGGGCAGGTAAGGTAGGTAGGTAGGTAGGTAGGTAGGTAGGTAGTAAGAAGCCCGAGGTAGGAGCCTGTGTATGAATAATACGGAGGTAGGTAGTGGGCAGGTTGGTTGGTAGTGGGTAAGGTACGGAGGTAGGTAGGAAGCTATCGGAGCTTAGCTCAGGCACGCGGAAGCACGGGAGCGGGAAGGAGGAGGAACATGAGCTTGAGAGAAGCAAGGCTACTACGTGCGACGAACGGATGGGGGCGATGCGTCAAGGAGGGCGGCCAAAGAGAGCCAAATGGGACCAAAGAGGACCAAAGAGGCGGGGAGGGAGGACTTGGGGAGTCGAGTGAAAGAGGGGCTTTACAACTGCGTGGAGTGACAGACAGTACGAATATTACAGTATGTGCTGCGTACCAGACTACGTACCGTAGCAGTCAGTCCAACAAGCTCAGGATCCGGCGTTGATGAGACGAAGGATTCAGTTGGTCAATGCGACGTCCCCAAGCGGAGAACAGCCTCAGAGCGCGGGAGTGGAATGGCGGGCGGGGCCGTTGGTGGTCGCTTCAGGGTCAGTCGGCTCGATTGTGTTTAGCGCCAGGAACTGAATCCGCGAGCTTCCGGAATTTTGATTGCCACGGGTTTGGCTGCCAGTTAGCTCTAGCTCTAGCTCAGCAAGGAATTCTTTTTAGCGGCCAATTACTTCGTGCATCAGGTCAGTAGTTCCTGCTAACGGGCTGCGATGGTTTATGTGCGTTGGTATGGTGTTGGTGAGTATTCGGGGCCGGGTTCCCGCCAGTCAGTAACAGTTATTATGTGTCCGAGCATCCGGATGTTTGCAAGCAGCCCTCCATAATCTACCGGAGAGTGTTTTCAGTCTGCCGTTGTCCCAATTCCTTCCTGCAGAAGCCAGGTAAAGCCCATCTACGTTGGTGTGGTGATGTGCCAACCAAACTGACATGGGTGATGTGCCAACACAACAAGGTGGATACCTACCTCACTTGCATGACAATGCACATGCGATGGATGGGAGAGATGGATTGATTGCAGTGGGGGAGTTGTTGGCGATGAATCGGAAGTTGGACAAAGTACAGCAACAGGAAAGTAAGACAAGTTCCAGATAAACACAAGGTGCACATGCATGCATGCTGAGGGACGCGAAGGAAACGCAAAGGAACCACGAAATGAATATTTGGGTTGCAGTCGAGAGGAGTGATGGCATGGTTGGAGTTCCTGGTGAGATGCATACCTGGGCAAATAACTGTCATGGAAGAAGATCCGTCCATTTAAACGCAACGGGCTATTGGCTTATAACATGCCCAACTGCCCACTGACGAATGTTCCGGCTTGTTATCACGTTTGGAAGGGCGTTCAGGTGGAGAGTACTTAGTAGTACGAATAGTGGCCGTAGGTGACTTCGCATCTTCCATAGCAGAAAGCCGAACTTCTGTTCATCCAACGTGGCAGGTAGGGAAGGCAAACACTCCGAGAATTGTACCCAAGACGTTGCCAAGAAACAAACATTGATTTTCAAGGCCCAGGGTAGTTGGAGATGTGGTGGTGTGGACGGGAGATTGTGTGCATTGAGGAATTTGAGGCAGGGAGACAGACGGTCCAATTGTGAGTGGGTCGTCGTAACTGCCTTGGGAATTGAGCGTCTTGGAAGGTCGTGCGGGGGGAACTGGAAGGAGGTGCCACCGCTAGCTTGGCGACCTGGCGTCACTCCACTCCTAGCTGTCTCAGGTGGCTCTGGAGCGTTGAGTGCTGCGGATGGACACCTGAAAACGGTCGACTGGGCACGTTAGCCTCGAGTCCCTAGACCGTTCGCTTGGGAGCCTGCGAACGCAACAATAACAACATGAAGACGAAGATGAAGATGGAACTGGGACTCTTCGCGAAGGCGAAGAGCCCTGCGAAAATATCGTTGGTGCCACTTGTCTTCCGAGCTCAGCCCTTCGTGCCAGCTAAAATGACATGCTTCTGTGTTTCTGCGCCCCCTCCTCCGGGATTCCGCCGCTTCCCTTGTCGCAGATATCGATCCTCTCCCTCAGAATAACCACCCGCTAAAACACAATTAATACACAACCACCAAGACATCTGTTTCCTCCCCGCCGCCGCGCCTTGCTATCCGTTGCTTGGCGACACGCGTTCGCTACGTGAAGCATGAATCGGCCCAGGAGTCGTCCCCCCCAGGGTCTGGTCGCCTTCGCGGAGTCAAGCCCGGAGGGAGTTAAGCCTCAGGGCGGACTCAACGCCAGATTCAACACCAGATCCAACCGTAACGGAGTTCAGGACGTCCCAGAAGTCCGGGCTCGCCAGCGTCACTCCCAGAAACTCTCACAAGCTCCCTGGAACTCCCTGCCCTGCGACTCCCGCTAGTCCGCTCCTGGGCCCGTGCAAGCCTCCGCGGCGGCGGCATCGTGCTTCAGATCTGTCGCAGGACAGGGGCTCCCCCCTTGCGGATGCCCCGAATATCCCCTGTCAAACTGCTCGCCTGCTCCCTGTCTCGAGGTGAGCTTCTTTTTTACGCTCTCGTCTTATCCCTGGACCAATCCTGTTCTATTTGGCATCGACTTAAAACATTGGATAGCATAGCCACCCAGGTTGGGTTGAATGCCCTCGGCTTGGCCTGCTTTGGTCTCGTCCGAGTCCCGCCCCCCCCTACCACCCTACGACCTCGTGGCCGGCTCCGTCGTACCTAGTCGTACGCACCTATTCGTCTCTCTCTTTCTCTCTCGTCCCTTTCTGGTTCTTGTTTCTTCTCTTGTAGTTCACCCCCCCCTCACCATTCTCTTCTCTGGTGACTGGATCATCTTTCCCATCTTCATGATCATCGTCGTGGTCTAGGTGGCAGGGCCACACCCAGTGTGACTTCAGCTTGCTCTCTTGTGTTGAACAACTTTTCTCTCTTCCTCTCCCTATCTTTCCCTTTCTCTTTGCCTTGCCTCTCATTGCTTGGCTGGGCCCTGCCCGTCCCTTCCCTTCCCTTCTCTGCGGCTGGAATCGCGAGCTTCCCTGAAAATCGAAAACCTCACCGGCTGGGACTATTTTCACTTAGATCTTCGGGACAAGGTGCCAGCGAGACAACAACGCACATGTTAGCTGTCTTCTCTTGCCTACCATGGCCTTCTCAACAGCTACTGTTATGAGGACTCTCACCTCATACCAGCTCATCGCGACGACCATCACAGCACAACCGGAGGTAGCCACAACTACTGTTCTCCTAGAGCCCACAACCGTCGTCAAGTCCGTTGTCGAGGAGCCCGTCGCCGACCCGTCCCGGAACGCGTCAAGCTCCTTGGTCGAAACCTCGATACTGAGCTCGACGTCGTCTTTTCCGGTTCCATCCACTTCGGCCGTATCCTCCACGAACTTCCCAACCTCGGATGCATTGGAACCAACTTCCTCCAGCTCGACTCCGTCTGAATCAACTTCGGCCGAGTCAACTTCGTCAATTTCGGCTTCAACGCCCGCCCAGAATCTAAACTCTACTCGGATCCCGACGACCACCCGGATTCCAACGACCACCCGGGTTCCGACATCAAGCTCCACACCCCTTTCTGCCTCTTCTGTTGCAGACCAAAACACACCCGTTTTCGCAAAGAGACCTACTCAGCCAGTAGGCGAGAGCCAGAACCCGCAACTCCCACCGACGACCCCAGCAAACATCCCTCCCGAAGAGTTTGTTCCACAGACAACCTCGGAGACAACTTCAGCGGCAACCCCACAGGCAACCTCACAGGCAACCTCACAGAGCCTTCCACAGACTACTGAAGAGAGCGCTCGAAAGACCACTCAGACCGCCTCCTCATCAGAGTCGATTGAGAAGGCTGTACTGCAGCCTATCCCCGGTGCTAGCACTGCCATCACTACTTCCAGTGGAGCATCTTCAACCCCTTCTGACCTATCTTCTGTTATCTCGTCGATAGTCCAGACTCAGTCGGAATCAACAACGGCAGCTTCTGTGCCCCAATCCACCCAGTCGTTCGACAACTCAACCCCGGATGACGACGGTTCAGGAATCACCAACCCACAGTCCACCTTCACCACAGCAACTTTGCCAGGTGGCCGTCTGACAACAATTGGTCTCGATGCGACGGCTGCGAGCGACCAGGCCTCGAGCCCTTCCGAAACCGACGTTGGCATTGTTGAGGCCTCTACCAATGTACCACCGACGCCGGTTCTGGTGGGAAGCATTTTCGGGGGGTTTGCACTGCTGTCTGCCATCGTGTGCTTGTTGTGGTTCTTGAGACGCCGGATGACCAAGAAGCGCCGCAGCACACTCTTGACGCCCCTAGGGCTACCCCCCGGCGCCGGCCGTAGAGAAAAGAAGTACGAAATAGACACGGAATCATTGGGGCCTACTCCTCGATCGACCAAGCTCGCAGCTGCCTTGAGTTTCTATCCCAAGAAATTCGGCGAGAAGCTGAGCCACCTGCCGGCCAACAGCTCGAGTTCTAACGTCAACATGAACCGAGGGAACTCGCAATTCCTAGACGATGCTCCCACTCACAGCCGCAACGGCTCGGTAGAAACCCAGGCTCGAGGAACAGAAAGCAGCAGTCGACTTCAGGGCTGGTGGTCGCGAGTGATCCAAGATACTAGCTCCGAAGACATTTCAGCTCAGGATATGGCCGAAAGGGCGAACTATCCAGGCCGTGGGCGTTTTTCGAGCATGGATGGGGGTCGGCTTGATCGTGAAACCCAGCAACAGAGGATGACCCGTGGCCACAGTGTCAGCAGCTGGACCGACGGAGCACCAAGCCCGAACCCCTTCACAGACGCCAATGCGGTATTGGCGGGCTCAACAAAGCAATACTATCCTGCACCCTTGCAGCCGAAAAATCCATTCTCCGATTCTCACTCCATCACACCCCCTGCGACAGCGCAAATGGGTCCGGCTGGCTATGCCCAGGAGGTTCAGAGATCAAGAGGCCAGTCGACGGGTCGTGGACCGAACCCTCGAGCGGCCGGCAGGCTAGGAAACCCCAGCGCAGAGTCCTTTTATCGCGATTCGGGCGCAACCAACAGCTCATTTGAGATACGGCGCAACAAGACCCATTCAAACCCGTTCGACCTCGAAATGGACCGCCACCAACATCCCGTGGATGCCAACATGGGCCCTCCACCACGGGTTCCCGTGCCCAGCTCCATCTATGACATGCCGAGACCTAATAGCACCCGCACGCGTGGTGACAGCTTCACCTCGCGCTACACGAGTGGCGCGGGTTGGACAGGAGAATATGGGACCATGAGACCGGCATCCTCGAAATGGAATAGCAATGTTGGATATGTGCCGATTGGGCATTTGAGGAGCGACAGCGACAACAGCGTGGTCGGCCGGGTTGATGTCGGTCAGGCGATGTAGTCTGTAAGGTACATGTACGACTTGTGGGACTTGCATGGACGGAGCGGTTATACCAATACGGGGGAGTTAACATGAACGGACCCATTCCTTCGCTGCCACGGGGGCGAATACCAACGAGGGACTGAGACATGGCGTTTCTGGCATAGTGAGAGCTTTAGATGGATATCCCGCAAGATGGCGGTGATGCGGCAAAAGACGACGTGGCAATACTCTGGTGATTGCATTGAAAAGGACATTCGTTCCGTTGAATCTAGACAACTGACGCTACTTTCGTTATACATATACTCTTTCTTTTCTTCTGCGCTTTTAACATCGCGCCTGTAATAATATCCTAGCTTGCCATCTGCAATGTCCCTATCAGTGCCAGCACACCGTGACAAAAACGACGAGGGGGCATGGTACGACATGTGGAGGCAACCCAGTTACCGTCGCATATATAGGGTTATAATCCTAAACCTTTAGCATACCCAGCTACGCAGTACTAGCAAATCCAAGTGACGTGCTGCTCAAGACGCATATGGATGTTTCTACTTGCTGGTCTCTTCTGTTTTTGAGGAGATCACATCGCGGTACAACTAGGAAATTGAGGTCTTAGACTTCTACACTTTAGTATCCTATCATAGGTAATTACCTGCCCTTGGTCTTAGGGTTTTGTTAAACGCAGGGCTCCCATCCTACTTTCACCATACAAGTCTCTCTATTTTCTACCCCCTTCTCATCGCGCCTGTGATTATCCTTATGCAATACAGATGTCGTTGGTGATCTATTTGAAGAACTTCATGATGCCAAGAAAAACGGGATCAACAGGCGTGACCAACGCGTATTGCCGCCTTTCGGCTTGTTCATTAGGGCAGCTGCCCACTCCTTACCTCACTCAGTAGGTACGTTAAGTTAGATTGAGCAGAGAGTCACCAATTTCTTCATAGAGCCCGAGAACCCTCATAGTTATCAAGCGTCGCGGCGAAACCACCGTGCCCATGACGCGAGCTTTGCCAGGCCGTGTCATCCGTGACCAAGCTCTCAAAAAGGCACCACGTTCAACGACCCATGACAAGCCCTTGCGCTTACACGGGAAAAACAGGCGCAACCCCATTGGACAAATCACAAATCCATTCAAACGTGTGCACCGGGGAATGGTTCCCTCAGAGCCAAAAGTGGCGTGACGCGCACATGACATCATCATCGATATCGAGGCTCAGCGCGAAAAGATCTTCATGCGAACATTTCATTGGCTATTAATCCATTAAGTGACATGCAGGGTGACGCGAAAAGTCGCGGTCGACGCGCCCATCATCCTCTTGGCGCGTAAATCAACCTCACACGCGTTCTCACCTACTCCACTCTCCACCTCAAGCGCCGAGTCTCACAAGGAAAAGAATTGGAGAGCATGTGCGTACGAATAGATTCATCTGCTAAACAACAATAGTTTACACAGTTCGTGTAGTCCATCAACGTGTCCCAATTGCATCCCATAAATCCTATTGTGAAAAGGGAAGCCCCTTCTTCCTGACCCTGCACGTAGCCTTAGCCATTGTTCTACACTTCCCACCACTGTCTCGCGTGTACCATCGAGATGAAACAAATAAATCCCCTCCTGGCCGGGAAATCTGGCCACCCCCTCTTGGGCCTCCCAAAGGTGGCCGTTGATGCCGAGTTGTCTATCCCAACGCCCCTGAAAACAAGAAGCAAACCAAAGAGCCTTTATACACCCGACGGGTTGTGGCAATCCAAAAAAAAAGTAATGACAAAAAGAAAATGTGTGCGTATGCGCGCGCGTGCTGCAATATGTGCTGTCATGGTATCATGTACACAAGGAAAAAAAGTGGTAAGGTCATCCTGCTGGGCCAGTCTTTGCCGACTCGGTAGGTCAGGCCAGTGGCCCCTCATAATTCAGCCGTCGTCTGGCCACGCTAAGGGGCGTCCGGGCCGCAGGTAGAGCGACCGGCGTCCTCCAGGGTTTTTGTGCCGGGCTGGGTGTGATATTGACGAAGTCGGCAAAGTCGAAGCCCTGGCTGGGAGTGGTGGGGAAGAGGTTGCCACCGCCGGGCGTCATCATCATCGACGACGGCAAGTCTAGCTTGCTGTTCTTCTGGGGGGGAGTTGAGGGAGGCTCCATAAGGGTCTTGGTCGTCCGGACCGCTGGTGAGGGGGATGCAGCGAGATAAAGAAGTAGATCTGCGCCCTCCTCGCCCGTCTTGCCACCATTTGGGCCTGATGCCGCATTGTCCTTGCTCTGTTTGTTGCCGAGGGTCCGGCTGCGCATGGGCGGCGTGCGAGGGGGGGACGAGCGCACGTTGAAGGAGTGCACAGGCAGAAGATCGTCGTCGTCATCCGATGGTGCGGCGAAGTTTGGAGAAGTAAGCTCGCTGGTCAGGAGACGCTGCTGGAAAAAGGAGACATCTGGGCCGGCAGAGGTGGTGAAGTGCTGCTGGCGGCGGGGCTTTATGGGAGACGAGTTGGCCAACTGGTGGCTATCCTTCCAGTTAAGGTGACTAAATGACTTGTGTGCAGTTGGAGAGCCTCGAAACCGTTTGCTGGGGCTTGACGAGATAGTTTCAAAGGTGGCAAAGTAGGTGCGCTTGCGATGGCCGGTGCTGCCGTTACTAGAGCCGACGGCATCGGAGAACAGGGGCGCTTTGAGGGGTGAGCTCATCAGCGTGCGAGAGGGGTATGGGAGATCCGAGGCACTGGAGGAGGAATCCGAGAGGACATCGCCCTCAGTGAGGCGTTTCCGTCGTATCTCCTCCTCGAGTTTGGGTTCGATGGTGTCAAGGGTGAGGTCTTCCCAGCCATGCTTGGCCTTGAATTGGGCGAGGGCGAGACGGTTCTGTAGATGTCGAGCAATCTAAGACGAGGAAAGAGAGAGAGCATTAGCAATGTTGCTACCTTGAGAGGAAACACAGAGCGAGATAGTCGATGATGATGACGACGATGATGGTATGATGGGGACGGAACGGGGTTGAGAGGGGGTTGGTTGGCATCCCTGAACTTACCTTGCTCACTTCTGCACGCTTGAGGATACTGTCGACGACATCCTCGGGCTGCTTCTTCCACGGCGACGGCATGACCTTGTGCTTGGACAAGCTCCTGTATTTTCTGTTGCCTTCTCTTTCTGCCGATTGTGTCTTGTGAAATCGATTGTTGACGGCGAGTTTCTTTGGGCGTTGTTGCGGAGTGGGTTGCGGTAGAGGCGGAGGTGGTGTGTGAAGAAGGTTTTCGAGGTCGAGCGCTGAGACCGAAGTGGGAAGGAGAGTTGAATGGGCGACGGACTGGGGCCAAGTCAAGGTGTAAGCGGGCCGGTACGGGGGATGGAACCGTGCAAGCGTGAGACAGTTGGTTGGCCGGGTGCAGGGAAGAAGATGAAGAGACAAAGAAAGAAGAGAAACGCTTTGCTAGTAGCTAGGTAGGTGTTTGCCAGTCTGTCTGTCTGTCTGCCTGTCTTCCTGTCTGGGGAGAGAGTGACTAGAAAGGGGGCCGTTCGGTGGTTGTTGAGTGAACGGAGGACGACTGAGCGTGGTGGGCGTGCACAAGTGAAGAGAGTGGGTTTTTTCTCTTCTTCTCCTCCTTCGCCGTATTATTAGTTGCACCCGGGAAACGGAAAGCTCAGTGAGAACTTGGGTCGTTCAGCCCTGGGGCGGCAAATTGACTGGCTGATGGAGAGACGAAATTGGTCGCATTCCTCTGGAAACGGGGCCCCCCAGATTAAAAAGTGAGCACACAGGCCAAGCACCACTGGACCATTGGAGTGACACCACTCATGCACGCACTTTGGACCGGCAACGCGACACCTGGACTAGAGGCCATAGGGCACTCGGGGTCCTGGGCGGCCCTCCGCCTCGGCGCCACCTGAGGGGGAAGAGCCCTGAGGCGCTCCCATTCACACAATCAATGGGGCGGGTGCTGCTTGGACGACGAGACAAGGGGGTTACAGGGCAAACAGGGCTACGGGCCTGGTTAACAGGGGCTAAAGTGCCCGAGTGCGGCGACTGTCGTTGGCCCAGCGGCAGCCGAGGCCAGCCTAAGCTAAGGTACTCAGCTCGACCCGGGATCTCATTCCTTTCCTTTCCGGGCATTCTTACGGCGACGTGGTCTAGCTACAGTGGAAGAACGACCACTGGCCAAACTGACTGGCTGGCTGATCGTGGGCTGAACAGTCGGCCTCTTCCACCCCAGGCCCAATCGTCGACCCGAAGATCGATCGGCTTCGTCTGCCCCTGTCCCCTTTGTCGCTCTGTTCCCTCTCCTCTTCCCTAAAACGGCAATGTAGCTCATTGTCGCCGTGATGATCGTTCCGATCCTGCGTGCTGGATCCGTCCACGGCCAAGATGCAAGGCACGCCAATAGGCCGCGGCTATCATCCCGTCATGCCATGCTCAAGGAGGAAGACACTCTGTCTCCTTCTCCACCAGTTCACACAACCAGCCACAGTAAATGTTCTCCTAGTCTATTCCCATCTCATCGCTGCAGTTCATTGCCCATGTTGGTGGTTTTGGCAACGGCTGGGCCGAATCAAGGTAGAGCTGTTAAAGGTGCGACACTTATGAGAGCCGTTGTGAAGCTTGGGCTTCGCCTCGCCGACATCAGTCAAGCAAACTGGGCATTTGGCGATGATGACCAATCTCAACGAGGCTACAGTAGCCAACTACGAGGCCTAACTTAGGCGTTTCTGGCCGGAGACGATGCTCGTCGAGGCGGGCTAAGCAATTAGGATGAGGGACAGAGCTCCTTTCTCAGCCGCCCACTAGTTGCAAGTAGTTCCCTGGACGACAATTGCTCGCAAGCAAGCATATCATCGACATTGTTTGCTTTGCCGTGGATTTTGGTATTGTGACGAAGTGGGAGAAGCAATTGAGCTAACCGGAGGGGTGACCAGAAGCCGCCTAAAACCTGCACCGTGGGAGATGATAATACGTAGCATGCCATCGTTGGCGTAATTACTCCGCACAAAGAAAGTTAGATAGAAGTCAATGAGGGGACCAAGAACTTCTGGAGACAACGGTGGGTGACAAGGAAGAGAGGATTGTCCCGCCGGTGTGTACGAAAATGCCACTTTGGCCAGGGGACACAGCCAAGGAAGCTCGTGTTCCTCCATCAATCAACCATGCCTGCAGTTGGGTGTTGCAGCGGGTGTTGGCAGCTGATGACGACTCCCTCACCCAACTGCGTGTCGACCACCCTCCCTGGCTTCTTGTGCCAATCGTTCGCCACATCGGCGTGTCAATGGCAGCATGGAGAATTGGGAGTCGCCGGGCTAGAGATAAGGAGCATCCACTTAGAGCGAGAGCCAAATATGGAGGCTGATGCTACGGTAGGTAGAGACAGAGGCAGGTACAGTACAGAGCTACGGTGTAGAGCAACCGGCGCCGTCATGGCAAAACAGGGGAGATGAGAACCTGTTAATTAGCCGCTCACTGATTTGCCTCCCTCGTGGGATCAACGCTCGGGAAGTGGGTTGGGTGGGCTTTTCGCTGGGCATGGGCGTCGAGCCGGGGTGTCATGCAATTGCATCTCGAGACGAAACTGACAATCAAAGATTGGAACTTTGACTAAATTCTCTGCATGTGTCCGAGATGCAAGGAAACGGGAACACGAGCAGAATACCGATAATGAGGTATGTGTGAACTCTCTTTTATCATTTTAGGCCCCGCCCGTCGTATTCAGCTGCAACGCAAAGAAGCTGGAGCAGTCAGTATTCGACATGCGCAGTCGTCGTCAGCCGCCGTCATCATCACCTCTCTATCCATATATCCGTCTCACACCACAATTCCCAGTTCATTCATTCAGCAGCGGACATACCGCCAGAAACCCCCTCCACATCACGAGGCCAAACAAATACATGTCCCTACAAAGCATCGGCACCTCAGTTCGTGTTCCTCCGGAATGGGCCTCAGCCCGGCATGTTGGCTACAAGCCCATCGGCTTCTAGACCTGCGCCGTCGTTGAGATGGAGGGGCGAAGTGGGCAGGCTCGGGGCTTTTGGGACCTCGGGGCCACAGCAATGTATTGTCTGTACTCGCATTGGTGTCATCTTTAATACCGAATCCCTAATTGCGGCTCGCTTGTGAGACGTAGAAACAAAATGGACAAAGGGGCTTTGATAAACAAAGCGAGTGATTAGACCCCATTGAGGTCCCGGTGGAACCCGCGCTCGAGACGCTCAGTCTTGAATAGAACAACAGCCATACTTCTGAAACGAGATACACGATCAAGGCGATCCAACAGGCGGCTGTTTTGTCCAATCCACCTGTCTTACTACCCACAAGTCACAAATGTAGAACAGGATTTGCTGTCCATCTTCGTTGCGTTCCCTCTCGATCGCAATTTCGTTGGAGAAAGCACCAGGCCCGCTGTTTAAGGGGCGACGTCATCACTCGAAGATGCCCCAAGGTCCAAGGATCTCGCGGTCCCCGCCCGTAAATTCGCCGACCAGAGGCCTAGCCCTTGTTGGGCCTTGACTCCTGTGCCTTGGAAGATCCATCCATTGCTGGGCTGCCGGGCGCCCATTTGCTGTTCAGGGAGGGAGATACCAACGGGTTTCGTCTTTTTTGGGAGTTGTTGCTGTTGGTTGCGGTCCATTGGCGGCTTGCGTCTCCTCTCCACTGCAACCCACCTGGCTGTTGTCCACCGAAGCATATGTTGCCCACTCATTGTCTACATCACGAATACCTAAGCTAAGTACGTACTGTAGGTTGGTGGGTGCTGAATCACAGCCCAAATATACGGGGAGTTGATCAATATGCGGATATGCCCATGGCGGCTCTTCCCGGCGTTTTGCCTCTGAGTTTCCCCTGCACATGGCAGAGCCATGTGAAATCGGCTCCTCCCAATCCAGGTAGGTAACACACGTGCGCTGCCCTGCAGGCTCTGAATCCAGAGCATCCCGTCGCTTTTGCTGTATTCCATTTGTTATATCCAGTGTCCGCGCCGCGATCGATGATGGGCACTGTTAGTTCCATGGCTCGACTGGAGTAATTACGCAGTACCGGCCCGCGCTCCACCCACCCCCAGCAGCCCCCAGAACCATAGTCCCAGTGGCCTCCACCCTCTAAGTCGGCTCTCCACCTTTCTGTCTCCAGTTTGCGTTGTCGTAGCGCATCTTCTTGCTCTGCTCTGCTCTGCGCTGCATGTGCAGCATGTACAGTACCTTGGTCACCCTAGCAGAAAGCCCCCCCAGGCATCGAGCCCCAGCATCAACCCCCCAGTAGCCCCAGCCTCGTTGGCCCGGCCGAACTTCGTTGTCGTGGTGGAACTTGCCTGTGCCTCTGCTGTCCACCATCATCCCGTCATCCTCTCATCCTTCTTCATCCACATCTATCCAGGGGGGCAACAGGGGAACAGGCTACTGCCACTCCAATCTTCCAGGGCATCGCGGGGAGTGGTTTTCTTGTATTACCTTCTTTATCGTCTTCTTCCTCCCCTTCCATCTTCTTTCCATTCTGCCTTTCTTCCTTTCTCCCCTTCGCTCTTGCCCATTCTGTTACTTCTTCATTGAATAGCAGCAGCCAACCGCCATCGTCCTGGACCGGCTCTTCCTCATTCGGAATTTCAAGTCACTCGCTTTTCCAACCCACGCTCGCCCCGCGGTCTCACTCCACTATCGCACCCCCCGTTCGCAGAGCAGGCCTGCCAAGTGCATACCATTCACACAACCCAGACCGAGCCTCACGACAAGACAAGACAGTTGTCCGCCCAGTACATCCCGTCGCCTCTCATATTTTCGTCATATTCCACAGCCGCCTTGCCTTCGACGACGCCCTATCAATCCCAACCCCCGCGAAAGCGCCTGTCGCAAGGCACCCTTTCGACGAGGACAGCTTCGTAGTTGCGGCCGGCCATGGCTCCGTCCTTTCTTAACTTCAAGGACCTGCGCCGCCGGTCGAGGGCCAGCTTCCGCACCGAACGCTCCACCGATACCTCCAGTGATGGCGCTGGTAGCCAGGGACAACGCCGTCGAGCGGCTCTGTCACGCCGCCCTCTATCGCCCACCAGTCCGATCCCGCCCTCAACCTCGAGATGAAGGACCAGCAACACCTCCGGCAGTCGTCGCCCCAACGCCAGAGCTCCCAGAATCTCCAATTGCGACCCCCACTCTCATCATCGAGCTCCAATCGAAACAGCGTCTCGGGTATGTCAGGCTTAGGTGCACCATCCGTCAACGGGAGACAAAATCTCCCCGTCTCTGCCTATGCTCCCAAGTTGTCCAACGTTTCGGAGAATCTATGGGTATGTCATGTACTTTCTTCTTCAACAACGCCACGCCGCCCCCAACTGGTCCCCACAGCGCCCCCAATGCGGCAACCCTCTGCCAGGAACTCCCTGGTAGCACAAGATGCTGCAGCCAAGCTGCTTGGCCCAATAGCCTCGCTGCTGCTGCTGTCGATTTAATGAAATGTGCTAACGGCCACCAGGTGTATCAAAAGGTGCTCCTCGTCTACGGAACGATTGCCGACCCCGCCCATCAAACCATCGATGGAATCGTAACCGTCTCTAGACTCGACGACAACTTCCCCCCGATCAGTTGGCCCGTATGCAGCTCCCATTTCAAGGCCCTCGTCTATCTCCAGCCAGGCGCCAATAAACTCCGATTCGAATTCTCGAGCCCAAAGCTCCCGAACAGCGGCAGCTCCAACCCCATTCACGCTTCCTACGTCACTGTTCACATGCTCCCGACCATCAATGCCCCACCGCTGCAACTTGCCATTTTGGTCGCCAAGGACTCACCTGAGACATTCGATTCTCCGCCAGCACGGGCCGAGAGAGAAGGAAATGGACTGGAGACGGCCGTACGGAAGTTCCGAATGGCGGCATACTTGTGGCAGGCCTTTACGTCAGAGCAGATGTGGCGGAATAAGCTTGGGCGACGGGCGTTTCGGTTCGAAGAAGAGTGGACGACGGGCTCCGCCAACTATCGTGATCAGGAAAATGGCACCATGCGATCCGAAGCCAGAATACACATTATTCGCTGCGATAAGACTGTCGCCGAGCTGCGAGATCTGAACAAGGCTCAGCAGAACGAAAAGGCTACCGAAAGGGATGCTCTCTTTGGAATTGCCGCTGCCGCGGTCAAGAATTATTTCAACCCGTTACCTGGCCAGAAGCTCTACGTCTCGCTCCTTCTCCTAGACGCTCACTGGGACAGGGCTGCCAAGACTGTGACAGGCCACGCTGCGCTGGGTGGTGGTGATAATAACTTGCAGCTTGCCATCTTTGGGTCTCACTGCCTACAGAGCTACCCGACTAGCTTTGAGGAAGTCGTTCCGGCCTTCACAGATTGTACCCCGACGGATACCGACCACGTCGCCAACGATTGCAATGAAGCTGGCAGCTCGTGGGAAGCTGCCAACATTGGGATTGGAGCACATCTGCACGAGACGGGCCATCTATTCGGATGTCCTCACCAGGAGAGTGGTGTCATGCTACGGGATTATGTAGTCCTCAACCGGACCTTTGTCACGCGTGAGGCGTACTCTACGCGAACAAAGTCCAAGGGTGGCTTGGCTTTACAAGGAGATGAGTGTGGTTGGCACCGACTGGACTGCCTGCGTTTCCGGGCTCACCCAGCATTCCGTCTCCCGAATGACCCTCCGGTAAACCCTGACACCGGCGTTCAAGGGTTTCCCGTCGAAGGAGGCAACGTTCTTGTTATGGCAGCCACGGGCCTATCATTTGTGGAAATATTCGCTGAGAGCGACGACGTTTGTCACTCATGGATAGAATACCAATCTGATCAGGGCCCACCGCCGCGACAGATCACGCTCAACGAGCAGGATCTTCGCGCTAGGATGCCCGACACCAAGAAGAAGGGTATCATCAAGGTCTCCGTCAAGTCATGCGGGGGAGGGTCGTTAGACATTGACGACTTCAAGACGTTTGCTTCGAAGCAATCCTCTGTAAAATTGTCGAACGGCAAAGTGGCATTCCGGTGCAAAAAACTGGGGAGCTCCAAGATGGAGGACAGCGCGGCAGTCGAGACCGTCTTCTCTAGCGCCGACAAACCGAGTCGGGTCCTGTCACGGGTGACAGTGTACCATGGATCGGCCGTGGATGGATTGGAGTTTGCATATGACGATGAATCGACACAACTGTTTGGAAAACGGGGTGGCGGCAGCGACGTCTTTGAATTTGGTGAGTATTTCCTGTTCACACGTGGAGCGAGTTCTCGATAACTAACAGCCTTGGTTTTAGATGTCCGTCGTGGCGAGTATATTAGTGGTTTTCTTGTGAGGTCCGGTTTCTGGATCGATGGAGTGCAAATCTTGACCAGTTTGGGTCGCAAGTCGCCCGTGTTTGGGAATGCACATGGAGGAGAAGCGTAAGTTTGTCGTCTCTGACTGGTGCGTTCTATTGAACTGACAATGAACTAGGCATACTTTGATACCCCTCGAGGATACACTATCTGTGGTGTGTCGGGCTCGTGTGGCCCTTGGCTTGATGGCTTTTCGGTTCTTATTTCGCGATGAACGGATAGGAAACGTCCCGTTCGTAAAATACACTACAGCAGCACATAGACTTGGACACCAGGAAACCCCAGTGGATAGGTAATTGGGTGTCAACACAACAAACGCGCATGAAGCGGCTGCTGCCCCGAGGAGATTGGTACTGGACCAACCATTACTTTGCGGCGCTCGTTTTTGTCTTTCTTTTTGTCATGGAGCGGCGGTAATAATGTCGCGTGCATCATCGAGAACATCCATTCAGCATTGGTTCAGAGGTAGGGAGGTTTCCTCTTCTGTTTTTGGGTTTCCCCTCTGGACGGTAATACTTCGTTTCTACCAGGACTCTCTGGACATTGGCCTGGTTGTGGAGTTTGGGCAGTCAACTTACGTGGTCAATTATCACGCAACGCAATAGCGAGGGCAAGGCAGGACAGACCAGGACAAGGCACGTACATAGGCAGATACATGCCATGGGAGACGGTGATATGTATATATTGAATCCGATCCGTCAAGTCGAAGTGAAAGGGGGTTCTGCACTCTTACCGCGAGCTGTGCAGTGTACTTACGACATTTTCAGTACTTGCTTCTTCAACTGTGCAGTACCTAAACAACTCTAGCGCTACTAGTACGAAGCATGTGAATGTCGCTACCGACGGGCCGACGAGCGGTGAGCAGTGATATATGAGACTATCTCCTTCTAGGAATCAGAATCTTATCCTCGTATTCGGCATCATATTTTACCGACAGCCAGATGCCTAGTTCGTCGAAAGCGGTCATGTTGACCAATCCCGTGATAGAGCTCGTAACCACGCGGATGGGCCACACGCGCCAGCCCCCCTCAGCCACATGCCCCGTCGCAGAGTCTCAACGTCAAATGCTCAGCCATCACGTGAACGACCACCCTCCGCTAAGCAGGTCCCGGCGTAGCGCGCGCACACGATGACGGCATGTGTTCCGAAGGAAGGCAAGAGTTGCTTGTTGCACGTCCCCGTTTCCGAAACCAACCGCCAACCGCAACTGCGACCTGCCCTGCTCCTGCATCCCGCTCCGCCTTGTTTTGTTGGGTTTCTCCGTATCTGCTCTGGCGAATTCGTTCGCGCAATTTTCCCTACCGCACAAGCATCTCCCTCTGCCTCAGTCGCTGACGTTGTCGTCACCGCCGCATTCTCGACAGAGCTTGCCTTGGCACAAAGCACCAACCCCGAGACGGACGTCACCTCCCCGCTCCAAATTGTTGAGCCATTCGTCTTCCTACACGACCTCTCTCTTTCTCTCTTCTTCTTTCCTTTCTTCCCTCCTCATCTACCTACGCGCCTGGGCAAATAATGTCTAGACGAAGCAGCACCATGGGATCGAGCTCGAACGGAAACCTACCCAAGGACGACTCGTCCTCCAACCCAGGTAAGTCGTGGGAGAGGCATGCCCGCGGACTTGCGCCTGCGGAGGGACGTCGCATGCGCCTGCGATTCTCTAGCTAACACATTGGATCCATAGCTATGGACAAGCAGAGGACTCTGTTGTCGTCGGACGTCGGGCATTTTTCCCTCATTCAGGCTTTGCACCTCGCGGACGTCATCACCCTCATGAATGGTAGGTCTTCCCTTGACAGCTCTGGCTGGAATTGATTGGACCTAGAGAGCTAACGAGGTATCTCTATTACTTAGGCTTTTGCGGTGTCATGTCCATCTTCACGTCGCTACGATACTGCCTTGGCGACCCCGACTCGTTTGATAAAGTGTACCTCGCTCTGGCTTTCCTGCCCTTTGGGCTGTTTTTCGACTTCCTCGATGGCAAGGTAGCGCGATGGAGGAAGAAGAGCGGTCTTATGGGCCAGGAGTTGGACTCCCTCGCTGATTTGGTACGATTGTCCTGCTGGGGAATTGGGAGCCGACTTGCTATAACCAGTTGCTAACTTGAGTCGATGACGTAGATCTCTTTTGGTGTCGCCCCCGCCATGGTGGCCTTTACCATTGGCTTTCGCTCCATCGCTGACACCTTCGCCCTTACTTTCTTCGTCCTATGCGGTCTTACTCGCCTTGCCCGATTCAACGTCACCGTCGCCCTTCTGCCCAAGGACGCCACAGGCAAGAGTCAGTACTTTGAGGGCACGCCTATTCCCACCTCGCTGGGCATGGACGCCGTCATGGCCTACTGGGTCTCCCAGCGTTGGATTCTCGAAGACCTTCCCCTGGGGTTTGGCTCCAGGGAACCGCCCTCGAGTTCCACCCCATTGTGGTCCTCTTTGTCATCCACGGCTGCCTCATGACCAGCAAGACTATCCACATACCGAAGCCTTAAGAGGCCAGGTCCGAAGCGACCGTTCAACACGGGAAAGAATAAGACATGGAGGTGGGAACTTGAAACTATACACTAGGAGAGAAAGGGGATAGGGAACTCTGTGCTCCCGGCTTTGTGGTAGGACTGATGGACGACTTTGGAGATGATGAGGAAACGCGATGGAAGCGACAGGCAAGGATTAAAAAGACGAACAGGAGCACACGGGACGGAGACTTGATTCCTCACGGGGTTGAGCGATACACTTGGACAGGTCATGATTCACGCAGCTCGTCTTAACAAAAGGTAGTTAACGATACCCCATTCATTCACTATCAATTAATTACCTTTCCTTGTGAACGCGACATTTCGAGACGCTGGTTGGAAATACAACTTCTGTAATTTAATGGTGGGTACGGAGAAACTCGACATGTCTATAGATAGATGACTCCATTAATTGGGGTTCATAGAGAAATCTAACTGGGAACTTAGCTGACGACTCTGTCCATGGGGTGGGAGCAGGGACAAGGTGCTGGTACCGGGGTCAGTGATGATGTGCAAGGTTCCTAGAGTAGGTTGTGTTTGAAATACAAGTGCAGTATTCGTACTGTACTCTGGTAGAGCGATCCCATGAACAGTTGTTGGATGCTTCAATGACTCAAAAGACATGTTCACGGCTTTACTTCGTGATGCGAGCTCTAAGGTAGTTTGGTTGGCAGCAACCGCTTCTCGCTTAGGAGATCCCGTCTGTCAGCCACGATGCTACTGATTAAAGCTTGGATTCATGGTCGAAAGGAGTGCAGGTAATGATTAAGCGCGCTCGTCTTTTGTAGCAGGTGAAAATCGGATCGATCTCAGTTGTGCTGGGGTTATCTTTCGCGGCTGAGTACAAAGTAGAGCTCGAAGCGGGCCGCATGGAACTTGGCGCTTTCGTTTCACGGCATAGCCTCTTACACAGTATTTACCTACCATCGTTCTGGATTGCGTCTTCTCGCCGATGGCCGAATTAGAGGCGATATAGTCTTCACTATCCGAGCATGCGAATGTAGGCAGTATGAAGACGACGATTTGAGGTTCCGTAGCCGAGTGCTAAGTGCTTAGCTGCATGAAGCTTAGGTTCCATCTGCATGTGCACCACAAGCTACAGAGCACATCGTCAGCCCAAAGGTCCATGTAACCAATCCAAAGCGAAAGAAGATGTCAAACAAAACCTCAGTGATTATTACCGCTTCAGAACCCCAAGGCAGAATCATCTGTCGGCTGCAATAGCAGTCGGGTCACAGTGAAACACGCTATAGACGGAATTTCAGGACGCACACAAGGGAACGAGGGCACTGGCCAGGAGTTCCGGAGCACGCGATTAGTGCAACTTCTAGGAGCCGTCGCTGGGTGGTAGCGCCCGAGGGGGCGGGAAGGGCACGGTAGCGAGGGAGGCTGTGCGGAGGAGTGCTTTGGTGGGTTGGTGGGTTGGTGGGTTGGTGGTGCAAGTGGGCGGTGTTGAGGCCATCTTCTCGGCCCTCACTGTAGCGAGAGTGGCTAGGAAGGAGTATGTGGGGGTGCTGTTGGTTGGTCGTAGGAAGCATTTGAATGAGGGGATTTTTGAGCAGATGTTATCTTCCTTTCGGTAATGCATATTTGGGGTGATTGGTTGGAAAGTGAGGGTTGGGGATGGACAAGAGCTGTACTAAAGCGAAGCATCAGTGGAGTTTTCTTTTGTGCATTTTGTTCGACAAGTAATTGACGGGAGGAATGAAGGTATGGAAGTCTCCTTCCTGCTTGGTCGGCTTCCAGGCTGTCATTTTCGCTTTTGCTGCCTTAGGCTGTGGCTGGACTGGCATTCTGACAACTCTGACATCCATCCAGCCAAACGCCTCAATGTGCCATCACCAGTGTGCCACCAACCAACAAGCCCAACCAACGAGCCAACCGCACGTCCTCAGATAGCCGCGGGGCCACCCACTACTTTCTGTGACTTTTCCACTAACACAACCGCAGCCTACCATGCATCGACCAGCGCCGCAGCGTGTTGTCTCCCGTCAGCCGTCTCACACCAACTCTGTCGTCTCTCGTCGATCTACAGAACAGGTGCCCGCCCTCGTGCCTCGCCTGTCAAGGCCCATGCTCGCCAACCATGTCCCTCAATCCCACCTCCGTCGCTTGTCGGCCCTCTCTCTCTCCTGAGACAAGACCGGCATGGTCACCCCCGGAGTTGACCCCCTCCCACATCTCATAGAGCGCGGAAGCTCGGGCGAGTGCCTTGCCTGCGTGGGTCATCGACACACTCAGCCCGGTCTGGTCTATTCTTGGCCCAAGATCCAGCCATTTTCCGCACTCGACTTATCATGAGTTGTACCACCTTCTCGGGCCAAGCCCAGTCAGCCCTGGCGGTTCAGGCTTGGGAACTCTCCGTCCCACCCAACATGGCGCTCTCGTATTGTGATGTTGCGATATTAGTCCTCTGATCCCCAGCTTGGCCATGAAGCTGCCCGCAGTCTTGAGCGTGGTCGAGTCTGACGAACTTTCTCAACCTTTGATTGATTCACTCACTCACGATGCATCTCGTACCCTTTCGCTTCTCCAGTCGATGCCCGTGACCATTCTTTCCCCTCCCGACCCGTTTTCTTCATACTCTCCTTCGTTTACCAACGGGCTTGGCTAGTTCATAAACGCCCCTTCGTGCTGATGCCACAGAGCCTATTTCTCTTCGCCCCTCCCGGTCCATCATCGTGGTAGCCATGGAGCCCCTCCGGTCCTCACGGCATGGCTCCCAGAAGTCGGAGACGCGCCGGGAGCGCTCCCACGCTGATACCGCCATACAGAATGCCGCCGATTCCATGATTGCCGTTACAGAGTCTTTCCGCCACCACTTTCACCCGCAGCATACTGCCCTGCCGGAAGTCCCTACCCGCTCTTACACGCACTCACGCGTGTCTTCCAGCAGCAGTACATCTTCACAACGTTTGCTAGACCATGGCCCCGTGAGGCAGCCGAGCTTCTCCAACCTGTCTTGGTCGTCAACCCCACACTATCGAACTGGCTCCGTACAAGATGACCAGTTCTCCAGTCACACATTCGAATCGGATGCATATACTCTGATACAACCGGAATCCGAGTCCGAGATGGTCCAAACCACCATCAACTTTCCCGACGATCTGATCCGCCTCTCTACTCCAAACCTCCCTGAGCCGTTGGACACGCCGCATACTCCGATTTCCGCTTACCATGCCCCGACTTTCGCCACCAATGAGCAATTACACATGGGGTTTATGCAGCCCGACATTACACAACCAGAACCGATTCAACACACAAGCCCAGTCCCCCATCCTTATCCAGTCTCAGACCTGTATACTGGCTCCGACCCGAGCCTGGTTCCCGTCGCCCATCCATCAGAGGCTGCTCTCAACGATGGCGGCCTCGTCCAAGCTGCTAGGCGCCTCGATGCGTTTAGAGCCAGTACCCACGAATATATGAGTTTGAGGCCGGACTGCGGCACTGAAACTCGACGTTTCGGCACTGTCACCCATATCCGTGCCGGCTCCGAACAAGAATCTCTTGTCACTCCCGAGGTCCGACGGAAGCCATTGGCTCCGGGTGCTAAAACACTCGGCTTCAACCACTCGTTCACCAACGAGATTATCTTCGTCTTTATCATCTGCATGGCCCAGGTTCTGGCACTGGCCGGGTTTGCTCAGACTTTGATACCTGCGCGGGAGGTGGGAGAGTCCTTCCCCAATCACGATAGGACACAAGGGCATCTCGCTTGGTACACCGCGGCGTACGCTTTGGGGACAGGAGCGTTTGTTCTTCCCGGCCATCGACTCGGTCGTGTCTTTGGCCATAAGTTCATCTTCGTCCTGGGATATTTCTGGTTCGCAATTTGGAGCTTCCTTGCTGGACTCGGTGTCTACGTCAAAGTTGACGGGGGAGCGTGTACCGCCTACTTCTGCTTCTGTCGTGGAATGCAAGGAATTGGCCCTGCACTTCTCATACCCAACGGACAGGCCCTACTTCAGGGCGCGTACCCGCCGAGTCTACGCAAAACTATTGCTATGGGTTTGTTTGACGCAGCTACTCCCCTGGGATTCGTCCTCGGCTCTGTCATGACAAGTCTCTTTGCCCACTTCGCATGCTGGCCATGGGCATTCTATTCCCTCGCCACCGTGTGCCTGGCGTTAGCAGCGCTGGCCATGCTCATCCTTCCCTCAAGGAACGTCTTGATGCATGGTATAGACGGAAGTCTTTGGGGCCGCCTCGATGTCTCAGGTAGCCTCTGTGGCATCGCTGGGCTGGTTTTCTTCTGCGCAGGCTGGAACCAGGCCCCGGTCGTTTCATTCAAAAACGCAGAAGCCTATGTCCTCATTGTCGTCGGCGCGTTGCTGATCATGCTGTTTGTGTACCTTGAATCAAAGGCCCGCCATCCGCTTGTGCCTTTCAAGCAGATGCAGGCATCAGCAGCCGTCGCCCTCGGATGCTTGGCTGCCAGCTGGGCTGGTTTTGGTGTATGGATATGGTATCTCGCCCAGTTCATGGAGGTTCTACGGGATTGGAATGCCCTCCGCTTAAGCGCTGGTTTTGTTCCACTGCTTGTCATGGGTGTGATCACGGCCATTGTGGGCAGTTACTTTATGAACAAAAAGCTGGCACCGCACGGAGCCTTGGTCATTTCATCGACTGCCGTTCTCGTAAGCTCCGTTCTTATGGCCACGGCGCCAGAGAAGCAGTCGTACTGGCTCAACGCATTCTTCAGCATTCTTATCATGCCAGCCGGAATCGTCATGTCCATCCCCGCTGCCGTTGCCGTCCTTAGCCGAAGCCTACCCCAAGGATATCAAGGTCTAGCAGGTGGCCTTACTGGGACTACGACAGCGTATGCCCTCTCGATCAGCCTAGGGATGGCAGGCGTTGTGGAGAAGGAAATTTTGAACAAGGGGGCAACTATTCTTCAGGGCTATCGTGCAGCGCAGTATCTCGGTTTGGGTCTGAGCGGGCTGAGCGTCGTCTTGGCTCTGGGTCTCCTTTGTGTTGCTTTTATTCGGCGTTGAGATGGGTGCAGAATAGTTTACAGATATCCGTAGAGGCAGCTGGTTGCTTGTTTAATTAGTTATATACCCCAGAGGAGGTTAGTCAGCATGTCATGACATTGACAGAATGCACAATACATCATTATTCAAAACGAAATCAAGTACCAGGGACATGAGGAAGCATAGAAAGGGCACTCTTTTTTTTTATATTTCTCTCTCCTCGATCCACGTATCCATTGTGTCTGTACAAACTCCAATGCCGTACCATAGCGCAGGATTGGATATAGGCCCAGGGTGAGGGGACGAAAAAGAACAACCAAAGCACAAGCCACCGTTAAACGCCAGAAAACCCCAGATTTCTCTTTGAACAAGTGTAGTCGTACCCCCGTCTTTTCTCGTCCATCGTTGTCTCAGCTTTAGAACCGGCCGCCTCTGCTGAAGCCGCCTCGTCCTCGGCCGCCGCCGAAGCCGCTGCCGCCGCCGCCGCTGCCACCTCGCGAGAAACCACCACCACCACTACCGCCACGAGAGAAACCACCACCACCGCCGCCACGAGAGAAACCACCGCCGCCGCGGCCTCCTCCAAATCCGCTGCCGCCACGGGAGAAACCACCGCCACCACGGGGAGCGCCGCGACCACCGCCTCGAGCGCCGAAGCCACCTCGGGCACCGCCACGGGGACCGCCGCGGCTACCACCGGCGCGCTTGAGCTTGGGGGCACCGGCCAGGGGCTTGGGCTTGGGGAGGAACTTGTCGAGGGGCAGGAGCTTCTCGGAGCCGATGAAGAACTTGTCGCCCTCCTTGAAAGAGGTAGCCTGGATGCCCTCGGTGGGCTTGATGGTGAAGAAGACCTGGTTGATGGGGCCGAGGACCTCGTCGACCTTGCCGACAGCCGTCTTGTTCTCGAGGAAGATCTGGGCGTTGAAGTGGGGGATCTTGGGGTTGATGGACTCGCAGACCATCTCGCCCTCGCACGCGTGCATGAACTTGCCCAGCTCTGTGGAGGCGGCGGTTAGAAGGCGTGTTTTGAGGTGAGGAAGGGTTGTCTATTCCCTCGAGGAGATAGATAGAAAGAGGGAGAGAGAGAGAGAGAGAGAGAGAGAAGGGAGACATACCAAGAATCTGAGCAGGCGGGCCCAAGTCTCGCTGTTGGAAACCTCCTCCACGGCCTAGAACACGCATCGAATCAGCAATCCGATTCCCGCAATACACATCTCGCAAGCACTGCACTCAAGCCAATTGGCCCTTGCAGCCTTGATAGCCTCTTTGACTCTCCCTCACACACGCCATCGCGAGGTAGGACGGAAGGCAGGGAGAGAGAGAGAGAGAGAGAGAGAGAGAGAGGGAGAAAGAGAAGAAACCTACCACCGCCTCGACCGCCAAAGCCGCCACGGCCACGGGGAGCGCCTCGGAAAGACATCGTTGCAAAAGGTGAGAGAGAGTGAATGCGCTTTTCTCGAGTCCGAAGGGTTCTTGGACTTGCGATTGCGGTTTCCTTGGCCAATTGCTGGTGTTCTTGTCGCCCGCAATTATCTGGTTTGGGGGTCGCGGCAAAAGTGAAGGCCCGTCGTTCGTTCGTTCCGGTCGAACTTTTTTGTGTGAAATTTTCGGAGGCTGCTCGACCCAGAGGCTAGGTGCTGGGTCTGGGTGAGCTTCTGCGGGCTCCGATTGGCCGGCTGAGCTTGGGAGCGGAAGAACTATTTGGCGGTGTAGGAAGGTGGGTGATGGGTGGGGAGAAGGCAGGAGGCTGGTCCGCTGGTGGGGCAACTTTTAGTGGGGTGCGCGGGTACGTACCTGTTTACGTAGTACCTGTAGGAGTGGAGTTCAACCTACTAGTAAGTATGTAAGTTATGGGTCTAGTTGGACGTTGTTTGCGTCTCTCGGCTTCTCAGCTCTCAACTATATCAAACCATCACCAGGAGACCTGAAATGCTTCATACACTAAATTAACTAGCTATTTTCAACGGAGCAATGCTTGTTTATACCTATCTGATAATCTAAACGAACCCTCGCCTACCATGAAAAACACCACAGAACTCACTCCACCTCGTTCCACATGGCCTGTAGCTGCGCCATCTGCACCCATTCGTCTGCCCGGTTCGCATCCGCCATGCCCGACTGCATGTTGTTGAGCATCTGCGCGCCCGTGGCCCCGTTCTGCGTTTCGTACCAGCCCAGCGAACTGCTGCCATGCAGGTTGCCATCCGTCGTGCCCGCCACCGATGCGAAGCTGTTCATGCCTGAATACATGACACTCAGCATGCCCTGGTGCATGGCGTTCATCATCTTGAGGTCCTTCATCCCCCGGATGAAGTCTATCTGCGGCACCGTTTCGTTATACACCTGCATCCGCCGCGTGCCGAACGCCCGGAACTCGCTGAGCGCCGCTTCGGACTCGGCATCCCCGGGCGTCCCCGCCGCGCAGACCTCGAGCCACAGGTTGCGCATCCGCGGCGACCACATCTGACAGCACATGGCACGCTCGTCGTACTCCCCCTTCACGGGTACCGAATCACCGAGGGATGTGTCCTTCACGAAGGTCATGTAGCAGTCCTGACAGCACAGCGCCTCCGGGTAGCCCCACCACGTCGACTTCTCACGGGACTTTATGCCCGGACAGACCGGCACTCCCGCCAGCCTCTTGACGTAGTCCGTGTAATAGCTGAAGACACTCCGGTCGAGCGCCTCAGTGTACTTGCTGAAGAACTGGCCGAACCGCGGGCTCGCGATGCAGAAGCTGCACACAATCGTCGCCTCGCGATCCCGCTGCACCGGCTCGAAGAACTGCGCGACCCCCGTCGTTTGCAGAACGCCCGCGTGGCACGCCTCGCACACGCTCAACCCATCGCAGCCACCGGCCACTGTCCACCAGTTGCCGCGGATGATGCCGTTCCCTGTACAGGGGACGATACCGGTTATGACCTCGGCCGCCTTCCAGAAGACGTCAAAGTCCCTCTGAGAAATGGCTGCGCCTAGAGCAATCACCATCGGGATGGCCCCGTTTGCCAGATTGCAGATCCACCGCTGGCCGAGCTGCTCCAGAAAAGCGTCGAAGCCCGAAGCCGGGACATGTCGCTCGAACTCGTTCTCAAACCGGGTCAGAGCCAACTTGTCGAGATAACAGGCCTCGCAAACGTGCATCTTTTCCATCTTGCGGCGCGCCAGGTACCAACTGCGGCTGTTAGATTCCACCTCCTTGCCTTCGCACTCTGGCAACTGAAGACGGTGGAGCGAGGCCGCTACGAATCCAGGCCAGTCGTTGTGCTTCGACATATTGCTCACGGCAAGTGATATGTACGGTACAGCTAGGTTACAAACCCACTTGTCATCCGCGCCTTGCTCTCGGTAAGGCGTGAAGCTAGACTCAAAGGCAGTACCCTTCACGCGGTCCTCGTAGCAGGCTTCACATGCTACGAAGCCGTCGATTTCGTTTTTCGTCATGCCGTACCACTTGACGCCCTCGCTGGCCGTCCTGGGGAGCCTGTCTTTGCACGATTGGATGTTGAGGCGCTTTTTCATAAACGTACTCAAAACATGGATGTTGCTACTCTGCAGGGCTTGCGGCCAGAGAACCTCTTTCACGCGCGGATGCCAAAAGCCGCAAGTGGATACGACGCCATCAGGTTGATTCACCCGCTCAAAGTGACCTGCTAGAGCTGTGTCTTGGATGTGATCAGCATGGCATCTAGTGCAAATCAGATACGCCGGGACATCTGCGAGGTGATACCAGTAGAGCGAATAGTCTACTTTCCTTGTCTCGGGACAGTATGGTACAACGTCACAAGGGATCCCGGTGGCTTCAATTGGCGCTGGTTTTCGAGGTTGATCATCCTCCTCGAACCCTTTACTACGTTGAGATAACGTAATTGGCTTCTCAACCCGCACGTTAAGAGTATTCATCTGGGCGGAGAGTGACATGAGGGGATCCGGCAGAACGCCATGCTCGGCTTGTGATGGTACGCCTGTTGCCGTCACAGGGTTATGGCCCTGCTTGAGATTTGCGGTTGTCCCGTAGTGGTGTACGTTCAACTCTTGCTCTGGTAGCGGCTTAGGTGTAGACGGATTGTAAACTTGAGGACTAACAACCGTCGTAGTCGCTGGACCTGGTGTATACTCTACATACCCAGGGTTTGGGCTTGGATGTTGCCCCTGGATATTCTGCGCCGGTGGCGGGCCCGGCGGAGGTGGAGGTGGATAATAATAATACTGGTTGTTTGAGGTTGGTGCTGTGTCCTGAATCCCCTGCGTGCTCTGTGCGTGGGCCGGTGGCGGGTAATAATAGTGATCGTTGGAAGATATCGTGTTGTCTTGAGTTCTGTGCCCGTTCTGCGTCCGTGCCGGCGGTTCTGGGGGAGGTGGAGGGGGGTAATAATAGTGACCGGTGGATGTTTGCTTCTTCTGTTCCAGCGGCTCTTGTGAAATAGGGTAGAAACTCTGGGGCTGCGAAGCTGTAGCTAAGGACTGAACAGGGCCGGCATTTCTGGGTGGTGTCGTTGGATATGGCTGCTGTAGCAGTGGAGAGACTGGCGGAGGATAGCCTTGCTGCTGGCCAGCGCTTCCCTGGCCATAATCAACGGGCCAGGTTGGCGATGGCGGAACTGGTAGTGAAGACGGATGTCCCCCTGGCTTCACCGAGCTGTACGGTTGCTGTTGGTAGGGAGCCGAGACAGACACGGGTGCCGGCGCCGGAGCATAAGCACCAACGGAAGAAGCTAACGGCACACCATATTGCGCTTGGTATGAAGGCAACACGGGACTCGGGTTACCTGGAGCAGAACCAGAAACATGGCCGTATTGTGCCGGTGTTGGCGGAGCATAGTACATGTGATATGGCTGAACGGGCGGTGGATGAGAAGTCGGCGTCGGTGCGGGTTGGCTTGGGACGTAGAGGGCTGGCTGCGGATAGTACCAGGCAGGACTCTCGCCTTGCTGCGGAGCGTGAGCGGGTGCCGGAACCGGCGCAACAGGGAATGTCCTCGACGAAGATGTCGGCGGCCGGCCTGCTGCCGGGGCGGGGCCGGAAAGTACGGGATGCTCTGCGGGGCCTGAGCCGCCGGGGGCGGGGCCGAAGTCGATGGTGCTTGATATCCGTACGGCGATGTCTGGTACAGATTCGAAGGCCCGCTTGCATGAGCTGGGCCTGGATGCTGTGTCGATCGAGGAGGAAGTGGTGGGCCGCTCTGTCCACCCCGTTTCTCAGCGGGAGAAATGGAGGTGGAGGTGGAGGTGGGAAATAATCCCCATGCATGGCGCTGAGCACTTCTAGGACCTTCAGGATAGCTTCGTTCTTCTCCAGTGCGGTGTATCTCCTGGCTTGGGGTCAACCACGGGATAAAAACGAGGCCGAGATGTGTCCATCGCCGCAACAGGCGGCGGATGCCTATTTAGGTGTTTCCGAGTCCGCACATTCCGCACGAGGTCGTGTTCCTCGAGGCTGAATCAAGGGCTGAAGAGCTGAAAGACTAGACGTTTCTGTTACCCCGACTCGCAGGCCGCTAAACTGCAGTTGACTTGTTAGTACCACCGTGTGTCCCTATTCCGCGAATAAGCGGTGCCGTTGCGTTCCCCCTTGACCCATTCCGATGCCCGGTCGCATTTTGATATCCGTGAGGTCCGTAAACACGCTGTATTGGAACAGGGCGTATCCCTGGGCCGCGGTGACAGTTCAGATTGATGGTCCCCGGCTGGGACGAGGTAAAAAGGTCAAGAAAACCGTCGAGGCCCTCCCTCACAACAGTCACGTGGGATCTAATTGATCATCATCTAATTGCAATCCACCATATCACGCAGGAGTGCCAGGCACGAGAGTCGGAGCTATATGCACACATGGAAGTAAGGGAAAACTGGTATCCAAATGAAGACTTAACGAAGGATATTTAGCACGACACTGTCTCATAACAAACGCCCGCTGATTCCTAGGGGTGTCCTGAACCTGGTTCTGAGTCACCACTCCTCCACCGTATATACATTGTAATGAAACAAAAAAAGGGAAACCGGGATATTGAATATACAAAAGAGAACCCACGCTCGCCAAGATGCCCTAGATGGGAGTGGCCTTAGGGTATTCACCTGGGACATGTAGGTTGGAGATGGTCTGAACACTCTCTGTTCTGGTGTTTTGGGATGTCGGCCGTACCGGCCTGATGTCCTCCTCATCCGTATCGTCCATCAATGAGTCGCGCTCAGACACGGATACAGTCTCAGTCGCCTGGAACGGACCACCCAAGTTGGGGAACCCCTCGCCGTCGACCGCCAGCACGTTCACAGTCTTCCCCCAACATCACCGTTGGTGTGGTGGTTCTCGTAGGCTCTGCTGTTGGATTGCTCCGCAGCAATTACGTCGTCGTATCGGTTGGGGGTTTGAGTGTCTTGCACGGTGTTGTAAACATCCTGCTGGCCCTGGGGGTTGGTGAAATCGGCATTGGGCCCCTGCCTCTCTTGTGGTGCCACAACGGGGACGAAATACTGGCCGTTCTGGTATTGTTGGACGGGGTCCTGCTGTTGGAAAGGCTCCCGCGGTTGGATAGGTTCCATCTGCTGAATGGGTTCGCTCGTGTATGGGTTCACACCATCGTAATGCGCCTTCTGGTTGGCAATGGCGGCGTGCGAAGGGACCTCGTCCATGGGCGTTTTGTCGGTACTTCCGTAGCCCAGGTGGTTGTCCTGGTCCTGTCCGTTGCCTCCAGCGGGCGACATGAGCAGAGCGCCCGTGGCAACCAGTGCCGCAGGGTGCGTCCGATGGTCCTGGAAACCGGAGCTTACACTAGAAGGCGAGTGAGAGGCCTGTAAGCCACGTTGCGCATTGACTTGGATATCAGATGGGAACCGCCCACCTGCTTGGGATGATCGCCGGGGTGTCGTGTCCTGCGGCCTAAATCCCGGGTTGACGTTGACCTGGCTCTCGGCCGAGAAGGGTTCGTCGTCCTCGTCGTCGAGTAGTCCGTCTCCGTCGCTGCTGACTGATCGTCGCGATGACCGGCTCAAGCTCCGCGAATGGCTGCGCACGAACTGGTTGCGCTCCTCGGGGGTCTTCTCGGTGAGGGCCTTGATATCCTCGTACCAGGCCATCATGGTGTCGTGGCTTTCGGCGCGGAATACCCAGGTGTGTCCGCGGTGCATTGAGCCCGTCTGCCGGCCCTTGAGAATGAACTTGTTTGACGAGCCTCCTTCGTTCGAGTGAGAACCTAGCTTTTGCTCCGGCAGATACAGCGACATGACAGGTGCTTGTGCCTTGTCCGCTGATTTGAATTCGTGGAGATGGGTGGCGGAAAGAACATACCTTGGGAGAAGAGATCAGCAAAGACATGTGACAGTAAACCAGGAACGACTTACCAGCCAGCCGTATAGCTCTTTAGGTATTTGCTCTTACGCTCCAGTAGTCCTGCGCGAATCTCTTGCGAGGCCTCATGGTCCTGGCCGGGGTAATGAATCTGATGGGCAGATCTGAGAGGAATGGTAGGGTCTACAAATTGGTTGTCGTGGGTCACGAAATGAATCCATTCTTGATCCTTGGGCATTGAAATCGGCCCCTCTCGGAGGTCTCCAATAACATTGTAAGCATTGTCGGCCTCGCGCTTGAGAATCCCAGCATAGGCATTGTATGCCTTCTGGATTTCCCCGACGACGATGGATTCTAGCTCTCGCCCTGAGTTTTCTAAATTCAGATACGCCTGAGTTATGTTAGACGAAGGATGTTCAAGAGAATAGGGAAGGACGGAGGTGCATACCTGATGGAGATAGTTCTCCTCATCAATTTGGCGCTCGACCTGACGGTCGACGGCCAGTCGAAGGAGGTAAGGATCTTGCTTGCCGGTGGTCAAAGACTCGTCGAGCTCATTCCTGCCCAGGACATCGCTCAGGGCTCTGACCGATTTTCGGGTGTTCTCCATCTCCTTGTCGACCGAGTTCTTGAAATCTCCTGACAAGTTCTTGATTTCCTTAATCTTTTGCTGCAAGTCGCTCCTCAGACCAGTGAGAGCAAGGATGACATCCTCTTCAATCTCCTTGGCTTTGTTGGCTTCGAGGATGGCATTCTTGTTGTAGGCGCGGAGAAACTGGAGCGCGTCGTCGATGCCAGCGGTGGTGAGGAAGCCAGGCGGGGCGGATATGTTGTTGGAGACGTTGGCAAGCTTGAGGAGAGACTTGGAGCGGTGCTCGTAGTGGGATTGGATCTCCCGGAAGTAAGCGATGAGGTCCTTGAGGACCTTTCTCCAGCCTAAGCGCGTGGGTGTTAGCGAGTCAAATCAGGAGGCAGGGGGCAGCTGTAGCATATGGAAGAGAGAAGACATACTCTGGAAACGGGTGGTGAGGACTTCTGTCGGATTGCCCGAGGTTGGAACAGGGCAGTGGAAGGCGCTGTGCGCTTCGTCGGGGTCTGAAGTCGACTGCAGAGCGAGACTCTTGACGCTGCCAGCCCTCATACTACGACGGCTGCTGCTGCGCTTGAGACTTCCATTGCGACGTAGGGAGTTCTTCTTCTTGAGGGTGTTGCTGCGGGCGGGCAGCTGTTGGTCGTCGCCCGCACTGAAGCTGTGGACCGAAGCGGAGCGCTGCATGTTGGCGCCGGAGTTGTGGTGGCCGTCAACAATGGAGGAGCCGCGTTGAGAGGCGCCCCATTCCTCGGTGAAGCGACCGACGGGTTGGGGGTATTGCGGCTGGGGCACGGCGATGGAGCTGTGGTAGCTGTTGGCGATGTTGTCGTCGTCGTAGCGGGGGCGGGAGATGGAGTTGGAGTTGGAATTGGTGGCGGTGTTGGCGGCCGTGTTGGCGGCCGTGGTTGCGGCGGTGTTGCGCTGGTAATCGATGGCGGAGGACGAGGCGGGAGAAGGAGTGTGAGGGGGGTAGGAGTAGGGGTAGTAAGAGTTTTGAGGAGCGGACGAAGGATGACGATGAGGGAGGGATTGAGGGAGAGACTGAGCCTGAGCCTGGGACAGGGACTGGGACTGGGACTGGGCTTGTGACTGTGACGGAGGCAGATCCATGGCGGAGGTGGCGCTATATGCCTCCTGCTGGCAGCTGGCGGGCGAGTAGGAGAAAGGAGGGTTCCGTCAGAGTTGGCGACGAGGAGAATGTAGGAATGCCGAATGGATGTACAGGAAAGTAACTAAGTGGCCTGGAGCGAGAGGGGGGGAAGAAGGAAGGGGGAGGGCGTCTTTGGTGTGGTTGCTGGGCGAGCCAGGCGTGCACAACCAAGATCAGTTGGAGGGTAAACTTGCAGGTTACGGGGCGATGGTGTTGACGCAATGGGCGCACACACGTACGTCCCTACGTAGGGAGGGAGGTACACGGGGGTCTCTTCGAGGAACAGCGCTAAGATGGAGGCAGCTCCACTGTCAGAATAGCGCGAAGGCCCCCGAAGGACCGGAAACTCCACTGCTTTTTTGGAGAATCTTAGTGTAGGTTTGGTCCGAGACGCTGTTCTCCGTTACGTTGCAGGTCTCGCTCGCTCTTTTTCTCACGGCGAACAGCCCCTTGCTCCACTGCGGGCTGGGGGTTGGGCTCGTGCGGCCGATCGAGACGGAGCGGGATGACGCAGGATGAACGGGACGAAGGCAGGAGGAGTTTCAAGGTCAGATCCAGCGGGGATCGAGATGGATGGGATGCTTTAGCGTTTGTTTGTTTGTTTGTTTGCTTGATTGAGTGGAAGCCGAGAGAAGGGTGACCAGTGATGAAGTGGGAGAAACCGTAGGAAGATACTTAGGCATCATGCTGGAAAGAATTGCGCACACAAAACCTCAGGAAGCTAGCCAGGAAGTCAGTCAAGTGAGTTAATCAGTCAATCACCGGTCCTACGACTATTCGTTGCCTGCCATGGCCGCCAAGCGTTGGTTCCCAGGTCTTGCTTCCACTTACACCAAATGGGCTCCTCACCGTCACAGCTTCGAAGTCAGAAAGAAGCGCGGTACATGCAGGTACTTGCCTGTACTTTGACCTTCCCCAAGCTCACTGCAGCTTCCAAGCTGGCCAAGCTCGCACCCAAGTAAGTAATTGTCCCAAGTCTCGTCCCAAGTCCTACTGCGTACCTCAACCCCTCCGCAAACCTGCAGCTGGTTACAGCCCAGAGTTCCCCACCACACTCCATCCCAACCGATGACGTCGATATTGGACGCCACCCACACGTTCGTTTCTCCCCCCTCGGCGCTTCTCGCTCCCGTGCCCTCTGGCGATGCCTTCATCTCCTGGCTGCCGACGATCGTCATCCGCCAGAAAACATTTTTCTGCCTGCTCCGCCACGATTTGCACAAGGATCTGCCTGTCCCCGCCAGGCATTTCAGGGTCTCGGTATCGCCGCCTCCCCCAGATCTGCGTGCGAAAGTGGGCTTTCTGTTTGAATGGATGTTTTGGATTGACAGTTGAGGTGTAAGTACATAGTTAGCAAGTCTTGCTGCCCACTGCGCTCTGTGTCTCCAATCCACACCCGCTAACAGCCGTCTCTGTGTCCACTTTTGGTACGTAACTTAGCCGTCACTCGGGCCAGCCGGTTCCGGCTGGGCGTGCTCCGAGTCGCCCGTGGCCCGCCATCTTTGGCGCCGAGGGTCCATTTGCGCATCTTTTTGCAACCGCCAAGGGACACTGCCAAGGGACGCTGTGACGACTTCACCATTTTGCTCCCACGTCTTGGATCAAATACGATCAACTCAATTCAGTTCAGACATGCCTGAGGCGCATCTTTTTATTCACCCACTCAACCAGTCGGTCTACTCCATCGAGCCGTTGCTAACTGCCCTGCCCAGAACAATACATTCAACCCGCCAAAACGTCAGACTCAGAACGAATGTAACGCCTGTGCTACCGAATAACGAGCTGTGCCCTCGGTCGTGATGCCACCATGACATGCTGTCAAACATCAGATGCGTGCTCTTCCTACCCAACCACCCCACACGGAAAATGTATACATGGCTATCCTGTTGGTACGCGATACTTGACAACAGTGATGACGCCTCCCGTCCTGCAATCTCCCAAACCACCTTGAACGCCTGCCCAATGCTCTGTGCCCAACTGAAAGCTCCACAACGCCTGTGAAACCAGATCTCTAGCGATGACAATGGTGCTCAGCACTATTAGGCCTCTTCGCTTGTCCGCCGTCTTCATGCGGCGTCTGTTGGTTCGTTATCTCAATCTGAAAATACCGAAGCCCCCTTCCACCCTATGTCTCTGTCTTTGGGTATAGAATGATAATCGTGGCGATAACTTTCCAAATTCAAGCTCCCTGCTCTGGTACTGTATCCCTGATAGGGTCCGCTGGAGGGTGTTCGACCGTCTTCATTCTGCCGAACCGTCTCGGCGGCGGTGCTTTGGGAGGCGTCTTTTTCGGTCCTCCATTGATATGCAGCCTTGCGGCCGGCGCAAAGGGAACTCCATGACGATGCTTGGGCACTGCAGGTAGAGGCTTCTTAGCCCTGATAGCCATGGTCACGCCCTCCTCTGAGGCTTCGGTGTCATCGCCGTCTGCGTCCGCCTCTCCGGCCCGGCTCGGCGTCTGCACTCCGGGCTTCTCCATCACAGCTGCGACGTCTCCGACGCTAATACTACTCGAACTTTCGGAGTGCGACAGGCTGATACCCAGTATTTTGCGCGCCACCTCGGCCTCGCCCGACCTGGGGCTGCTGGGGCTGCTGGGGCTGCCCTGGTCTGCCTCCTCCACCCATTTCACCTTGGCCACCCGCTCAACTAGACGTAGCGTCGTCTCATCGGCAGGGGCAAAGTGCGCATTTTGCGAGCCTCGGTAGACATTAAGCACCCGAAAAATCTCGTCTTGCTTGTAGTATGGTGGTTGACTGAGCTGTGTGTGTGCCAGCAACGGGTATAGTACGCGTAGGTAGGTGTGTCTGAGGGACATTTTTTCGTCCGGAAGGTCCATCAAATTGCGGATTATGACATCCAATAGAACCCTCAGATCATTCGTATAAAAGTATTCATATGTCGCCCTGTTCGTGAAGAGCAAATACAGCAGCTTGAGAATAAGCAGCTGGAGAGACGTCTCAGTCTCCCGGTTCAGCAGCAGGATAATGTTCTCCCCAAACGTCCGAAACGAGGGCCCGTGGATACTGAGGCACTTAACAATTCTGTTTGTCAGGGGCGAGTTTGGGGGCAAGTTGTGAGACGAGGGGTTGGGGACGGAGTCAGTTGACGCGAGCATGTACTGCTCGTTAAGGACGAGCTGTCGGTGATGTTAGCATCAACAGCACGCCAAACACGGGACGAGGTTCTCACCAAGACCCTGATCGTCGGATAGTGGTACGGGTCATGCACGTCGTCGGATAGCTCTTCGATAAGGCAGAACAGGTAATAGACGAAACCGTCATCAACTTGCACCAAGTCCTCCACCCGCAGCCGCTCGATGCGCGACATCTCGTACATGAGGTGCAGCAGGTGACGGTGGAGGCGCGGGTCAATGTGCTGGCGACCGTTGATCAGCTCCAGCAGCCGGGGGAAACAGGCCTCGCCGACCATGCGGGGAAACGTGGTCTCATCCTGGAAGCCGTCGAGCAACAGGAAGCAGGTAATGGCGTGCAGTGGCCCCGTCTCGTCCTCCTGGAGCAGGCTATATATGATCTGGGTGCGGACATATTCCTTGTTGGAGCAGAAGATATCGCTGGCGAGGAGCATGCGGGCACAGGCGGCAATGTCGTCCTCGGAGTCGGGGAGGCGATCGCGGAGCTGCGTGGCTAGGTCGAGCCAGGAGCGGAGGGCATCGTCGATGGTTTCGTGGCTGTCGCAATGGGTCGAGACGCATCGGTCAAGCTCTATCGGCCTGTCGTGTTAGCCCTCGCAGACGTTGTAGAGTTGTGCGACTGCGATGTCGCTGAGCCAACCCACCAGCCCACAGCTGCTCCTCGTCCTCGGTGGAGAGGGCAGCGTCGTCGAAATCCGCCATGGTGCTCGGTTCTGTGGCTGCGCGGCCGCGACGGCATCGGGTCGTGCTTGGGCCTCGACGAAATATGCTCTAGAGATGGTCGAGGAGATGACGAGCCGGCTGACAGTGGTCGACAGAGGCAGAGGTCATCTCCAACATGGAGTGGGAGTTGGAGAGTTTGGAGGAGTCGACGTGCAGGTGGCAGGTTGCAGGTTGCAAGGTTGGTTGCAAGTTGCAAGTTGTTAGTGGAGTGAGCGAGTGAGTGTGTGGAGTGGCGGGGTCGAGATTGTGGCCGACTTGTATTCGGATTGGTACTTGCTGGTGAAAGTGGGCGTGCCGTGACTTCATCCGGTGGACGGTTTAACATGGGCTTGGCATTCCATCAACACCTGGCCGACCAGGCGCGGCGCCGGTCACGACTCAAGCTGGAACCAAGAGGAATTAGGGCGGAAATGTATTGAACCCAGAAACTGCGGATTGCAGATTGCAGATTACAGGCAGCTGGACCATGGCGCAGTAATCACATCCCTACGGATACACTGCCACATGTTCGGATTACGGAGCCTCATGTAAGTCATGAGGTCGGGTCATCCATCGTTCATTGTCATCATCCTAATACCTGCAGCAAAAAGAGCTATTCTAAGCAGTCGTGGAAAGCACTCAAACTAGAACTCAGTCCTCGAGAAATCTGTCATGCCGGTATTCTATCTCTGCTTTCAACGCATACGAGGGTATCGCGCCACAAACCACGAATTCCGGCCCTCTCTTCTTGATGCACATTCCCAAACGCCAAACCCCGTTTCCTAATAAGCCCAGCCCAATGCACCCGAACAAGCCTCCGAGCAGGATCTCACTCTATGAACCCCCCTCTTCCTCGTCGTAGATCTTGACCTTGTCCGCGTAGTCGTTGATGTTGCTGACGACGTAGTTCATGATAGTGTCCCCCTTGCCGGCCGCCACCCTGAGCAGGAGCTCATTGAGGTTTTGACGCCCTAGGATGTCAACGTGGTCGGCTGTCCGAGGCCCTCCTCGAGGGTTGAACCTGTCGGGTTCATGGGGCATCTCCACAACCGTCACTTTGACACCGGCCGGGTTGTAGCGCTTCATGTTCCAACCGCGATTGCACATGTAGCCCGTGCTGATGAGATTCACGGTGCCGTCGCCCTCACCTAGGATGACGCCGTGGTCGACTGCCCCCTCGACGTAGCCTGTGTCGATGGTGATGTTAAGGTTTGATGCCGTTGGTGAGTCGGGCGAGCGGTAGTAGTACGCTCGTTCTGTCGGTTTTCCAACTCCATAGAAGCAGAGAATCTTCAAGCTCGGTGCGAGGGGCAGCCTGGTCTCGAGAGGGTTGATCCACTTCCTGGGGTCTTTTCTGTTGGCCTCCACCTCGGCCGCAGTGTGCGCGACGCCGCGGGAGTAGCTACCCCTGAGCATGTCTTGGTACCAGTCCTCGGTGGTGTTGAAGAGGTACTCCATTGAGTCATCGACGGTAAGGTTGCGGTCCGGGGTTGTCCAGTTTGCGCCAACCCTGAAGTTCAGTAAGGACCCGTAGGTGAAGTTTTGGCCGGGCTGGTCATCCGGCGCCGACTTCAGATCACCCCAAACAGCATTGCCTCCGATGGGAAGCATCGACGATAGTCCGGGCATAGCGCGGAAGATTTCGGTTCTCTCTTCCTTGCCGAGAAACTTCTCTAGTCCGTAGATGGCAAAGGGGTTGAGCTGAGCCGTATCGCGCATCTCACCAGACAGAACCGCCGTGAGATCCTTGACCGCGCCGAGCATACAACCACTGATGTTGATCCATGAATCGACATGGCGTTCGACCCAGTCGGAGCCGCCGCGGCCACCCTGGTCAGATTCCACCCACTGGAAGAAGTAGTAAAGGACCTGGCTACCCATGCTGTGCGATGCCAAAACTGCTTTCTTGTTACTGGTAGAGACGCCGGTCTCGATGTATGACTTGAGTCGGCTGAAATACTGGTCTCTGACCTCGAGGTTTGAGTACGATAGTCGCCAATCGTAGGCAGCGGTGAACGAGTTGGTGGGGTCGTAGCCGATGGATGCCAAGTTCTCGAATATTTTGTTCCAAATCCAATATCCTGTGACGAAGAAGTCGGTCGCATCAAACCCTTGGGCGGCCCTCAGCTTGAGCATGGGAGGATCGAGGCCAGTCCGTTTGTCCAGCATGACGTGCCTCTTCCAAACCTCCTTGTCTAAAACCAATGCCCTCATCATGGTCCAGCTTCCCCAAAGCCTCTTTCTGAAGTACGCTCGGGAGATGTTGGCGGTCCCCCAAGATTCGAGACCGGTGGAGATGACGCCGGGGATCATGATCATGGGATGATGAGCCTCGAGGCCCTCGGCGCGAGCTTTGATCCCGACAGCAAATGATTCGGAAGCTTCTGAAACCTCTCGCTCGCCCTGAATCAGATCGCGCATATCTTTGACCAGGCCAGCGGGCAAGGCGTCCAGAACCTTGTCCATGGAAAGTTCGGAAAACTCGGGAAGATCGATCAAGTCATTGCTCGAGGCGAAGAACCCGGCGGCTATGAGACCAAATAGAATACCGAGCAGAAAGATTAAAGTAACCCGGCGTTTCCGGGTCTTGTGCGTGTGCTCAACGACGTGGACGTGAGTGACGGTCTCGTCACCTGGACTTTCTTCGATTGAGGCTTCATCTGCGTCGACGACCTTGGTTTCGGTCTTGGTCTCGGGTTTGGTCTCAGGGACATTGCGGCGTCGAACCGTGGTTTCCATGGCGTAGGGTTACGGGAGCGGGCCTCGAGGGGCGCGCTGAAGGCCTTTAGGGAGTGCGATGGGAGGCAGAAGATTGTAATAGGAATGTTGAAAAAAGGCCAAGCGAGGTGAGAGAAACACCCTAGAGGCTGGATGTGAGCTGCAGCTAGGACCACCTATGACGCCGAAACTAAACAGAAAACCGGGTCCCGCAGAGCGGCCAGGTGGGATCTGCGGCAGGCAGATAAGTTATCCTCCGTGAGTAGACGTTCAGAACGTGAAAGCAAAGAATTCTCGGGGCTTCGGGCTGTACGGGCCAGACCGAGGAATGAGGAAGCGGATACGTGTTGTTTATTGGCAGGTTGTGGTCGAGGCGTCGGCACTTTCCAAGGTCCCGAAACAACCGAAGCTCACAAGCTATGGGCGCAGCATGAAGACAAGGGTTCATGAGGCAGCTCAGCAATCTTGCAGCTCGACGACTCGCACGTTTTTTTCTTCCGCCTCAGCCCAAACAGCGACATGCCAGCCGTACCTGATAGGCAGGCACCTGACGTCAAAGGTCGAGAACAGGCTCGTGCGGCTTGGCTTGCTTGGGCGGAAGTGTGGAAGTGGATGCGGCCTGACGTCCAGGGATCCGTCAATGCCGCCGGGTCGTCAGAACGGATTTGGATCGTCAGTGACAGTCACATGCCCAGCTTCAGCCCACTCTTTGTTTCTCACAGAGGGATGCAACCCTGAGTGAGGCCTCGAGCCCACCCACTAAAACGCCCTATCCGTCCATTGGCTCCAGCAGGTAGTTCAGAGCTGCGACCCCCACACGCCCGCTGCAATCGCCGCAATCGCTGGTAACCCCGCCACTGAGAGCATCAGCCCTCTCCACGCCCACGCTGTCCGTCCTGACTCCTCCAGCTTTAGGCTGCGGGCTCGTCCGCTCCGCCCATCATCCGGCTCCGGCAATCTGTCCGGCCCTAACCTCCTCCTGCCCTCCTGGTGCCGGTGCAGTGGACGCGACCGGCTGCATCCTGCAGGTGAGGAATCGCCACCACATCCCCGGCCATCAGTCATACCGGTTACCAAACACCAACACATCGCCCTCCGCAATATAACAACTCCAACCTATTTCTTTGAATCCCTCTCTCTTGGTCTCAATCCGGACCAGCTGGCTCTACTCCGCGTGCCTCTCCCCTCTCCCACTGTCTCACTCTCACCAGAAAGCCCCCAGGCGTCAACTCAACTGATGAGCTTCTGAGATCCACTCCACTTCGGCCCCAACCTCAAAAAGAACATCGCCCACCAAAACACACACCCCACACTGTCCAGCCCGTCAACCTCCAGCTCTGGCCGAATCCCACCTGCCATGGACGTTATCAAAAGCGACAACCTGCCTGGCGACCTGCGCTACGTTCAGTACGAACACGCCCTCGAGGCCGAGTATCTGCCTGCCATCCGTGCCCTGATCTCCAAGGACCTGAGCGAGCCGTATAGCATCTATGTCTATCGCTACTTTCTGTGCCAATGGGCGCACCTTTGCTTCATGGTTCGTTCCATTGTGCAGTCTTCTCTCTCACCTACTCTCTCACTCACTCACACTGCATCAGGCCCTGAACCCAGCAGACTCTTCCCTCATTGGCGTCATCATCTGCAAGCTAGAAGTCCATGCATCGCACTCCAATCCTACCCGTCGGGGCTACATAGCCATGTTGGCCGTCGCCTCCGACTTCCGCGGCCATGGCATCGCCACCGCTCTCGTCAAGAAGGCGCTCGATGCAATGGCTAAACGCAACGCTGATGAGATTGTCCTCGAGACCGAGGAGACCAACCTCCCCGCCATGCGCCTGTATGAGCGTCTTGGTTTCCTCCGCTCTAAGAAGCTGCACCGATACTATCTCAATGGAAATAGCGCCTATCGCTTGGTTCTGCCTCTCAAGGTCCTTGACCTAGACGCCGACCCGGGTGCCTTTGACGGGCAGGTGGCCTAGTTTTGCGGTGCGAATGCGGGTTTTTCTTGTAGACCACAATGGTTTTGGATCTGGCGAATTATGGTTATCCGGTTATGGGGTTTCACAGCGGGCATCACCGAATCACAAGCGTGCGGCATTACGAGTGACGACTAGGGAGCGAAATGTCGGCTACCAGGCTTCGACATTGCTGGGGCCGGTGTTGGTTGTATATTATCTTCATATTTTACCTTTGTTTCTATGCTTCTTTTTTCGCGGGTCTTGCTGAGACTTTCGGTTGGCAAGCAGAAGGTGGCGTTTTCGATGGGCAAGGACGAGGCGTTGCTGAGAGAGTTATACTGAGAGTCTTTTTGGGGTGCGTTGAAGACATCCCCTTGGTCGTGAGAGTAGTGCAAGAGGGGACGTATCTCCAGTGTCAAGTTCGTCCACATGTTGAATCTTGCGAATCCGGATCAAAGTCAGTTACAAATTCCTTTGGCTGACGGATAAAGGTGCTAGGAACACCAGCTCATAGCAAAAACTACGAGCCTCTTATCAGTGAGCAAATGATGGAGCGGGCTCCAGACCACGCCGCGGCCTACCTTAGGCTAGCCTCAATGCTAGCGAAGCTCGCCTCACGATACGTTTGGAACTACGCTGAAGCCAAGACAAAGACAAGCGGCTTTAATCACGCTCACGTAGTTCCATTAATCCGTTTCAAGAAGTATTTGTGTTCATGTGATACCGTGCCTTTAAAAGGCGCCCACTCGTGGAAAAGTCAATTCCAGCATTGCTTATCACTGACAATGAAGGAGTGTTTCAAATCAGATCATCTTGTCGTGATACATGTACGGTACTCTTGAATATCTCATCAATATCATAGTGTACTGTGTGCCCCTCGACCAGCCTCCCAGTCGTCTTGTTGCCCAACTGCCACCAATACCTCTGTTCCGTCTTTAACTTTGAAAGATGTCAAGGGAACTATAGATGGACGCCTTCAAGCCCCAAGGATTCCCGTAGGCTATCCCCATGTATGTGAATGCATCTGCGACCGTCAGCCAAGCCCACTACGCACAGGAGTATGACCGACTTACCTGGTTTGTAATAGACCGGTCGTCCTCGGGCCTCGACCAGCCTGAGCTCTCGGAGCTTCTGGAGAACCCGTCCCACGTCAGCTCTGTCCCCAAAGTCGCTGGTATACACGCAGACTATGCGGTCCTTTCGTGGATCGTCATTGACCGGCCGTGGCGCGACTTTTGCAGCGATGCCGAGTTCGTTGTTGGCCGTGGCCTTGGCCACAATCTCCCACACGTCGTCAACCTCGGCGGGAGGACAAAACAGCATCCACTATTTCGGTCAGTCAACTGTCAATGTCTTGCAACGCAGAGCCATACCTTGCCTGCCCGAACTTTGCCGCCGTGGGCCAGAGTCAAGATGTCCTGGGTGGCCCTCTTCCTCTCCTTGGCGATCTCTCGCTCTTGCATAGACACCGCTTTTGGGGCCTTTTTCATACCCTCGATGAAGCTGGTGACGAGCGAGAGCCGCTCCATCCCACCCTCGATGACAAGCTTGGTCTGGCTGCCCCATTCTTCCGGCGCCTCGTCCTCGTTCCCCTTGATGGACTGGCTCTCGGCTAGCGCTTTCTCTACTCGCGGAATGAACGGGTTGCAAATAAAGATCCAGGGAATTTCTTCGGTCTGGTCCGTGGTTTTGGGGGGCAGACGACTGAGGAATTCGTCCACCGTCTCGGTCAGCTGCCAGGCGTAATGGATTCCCGCGTAGGGGTTGTGTAGATGGGACATGTCGACGACGACGCTTTTATGAGGCATCGGTCGGCCTGGGGTTTCTTGGTGCTGGAGAATCCAGTCTTCGGCGTCAAAGTCATCGACGCGGCGATGGAGTCCGAGGACGGTCTCGTCGTCGCCTGCTGGAACGTCAGAGACTGTTGCTGAGCTCTTCTTAGGGTGGACAGGTGGTACCGTAAAAATCCGAGTCATCCGAGAGCTCCATTTTGATGATATTGTGTAGTCTTGGACTGTACTACTAGCACCTATCCGAGACAAAGGTTGGTCGTAGTTGGTTGTTCTCACCAGAAGCCTGTGTGGGCTAGGCTGCCTCACAGACACGGAGTCTTGTCGGGGTAAAGAGTGCGATTGATTCAACAGAGATGACAAGCCTGGGTCCGAAGCATCTTCAGCGTGTTCAGGCACATGTCAAGTTCCGGAAGTCCTGGCAAAGACGTAAAGGGGAGAGAGACACTAGAAGTGACAGAAGCAAGTTCAGCGCCTCCTGATACTGGTGGCGTAGTTTGCGTTGCCAGCTCGACGGCTCACGTAGCAGTGGCTTCTGGGGACTGTGACGGGCAATCGTCGACCAAAGACGAAACTGAGCAATCACACGGCAGCCTGATTGGAATATTACAGATTCCTTTTGCCTTTGCAAGGCTCCTGGGGCGCGTTTCCCGGGCGCGATCCGGGCTTGTTTAGCTCTGGCCCGAGCCCCCGGCAGACGGCAAGCCACCCGTTTGCCCCGCCTGCACCGTGTCAAGTGCCGCTGCCGGGATCCAATTCTCGACTGGACCTGGCCTGAAAGAAAATAACAACATCCTGGAAGCTGACGTATCAGAAGGCTGAATAGGACACCAGAGGAAAACATGGACTCACCAAATGTTGTGTCGTCCAAGATCTCGCTCACCCTGGACCTCCCTCCCAGCTGCATTCAGTTTTGTCCAGCGCATCCGGAGCTTTTTGTCGTGGGAACTTACAATCTCCAACGAGCCGAGAGTGCGGGGCAAATAGATGTCGCGGATGGGGATGAAGCAAACGAAGGGAATGACGAGGATACCTCAGCCACAAAGACGCCCCAGAACCGCAATGGCAGTCTAGTGGTCTTCAGGATCCAAGGAACCGAATTGTGAGTCTTTCTTTGTCCTGTCTATCTGTCCTGCTTGCTCATGCGTTGTCACCCTTCCTTTATAGAACCTTGGTCCAAACAGTCGCACAACCATCAGCCATCTTGGACCTTCGTTTTCACCCCACCCCAGGCAAACAGGACGTCCTTGCTGTGGTTTCAAGTACCGGGACACTTGCCGTATTCAAGCTGGACCCAGAGGAGGACGCCGCATCTCCCCTGAAGCACGTGGCGACTAGTAGGTGCGATGATATCCCTGAGGATGTCTTGTTTTTGCAATGCAACTGGCATCCTCTAAACGCAAGTGTGATTGGAGTCACGACCTCAACGGGAGCCGCGAGGTTGCTGCGCTTGGACGACGAGTATCGTATCACAGACTCGATCGATTTGGCCATTGCAAACTCGCTCGAAGCTTGGTGCATCAACTTCTCTCCCGCTTCACACGATGCTAGCGAAGTCGACGCCCAAGTGACGGCCTACTGCGGTGGAGATGATTCGATGCTTCGATACCTGTCCTTCAGCTTAGGCAGCGCCGACGAGGAGTCACACTGTGAAAGTCCCTATCCGCCCAGTACGATCAAGGGCACGCACACTGCCGGCGTCACGGCGATATTGCCACTCCCGCTATTTGCCAAAGACAAGGGACGGGTGGTTGTGACGGGAAGCTACGACGACCACTTGCGCGTCTTCATTATCCACGACCTGCACGAAACCTACGGGCTCAAGCGAGTCGAACTCGTGCTGGAGGAAAACCTCGACGGCGGCGTTTGGCGGTTGGATCTGGTTGATACACACCAGCGGGACGGGAGTCTCAGGATACGGATATTGGCGTCGTGTATGCATGCCGGAGCCCGGCTGATCGAGGTGGAAGCCCAGGAAGGACAAAGCTGGACATGCAATGTCTTGGCGCAATTTGAGGAACATAAGAGTATGAATTATGGGAGTGACTATGTCCGGAGCGGTGAAGGGGATGGTCTACGGTGTGTGTCGACCAGCTTTTACGACAAGTTGTTGTGTGTATGGGAGTATGAGCCATTGGCATAAGAGCACAAGAGGGGTGAATGGCAAACATCGCTAGTGAGGGGACTTCGCACAGAGTTGGTTTGGTTCTTTTTTACAAAGAAGGTCGATGCGTGCGAAGCTGATAGGAGCTGAAGCCTCCAAGCCTTTGTTTGTTGCTGTTATCTCTGGTGGCTGGCTCTTGGGCCAATGAATGGCTTACTCGTTGCTTGGCTAGTAGAAAAGGGATGGTTCTGGAGGAGACCCAGTAGAGCTGATTGATCTCGTCTCTACGAATAATGCCTTGATTCCTTAGCAAACCCGGCTACACTGCTCATGGGTGCCACGTTGAGGCCGCCTGTCGGCTGTGGGTTTGACTCATCCGGGCAGCCGTCTTGACGATCCGTGGTTACCTCTGGGAACTCCAGAACCAATCCAATGGATCGGAGCTTCCCATTCCCAGCTTGAGTGGCCAGTTCCAGACCCCTCCTTAATCCATCCAATCCATCCAAGGCGCGGGGTTGAGCGCCCACTGAAGCCCACTGAAGCCCAGGTATTCGACTGAAGTCCGGGCGCTGATCGGGCCATTGATGATGCAGCTCCCAACCCTTGCCTCAGCCTTGCAGCGCCCCCATCCACTAAACCACTCCACTCCATCCCCCGAAACACATGCCCCAAGTCCCCTAAGTCTCCAAGGTACCTCGTTCGTAGCCCCCTGTGCCACAAGCCCAGTGCCACAGAGCGCCAGGGCCGCCCCGCGACAAAGCGACCTGAACCTTTCTTTCAGTTGTCGCTTCGGCTCTGCATTGAGGCGCCCCGACCTAATTTTTGCCCAGCACCGCCAGCCTCAGCCCAAAACACCTACTCTGCATCCACCCCGACGCCTTGGACGCATCTCGTCAGCTTCTCTACTCCAATTCTTCTGCCGCATTCACAGCACGCACTACATAGTGCTTGCTCACTGTCACTGCTTCCACTGCTCCTGGCCCGTCCCTGCAGCTTTTGTCTTCCCCCCCCTGCTGCCTCTGCATAATCTCTGCCGCATCCACCTGCTGGACCACCGTCGCAAGCCTTCGTTTTCCTCCATCGAGCAAACAACTCCGTCAACCTCTCTCTCCATGGTTCTGGTGTCCCTCGCCACCACGTGAAACCACCCCGAGGGCTTGCGCGGAACGAGAGCCCCCTCGGTTTGCGCTTCGCTGCCGCGCTTCGTCTCTGCCAACTCGCAAAGCGTTTTCAAATCCCAGCACGACGTTAGTCATGGCCGCGAACGGCAGCTCGGTGCCCTCGACCACCACAGGGAACGGTGGGGACTCCGAGGTCCTGACCAAGATACACCAGGCGCTCGAGGTCGTCCACAGCCCCTTCTCGACCAACGATGCCCGACGCCAGGCCCAATCTTTCCTCGAGGAGGTCAAAGATATCGCCGAAGCCCCGATGCAAGGCTACAGCCTCGCCTCCGACAAGGCCCAGTCTCCCGTTGTCCGCCACTACGCCCTCTCCCTCCTCGAGCATGCGATCAGATACCGATGGTCCGCCTACAGTCAAGAGCAAGCCGATGCCGTGCGCCGTTGGGTTCTGGAACTCGGCCAGACCGTCTCCAGAGACGACCCGTCGTATCTCAGGAACAAGACGGCCCAGCTCTGGGTTGAGGTCGCCAAACGAAGCTGGGGCGCCGAATGGATGGATATGGACTCCATGCTATACCAATTGTGGCAGATTCCCGACTCGGCCGTCCACAAGGAACTCGTCATGTTTGTGCTGGAGAATTTGTCAGACGAAGTCTTTACTGGCGATGACTCCGTCGTCGCCATGCGAGAAGGGGTGCTTAGCAAGGCCTGTGTCGAGATCTTCACGCCTACTTCGGTGCTCATCGAGGCCTTTCCCAACCGGCGCTCTGGCCCAGATGTGCGCCATGGCGACGATGGATGGCTCAGTCGTTTGTCCGAATTCCTAGACTACTGCCTCAACTCGGCCCCGAAGGATAACGACGAGGTCAAGTCGTGTACTCTCAAGGGCCTGTCTGTTTTCCTCTCCCTGATGCCATGGGCCATCCCCAAAGCAGTGTCTGCAGCTCACTGCGTCGACGTCATGTGTGCTGGTCTGGCGTCTCCCCACATTGCGATTCAAAAGGTATTTCCCTATATATTAGTTCAGACTCCGAGCGAAAGCAAGAAACTAATCAACCTCCCTAGGCCTCTCTAGAATCGCTACATGCCCTTTACTGCCGAACCAACTTCACAGACGATGATTTCCGAGACTTGGTCGCCCCCATGTACACACGCACCTCCATCGAGCTTTGCAAGGGTCTTCTTGAATGGTCCGCAGTTGACCCTGAAGACATTGACGAGGACAAGTACCAGACCTTGAAGAAGCTATCAGAGGTTTGTCTAGATGCGTTTCAACACTCAGTTCAGCACTAACGGATACCATAGATGTTATCCTGCCTTGGAGACTACTTTGACCGGAAATTCGCCAAGCTACCCCCAGACGCCGCACGGGAGGACTTTCTCAAGCTTCTGGTCCAGGTTGTACAGAACCAGAGCTTGATGATATCCATTCCCGTCCTCGTCACCTGGACGCGACTCCTCAGCAATAGGACAATCGGCCCCAGCGAGCTTGTCTCACCCATGATTGGACCCCTGCTGGAGATTTGCAGTTCCCGACTAGTGCGATATGAGAACTTACCCGAAGACACCCAGGAGCCCACGTTTCTATTCCTTTTAGAGGATACAGATACGATACCAGAGCGACACGCATTCCTTGGAAACTACCGGCGCTACAGCTCTCAAGTCATCGAGGCCATTGTGCAACTGAAACTTGTTGACGCAGTGTCACACATTCTCGGTCGGACAGAAGACATTCTGCAGCATCTTTACGATGGGCAGCCGCCACTAGACAGTACGGAATATCATATTCTACGTGAAGAGAACATCAACTAACCTGGTTGGACAGAACAAAACTACTCCAAACACTCAATGCCAGTGTTGCGGGTCGACTCTCAGTTTACCGTCATCGAGGCCACGCTCAAGGGCTACATGAAGTGGCGAAGAAATCGCGCTACAGAATACGTATGTAGGACTGTAAATATGCGATCGAACCAAGCTAACATCCCACAGGAGCAGCAAAAGGCAGACTTGGAGGCAAACTTGGAGTCTTGGTGCAACAGGCTGCTGGAAATGAGCTTTGAGGTTGGTCGAAGCTATATTCCTAGCAAGACTTATAACATTCTAATCGCGATGTTCGCAGGATCCCATGATAAGGAAACGGACCTTACAGCTGCTCGTCTACTTCTCGACGACAGCCCTCAACAAGAATGCACCCTTCATGTTGAAGGTCCTGGAGCACATTCTCCTGACATGGCCTGCTCTCCAACCAGATTACCGTGCCTTCAACGATGCCATCAAAGACTTGCAAGGAGAGAGCATGGTTGAATTACAGCGACTTGCATCGGAAATGCCGGATCATCTCTTGGTAAGATTAACCCCCTTTTTAGTTTGTGTTCCTGTCTTGTTTTAACATGATTTGCCTAGGGTGTATACGAACAGATTGAAAATAGAGTGAATGAGATGATGTCTTCGGGAACACTAGACGAGAAGCGATCTATTGCATACAAGAGCTTCCTCTTCATCATCATGTGAGTTTTCAAGACTTTTGGCGTCAATTGAAGAGCCTGCTAACTAGACCCAGTCATCGGGCAACCAGTGTTGATGCTCAGGCGAAGATCCAGAAACTGCGCGAGTTTATTGATCCTGTGAAGGCTCAATGGCAAACCGACAATGTCCGAACTGCTCTCAAGTCATACTCAAACTTCTGCGAAATGCTTGGGCTGGACAAGGCGCAAGCCTATCTCTCAAATCGGCGAACGCACGAGATTCAGGACTGGGGCTCACATGAACTTGACGCGGAGGGTCTCGCTCTCCAGGCTGAGCTCGAGGAACGATTGAAGGTATGGGCGAAATATGTTTCCAACTGCGTATAGGGCTTCACTGACTTGATACAGCTGCTGCCTCTGCGTTCCACCAAGTCCTTCCTCGCATTTTCTGTCGAGAGACTAGACAAGTCGTCTGATGCGTTCAAGGCCTCGTACGCCCTCTGGCAGGATGGTTTCTCGAATATCCTCGCAGATCTGCTGGAGTTCCTGAGGTATGCCACCGAGTGCCGCTCGCCATCGTTGAATGATACTAATGCCTTTATTCAGCTTCGCACATGCGTCGCACAACCCAGATAACTGGGTTGGCCTACCCAACGAAATGCGACCAGTGGTCAACCGTGTTCTGAGCGACCGCTTTTGGCAGGCAGGGATCTCTGAAGGGAGTAAGGACGACTTCTACGCTCGTGTCATGGATAAGAAGAACACCATCGAGGGTCTCGCCTCGACTATTCGTGGATCTGTTCGATTTGTGCGGGAGACCGCCTACGCCATCATCTACTGCATGAGCAGGCTGGACATGCAGTTCTATGGGTTTGAGGGTCTCTCCGCACCCCTGTCCAAGGCACTGTTCGCCGACTCGATTTGGCTATCGACCCATCAACAGAGCAATCTCTTGAATTTGGTCAGATATCTTGTCGACGACTGCCCTGTGGACCACCGGGAACACTTCCTCCCGCAGCTGCTGTCATCATGCTTCCAGCAGATGGATGCCAAGGTGAATGGCGAGTGGGCCAAGATGGAGCAGCAACAAACGGTCGCGGCAGACGGCGAGGCAGGGCTCAAGGAGGAGATGAAAGCAGAGAGCATCCTGCGTCAAGTGACGTACACGGCGGTGCTGATGGTGGCGGATTTCCTGGATCCAACCAAGCCCAGTGAGTCGCTATTCACGTCTCGATGAAAGCCAAGACTAACAGAGATGCAGATCCGCCAACGCTCAAGGCACGAGCATTCCAGGGTGCGCCGGAGGATGCACCTACCGAGAGGTATCCGACGCTGCGACGGTTCTGCCTGATTCACCAGGAGGTTGTGGAACCCCTGCTCGTCTTCTGCACGCACGGAATCCGCATGCGAGATACACGATGCTGCAGCATGATCCTGCGACTCTTCATCTCGCTCGTCCCTGAATTCCACCTCGTGGATGGCCAGGCGCCAAAGCCGGTGTCACAGAATCCCAATGACGGACAAGAGCGGACTGCGCCCGTCGACCACTTCCCCGTGCCGTCGGCGATTTCCTCTGCCATCCGAGAGTACATCTCGCTCGATGTGCTCAAGGCCTGCATCACGTCGTTCCACGAGCCCTACTTTGTGGATCTGCAAAAGGAGCTTGCGGCCCTGATTGCTGCCATCATCGTCTACTACGGTCCGATCACAACGACGCCCAGAGACGTGCTCCTGTCGCTTCCAAACGTGGACCCGGCGGACTTGGACCGGCTCACGGCCTACATGAGCAAGCCCGGATCGCACACGCGACAGCAGCGGGCACTAGTTCTGGACCTGCTCAAGGACCTCAAGGGCGTCAGCGTGTCGGAGATGGGCAAGTTGCCCAAGAGCAGCGGGTTCGGCGGCTCGGGCCGACCCAAGAGGAGCAACCGCAGCAAGATGGCGCAGGGGTTCATGAACGAGCCAGAGTCCGGACCTGGGGAAACCAGGGCGGGCGGCATGGCTGGGGTCAGGAGGGCGACGCCCGATGGCCTAGAGGGAGTGTCCAATCTGTTCGAGGGTTAAGGGGGAGGGCCAACAGTCACCATTGCAGTAATGGTCAACGGTGAGTCGACGTTGACAAGCAATCACTGTCTGTGGCCCGGGGATGAGAGATGTTCTAGTCTCAGGACGAGGCATGCAACACACCAGGATATATGGTATTGAGTACCGCTCTAGCCTCTTGCCTGGGAGAGGGCAGGGCGAGAAGTGAGCTTTGGGGGGAGGCGCTGCGAAGGACCGGGAACCAGGGAAACGGGATGGATCTTTGGGATGATTAGAGCGAGCATAGGGTATGTTTACTTGGCATGTAGGCATTGGCTAAAGAAGACGGTGTCGATTTTGCTGTTCAAAGTGTGTCTGTGCCATGGTTTCTTTGTTTTAGGCCTCTTCCTTTCCCACTCTTGCCAACCGGGGCACTTGATCCTCTCCCATCTCCCTCGCACAGACGTCTAAATTGTCGATGCTCGTCATTCTGGAACGACGGCCTCGGGACATGGGGCAGTGGACACGGCGAGCGGGCTAGTGGGGGCACGGTGAGTTTCGACATCTGCGGGACAAATGAATGAATGCGAGATAAATTGACTTCTGCGTTTCTACCCAGACCTTCTAGCCTCGACTTCTTGGGGGGGGGGGGGGGGGGGGGGCGATAATCAGACGCATGTCTTGGGCTGAGACACGAGGGCTGGGAAGTATCCGCAAGTGCACACGCCAGCTGAGGGCCGGCCCACGTCTCAGCGCGGGCGCAACAGAGGCTTGGGAGTTAGTTGCTAACTTACTCCGTAGCATCATGTACGTCTGGAATGTGGCCGGGTAAGCACTGATGAAGCAGCGAACAGGTCCAACTAGTCGGATGTGCGAGTACCCGAGTGGCCAAGCCCTCTGCGCTGCGAACTGGGCGGGCGGTGCAGCGGCCCTTTACCTCGCCTCGCATCGCATCGTACAGGCAGTACATACATGGCCTGCATCGGGGGGATCTGAACCTCGAGTAACTTAACGGTCCACGTCTGCCCTATTAGTGACGAGAGACAGGTAGAAGGACCCCCAGGAGAGTGAGACATCTGAAACCTTCAACGGCGCAGAGGCGCCAGCTGCCCGAGACAAACGCCCACGGCCGCCATCTTCCATCTTGTTCATGTCAGATTTCCAATGCCTTCGAGTCAACCGCGAGTCACGACGGTCTAATGCCTAGCCCTACGAGAAAGTTAATGGGCACAACTAGGTAACTTAGACACTTGGACAGTCGCTAGGTTAAGTTAAGCTACTGACCAGAACAGGTACGCAGGAGCTAAAGAGCCCGTAACTAGTCGCTCGGGGCCACATCCCGAGATGCAGTCTGCCCTCTTTATCAAGGATGCCAATGCCGCAACCCTGGGCCGAGGGAAGCGCCTCGCACTGTACCAGCATCAGGCCTCTCGTCGATGGCCGCCAAGATCGAGTCTCTGCTTTCGCAACGCACCTCGCAACGCACCACTCGATGCGACTTAGCTCGTGCCTCGGCCCATGGGTCTCGGTGGACTGCGGTGCACACTGGGTGAGGAGACCAATCGATTCTCAAACAGGCACGAGATTTGGTGCCTGTCTGGGACGACTACCCAGGCGCGGCGCGATACGGAGAAACGATGATGGGGACGACGACTTCTGTCGACTACGTCCACTTGCTCGCACATGGCCAGTTCGGTATACGTGGCCTGGCCCTTAATTACCACTTAATTCAGTGGGCTGCAGGAGGAAACATGGCGATAGAATCCTGGCCTCCCTCCTCAATGTCGAAGGCCCCTTTGTTTCCTCGGTGTTGACCGTAGCTGCTGCAGTCAGCTACCCACCACAGGGTTCCATTCGGAATCGACCTGACATCTCAATCGGCCACGAGACCCGCTCCTTGTTGTTCTAGCCCGAGTGACGGGCCCCTCGATCTCTCTCCGGTGATGCATCGGCAGTCTGATGGATCCCTCCCCTTGCAAGCAGGCAAGTTACGACCCCCGCCCGTTCCGTCAGTGCCGTCGCCGATCTGCACATCTACCGGTACGCGTGTGAGATTGTGCTATGCAACTATGTTGACGGCCAGCAAGTCGAGATTGTATATAGCCAAGGGAGGAATATCAGGAGTAGGAGGTTCGCGGGTACAATACGTACGGTCAGAATCCAATGCAGAACCCAAGGTAGAAGAATATCAGGAACTGTGCCGCCGCAGATCCAACTTCTAGTCTGCCCGGCTGTCTACCGACCTGTCTTAGGTACCCAGTAGGATTCCTCGGGCAGAGTGGTAAGGTACAGTGCAACGTCAGAGGTGAAACACTGTCTCGAAACCTCCCACCTCCGCCCAATACGTACATCTATCTCCCTCCCCCTCCCTCCCCTCCCCTCCCCTCCAAGTTCCCCCTGGTCTGAATGGCAGCTCCAACTAGCACGGGCGCCTCCAACAGCTGTGGCTTGCCTCTTGCAGCATCATCACCACAAGTTCACAGTTGAAAACCTGTCAAAACCCAGTTGCCAAGTTCTTTTCTTTTCAAGTCTTTCCGGACCCTCCCCTCTTTCTGCTGCGACTCTAGTTCCTCAGACCTTCACCCCGAATCCTCAACGGTCGACGGCGCCCCATCAAAAGAAAGCACCGCAGTAAAAAGCAACTTCTGACATCCACATCCTGGTTCGGAATTCCTTACGAACAGGGGGGAAAGCCTTCTTTCCTCTTCTCTTCTCGCTTTCGCGGGTCCCTGCCTTGTTCGCCTGCTGCTGCGCGAGAGGTCCCCCTTGTCCCCTCGTCCCCTTGTCCTCCCCCATCTTAGGTTCCACCGCCACCCGTCGCCTGTTTTGGCCCGTCCGTGTAAGGCGAAGCAAAGCAAACATCGATACTCACTCATCTTGCGACTCTACGCCGCCCTCTTCCCCATCCTCAAGATCCGTCCCTCTTTCTCCTCGATAGCTCGCAAGCTTGTTCGGTTGTTCATTCATCTCTGCTCCTTGCCGCCGACTAGGACTTTCAAGCAGATTACCCTTGACGACTAGTTCATCAAGAGCCCGGACCCCTTCATCACCACCACTACACCAACCTCCTCCATTCAACCTAATCTTCGCCTTCACCTGTTGCTTCTGCTCCTACAACTGCAACGATAACAATCGCAACCACTAATTCCCCTGGCCATTTTCCGATTTTCCGCAGTGTCAACATTACGCTTGTTGAACAGACTCTCTGATTCAATCCACGCCTGGCTGTCTTCCTTCGTGGGGCTTCATCCTACCCCCCGTATGCAACCTCGCGTCTTCGTACGCCCACTCGTTTGGTCTGCTGTCCTCCCTTGAGGCCGTTAGACACCCAGTCATTCTTCCGTCGCTGATCCCCCGCCGTCAATTCCCTCTACTGGAATAACCCGCCTCTCTTGGCCCCTTCACCTTGCAAGATCCTTCTCATCGCCCACCATGGTTTACTGCGGCAAGCCCTCACGGGGCTGTCAGATGTGCAGAGCCCGCAGAATCAAGGTACGTGCATCTTGGATGGCTGTCTTGTCCCTGGGTCTCTCGGTCTGTCATAATCAGAAACTGGGAGAGGCCACCATGACTTGAATGCTCACCCTTCACAGTGCGACGAGACCAAGCCTACCTGCAACCAGTGCGCCAAATCACGGAGACAGTGCCCAGGCTACAAGGACGAGTTTGATTTGGTCTTCCGCAATGAAACCCAGGCTACCGAGAGACGAGCTCAAAAGGCCAACAAGAAGGCTCTCGCACAGAAACAGAGCAAGACGGCCGCGCGAGACGTCACCAAGACTGCTGCTTCGGCCAAGCGAGTCCATGACCCGTCTATCCTAGCGACACTCAATCTCCCACTTGATCAACAAGCAACCTGTCACTTCATCTCCAACTTCGTCCTGCTGCCTCGCTATGACAACACCCGCGGCTACTTGGAATTTGTCGTTCCCCTGCTCCAGTCCGAAACGCCTGCGCCTCACTTCAAGCTCGCCTTTGATGCTTGCGCCGTCGCTTCTCTTGGAAACCGGGTGGGCACTGGAAATAGCTTTGAGAAGCAAGCTTTGGGCCATTACACCAAGGCACTCGCATCCACCTTTGCCGCCTTGAAAGACCCAGAGCTAATCACGGCGGATTCTACCCTAGCCGCGATCCTCATGCTAGGCTTGTTCGAGAATATCAGTGCCAAGAAGTTGGGGATGCTAGCTTGGGGTTCTCATGTTGAGGGTGCGATCCAGCTGGTGAAGGCCAGGGGCAAAGGTCAATCACGCACCAAGATGGGTCTGGCCTTGTTTGTGGCGGTTCGGACTCAAATGGTATGTACCCAACAACTATGACTTCCCTGAGTCAGAAGAGATGTCTAACTTTCAACCATAGATCATCCACACTTTGACTTCTGGCAAAGCCCCCATTATGGGAGTTGAGTGGTGGCTCGGCGATGCTGTCAAGAATCACTACGGTGCCGAGTGCCAAAGACTCAATATCCGCACTGCAGAGCTCAGATCCGAGGTCAATCGTTTGATGTCAACACTTTCCCGAAGCCCCGAAAACATTGAGTTGTTGCTCGACATGATCCGACGCTGCCAGACTGTCGATCAGCAGCACGTCAACTGGGCGAGAGAACTTCCCGAATACTTCCGCTTCAAGGCGGCGGCCTGGGAGGACAACGTTCCTAACGGCAACTACGGCGCGGCCGAGGTCTTTCCCGGCCGCGTCGATGTGTACCAGGATCTGTGGGTTGCCAGCGTTTACAACATGATGCGGTGCTCGCGTATCATCCTGGCATCGTTGATTGTGCGTTGCGCGGCTTGGGTCTGCTCCCCCGTGGATTACCGAACGACACCCGAGTATGCGACATCTGCGCGGATATGCGTCGACATGATCACAGACATCATCGCTTCAGTCCCCTACCAGTTGGGCTGGTTCTCCAAACGCAAGGAACTCCTGGAAACCCACAATCTCTCAGCTTTCGGATGTGGCGAAGAGGACGCGCTCAAGGGGTTGCCCGGATATTTCCTCACATGGCCTCTCACATGCATCCAGGGGCAAGACTACACCACCGATGCGCAGAGAGCATGGGCCAAGGGTCGACTTCTATTCATCGGCAATGACCTGGGCATCAGGTATGCCAACATGTTGCATCAGGTAAGCGCGAACCGCCTTGGATCTTCATTTTCCGTACCCGTACCCGTTTTTCCTTTCTTTTGCTTGCTCCTCCTTTCTTTTTCTGCGTTTGGACTTCAGGACTAATAATGCAACGTTCAGCTCAACCTACGAGTTCCTTCGATGCTTATCCGACGAGATGGCCTGATGGCCAACCCGTATCCGATGGCCCACAACTTCGAGAAGCTACTCTCGGCGAGAGCCGCTCCGCCAAGCGCAGGATACACCATGAACCCGATCCAAGAGCGAGAGGCGATGCAGAAGGCACAATTTGACAAAGAAAAGACCGACCTGCTCATCAAAGCCATGGGCACTTCTGGCCAGCTCGATGAGAAGACTGTGGCCAACTGGCTGCAAGTACAAAATGTGAGGATGGGATCCTGAAGTATTGGCGCATGATCCCAGGTCGCAATTGTCACTGGGAGCATAATGAGATTGGGAATTGCCTGTCCCGACCGATTTGCCGTTGTTGGGCTTCCCAACTAAGCAGGGGATGAGTAGGGTATGTTGTCTTGGATGGCATCACTCTTAATCTTGCTTTCCCCTACCATCATGGAACGTGCCATTTTCGGCTTGATGCTTGGATTGTCTGAATCTGGACCAAAATATGTTGGCTTACTATCGCCAAGGGTGTGGCACAATGTTTCTTTGGGAATACGGGACCAATGTATAGGTAATTGAATGGCGCAGCGAGTCTGCTGGATTTGGTCGTGGCCTGGACCAGCATTTATCTGGATATCTGGGTTGCATATTCCAAGGCTACGCAAGAAAACGACTTGGGATTACACATAGATATATGGAGTTTGGAACCTGTCTTTTAGGACCGAATGTGTTCGATCGCACCATTCCCGCAATTGCGACGTCATTGAGCTGGGGCATGCTTGAAATTATGAGGCTGACCTGGCGGTACTTCATCGCACGTGTGTCATAAAAGGTCGTGAATACTAGTTATCGGCGGTGCTGGGCCATCCAGCACACGCTGTGAAGGAAACTGAAGCTCAAGCTCAAGTTTGGCGCCCAGCATGCCCAAGCAAAGACGGCCGTTCCTCAGCTACCGCGCGCGGTGCATGCCCATGAATCCAGTTCGCGCCTCGATCCTGGGGGTTGGCAGCTACCGCTCGTTCTTCCCTCCCAAGATATGGATTGCCTTACACCTTTCTGGGAACCATCCCGTCAGGTGCATCCGTCTTCCAACAGTGATATAAAAATAGGGTCGGGCGCGTTTATGTTCCTTCCCAGGTCGTGCCGTCGTTGGAGTGGGCGGTTGCGGAGACTGTCGATTGGCTTACTTCTTCTTCTTACTGTAGTCATGTGTTAGCGACTTGATTATCCTCGCACAGTTCACAAGGATGAGAAGAGAGGCGGGTAGCGAACCTGTCCTTCGAGCCCGGGGCATCATTGTTGGTGGTACCGAGATTCCAGGCCTTGACTACCCAGCTCTGAGTGGCGTCGACGTAGTTCTCGTTCTTCATCTGCTTGACGCCGACGCGCATGCCGTCCTTGGTGAAAACGACGTTCTTCCTGCCCATGCGCTCGGAGGCCGTCTCCTGGATCTTGGCGACGCTGAGGTAGACCTGGTAGCCCACCCAGCCGCCGACGGCAAGAATGGCGATGACGATAAGGAGGGGGAGAACCTGGCTGTTGCGGGAAAGGTCAGCTAGGCTGGTTCTTGCGACCGCCAGGGAATGGCCATCGAGAGAGGTAGAGGGAAGCGACGTACCTGACAATTGAAGCCATGTTTGCGACGTGTGAGGATCGCGAGTGGAAAGTGGGTGGGCGATGGCTTTTTCGATATCGGCGGCGAGTTTAGAAGTACTGGTAGCGCGTGGAGGGTCACGGCAAGCGAGAGAAGGGGTTAAGAATAGTAGTAGAACGAAAGGATAGGAGGGACCGGGAGATGGTTGAGTTTTTGGGAAGGGAAAGTCCGAGACAATAAAAGAAGACGGAGAGTCCGTCACGACGGCGACGTGAACGAGAGAAGAAGAGGAGACTGACTAGTAGGCGCAAGACGTCGACGAGGGACGCACCATGAAGGGGGCTTGCAAGCATTGGATGGATTTTGGCCGGGCTGGCTTTGCCTGTCCTACGCAGCCCTGTACCGCCAAAGTACTGTACTTTCGACAGGAGGGAAGGTACCTTCTAGCTCAGCTCCTCCTAAAGTACCTACAGCTGAGGTTAATTCAGGGCACCTTGGAAGGCTTCCAGGTTCCCCCTCATCCACTGACTTGCAGCAAGCCCCCGATCAGCACAGCGGCCGCGCAAGTGGTCCAGCGGGTTTTAGTGGGAAGGGATGCCGGGCTGATACCAACCTGTAACTTAGCGGCGAAGGCCTGTGCAAGGCCTGTGCAAGGCCTGTAATGGGATTGGCGGTTGGCGCGTGGAAACGATCCCCAGGGTCGTGGTGGGCTGGGCGATCCCTGGACTCGCGGGTAGGCAAGTAGGCTTTAGAGTATTGTTTTGGCGGCCGCTGCGAATGTTGCGAATATTGGAGTGCCCGACCGGACGAACAGAGAGGTGCGTACACTAAGGTGCACTTGGTGCTTACTGCTAATCCATCCCGGCGTGCGGTGCGTGGGTGCTTGGCGGAGATGAAGGGATCATGCCGGTGGTATAATGTCTGTGTCCCATGTGTGGCATGTGAAGGGATCGGACGAAGCTCGCCTTTCACGGGGGGGTTTGCTCTACTATAAAATGGGTTGATGGGCTACTGTGTGCATGGGGAGCACATGTGCCATCTTTTGTGTTGCCCGTTACTGAATACCGAAAAACACGACATAACTTCCCTGCCACGTACGAAGTGCTTCTGCATTCGCAATCTGCAATGCATCCGTCGATACAATCGGGACTTTGGCGGTATCACAGATTCGTAGGTTGCGCACTATGCCCTGTATGCCCTAACGTGCCGGGCCGTGCTGACATGGTGCAGAGAGGTCCATCCGTTTTGACTCCCGTCATCTCCCTTGCCTGCGCCTTTTTGTACAGTACCGCCAATGCTTTGTAGGCTACATTGGTACTCGACCAGCAAGTCTAATTGTTTGTAGTGGGGTTCCCGCAAGACACCGCAGTCGGGGGGGATTCAGCTGATGGCCGGGGGCGGAGTTGTTTGCGTTCACAGCCCTGCAGCTCGACAGCTTTTATTGGCGAGGCCATCCCATCTGATCGGCGTCGACTTTCTCGTCCTTGTTCGCAAAGCTTGTTTGATGTCGAAATCGATACGGGTGAGTTGTCCTCTCCATGACACCAAGGTGGGCTCGATGTTTCCCGGTCAGACGCTCGGGATCAATGGTATTCCCGTTGCCGGGTTGTCGATCTGACGCGCCCCGGTGCTGTGGCTGGTGATGACAGCCCGAATGCCACCTGTTCAGAGTTCAGCACAGCTGGCGGTGGTTCAAGCTCCAGCTCCCGCCCGTCCCGCTGAAAGCCAGTGGAGCTCTCGCTGAAATGGAGCACAGTCCACCAGCTCCCACTGGCATGTGGGAAGCCGCAGTCCGCACCAGCCACTGGACCTCTCTCCAAATTCAACTGCCCCTCGCCACCACGCACGTGCTTGGGCTCCCCCTAGCATATGTAGTAGCCAAGATATCAGCACCGCTTGATGCGATTCCCGATGTTTCTGCCTCTTCCCTTCGCCTTGAGCTACTTGCATACCGCCTAAATAACCAACTGATATACCCATCGTCCTCATTCCTGCCTGTTGACTCATCTCATAACTGTGGGACTGGCCACATCAAGCTTCCATTGTCTCCCTTGGGTTGCTATCAGTGCTCAGGCCTTTGGTGGCAAAGACCTCCACTATCCCACTAAACTTGACAGCAAAGCACCCCTCCTTTTCTGTGGCGGTGGTATCCAAGTGTGGCGGTGCCCGCTTGGAAAAGGCCAGACTGCAACCCAGCCAGCCGGACGTTGAGCCCAGCCGCCTCTGAGCTCACCACCACCGACCACCGACCGCCAACCATCTCCATCCCATCTCATCCCGGTCCAACACCCACAACGACCTCGACCTGGGATTCGGACTCGGTGCAACGCCTCTCCTCCTCTCCCCCCCCCGTCTCCCTCCAACTCGCATTTACGTCTGCATCCGCTGCAGCGCCGTCGTCGCCGGATCCCCGATCGAACAACTGTCCGCCTCCTCGAGCCTTGACCGTCCCTTGCCTCGGGTGCGCCGAAGCTCCCTGATCTTTCCATCATGGCATCCCCTCCTCCGCCCGGCGATAACCACGGCGGGCATCCGGGCCAGAGCTACGATTCGTATGCCACCGACGAGCAACAGGCCCAGCAATCCTACGAAGACCAGGCCCAGCACGCCGCTGCGCACAAGAAGAAGAAGCGAGGCTATGCCGCCCAGGCTTTCGAGGTTGGCAGCGGTGCCAATGCCGTCGTAGGTGGCCAGCCCGTGGCTCAAGCATTCGGTGCCCCCAGGCCGAGCAGGCTCCCGTCTACGGAGGCTATCCTCAAGCCGATCCTCAACAACCCGCTGGCCAGGGCTTCCAGTATCCCCAGGGAGGATACGACGCGCAACAGCCCGCCGCCGCCCAGGCTCCTGCCTATGGCGGTTACCAAGCTTCTGCTCCGGGCTACCAAGCTCCGGGTGCTCCTCAGGCCGGGCCTGGCTCTCCGACGGCTGGCGGCATCACCCAAGCCATGGGTGGCATGAACTTGGGTGGTCAGAATCAGCAGCCCCAAGCCGCCGGGCAGGCTCGTCCTGTGGCTCTCAACCAGCTCTATCCCACAGACCTTCTGGCCCAGCCCTTCAACGTCTCCGAGCTGGATCTCCCTCCGCCTCCTATCATCCTCCCTCCAAACGTAAGTTAGCGACGTCATTTGGCCTTGATGGCAGCTAATTACTGACTTGCCCCTCTCCAGACCAGCGTGACCCCGTCTCCCGATGCCAACTGCCCCCCGCGATACTTCCGCTCCACGCTCAATGCGGTCCCCACCACCAACTCCCTCCTGAAGAAGTCCAAGCTTCCGCTTGCGCTCGTCATCCAGCCCTACGGCTCGCTCCACGACGACGAGGATCCCATTCCGGTTGTTCAGGATCAGGTCATCTCCCGTTGCCGACGATGCAGGACATATATCAACCCTTACGTCACCTTTTTGGATCAGGGACACCGTTGGAGGTGTAACATGTGCAACCTCACCAACGACGTTCCCCAGGCCTTTGATTGGGATGCTGCCGCCCAGCAGAGCGTCAATAGATGGGAACGCCCCGAACTGAACCACTCAGTCGTCGAATTCGTTGCGCCTCAGGAGTACATGGTCCGCCCCCCTCAGCCCCTGATCTACCTCTTCTGCTTCGACGTAAGCTACGCTGCCGTCTCGACTGGCCTGCTTGCCACCGCGGCCCGAACTATTCTGGACAGTCTTAACAGGATACCCAATGCCGATCGGCGCACACGTCTGGGCTTCATGGCCGTCGATTCCGGCCTACACTACTTCTCCGTTCCCAAGGACTCGGATGAAAATGGCGAGACTAGCATGCTTGTCGTCAGCGATCTGGATGAGCCCTTCCTCCCCATCCCAACGACCTCCTAGTTCCCCTGTCCGAGAGCCGCCAGAGCGTTGAAAACTTCCTCCAGAAGCTCCCAGATATGTTCCAGAACAACCAGAGCAATGGATCGGCCATGGGATCGGCCCTCCGCGCGTCTCACAAGCTCATCTCGTCGCTCGGTGGAAAGATTGTGGTCCTTACTGCATCGTTGCCCAACATGGGCGTCGGCAAGCTGGATATGCGAGAGGACAAGAAACTTCTAGGTACCTCCAAGGAGGGTGGTCTTCTGCAGACGGCCAACAGCTTCTACAAGAGCTTTGCTGTGGAGTGCTCTAAGAGCCAGGTCTCCATCGACATGTTCCTCTTCTCCGCGCAGTACCAGGACGTGGCCTCACTCAGCAACCTCCCCAGGTACACTGGAGGCCAAACGTGGTTCTACCCCGGCTGGCACGCGTCTCGGCCGGAGGATGCCCTCAAGTTCGCCTCCGAGTTTAGCGACTATCTGTCGGCGGAGATCGGCCTCGAGGCGGTCCTCCGAGTCCGCGCGACCAGTGGCCTGCGCATGAACACCTTCTACGGCAACTTCTTCAACCGCAGCTCCGATCTCTGCGCCTTCCCTGCCTTCCCTCGCGACCAGTGCTATGTGGTTGAGGTGGCGATCGATGAGAATCTCAGCAAGAATGTCGTCTGTCTCCAAGCCGCCGTTCTGCACACGACCTGCAACGGCGAGCGCCGCATTCGAGTCATGACGCTGGCCCTGCCGACGACGACAAACCTGTCCGACATGTACGCTTCGGCGGACCAGTGCGCCATTACCACTTATTTCAGCCATAAGGCTGTCGAGCGCGCCCTATCTAACGGATTGGATGCTGCTCGCGATGCCTTGCAGAGCAAGCTTACTGAGCTCCTCCAGACATTCAAGAAGGAGTTGGCCGGAGGAAGCATGGGCGGTGGCCTGCAGTTTCCGGCTAACCTGCGTGGCCTCCCTCTCCTTTTCCTGGGTCTGATCAAGAACGTCGGTCTCCGCAAATCGGCTCAGATCCCCTCGGATATCCGATCGGCCGCCCTCTGTCTCCTGTCGACGCTTCCTGTGCCACTCCTGATGCGATACATATATCCTCGCCTCTACTCGCTCCACGACATGCCCGACACTGCCGGAACCCCCGATCCGGAGACTGGTCATATCGTGCTGCCACCGGCCATGAACTTGTCGTCTGAGAAGTTTGCACCATACGGGTTGTACCTGATTGACGACGGCCAAACGCAGTTCCTTTGGGTTGGTCGCGAGGCGATCCCGCAGCTCATCATGGATGTGTTTGGGGTAGAGGATCGGTCCCAGCTCGCCGTAGGCAAGGGTCGCGTACCGGAGCTAGAGAGCGATTTCAACGAGCGCATTAGGGCTGTGGTCCAGAAGAGCAGGGACTACAAGTCACTGGGCGTGGGAAGCATTACTGTGCCGCACTTGTACATTGTTCGGGAAGACGGCGAGCCTAGCCTGAAGCTGTGGGCGCAGACGCTGTTGGTGGAAGACCGGGCAGACCAGGGCGTGAGCGCGGGCCAATGGCTGGGTATGATGCGAGAAAAGGTTGGTTAACCCATGACTCCGGATGGTTCACATGATCTTGCCGGCTAACGTGTGCGCGCGCGTGTGTAGGTTGTTCAGTAGTGCGAATCGGACGACGATTTCATACCTATGTAGACGCAAAAGGATCAAGGATCGTGGCCATAATTTGGAGAGTGGTTCAAGGACGCGGGAGTCGGTGTGCGGGTGAAGGATTTGAGCAACTTGAGAAGAGAACAGAAGAGAAGTGAAGAGAAGACGAATGATATCTACTAGAGAGAATGGAATGATGTTTTGAGGCACCCACCACGCACACGGGAGAGTACCTCCATGTTTCTTCACCTAGATGATATGGTTCCGGGGGAAGTGCAATCAATGATGCTACGAATTTTAAGTGAGGCGTCGCCTAGCCTATTCGTACTCGGTGGTCTAGTTGAATCAAGGCTGAAGCCTGAAGGTCTTCCTCGAGCTAAATGATAAGCGCCAGGAGCAAGATGACACCAGATCAACCATGTCATCGTACGAAAGAGCTATGTACCAACCATGCGTTCCACGAATGCAGTCCAGGCACTTTAAGACATACCTCACGTGGATTGACCACACCCTTCCCTGATCTTGGTAATAGACGATATATTTAGAAACCGGATGTGCAGAGGCAAAGAGGTTTCGAGGCCGAAACAAAGGGACCAGAGCCAGGTATCCGGGCGGCCCCTCCCAGTCAGTGATCAGTGATATAACTAGACTGTTAGCTCCAGTTCTGATACAGGTACCAACTGAGAACGTGGAACGGCCTAGGCACTCACCCCTGCGACTTGTGACGGGACGTGCGAAGGAGACGTCGGGCGACGATCCTATGTCCAATGATGAAACGACACTGCGGTGGTGGGTGTGAAACACACGCGCTGGGCCAATGAGACGGAGGGTTAGGCGCCGGGGGCTTTTGTTATTTTTAGGGGTTGCGATAGGACAATGTCCTTTCGTACTTCGGTGTCCTGTTGACTGGGATGGGTTTGTTTGGATGCGAAGAAATGAGGTGCTAACCACCGTCACTATAGGCGGGCGCTGGGTGGGTTCGCATAAACATCACGGTGGTATTCCGTGCTCGGTGCCCCGTACGGTGGCTATCAATGCGTTCCAGAGCAGGGCGAGGGCCGGAGAAGGCCTGGAGGAGATGGGGGGACATTGGACAGCCGAGCATGGGGGGCTTGTTCCTTGTTCCTGTCAGAGATGGTGAAACCTGGTCCCTCGGTCGTTACCAGGAACCCGGCCGACCTTTCTCTCAGCAGTTGTCCAACAATGCGTGGAGATGGAGCTTCTGTTGTGTTCCCCACCGGGCAGTGCAAAAGCTCCGTAGGAAGATGCAAAGATGGGGACAGCTGAAAGGAGTGGAGGGCAAGGCTGAAGCCATGGAAGCCCAGCCTGAAGCCGGCGGCGTCGTGGGTGCGTGGGTGCGTGGGCAGCCGGAGTACCCCCGTGATAATCACCAGGGTTGCTGCTCTATAAGGCGGGACGAAAGGACTGTACATACGAAATGATACTGTACGGACGACGAACCAAGATATGCTGTGCCCTGGTTGAGCTCCGCTAGTCACCTACCAAGGTGGGATTCTGGGGAAGGCCGAGTCGCGATGGTGATATTCTGTAACAGGCCGGACGTTTGAAACGGTCGCAAAGAAGGATGACGATGGACGGCTGGCCCCCAATCAGAAACGGACGCACTGGTGCGGAGTGTCACACCTCCACGGCTTTCTCCTTGGGGGGGCTGGCACCTCAAAAAGGAAAGGCTCATTGGAGTTCCAGAAAAAGAAACACCAACAAGGGACAGCCTCCGTAGTAAATAAATGTGAGGTGAGGTGAGTGAAGTTGAGTGCGCACCGATGAACAACAGACTGAGCTTGACGGGCTTTCTTACTGGGGAGAGAGATGGGGAGAGGCCCACTAAACTGCAGCGGGGGCCGGTACCTAGCAGGTAGCTTGAACCCACTGCAGCTTGGTCAGTTCCCTGCTAGGAGCTCCCACTGGGCAGAGCACAACTCCTCCTCATGCAGGCCGTCGTCGTTGTCATGGCTGCTGTCGTAAGGTATTGGATCTGGGCGGCCTGGCTGGTAGAGCAATGGGGAGAAGATGGAGGGCACACAAGGCACTAAGTGCAGCGAGCGTGCAGTGAAATGCGCAGCAGAGGGCTCCGTCCATGCCTTGCCAATTGAGGTCCTCGTCTGGACTCCAAGTCAGTCGTCGGCCTGAGTGCGTGAGGTGACTGTGACTTGTGTTCCCCGCTACTTACTTAGTACTCACCCAGCTGCCAGCCAGCTGCCTCCATCAACGTCTCCCCTTCCCCCGCCGTGATATCCTACCCTTTACTCTTCCTTCTTCCATTGCCCTCTCTTCTCTTTCAAGTGCTCTGTCCGCGTGCAACCACCTTTTAACACCGGGTGACGCGATACTTTTCCAGTGCTACCTCCGTCTCTTTGTCGGTCGAGACAGCCTAGACCAGAAGCTGAAGACTGCCAACGCGAGCAGAGCAGCCCAAAGAGGTGCGTGTGCTGATTTCGCCATTATTACCCCTCCTCATCCCCCCATGATGCTACACCCAACACCACAAAACCGTCTTCAGGAAACAGATGCAGGCGGCAGCGGCTGGACGACGGAGAGCGCGAGAGAAACCAAGAAAAAGCTCGTCGTCCGTCCGTCGTCCGTCGTCAAGCCTGACGTCTTCGCCTCTAATCTTCCCGTGATCATCATCATCCTCCTCCTTCCTAGCCCCCACTGTTCCCAGCCCAAGGCGCGGCCCGCATCGCCCATCCCTCTGAAGCCACTTCACGTTCCCCCCTGCTCGCGCCGGGGCATCCACAGTCAAAAATCCGCCCACACACACTCTCGCTCTCACTCATACCCACACCACACTCTCTCACTCACACCCAACCCAACCTTGAACCAGAAGAACCATCCACCCCGCCGTTGCCCGCGACAAGTCGTCGTTCGTTCCTAGCCGCCCAGCGCTGGCCTTCATCACACTGGCGATTGACGGCTTGTTCTACAGAGTGGACAGATCAGATGACTTGAGAGTCTCCCGTTCTGATCTTTTGACTCTTCATCCCTTCCCTTCCATTCCCTCCCCTTCCCCTCCGCCCGTCCCGTCCCGCTTCACATCACCTCCCCCCTCGTCACTCCTCCACTTTCTTATTCTCCTGTTGTCGCGCGTCCCGTCTCGTCTTTGTCGCTTATGACCTTGCGACCCTCATCGTGCTCGTGCTCGTGCCCGTGCTTCTGCTTGCCGTAATCCCTTCTGGCCTTGGCTTGCTCGTCACTGACACTCCCTCTCGACGCTTCCTCGCAGACCATATTCGTCGTCACTATCGACTCCGGTTCGCACTCCCCCGGTTATAATACCAACCCCGTGTTGCGAACCCCTACCAGATTCACCGTTCGCCACGCCGACGGTCGACCCGACTGAAACCTGGGCCATCGCGACGACGCTACGCTAGCTACACCTAGTAGCTGCTGAACCACCCCTTTGTGTGCCCCGCGCCGTCTATTCCAAGACGACTCCCGACTGGGCCCGAGCGGAGCTGAGTCTCACGGTTGTCACCTCGTCACCTCGCTTCCTCGCTTGTCCGCGGCCTCGTTGCGACCCTGCCATCGTCGCTAACATCTCCACCTACCGCCGCTCTCCGCTTCTCACCGTCCCCGGAATTTAAATCGTCCATTGCCAACTTGACAGCTGCCTGCGCTGGTTGTCATCGTGAGAATCCGCTGGGTGGACCTCCTTTTTAATCACCACTACATCCTTCTTTGACCAAGGCCGGACAATCGAGCGCCTCCTAGTTCCCCTTTCCCCTCACTTCGCGCTTTGTCGACTCGGTGCCTCTCGATACCTGCGTCTTCTCTACAGCACACCATTGCGCATCTCAACCGATTCGAAACCCGCGAGCGAACGTCTCGTCGTCCAATTCTTTACATACATTTCCCTTCGATTTCGTCGCAATCATGCCTCCTCCCAGCGCTGCGGGGTCCCGCAAGATCTCGTTCAACGTCAGCGAGCAGTACGACATTCAAGATGTCGTCGGCGAAGGCGCTTACGGTGTCGTCTGGTAAGAGCTCATTCCCCGCGGCTCTGAGCCTGCAGGCAGTTCTAACCGTCTCTCCAGCTCTGCCATCCACAAGCCCTCCGGCCAGAAAGTCGCCATCAAGAAGATCACCCCCTTCGACCACTCCATGTTCTGCTTAAGAACTCTTCGAGAGATGAAGTTGCTGCGCTACTTTAACCACGAGAACATCATCTCCATCCTCGATATCCAGAAGCCCCGAAACTACGAGTCGTTCCACGAAGTCTACTTAATCCAGGTACGAACCCGGCGTTCGCTTTGTAACCCGCGAGGACCAAGATCCCGAGACTGACACCCTTTTTGCAGGAGTTGATGGAAACGGATATGCATAGAGTGATCCGCACCCAAGACCTCTCCGACGACCACTGCCAGTACTTCATCTACCAGACTCTGCGTGGACTCAAGGCCATGCACTCGGCCAACGTCCTCCACCGAGATCTCAAGCCGTCTAACCTCCTCCTCAACGCCAACTGTGATCTCAAGGTCTGCGACTTTGGTCTCGCCCGATCTGCGGCATCCCAGGAGGACAATTCGGGCTTCATGACGGAATATGTTGCCACGCGATGGTACCGAGCCCCTGAGATCATGTTGACCTTCAAGGAGTACACCAAGGCCATTGATGTGTGGTCGGTTGGCTGCATTCTGGCCGAGATGCTGAGCGGAAAGCCCCTCTTCCCCGGCAAGGACTGTAAGTTTTTACTTCCCTCAGGATTCCTGAGCCATGGACAAATGAATGAACGAATATGTGACTGACTGATAATTTCGTAGATCACCACCAGTTGACCCTTATTCTGGATGTGCTGGGCACACCCACGATGGAGGACTACTACGGAATCAAGTCGCGCCGAGCCCGAGAGTACATCCGATCGCTCCCCTTCAAGAAGAAGGTGCCCTTCCGAACGCTATTCCCCAAGACCTCGGATCTGGCACTGGACCTGCTGGAGAAACTTCTGGCCTTCAACCCCGTGAAGCGCATCACAGTGGAGGAGGCTCTGAAGCACCCGTACCTGGAGCCGTACCATGATCCCGAGGATGAGCCTACAGCGCCACCAATCCCCGAGGAGTTCTTCGACTTTGACAAGCACAAGGACAACCTAAGCAAGGAGCAGCTGAAGCAGTTGATCTACCAGGAGATTATGAGGTAAATCTTTGAGTGCAGGGCTATATAAGAAGGCTTGGCCGTGTTGCAGGAGGGGGCACGTGGAGAGCACGTGGAAACGCGTGGAGAGCATCGCATCGGAAGGGGCGTAGTAAGATGCAACCCTTTTTGGGTTTGGGTTGGTGATTGCAAGGAATGTCAAGGCAATGAGTTTGGAGAAGGATACATAGACACAAACACGCGCACGCACAGCCACGTGGGCCTCTCGTGGCACTTTGTATATCCTCGTGTGTGACTTGATCAAAGAACGGGAGTGTGAGTGTGAAATGTGTTGGCACAGGATGATAGGAAAGACGGAAGGATGGATAAGACGGAGATACCAGACCGCAGAGCCAAGAGTGTGACGCAGTATGACAAAGTGTGGCAATGGAATGGACATGTGGGTGAAATGGCTGACTATCATGAATAAATCACTTCTAGTTGTTTCTTTTTCTGCATCTCAAACTTGCAGCATTTCACCCACCGTACGGGTAACGTAATGATTGGTCACAATTAGTCTTGCATGGCTTCTTGGGATGGAAGTCCATGACTATGACCATCACTCGAGGTCACCTGGACTTTTAGCTGTGAGCCTCGTACAAATCATGATGCGATGAGAGGCCGGAGGCTAATCCATTTGAAACCTGGCCCAAAAAATCGAAGCAGCGTTAGTGAGTTGGCGCCTTACAAAGAGCGGTATAAGACTTCCCAAAGCCGCTGTATCCGACGCCTCGTCCAACCACAACCGCGCCGCATTCACCCTACAGCAGAGTACTTACAGTAAAAGTACAACACACATACGTCAGTCAGGCCCCGTCAGAAGCTGCGAATTACGTAGCCCCAATAAATCAGGCCCCCCTCCCCGCCACTCTGTTCAGTGGAAGGATTTCACACTCATACCATGCTTGACCAGAACGGTCCTCTTATCATATTTAACTGTAACTCAAACGACCAACCACCGTGTTGACCTTCTTTCTTTCTGTTTATTTCGTTGTTGCGTGTCTCAAACCCTAAGCAAAAGCCGAAATCGACACGCCAGCTCCAACGTCCCCCGTTTTGTACCGCTTGTCGTACCTCAACCTCGACGTCAGCATTGAATCGGTCCATCACATCACCGCCATCGACGACGCCCTGCTTGATCCTGAAACTCGATGATCGACCCTGGTCCTTCTGTCGTTTCTCTCACTTGATCCTTGACCTGATCTAGCCTCGCCGTCTCTACGACTTGCAGCCGCCTGTCCTCTCTCACGCAACGCTCGTCGTCCTCCGATGAGCTCCCCCGACCGCCTCGACTACTCCGACACGCCCTCGTCCTCGTCCGGCGCCCAGACGCCCTCGCCTTCCGCAAACTCCAACCGCGCGTCCGCCTCGTACATCACCAATATGTGGACCGGCCTCATCCGTCGCTTCTCCTCCGAGGACTCCCACTTCCCGAGCCAGGCGGACACGGCCTACGACGACCACCCGAACGGCGGGCCCGCCAAGGACGGCATCAACGGCGTCTTCTCCCCCGTCCGCCGCACCGCCAGCCCGTTTCGCCCGCCGCCGCTCGACGCCCTCATGTTGCACGGCTACCGCGAGACCACGGTGGACTCGGCGAAGCTGCTGTCGCCCGCCGTGGCCGAGGAGATCCGCACCATGATCCCCGAGCGCCTGCGCATCATCGACGACTGGCACCTCCTCTACAGCCTCGAGCAGGACGGCGCCAGCATGTCTACACTCTACCAGCGGTGTCGCCAGTACGAGGGCAAGCGCGCTGGCTTTGTGCTAGTTGTAAAGGACCAAGAAGGCGGGGTGAGTTTCTCAGACATTGGGGCGCCCTGCGCTTCCCGCCACATGACGCCATGACGGCGGATGGACTGGGATTTGACTAACGCGCACCAAACAGACCTTCGGCGCCTACCTCTCTGAATACCCTCACCCGGCGCACTCCTACTTCGGCAACGGCGAATGCTTCCTCTGGCGAGCCTCCATCCACGCGCCTCTCCCGCTCCCGCCATCCGCCGACACCACAAACGCCACCCGCACCACGACTCTCGCTCCGCCGCCGCGGCCGGCCTCCTCCTCCGCCACCAGCTCCCGCACCGTTTCCCCAGCCCCCAGCGAGGCCGTCCGCTTCAAGGCGTTTCCCTACAGCGGGCTCAACGACTTCTGCATGAACTGCGAGACGGGCTTCCTGAGCGTCGGGTCCGGCGGCGGCCACTACGGCCTGTGGCTTGACGATTCGCTCCAGGTCGGGCATAGCTCCCGCTGCGAGACGTTTGGCAACGAACCGCTGAGTGACGAGGGCACAAAGTTCGGCATTATTGGCGTTGAGCTCTGGGCCATGGGTGTGTGACCAAGCTCACACATAGCCAGTCACATACAAAATATGGGCATGGTTTAGATGATTACATAGGCGTCTGGGCGTGTGTTTGCTGGCAGCTATGTCTCTGTTGATCCTTTTTTGGAGAAGAGGACAAAAAGGGACAACTTGGCAAAAATGAATCATACAAGTAGGGATCTCCCTGGTCAGAAGTTAAAAAAAAAAACCCTCAATAGACAGGACAAAACAAGTATGGGATTGCGAGGCATCCTCCGGATGCTTGAACAGAAGGTGGAGGAGGACTTGGATGAAGACTGGCAGAACCAGCCGCGCGGACAACTTGACTGGGATGAGTAGTGCTATAATGATACCCGGAGTTTAACACTCCCGACTCTTTTTACTTGGATCTACGAGTGCAATACGAACATGTGTATCGTGAAAGTGGCCGGGAATATGTGCCTCGATGGCCTTCAACTTTGATTCTTGGCCATGTACTCTACAATCCCGCTCATCACGCCCTCGGGAGTGGGAGCCTCGGCACACACGTCGGGCTCGAAACCGAGCGTGCGGAGATGGTCCCTCGTCGTCGGCCCGATGGTCGCAACAAACGTCTTCCCGTCGCGGGCTCCCTGCCGCGCCCTGCCCGTTTCCGGGTCCAGCACGCCCATCCCGTGGAGCAGGTTATCGCAGCCCGTGGGCGAGAAGACGACGACCCAGCGGGCGGGGACGCGGCGGGTGTCGTGGAGGACACGGGCGAGGTCGGCGGGGAAGGACTCCATGACGCCGGTGCCGTAGACGACGGTCTCGGTGACGGGGATGCGCAAGGGCGCGGGGAGGGCCCGGTCAGTGAGGGTCTTGGGGATAATGTCGCGGCGGGTCTCGCCGACGGGGAAGAGCACGGCGGGCTTGGCCGGGCGGGCCCCGTGCCACTCGGCGTAGTGGGGGAGGATGTAGGCGGCGAGGGCGGCGCCGTTGCCGGTGTGGCTGCCGAAGACTTGGAGGGGCGGGTTCTGGGACACGGCGGCGAGCGCGCGGGTCGTCGCGGGGCCGACGCTGTAGACGGGGATGTCTTGGAGGTGAGGCCAGTTGGCCGCATCGGGATGGCTGTCGGCTTCGGCGTCTAGGATAGGGGAAAACAATGGAACAAGAGTTAGTCTACGGACATGTAGTAGTTGCGGCGGGTTTTTCGGATCGAGGACGCACCCCGTCTGCCGTCTTCCACCAGCTTGGCAAACGCCTCGACAGCGCGCTGTGAGGTGAAGATCAGGCCGCCGTATTCATGATGCTCGTCGTTTCCAATGCGACGGTCCCGCAGCAAGCCGCCGACCTGGCTCATGCCCGCGTCGTCGAACCTGTGCAGGAGCACGGGCACAAAGGTTGGCGCAAACGAGACTCCATTGTGCTGAGATCCAGAGAACAGGTCCTCGTATGAGTCACCGGGGGACGACTTGGTCTTGAGCAGGAGGACGGGGATGGTCGAGGAAGTCGAGGAGGTCATTGTCGCGGCAGCCGTCCGGGAGGAATAGTCACTTAATTATGGGGTGGGTATTAAGGGCCTATTCTGGTAGCCGATTGAGCCTGACCGATGAACCGGAGCTGGGCGCAAATATTGTGACAGTGCTATCGTCAGATGGACGGCGCGACATAAGTTCGCTACCAACGACGTCTGGTTTGTTGGTGGGGGGGGGGGTAGCTTTTTCACGAGTGGAGAATTATGAGGTCACCAGGATCACAGCTCTTATCGATAACGACTCCCGGCCTTCATGCGCCGCTAAACATGGGCAGCCGCGAACGGAAGGGGGTGGCTTTTCAGCCGGCTTTCGCCTGTTAAGTATTTTTGTTTCGTTATCGATAACCGTACCTATCGCTTCAACGTTACTATATCTAGGTCAAATCGGCTCTTCCGAGGCTGACAAATTGTTGTCACACCACGACAACACCAGCACTCACGGCGTCCTTTGCAACTTGCCGATCAAGGGTCTACTTATTTTTCTTTTCTTGACCCCTTTCCTTACGATTTTCGGGTTTTCAGTCCCTTAATCTTGTTGCCAACACGTCAGATCTTAAGCAGCTGTGAGAAGTGGCGGCACAATGGCGGACGAGTCCAAAGATCAACAACAGCCCGCAGGTGGTGTGGTCGCTACCCCTGGTGCGCCCGCCCCTGCGCCTGGAGGCTCTGCTGAGCCGCCCAAGAAGATTCCCAGGGGAGTGGTTCTGGGCCCAGATGGGAAGCCGTGAGTCAACGCCCCGTCCGTTGGGCTGATAGAGACTCGTCCGTCTCTAGAATCGTGTTATGGTGGATCATGTTGTTGACCGATTGTTTCTCTATAGATGTCGCAATTGCACCTCGTTTGCTTCATGGGCTGCTCAGACCAAGGAGACCATCAAGGGGGACACAGCACGCGCCAAAGCCGTGACACAAGGTCCGCCGGCCGACTGCCCCCCAGACGTAGAGGTATTGGGCCGGAGCACTTGGACTCTGTTGCACTCGATCGCGGCGACGTACCCAGAGAAGCCGTCGCAGGGCCAAAAGTCGGACCTTCTCAGCTTCGTGGGCCTGTTCTCGAAGCTCTACCCGTGCTGGGTGTGCGCTGAGGACTTCCAGGGTTACATGGGCCGGGATGTGCCAAAGGTCGGCAGCCGGGATGAGTTTGGCAAGTGGCTATGCGGAGCTCACAACGATGTGAACCGGAAACTGGGCAAGCCGGAGTTTGATTGCTCCAAGTGGGAAGAGAGGTGGCGGACGGGGTGGAAGGATGGCCGGTGCGACTGAACATTGGCAGACGCGGGCTCGGTGTGCGGTGTGTAAGATATCCTTACCCGATAGAAGGGGAGGGTTTCCGTTGAAGGCCTGTCCCGGGTGGACGCCGGTGGGACGATCGATGGTGTATCAATCACCCATGACCCTGGGAGAAGGGAGTGGGCGACAGCATCGGTATAGGTACTATGTATAAAAAGAAAATGGCCGGGTGCGCGAGAGAGAAAGGAGACGCTGATGGAGACAAGTCTCAGGCACGGAGACGAAGAAAAGAGGGCTGTGGTGGTTTCCGGAGCCGGAGTCGGTCAGGGTCGGTGTCGGTGTACCTTCCGCACAGGGGAGGTACTTGTCCGGACTTGAATCTTCCATTGTATTTTCCATTGTACCTTCTATCATCGACGTCGACAACGTGATGGAAGCAGGTGTAAGGCAGGCAGGCAATAGGGACACGGAGGATAGGATGGTGGGCAGTGGCGCCTGGGGCGTTGATTGGTGTAAAACTCCAACGGGTAATGCGGTAAACTAGTACCTCATCTTATGTATGATAGATGTAGAATCTCTTCTCTCGATATAGACACAACTCATTTTTTTTTTCTTCCGCCTGCATCTCAAAACCAACTGCACACCTACGGGTACCTGAGATACCAACATGAGGCACATTTTGGTTCACGCCGATCAACCTGGGGCGCCAGGCGAACAAAAACATCTACAATGTAAAGAAGTCCACCGCTTTCCTTAGCGCAGTCGTCAACTATCAGGCTACTTGTGGACTCGTTTCCACAAGTAGCGTGTACGCTTGTCGTCGATTTGGCCGATTGACTGCGCTGGTGTAGATGGGTGGGATTGATGACGCATGAGTTACAGCACCAACAAACCACATTCTCAACAAGGCCGGTTTCCACTGCGTTTCCACTGAGTTTCCACCATTCTGGCCGAGTTCCTTCTCGCTTGCATGCCTGGTCGTCATCTTTCGGTGTTGGACGTCCGCGCTTGTACTGATGTACACCTGTCAACTTGTCAACTCGGCCACTCAAAGCCCCTGCTTCGGGAGGAGTCGCCGCCACGATAAGAATGATCTGACATGGCCCCTAACTACCGGCCCGGCCGTTGCGATGGCCTCACGGAGCGACATGGCCATGACCGACAAATCAAGGCGCTCTGACAGCTTCCAGATTTCAGGTTCTATGGCTCGTGCCCTGGGAGTTCACCTTACCCTGCTGCCGTGCCCCCTGTTCTGAGAGCCCAGCCCTGTCGCCTTGCCACCTTGATCCCGACGTTCGTGGCCCGTTTGCGTCGAGGGCAATCGTTTTCCCTGCTTGCGTCTCGCTAACAAGGGGCCGGGTCGAGATGCAAAGCTCACCGACCTATCATGCTGCCACGCCCGGCACCCTGCGCTGCATATCAACGGCAAGCAGCGGAAAGCCAAGGCATGAAGAAGGGAAAGACAGATCCGACCTGTCCTTGATGGTGTTGTCGCTGTTGCTGTTGTTGCTGCTGTCTCGCTATGTGCTCGGTTGTCTTCGCCCGGATAATATCCAGGGGCGTGGCTGGCCGGACACGATACGAGTTGCCCCTCCACGTCCTCCCCTTCCCTTTCGCCGCCGGTTCGACCGCTACTACGAATACACATTTGCTACCGGTGAACTTGCTAGCATTGCTGCTAACAATCAATGATGCTACCACTTCTGCTACTACTGGTTCTTCTGTGGATGCTACTACTGTTTCTGATGCTACCGTACGTTTTTCATCATGCAAAAGCGGCTTCCTGCGATGACTGTTAGCTGACAGGCTACGGAGTACGGAGTACGGATACCACCGACCGCAATTGAACCGACGGCGATGGAGAATATCATGATGTGTGTGCCACTAGATCTCGCTGTCGTCTCCAGCCACACCGGGCGAGAACCCACCTCTACCCACCCGATCACCTCGTTCAATTGCCGCAGCCTCTTGGGTTTCACCGAACAAGCGCCATGCAAATTTCACCCATCGCATCGGAGGATAATGCACCAGAGCAGAACGGCATGGGTGGATTGGTGGACATGGCCGTCATGGATGGTTTCGGCCTGGCGCTCGGCCACACGCCCGGGCTAGCCGGGACCAGGTTTGCCATGGCTTTCAATCGGTCAATCGTTCAATCGCCCAGGGGCCCTAAAGGCCCGTTGCTGATCATGGCGACTCGTCCACCGGCGGGCCGCTGCCGCTATCTTTTCTTCACAGAGCTCTGCGTCTCCGGGAGCAGCCACGATCAGGGCTCCGCTTGGCTGGGCTGGATCGCTCATGGATCCGGGCGAAGCTTGAATCATATGATTGTGCTGAGGCCAGAGCCGCCCTCGCCGTGGCGTCGGCGACATTACATCACCAAACTCACCTCTCACCACTCACCGTCCGCTCTAACTGCACGGCCGTCGGCGAGAAGAGACGAGACGAGGAAGCAAAGGCGTGAAGCAATCAATGCCAACGCTTGCGCGATCCATATCCGTATCCCGCTTCCTGATCCCTATCCCTAGCCCTATCCAGCCCCGTCCCTAGGGATCCATCCTGGGCGAGAATACCGTGATCTCGCTCTCTTTGTCATCTCACTCCTTGCTCCGACCACGCTGCCGTCCGGGTCTATTTTGGGACTCACCATCGACCATTCTGAATGCATGCGTGTGCGTGTCCATAGTGTGTCACTGTGTGGTTGCTTCGTTTGCGTATAAACATCCTCCTCCCTCCCCTCAACGCCAGCTCCTTTCCGTCTCTCTCGCATTCCATTGCTTAGCTTCCCAAGCCAGCATCAATCATATCATACCTACTACCTCACCATCCTCAAGCTTTTAAGCTTCTATTCTGCTCCAAACCCTCCCACCACATCGCCTCCCAAGCTACCCAACAGCTTACTCACTCACTCAAACGACTCCCGTCTTCCCATCTCCAGCTCCAATCCCCTCTTCACCATGGCCGACGAACGAGTCCAGGCGCTGAAAGAGCCTGTCGATGTCGCCGAGTACCTCTTCAAGCGTCTCCATGAGGTCGGCGTCCGCTCTGTTCACGGCGTTCCCGGCGACTACAACCTCATCGCCCTCGACTATCTCCCCGACTGCGACCTCAAGTGGGTTGGCAGCGTCAACGAGCTCAACGCAGGTCAGTGTGCCCCTCCTCTTGCGTCTTCGGTTTCCTCTTCTCCCATCATGACTTCATAACTTGCACATCGGGGAGGGGTCTTTATCAACCCCGCCCTCAACGGCAACCTCGATCCGCGCTACCCTTGCAGCCATACATGCACGTCTTCGCTCAACTCGCCGCTGACACCTTTATGCAGCCTACGCCGCCGACGGCTACGCCCGCGTCTCCAAGATCGCGGCCCTCATCACCACCTTTGGTGTAGGTGAGCTCTCCGCCATCAACGGCATTGCCGGTGCCTACTCCGAACATATCCCCGTTGTCCACATCGTTGGCTGCCCCTCGACCATCTCTCAGCGCGATGGCATGCTGCTCCACCACACTCTGGGCAATGGCGACTTCAACGTCTTCGCCAACATGAGCGCCCCGATCTCATGCGAGGTTGCCAAATTGAACAACCCTGCCGAGATCGCCGCCCAGATCGACCACGCCCTACAAACCTGCTGGCTCCGGTCGCGGCCCATCTACATCATGCTCCCCACCGACATGGTCCAGGTCAAGGTCGAGGGCGCCCGCCTCGCAACCCCAATTGATATGGCCGAGCCCGAAAACGACGTTGAGGCCGAGGACTTCGTCGTCAGCGAGGTCCTCAAGAACCTCAAGGCCGCCAAGAACCCCATCATCCTGGTCGACGCCTGCGCCATCCGCCATCGTGTTGTGGATGAAGTCCACGAACTGGTCGAGAAGACCAAGCTCCCAGTCTTTGTCACCCCAATGGGCAAGGGCGCCATCAATGAGGACCACCCCAACTACGGAGGTGTCTATGCCGGTGACGGCTCGCATCCTGCCCAGGCCAAGGAAATCGTCGAGTCGACGGATCTGCTCCTCACCGTCGGTGCCATGAAGGTAAGAACCAGGTGCTCACATCTCCCACGCTTTCGAACCTAGGCTAATCTCTACCCCAATCCAGAGTGATTTCAACACCGCAGGCTTCTCGTACCGGACATCACAGCTCAACTCCATTGACTTCCACAGCGATCACTGCGTCGTTCGATACTCCACGTATCCAGGTGTCAGCATGAGGGGCGTCCTCCGCAAGGTCATTGACCAGGTCGATCCCTCGACGCTCTCAGCCCAGCCCAGCCCCGTGGTCCAAAACGAGGTTGAGAAGAACACTGACGGCTCGGAAGTCATCACTCAGGCATGGTTCTGGCCACGCGTCGGCGAGTTCCTGATCGAGAAGGATGTCATTATCACGGAAACCGGCACCGCCAACTTTGGCATCTGGGATACCCGATTCCCCGCCGGTGTCACGGCACTCAGCCAGGTCCTCTGGGGAAGCATTGGTTGGTCGGTTGGCGCTGCCCAGGGCGCTGCACTGGCAGCAAAGGATCTCGGAAACGGCAGGCGAACGATCCTCTTCGTTGGTGACGGATCCTTCCAGCTCACGGCCCAAGAGGTCAGCACCATGATCCGACACAAGCTCACCCCCATCATGTAAGTTTGAGACATCCTTTGCCCTACCCAGGGTTAAAAATACCCTTGTTGAGCCTTGCTAACGCCACGATAGCTTCGTTATCTGCAACGAAGGATTCACCATCGAGCGCTTTATCCACGGCATGGAGGCTGAGTACAACGACATCAACGAGTGGAAGTACAAGGATCTCGTCGATGTCTTCGGAGGAGCCGAGACATCCAAGACGTTCCAGGTCAAGACCAAGACCGAGCTCAATGAGCTCCTCGCCGACACCGATTTCCAAGCAGCCAAATCCTTGCAATTCGTGGAGCTGTACATGCCCAAGGAGGACGCGCCTCGCGCTCTGGTCCTGACGGCAGCGGCGAGCGCCAGGAACAACGCAAAGCTCCAGTAGGCAGCGGCGGCTTTCTACTATGACACGGGTATAGACTGGGATGAAGGTCATTTTTCAGGGAATACCTGCAAGGGGACAGGAGACTAGGTACAACCCACCCAAGGGGCTGGTTGTGCCGTCTCACTTAATCAAAATGGCCTAAAAGGGTAGAATCAACCAGGGGCGGTTTAGGTTATTGTTCGGTGTGTTTTGTCTTAGATGTGTTATGAGCGAGTGCGAATATAGAAATTGATTGACTTGATTCTTCTGAAGAAAATGAGAAGTTCCAAAGTCTCAATGCTGGTCATGGAGATGGATGGTATGGGCGTGTTCGCAGTGTTGGCGGTGGGTAGGCACGTGATACGCTGTAGCACCTGGAAAATTCCTAGCTCCAGCACAGGCTATTCGCAGCATAATCCACAACATTGGGATCGAGGCACGCTCTTTCACCATTGTCCACGAGAAAAAGGCTGTCCCTTGATCGGTACTTGCGATTGATTGTTGGGAGACAAATCATCATCATCCGCTGCTTGGTCATCATCATGAGCGACGGAGCAAACAAGAGAAAGCAGGCGCCAGGCGCGTCCAGAGGAGGGTCTTCATCCAAGAAGAGCAGGGTAAGTAGTGAATGAGCTTGGTCAATCCCCGGCGCTCAACCCCGGTTCGACCTGTCCGCAAGCCCTCCATCGTCTGTATGATCTGAGGGGTTTGTTCGGTTGGGCTATAATTTAGCAACAGCTGCTAATTGGCTCGCAAAGGGAGGCAATGCTGGCAAATGGCAGACGACGCACCAGAAGGCTAGGCATGCCGAGAGGGTCGAGCTGGGTACGACATTAGAAGTCAACGACGTTGGTATATGGGTGACATACGCCAGAGGGATGAAGGGGAAGGCCATGCGGGAGTTCAAAGCGCTCTGCAACCAGGTATGGTGGCTCTTGGGCACATTCCGTCATCCCCGGTTGTAACCTTTGACCTTGTCAGCTAACTCCGTTCTTTGCAGTACGGCGAGTCCCTCTTTGGAGTCAAGCTACCGGTTGATCCCAGTGATGAGGTGAATGAAGATGACGAGGGCCAGGATATTGAGGCTTCCATCCAGCAGGAGCTAGAGAGCTTCAAGGTGTCCCAGAAGCCCAAGACGAGACAGGTCTTCACGCCCATAACAACCAGGCTCGAATGTCTCTTCTTCATGAAAACTAGTCAACCCATCGACCCCCTCAAACTTATTCAGCATATGTGCCAGGATGCCAAGGACTGTCCGGATCCCATGGAGCGGAAGACCAAGTACATCAACCGCTTGACGCCTGTGCAGGATACGGATAAGGCAAGCGAGGCTGGCATCGAGCGTGTGGCCAGGACCGTCCTGGGCCAATACTTTGAGTTGAAAAGCGAGTCTGGTGATGGCGCCCAAGACGGGGCCGATACGCAGGGTGATGGGACGGAAGCCGCGGCTTGCACGGTGAGTGTTTGGTCCCCAATGCGCTCGTTACGCGTGTCTGATCAATCTGCGCTCCAGTACGCCATCCGGCATAACATTCGAAACCACACCACTTTCAAGTCAGATGCCGTCATTAAGAAGGTTGCCGACCTGGTGAGTTCCAAGCACAAGGTCAACCTAGGCAGCCCGGACAAGGTGATATTGGTCGAGATCTTCCAGGTAAGCGATCCCTCGCCTGTGTTGGCCTATCCGGGAGCCTGTGAGTCTGTGTGGCTGACTAGCGTAGACATATTGCGGAGTCTCGGTTGTGGATGGCAAGCAATGGGAGGACCTGAAGCGGTACAATTTGAATGAGCTGTACAAGTTGGCGTCGGAAACGAAGAAGGAGGTTCCTGCCGAGGAAACGGCGGAATCGACAAAATCGGCATAAGTCATTTGCGGAATTGTGTCTTGTTCAGCAACGACTGACGTATCATGTCATCATATGTCGAATGGTGGACAATGCCATGGTAGTAGCGGCCGTTTTGATATCAGTCGAGGACACGACGGGTTACGGCAAGCGATGCTTGCATCCACAATTGAAAGATGGCTGCTCGCAACATGAGCCAATCGCACATGACGGTCGAGTCCTTCGCGTGCGAAACACATGAGATTGGTTCCAGGGGCTCTGGATGCTGAGGCTTAAAGGGCTTGTCGGATAGATTGCGGGCACGACATGTATACCAAGGGGCGACTGGTGCTGCATGGCATCGTGCTGCATCCCAGGGACATGATAACACAGGCACAAGGTTGATATGGCCGCTTTGTTCATCTGGACACGCCCAGTGACCATGCTCGGTTCGAGATGTGTGTCTGACAAGGAACAAGGGCTACACCCCGACAGTGCCCGCGGGAGCGACAAGAGCTTAAACCCGGCGATGGGGATATGCTGGCGGGTGGCTGCTTGGAAGTCTGAGACGGGGGGGCTTGGAAGGGCAAGCGATGGCTCATTGAGAGAGCGAGCATGGCAGGCATGCTTTGGAGATGCCGAGAGATGGGTATTCTATATGCCAAATGTGCGTACCGTAATCTCGATACTAATTACGCTCACTTGGAGTCTGCTTCGGAGTCCACTCGCCATGGTAAACCGGTGATGAATCGGTGGTGCTCAGGCCGACTCGGAGTCACGGCAGACTTGGCTCCGGGCTGCCGACGGTGGTCTCGTCTAAAAAACTCACATCTGACCCCGGACGAGCCTCATGTGGGATCCATATTCATGCCCCACACCTCCGCCCGACGCCACGGCGCGAGCCATCGTCAGCTCGACTCTTGTGCTGTGCGTTGGTGCATGTAGCGCACATCATTGGGCTCACATGGTTGCTAACACAGCAAGAAAACATGATGGATGCTCACTCTCGGCTATTGTCGACGTTCGAAACCGCGAATCCTGGGGAGACCCCAGTCAGTCAGTCAGTCAGTCAGCGTCGACGACTCTAATTAACAATCATCTACACCACGACTCTGCTATGTCGAATATCAGGTTGGATCGTCATGCATCCCCATACCGTGCCACGGCCGAAGCACCCCAGGCAGGCCCCAGCCGCCCACAAGGTCGACCCCCGAAAGGCGCCACACGACACCCCGGTGCAGGGTCCGCGGAATTCCACCCAGGTCGCGTTCGCTTGCGCCGCCCAATCATAAATTTCCCGACTCGCTTCCCAATGCAGCCCTTTGATCATCGTCGCTCGACGACGAGTCGACGACACGACAGCGGCTGGGTCTTTGCATGGCCCTTTTGCTGGGTCGTTTTGCTGCACCGGGATACGCCGGGATACGCTGTGCTGAGACAGATGCTGCTGAGTGCCCAGGAGGTCCAGGACAGTTCCGCTGGAGCTCTTCCACGTGCGGCCTCGCTCCAACTTCTGCGTCGCTCGTGTTACGGCGGCTTCTGATGGTTCAGCACGCCGGTTCCCTTTTAGCAAAGGCTCGTCACCTGCAGTCCTGCCGCCGCCCCCGCCGCCGCTGCCACGCGCTCGCTTGGGAGGCGCCAATGGGCGGACGCAGGACACAAGATTCTGCTCTGATTATCTATCATTGTCTCGCACGGGAGACGCAGAGGGTCTAGGGAGAGTCTAGAGAGCCTCTTCCTCTCCCTAGACTCGATCTGGACCGGGTTTGGCTGAGCTGAGCTGGACTAAACCAAACCGACTGGCGGACTGATCTGAACCGGGGCCAGAGCGAGGGGCCATCCCATCTTCATGACTTTTCTCGTCCAGTCTCACACTCTCACTCTTACAATCGTCACCCTGCTCCCTGCTCCTGGCTCCGTTTTCCCTCATCCTTCCCCAGCGCCTTCTGTACTCTAGCCTTTCTGGACCAAGGCCGGACCTTGGGCCTCGGCCTCACCGTCCCCGATGTCAAAGGCGATTCGCCATGTCTCTGTATATCTGTGGTTGGTGGGCGTTGCGATGGGTCCCTTCTGACTGACATGTCCTCCCTACTAATTCCATATCGTCCACGCGCCCCGGATGCGGAGGTGAAGGCGGAGACGGTTGCATAGGTACGAATAGCAGCAGCATATTCGTACGGTAGTAGGGGTGAGAGCTGTGTCTCCTTCGCCTGTCCGTCCCTGAAGCGTCCGTCTCGCATCGCGTCTGGGTGCTCCCTCGCTCGCCTCTCTCGCCTCGTGCTCACCGTTCCGCTCCCTCCTCGCCTGGTGGTCGCCGTGGAATGGCTCGCTTCGCTTCACATCCATCCCTCCTTGCCGTTCCCGTCGCGAGTGCTGACCGGTGACAGCCCTTGCCGTCGTCATCCGCACCTCGGGATCTTGACGGCGCGGCCGCCGCGATGCTGGCTTTGGATGGCTCTAGTTTACCTTGTCTCCTCGCCGGCTTTGCTCGATCTTCAATCTCCCCCTGTTCTGCATCTCCTCCTGACCCCGTAAATGAACGGAGCATGCCTAGTGATGAAGCCAACTGCAACGCGGGAGCTACACTTCTTTAATTGACCCACTGCCAACGAGCCTCTGTCGTCATCTCATCACATCTCATCATCTCTTTTCTTCATCTCTCTGTCTCTCTGTCTCTCTCCTCCCTCTCCCTCTCTTTCTCCCTCTCTCTCTCCCTCTCTCCCTGTCTCCGAGTTCCTGCTTCTCACTTATTCTGCTACTGCTGCTACTACTCTGGGTTGTATACATATCCCTATCCCTGGTTCTGATCTCGACATCCCATCCCCGCCCGCAGCTTGTGGCCGCACCGGCTTCCACATCCGACAGACCGACGCTGCATCCCACTCTCTTAGCTCGATATGCGTCGACATCCCTCGTCAGGTCGTATCCTCATGACAAGCCGATGAAGACATCCATACAACAACCGGGCGCTTATCCATCCTTCTCGGCCTCCACCATGGCCTCCACCATGACCTCCTCCCTAGCCTCCTCCTCCTCGGCCATGACTACCTGTCTTGATCCCTCCCTTTCTCAACCCTGCATTTCCTCGTCCTCATCTATGGCTCTCCCGTCGTACCAATGCACCATCCGGGAAGACCGTACCCTCCCCCCCTCGTCCCAGTGTGTTGCGCAAAGCTGCAACCTTGCACGCGATAATATCACCCGTTCGGCCCGACCCTTTTTCTCTGTGTCTGTTGCATCCTCCTCCGCTTCCATGACCGCCATCCCGCCAGACAGGCTCGTCCGCTCGCTGCTGAGCGGCTTCAGTCCCGGCCTGTCTGTTCAGGAGCTCGAGGCTGTTCCGTCGGCTCGGCTCCAGCTTCTTTATAATGTCAAAGTCTCCGACGGCCCCAGTCTGCTGTTTGCTCTACCGCCCCCTGCAGTTATGCGCCTGCTGCGATCCGAAAAGTCCTCCATCGGGTCTGAGGCCGCCGTCTTAAAGTGGTTATCCGGTCTCACCAAGGGGAAGAAGGCGCCCACGGCCATGGCCTCAAGGGACGCCGCGGTGGCGGCCAAGGCTTTGGTGGACTCTTCGGGGGGCAAAACACGCCCAATCCGTTGTCTGAATACTTGCCCGTCCTGGTCAGGCACGAATCGATCGGCGGCGGTCGAGCCGTTGAGTACAACCTCAGCCGGCCACCCCGTGGCGTGGCCATTTCTTCTCTTGCACGACCCCTTACCCCTCGGGAGCGGAGGATGGTGGACTTCCAGATCGGTCAGCTCCTCCGCCGTATATCAAAACAGTCGTCTCCAACCCGAAGGTTCGGCATAGCTGCCGACGTTCTCTCAGTCCCGCCTTCGTCGTGTCAGTCACAAAGACTCGAAGGTGGACTACACCTTACGAGGGGTGCGGACTCGTGGTCGGTCGCCTTTCACGCCCTCCTCGAGTCCATCTTGCGCGATGGCGAGGACTTGGCCATCATGATCAGCTATGGGACCATCAGGCGACACTTCGACCGCTTTGAGCACTTGCTGGATGCTGTCACGCAACCACATTTGGTGGTGGTGGATGCGGGGGAAGACATCAACACTCTGGTCTCCCGTTCATCAGAGACGGGGCAGAGATTGACCTCGCATGCTGACAGTGTAAACGGGAAGCGGCAAGATTCAAAACGAGCACGGGGTGCACCTTTTCGGTCCGAAACAAACATAACACCGGCAGATAACCCTGACGAATCTGACGAAACGGACAACGAAGACGGGGATACTTATACCGCCACGGCGGAAACCCAAGGAAAGGGGCATATCGAGGTGACGGGGTTACGGCAGTGGGCGAACTGTATTTTCGGTGATCCGCTCATCGCCTCTGTCTTCAGTAAGGTTCCTTCCCGGGACTTCTGGCACGGCTTCGACCGGCCACTCCCCGAGGATGGAGACGAGTCCGCAGACTCACCGTCAAGCGTTGTGGAGGACGAGCCCAACGCCCATATCCGACTCCTGCTCTACGAGTGCTACCACGCCGTCGTGGCCGTAGTCCGAGAGTTCTATCGTCCGCAGACCGACAGCAGTAATAGGGAGCTCGCAGCGCGGAAGCAGCTAGGCAGTGTGCTTGCGCAGCTCGACGAGATAGATGATTTGGGTCGGCCGCGAAGGAGACGTCCCAGCGGTGAGGTATCACCGGCAAAGCGGCCGCGGTCGGGTGATGAGGATGGAAGCTCCTATTGAGAATCCCCAGGACCGTCTGAAATACGGTGGAAAACTGGGTGTTGAAGGGGACGATGTGATGAAAGGCATATATTTATGCATTATGGGATATGACACAGCGAGCTTTACGTATCACGCACAGATAGAGTCGGACATAATTATAGATAACGACACACGTTTTTACTTTTAACACATTTACCGCGGGTGGTTCCTTTGTTGTGAAGACCCGCCATTTTCGTCTTCGTCTCCTCCATCGTCCTCGTCCCTCGGCAGCTGAAAGCCCATCATGCCAAGGAGGTTGCCCGTTGGTCCAGACATACCGGCCTGGCTCTTGAAACTTTCCAAGAGGTTTTTTGCCAGGTTGTAGTCGATGTCAACTTCTTCCTCGCTGTCCTCGTCCTCTCCATCGTCTGGTTCCGTGGCATCTTTGCCGGAATTTCCTGGTAGCTCCGTGCTCTGGCTTTTTTCCTTCACCCGAGGTTTCTTGTCAGTCGTGGGGTCGAGTTTGAGGGCCCCGTGTTGGTTCAGCTCCGCCTCGAATTCCGACGTAAGTTTCTTTATTTCCTCCTCCTCCTCGTCGATGGGCTCATGTTCGGTGGGTTTTGGCTGGGCTGGTGTCTTGCCATGGGCTTCCGGGCTGTTCTCTGCTTCGATATCTGGCAGGCCCATCATCTCCCTCATCATGCGCGCAAATGCCTCCTCGTCGAAGCTGACTTCCTTGTCTTCGAACTCGCTGTCCTCATCGGAGTCGTCATCATCATCAACGTCCATGCCATCGAGCTCGGCACCGTCAACCCCAGCGTCGTCGTCGTTGAGGAAGGCTTCGAAGCGAGAGACGATCTTACGAAGATCCGATTGGGTTTTTACGTCGCCGAAGCCTGAAGTTGCGTCCTGGGGCTCCTTCCGCTGCTTCCCGTCGAGTTCTCGCTCGAAGTCCTCGTAATTGATATCCATCCAAGCCTCGCTATCGTCTCGGTTTGCGTCTTTCCATGATTGGATCTCCTCGTTGGATGGCAGGGCGTCGTCTCCATCCTCGGCCAAATCCTCGAGGACGATTGCGAGTTCTCGTACGACCCTGCTCTTGCTCTTCTCAGCATTGGCTGCCAGCATTTCAAATCCGCATGTCAGCTCCATGCCAAGCTCTAACCTCGCCACAGCCTTTTCTGCGTCGCTGGACGATGCCTCTTTTTGCGCTCTTTGGACCACATCTTGCCAGGCCGGCGGGGCGTCGAAGCGCTGCGATCGCAGTTGTGCGAATAGGACTTTGCTGAATTTTACAGAGACGGTGATGAGGTCTTCCGGTGGAAATATCAGGGGGCCGGGAGGCGACATGACGCGTTTCAGGGCGATGGCATCTCGTAGGTAAAAGATCTCGACTGCGGGGGCGGTAGACTTCGGGAGCGAGTTGAGGACGCAGGCAACTTTGCGTGGGATCGTAACGAGTGAGTGGTGGATGGAGTTGGCAATCTGCTCGGGATACTTTTCCAGTCTGTAGAAGGCCTCTGCTTCAATGAATGTGGAATGGACGAGGGCATCTGGTCTCGACTTGATGGCCTCCACGGCGTCTGGGAGCGAGAGGGTCCGAGATTTGGGTCCGGCGTCATCCTTGGGAGGGATAATAAACAGCTTTCCATCGTGGACCCATGCCCGGTTGTGGTCAATCTCTGGACTTAGCCACTTGGGCAGCACGTTCGCGGCCTCGATGAGGAGGAACTCTCCGTCAGTGTCAAAGACCCGAACCCAAAGGTTGGGGTGCGATTTTGTCAACTCTCTGAGTATGTATACAATGAGCCACTCGTCTTCCACGGCGTCGCTGTAGTCGGTGATCCCGTGCAGGTAGACAAGTCCTAGCAAGTGTGTTAGGTGGGAATGCGTGTAGTCCAAGTCGATGCTGCTCACCTTGCTCGTTTTTCAGTTCGAGGTTGAATTCATCTTTCTGCCAAATGTAGTTCTTGGTTAGAGAGCCAGCTAGCTCGAGCGCGGACTTCCTGATGGGTTCGATCAGAGAGAGTTGTTTCCGGTTATCCTGCTGACAATCTAGAATGAAGAGTAGATATTCGACACAGTTGTCGGGGAGCTGTCTCTCGAAGCCGTCATGCTCGGGAGCCGGATCCCCAGCTCCGTCTTCCAGTTTGGTCTTAGTGGCCATTATACTTGCTAGTAAGTATGATGACTATCACCTTCATAGGCACATCGTTAGCGATTCTGTTGGCACCTTCCCTCCAAATGGACGTTGTGGGAGGAAGCTCCAGGGTAGCGTCATTGGTGCGGGCGATGCAACAAAGGAATGTAATCACGCTAACCCATATTGGGAACACTTCCCCACCACGCCAAACACGTCCCAGCTACTCCGACGCGTATAGTAGACTATCTTCTTTATGTTCAAACGACGCCTTTCGCAACGGCTGAAAAAGAATAGCGATCCACCACTCTGCGCCATCACTCCCAATCGACGGCTGCGCAATACTATACCGAAGATTGCGCACAAAAACAACTGGCGGTTTCACATTCCGCGTCCGCCCTTGCCGCGTCGCACACCACGGCCATGGCGCCCATGAAACGTTCAAGGCGTGTCGTGGAAGATGACGAGGGAGAGGACGTCGTCGATGTCCGCGAAGGACGCTCCAATTTTCGACCAGAGGAAGCTGTAAGTGCACAGCCCGGCCGAGGTCGCCGAGCCTGGTCTTTCTCTTGATCCAACTAACCTTGCACCTTCAGAGGAAGCGCGTTCGAGTCTCAACCGACGTCCACATAAAGGAGCCGACACCCCAGCGCGATGAGACCCCGAGCTCCGAGAGCGACGATGAAGCCCTACCCGATCGCCCAGACTCCCCGCCACAGACCCAATACGAGCTCATGCGAGATGCCGGCTTCAGGCACCTACAGAACACCGACTGGGACGACCAGCAGGCTACCCAGAGGCTCAAGCGCCGGCCGACAAACCTCGGGAACAATATGGTATCTGAAGGCGGTATTATCGAGAGCATCACATGCTGCAACTTTATGTGCCATACGAAGCTACATGTCGAGCTGGGACCCCTCATCAACTTCGTCGTCGGCGAGAACGGAAGCGGCAAGAGTGCTGTGCTGACAGCCCTGACACTTTGCCTTGGTGGCAAGGCTAGCGATACCAACCGTGGAGGAAGCATGAAGTCATTTGTCAAGGAAGGCACCGAACATGGCACCTTGATTGTCAAGATCAAGAACGCTGGCTCGGACGCATACATGCCTGAAGTATACGGCGAGTCCATCATTGTTGAGCGTCACTTTTCCAAGACCGGTGCCAGCGGATTCAAGATCAAGAGCGCTCTTGGACGAACCGTCTCGACGAAGAAGCAGGAGGTCGAAGAAATCTCCGAGTGGTACGCGTTGCAAATTGGCAACCCCCTGACGGTCCTGTCCCAGGATAACGCTCGCCAATTCCTCAACTCGGCCACTCCAGCCCAGAAATACAAATACTTCGTCTCAGGCGTGCAGCTGGAACAGCTGGACAACGACTACAAGATGTCACAGGATACGCTCGACAAGACTCTGGTCCTCAGAGACGACCTGACGGCCAAGATCGGCCAAGTCAAAAAGGAAATGGAGGATGCCCAACGACTTGCCGAGACGGCGCAGAAGAACCAGAGCCTTCGCGAGAAGGCCAGGCACTACAGGAATCAACTCGTCTGGTCTCAAGTGGTGGAGCAGGAGAGGCTGCTCAAGGAGCGCAATGATGCTATTGAGAAACGTGATAGAGCAATCGCCGAGGCCGACCAACAGTGTAACGAGATGACCGAAGCTCTTGAAGCTACCGAGGAAAAACTGGAGAGGATCAAACAAGCGCGACTGGACTTAGACACAGACCGAGAAGTCTTCGAAGAGCGGATCCGCGAATGCGAATCAGCCTTCCAGGCAGCTAGGAAAGACCTTGCCGACCTACATCGAGAGGAACGAGATGCACACGGACGCCTCAAAACCGTGAAAGAGGACATCAGATCGTGTGAAATCAAGATTAAGGAGGAAGAGCGGCGTCTAGGCGAGTCGACAGGATCTGCCCGTGCGGAGAAGGATGCCGAACTTGCCAAAGCAACGGCCAAAGAGAAGTCCTTGGAAGAAGAGATCAACGAGGGCACCCGTCAACAACCTGCTCTTGTGGCTAAAGTGGTGGAAGCTGAGCAAACCGCCAGGAGGCATCATCAAGCCAAGGACACCAAACGCAAGGAAATCTTGGCTGCAGAAAGACAAGTCCAGGAACTCCAGAAAAGCACTGGTTCTGCCTACGATGGCTACGACGGGGACATGGTCAACCTCGTTAAGGCCATTGAGAGAGAGAGTGGGTTCGGGCAGAGACCTATCGGACCCATTGGTGCCCATGTGAGGCTCACACAGCCAGAATGGTCCGGGCTTCTTGAGAGAACACTTGGAGATGCATTGAATGCGTTCATCGTGAAGAGTAAACCTGACCAGACCAGACTTTCGAATCTCATACGCCGGGTTGGGATGAGACGATCCCCCCCTATTTACATCGCATATGCGACCCGAATAGACACCAGCAGCCAAGAACCGGATAGCCAGTTCGACACGATTCTGAGGGTTCTGCAATTTGATGACGAGTTAGTCCGATCGCAACTCATCATCAACAACCAGATCGAAAAAATCGTTCTAATAAAGGAGCGGTCAGATGCTCAACGAGTCATGATTGACAACACACCTCCACGCAATGTGAGCGCGTGCATCTGTTTCCACGATGGAAGAGGAAAACGAGGCCACGGATTACGCATAACGAATCGGAATGGATCAATTGGTACGAGCCCAATTCAGCCTGCCAACCAACGCCCCAGAATGCAGTCAGATTCCGCACGCCAAGTTGATCTCCAAAGGGAAAACCTGACGCAATTGGGCGCGGAACTGCGGGAAGTCATGGGTGAGGACCGCCTGGCGCAGCAGGCCCTTCAGCGGTGCAAGACCGAGCTTGACAACCATCACAAGAAGCTGAAAGACCTCGAAAATTGGCTTCGCCGAACACAAGCCGAGGTGGAGCGTATCTCGATGGAGCTCGATGCTTTCGAGGGCGCCGACGATCGACTCGTCGTCCTGCGGGCGGAGCTAGATGCGAAGCATGCCGAAGAGGATCAAATCGGCAACCAGTATGGTGCTATGAGAGTGGCAAAGCCGGAGCTCAATGCGAAGGCCGAAGAAGCCAAGCGGAAATTACAAGCCGAGAGAGACGAGCGGGACGATTTCCAGAGCAAGGTCAACAAGGTAGAGGAGAAGATCAAGTCCCATGAAGGGATCCGACGTATCGCTGTTATGAAGAAGAACGACGCCTTTGACCAAGTAGGCATCGAAAGGAACGAGCGGCGGCGCGCGGAGGCCAAACGGGACGAAAAAGCGGCGGAGGTTGAAGATTTCACTGGGCAAGCTCGGGAAATGGCGCCAGAACGTGTCCACATCCCCGATGATGAGAACCACAGAAGCATCGAGAAGAAGTACGAGAAAGTACGAGAGCAGCTAGCACAACGGGAGAAACGACTTGGAGCAACGGACCAGCAAATCTACGACCGTGCCACCGAAACCCGAGAGAGATACGAAGACGTTATCAAGCAGACCCAAGACGTAGACGACACCATCTCGTCTCTCAAGCGAGCCATCGAGCAACGTCTCCATCTCTGGCGCCAGTTCCAGCGGCAAATCAGCGCCCGAATCCGCATCCAGTTCAACTATCTCCTCAGTGAGCGCGGCTTCCGAGGCAAGATTGACTTGGACCACCGCTCGCGCAAGGTGCTCGTCCAGATCGAGCCCGACGAGACGCGCAAGAGCTCGGCCGGCAGGAACACCAAAACGCTGTCCGGTGGCGAGAAGTCCTTCTCGTCCATCTGCATGTTGCTCTCAGTGTGGGAGGCCATTGGCTCACCTATCCGATGTCTCGATGAGTTTGATGTCTTCATGGACAATGTCAACCGAGCCATCAGCACGAACATGCTGGTAAGTCGCACCCCATCTGACGTGAGATGTTTAGGAGGGTTGGTTGAAGCTAACTGGGATTCCTTGTAGGTGGATGCCGCGCGTCGCTCCGTATCACGGCAGTACATTCTCATTACACCCAATGCCATAGAGGGCCGGGCTCGGATGGATAAAGACGTCAAGGTTATTAGGTACGCTGAACCGCCTTGGCAGCAACACTAAGTTTCAACATGCTAACGAGCCTTTACAGGCTGGTGGATCCCCGCCAACAAACACTTGTGTAAGAGGTTATGTGTAGAAATAGACAAGACGTGGATGCTAGGAGTTGTTTGCTATTGCAACATTGGCGCGGCGCTTGGGTGTCAACACAGGGGTAAGGGCTATTGGAGTTTCGAAAAACAACGGCACTTGGGACGGGGAGTGCATGGAAGGACTTGGTATTATGTCGGTGCTTGCCAGGGCATTCTATGTCGGCGGTGGTTGCACGTGTCTCATACAATATCGTACAGGCAGTATCAGGAACAGGTTGAGGGCGGGATTCAAACCCGGACCCCTTTGCTTCTCAGGATGTTGACGCCGGCGCTGAAGGTGAAACCAGCCCACTGGCCGAGAGACCCAACGAGACCGCCGAGTGACTTGACCTCGCCAAGTCTTCGCTGGAGGAACTGTCGTGTCTCGACGAAGTCGGGAGACCGGTCGTTGGTCATGAACAGCTCGCTGGTGCTGTAGATCATGGATAAGCTGGCGCGCTTGGAGTACCACGAGGGATCGACGGCCTTGTCTCCGGCGAGGAACCAGATCTCGTCGGCTAGGGCTGCCAGCTCCTTGAGGGAAGCGGGCACGTAGCTCGGTTGGGCCATCACGGCCAATGCCTAGCGGAGTATTGTTAGGAATCCGGCCTCGCTCACATGATTGTGTGTTGTTCGCCTACCTCCTGCCACCGGTCCAGGACCTCCTTGTTGCCCATCAATCGCTCCCAGGTCAACGCCTCGACACGGGCAGCAATTCCGGGCAGCTCCTGGCCCTTGAAGAGCTCCTCGTTGCGGGCGGCCAGGGCCTCTCGCTGGGAGATCAGGTGGTATTTGATGAGGCTGAAGGCACCCTCGGGGAGGACGCTGGCGCTGATGTCGAGGTATCCGGCGTCGCGGGCGCCCAGGCCCAGAGCTTTCTGGGAGAAGCCATGCTCGGGGACGTGCTTGTAGGCGGAGGCGAGGATGGCCTTCTCAGCGGCGCCGAAGGGCCCGGGAGGCGGCGGGTGGTCGTATGAGTGGAAAGGTCGGAGGGCAAGGCGCTGGGCGGCGAGTCGAGGGGCACGCAGGGCGGACGGCCGAGGGAGGAGCCGGGCGGACGCCGACATGGCTGATTAGAATGCGGCGGCGGCGGCGGCGGCGGGAGTAGAGGTCGGGAGTGGGAACGTAAGTCAACGAGAAGAGGCAATTGGCCTTTGGAGATGACGGAGCCCTGGATCGTCCGAGTCTTGGAGTTTGAGCTGCGAATTTGCCAATGGCGGCCGGCGGGCGCGCTTCCGACGGTTTGACGTGGGGCGATGCCGGGGAGCTCGGACCACATCCGTCCTATCCAACCATCCTACCCAGGAGCTTCCTGCGGACAATCAGAGCGTACTGTGTAGTCACTGTGACGCGTTTCGTGTGTTGCGGGTATGCGGGCTGGGCTGGGCTGTTCCTTGGTCCGTCTCTTCTGAATGCTGCCTTGGAGATGGCGCGTGGCTTCCTCCATGTTCCTTTGCAACCTTTGGTCAAAGTGCCATTGGCAGTGGTCGAACCAACCAACGACTCTCACGTAAGACACTCTTTCTTGCCAGGCAATTCAACGTCATCCCTCGACCTGTGCCGTCTCCTGAAACGTAATCGTGTTGGCGGGGACCATACTCAGGTCGTGCATTGTGGTGTAACTTAACTAGCCGTCGCGACTTGCCGTCGTCGGCCGCAAGAGTCCCACCCCATATTCTTGTAGGCGGGCGTCACTGAAGCATGGCATAGCATAGCATGGCGCGCATCGATCTAACCGTCCACCCACTGGGGTCTGGGGCGATATTCGTCCACAGACAAAGCTACCCGCCGGCGTATGTTTTCTTCCTCGTATGGCCCTGGCATGGGTTGATGGGCTATAAGTACTACTAGTAGTGATCCACATGGATTGCTGCCAGGAGCTTCCGCCTGGTCGTAAACTGCATGGTGTGGTCGTGTGGGATCCGCTGGCAACCTTGATGATCAGATCTACCGCGTTTGTTAGTCCACTCGCACCAGCTTCCGTTGTATCATTGTTAGTTTCCCCAACCACGTCCGGAGGCCGACATTTTGTGAGTCTGTAGCCCTGCAAGGCCGCTCATGTCAGCTAGCCACAATGAACGGACAAAGTACCTTGATGACACTTTGTCCGCCCACCACTGGCTACTACTCAAGCTAAACCGGCCAATCCAAGTCTCGAAAAGTACCTCACCAAAGAGATGTGGGCACTGCGGATACCTACTTATCTGGCCGCCCTCAACTGTATCAACCGACGGGGAAAGATGTACCTTTTTCTCACGAGCCAACCAACCACGTCGGCTATCCAGGGGACAAGGCCGTCACTGCTGACCATTCTATGTATGTCTGGGTAAACCTGGACGCGGTGGCTTGGACCCCGCCTGCACGGCTTCCTCGATGCACGGCTTCCTCGACGAATGGACCTCCCGCCTCTCGAGCGGCCTCGTCTTCCGGCAACTCCCCCTGATGGTTCACCACGATGAATACGCCTCGTTTGGAAGCACAGAGTGGCATTCCAAACACGTGTAAAGTGTCACTGTTAAAGAGGGGGTCTGGGAGCAAGGGCGATTGGATGACGATTTCCGCTGAACCGCTGTTGGGACGTTGTGTAACGGTGCGAACTCTATGGCGTTGTATCCGTAGTAGTGTATCCGTAATCTGTTAGATGCCATGTTGCAGAGCCAATGACGCCAATCAAAACTCGCCGTCGCCAGGTCTGAGCTGCAAATGACAGCCAAGGCCTGCAGGACACGCAGTTTCGGACAGGACGTGTGGGCTCTCTGGTACGGTCATTCTTTGGTTCTTGGCGGCCTCATGTGTTGAGTGTTTGTTCCCTGCCATGCAGCGGACGCCGGTTTATGGGTTAATGCCTGTGATTCCGAAGAAGCGTGCCATGTACAGGGGTCAGGTCGGGATGATGCCCCTCAAAGGCGGCAAAGTCGGAAAATAATGAGCACGTGGTGATGCTCTCCCCATCATGCCCGCCCGCCGCACCCAGGGCCGCGAGCTCCGAACAGGAACCGGAAAGGCGCTCATGGTGATGATTGGAAGAAGCCGAGCAAGATGGGATGCAATGTTTCTGCTCTCAAGTCGAGGAACGCAACCGCAGAGAGGTTGTGATTACGATATGCTGGGAGCTTGAGCTGTGGAAGTGCGGATGTGGATTCAAGGTACAGATCTAGTGGGGAAGTTGGCGATCCAGGTAAGGCCTTCAACCTTGCATAACGGGCTTCTTTCTTCTTCGCATCTCTCGCTTAGGTCACCGTTGCTAATGAGTTGGCCGTATGTCTCAGGGATCCTTGACGGTACCGCAGGTGTCAGGTTCTGGTTGGCGAGTGCCTTTGTCGGTGCCCGAGGTCAACTGTCTCAGCTGTCTCGTCTGCCAACTGCACTAGTCTCCGTAGATGGGAAACTTGGTGGGTGAACCCCGAGGCAACGCGGACAGGGTTTGTCGGCACTGTCAGGCCGCTTCGAGCGGCCTGCAGTCTGTGTGGTCCGCCAACGAGCTTGGCTGGTGCGGCTTGATGGCGTTGACCAAGCCTTGGTCCATCCAGCCGCGCCCCACACGGTAACCAACTACCTGACCTCCAAGCTCCTGGCACCTTATTCTCTGGCGAGATTGCGTGAGACACGGCATTGCTGGCCGACGCAGGCGAAAGATGTGCCCAGATGTCAAATACCAAGTTCCAGTTGATCATTGCGGACATCGAGAATGAGACCATCTGGCAATGAACTATTTGTCAACCAGGCGCCTGTCCAGCACGGTTGAGCATTTGGCAACTGCACAGAGCCAGAGAACACCATGGACAGTTGATGGGTCCATTATTTGACGGAATCAGGGGCTCTGGGCCTCCCGTGGACCTGCGGATCCTTCTGGTAAATGCGATCCTTATCCATCTCGCTGAGCACGTCAGTGGATAGGAACCAACGGATGGCAATGACAAGCGTCAACATGCTTGTACGTAGCCAGACCAATGTGTTGGGTACAGCTTGCATGGGAATCAGATGCCAGTCAGGCGAGGGACCACGGCCAATCTTAGTGCCAAAGATGGGTGCAGCCGAGAGCGTCATGTACAAACACAAAGCATTATGTGGTTGTTGTAGTGTTCGAGTGTAAACTTGGTGAGTGCGGCCTGGAATGGGAGCCTAGTAGGGAAAGACGACGTCACGGTGCGGGTGTCCACCACAGCACGGTATCACCCTGGTGGAGAGGGAGCCCAAGGCTCGCAAGACTTTCACAGTGTCCGTAGTTGATCTTGCCTTGGTTGCCTTGGGTTGCCTCGTGTTGCCTTGATGGAGGCCCCAACGTAAAAAAACGTTTGCATGTTCAACATCACCACATCTAACAAAGACAACACCGAAATCCTCTACCTTTTGTTGAACACCGCATCGTCGTGCCCCGTTTCATGCAGAACAACCCACGGAGTCCTAGACAAGATCCGTCCTGCATATCGCAGCAGCAGCAGCAGCTTTGCGTGCGAGGCTGTGTGGTTTAGTCTGACGTCTCCGTACCGTTCTGTATTCGTACATACCAAAGCGCTAGTAAGCTCCGTCACATTCTATCCTCACCCGGCGGCCCCCTCACAAGCCCATCCTTCGTACCTGTATGCCTTATCCACCTGGGGCGGATTCCCTGTCCGATTACCCCAATCACCGCGATCGAACATGGATGCGACTGTGATTGTGACTGACTGGCATCGTGGTGCCAACAACTTGCAGGTTCCGGTATTATTGTCTCCCGCATCAATTGCCTGCCTTTATAGGTACCTGCCTCGTTGAGACAAGGATAACTCGACGCCACTAAGCTCGAGGCCGCACCCGCACCACCACCACCACAACCACCACCACTGCCGTTGACCACCAAGCCGACGAATCCACCGCCGAGCTTGCTCAAACAGTGATCGATATCCTGGACGACGATACCTAGACTCAACCAGCCGAGTGCATACGGTACCGCGTCTAAAGTACGTAGCTACATCAAAGTCGCGCCCCCAAGGTAGGTACATCCGTATCTACTTGATACATTCATTCAGCCCTGTGCGATGTGCTCCATTTCTCATCATCCCTTTGGAGATGTCTCGCTGTGGCTTGGTCGCGAGTGTCGCAAGCCAGCCTGGCAAGCCAGCCTGAGTCGGCACTGTCGCCCGCTTGTTGCCTCTCCCTTCATGTCGCCGTCGTCCGCGAGACCTGCGGCCGTTGGTTTCCAATAGCGGCTGTCTGTCTGGAGATGAACAAGGGCCAGAAAGAGAAACTCGGCGAGCCGTGCTTGGCGCAGTCTTCCATGCTGATGATGACTGGCTGTACTTCGTACCTTGCTGGTACCTCAGCTAACTGGCCAAACCATCCAGTCGCCGCCCGCACCAACGCAAAATCGCCGCGGCCGTTAGGGAACCCTGCTCCAGCTTGACAAGCAAGCCCCTGAGAGCGAGCGCCATCCTCGCCCTCATCGCCCTCTGCCGGCGTTGTCGTGGATTCGTTGCAATCGCGGTAGCGTACTTCGTACTTCGCACGGATACTGTACCATCGCTGTAGGTAGGTACGGAGGGTAGGGTAGCCTGCATCGCCGCCCCCCTAGTTGTCCCCCCCCGTTTACGGCGCTCCCATTCGTCGCCTGGTCCCTCCGCCTCATCAACGCGTCTTTTCTTTTTGCGACGGACAAGGCAGAGCGAGAAGAGACGCCATCATCTGCTCTCTTTTGCGCTGCCCCAGTTGTTCCTCCCCTTCCCCCAAGCCCAAGCCCGCGCCCAAGACCAAGCCCAAGCAACCCGACCCGAATCGCCCGTGCTGCAGCCCGCTTGCATTTATGCGACATTCGACATCCTCTGGCTGACTCCGGACCAGTGGCTTGTTTTTGCCTGCTCTCCCCATAGTTATCCCGCCGTTCTTTGCGACGTGGACACTGGACACGCTGCCCTCCGCCTATCCAGACCAGCCGCTCGTTCCTCACCACGCGACAAGGACACCCTCCCACCCCCCAAAAAGCTCTCTTCTGTAGAAGAGCATAGCTGCCATGGGTAAGTCATCGTCTCCGGTTGCTCTCTCCGTCGTTGTATCCCGTTCCCTCCTCCCCTGGCCTTCCCTTGCGCTCGCCGATTCCCTTCGCGACTGGTTTCTCGCCGGCCCAAACGCGCGTCTGTCCAGGACCGTGTCGCCGCGAAGCCTGCCCGTATACCTTCCTCCCGCCATCTGCCCTCTCCCCCCCGAGCTGCTCTAGACGGCCCAGCCTGAGCTTCACCCTGAGCCAGACCGCGAGCCCCCCCGAGGAGCTTCAGCCCGAGTCTTCTGACCCCGAGTCCGAAGCCTGAGCTTGACCGAGCCCGAGCCTGCCTTTGCGTTGCGCCCTCGCTCCCACTCCTGGAGTGTCCTCATCAATCAATGTGATACCACCTCTTGCTCGATGCACCTCGGAGCCCCCATTCCACACCCGAAGAACCTCTTCCGGCCGCCTCTCTCGCGTCACATTTCCCCATACACTGCATTATCAAACCCCCTTACCTGCATGTTTCCCGCCAGGTCCACTCGGCCTTCCCCTCTGCCTCTGCCACCCCTCCACCACGTCTACCTAGTAGCTACCCTCACTCCCTGTTATTTCAACCACTCTTCCTCTTCCTTCGCATCTCTTGCCGTTGCGTCTGTCACGGATATTTTCTCCTAGTTTTCAATTCTAACGCTCATCTCTCTCTAGCTGATTCCGGCGATACCTACCGACCCGTGAGTAGCTCCATTCTCCTTTCGACTTCGTTTCCTCTTTACCTACCTCCACGCAATCCCTCTCTTGATCCCGCGCATGGGCATGTGCGTGCCGCCTCCCCCGCGCGATTGCACTTGCGGCTGTTTCTGGCTGCTTCCGAGCCTCTTCCCCCGCTTCGCACGGGATGTCAGGTTGCTGGCATCGAGGACTGGGGAAACACTGGATGTTTTCCGTTCATCCGAAACCGGCCGTTGCGACAAGCCCGCTTTCTCATGGCTACTGCTGCGCGCTGTCAAGTGCCTGACGCCTAGCAACGAGCGGCTATTCACTGCTGCGGTCCGAGGGTGAATCACTGTGTTCGAGCGCGCGGCACTTGCCCCCACCCTCTCTGCCTCATAGCTATCCTTCTCTCATTCTACCACCTTGCTTCACCCCACCTCGAACCTCCCACCTCATACTTGGACCCCGGGGCATGGAATTACCTCTTCTCCACCCCGTCGCTAACGGTTACCAGCGCGAAAGGTCCCGATCACCTCGACGACGATCCAGAAGCCCTGGCCGGTCAAGTCGACGCCGTTCCTATTCTCCCCGCAGCCGATCAGCCAGCCGCGACGATTACCGCCGAGGCCGTGATCGCTCGCCCATGACTAGCACAGGCGCCCCCGGTGGAGGACCAAGTGCAGGGTTCGCTGGACAGGTTCCTCATCGATCATACGAGGAAAGGGCTGCGGCGCGAGAACAAATGATGTCCACCATCCGCGAGACATCTCAACAGGACCGCCGGGTCTACGTCGGCAACCTTTCGTACGATGTCAAGTGGCACCATCTCAAGGACTTCATGAGACAGGGTGAGGCTTTCGATGCCGCGGACTTTGGAGGAGTGACGTGGGGCTGACGAGAAGGTCATCTAGCTGGAGAAGTGATTTTTGCCGACGTTTTATTGCTTCCAAACGGAATGTCGAAGGTGGGCTTCATCGCGTAGTCTTTGGTTGGCTTTCTTTTGTGGTTTTTTTCCCTCTTAGCCTTCTGGATGGTTGGGTTGACGGGTTGGGACGTTGTCCTTGGGTGATTGTAGGGATGCGGGTAAGTTGCTCCTCTTTTCCGATCTACTTGCTCTTGGATACAGCTAACATCGCTTAAGTATTGTGGAATATGCTACGCGGGAGCAAGCCCAACAGGCTGTTGCCCAGCTCAGCAACCAGAACCTCATGGGTCGTCTTGTCTACGTTCGAGAGGTTAGTAGTCCACTAGTGTCACGCGGAAGTGGACGCCATGCTAAACTGGACGTTTAGGATCGCGAGGCGGAACCCCGATTCATTGGCGCCACCGGCGGTAACCGCGGAGGAGGCTTTGCCGGCGGAATGCCCGGCGCCGGCGGTTTCAACCCCGGGTACGGCGGTGGTCCCCCGGGCGGTGGCGGTCGTCAGATCTACATTGCCAACGTTTGTTACTCCCCTCTCGTGGTTTCACTAATCTCTGGTTGTTGACTCGTGATAAGCTCCCCTTCAACGTTGGCTGGCAGGATCTGAAGGATCTTTTCAGACAAGCAGGTACGTTGTCGGCCTCCGCTTACAAGGCGGCTGTGTTCGGGACCCAGCCCTCCTAATACTTTGTGTAGCTCGAAACGGCGGCGTCGTTCGCGCTGATGTCCACGTTGGCCCTGACGGCCGACCTAAGGGGTCTGGAATCGTCGTGTTCGAGAGCCCTGACGATGCTCGCAATGCCATCCAACAGTTTAACGGCTACGACTGGCAGGGTCGAGTCCTTGAGGTTCGCGAGGACCGATATGCCGGCAGCGGCCCTGGAATGGGCTTCGGCGGTCGCGGTGGATACGGCGGCGGCATGCGAGGTGGATTCGGTGGTGGCGGCGGTCCTGGCGGCTTTGGCCGTGGCGGCTTCGGCGGTGGTCGTGGTGGCTTCGGCGGCGGTTTCGGACGCGGTGGCTTCGTTGGAGGTCCCCCTGGCGGCGTCGGCGGCGTCGGCGGTGCCGGCAGTGCCGGCGGTCCTGGCGGCTTCGAGGCTCCTCCCACTGGTTCCGTCCCCCCCAACGCCTTCACCGACTTTGCCACCTCCGGAACCGAGAGAGGCGAGGTTATTTTTGTTCGCAACGTAAGACACTCCGCACGCTTGGTATCAGCTCGATGTCTAACTCTGAATAGCTTCCTTGGTCTACGAGCAACGACGACTTGGTCGAGCTCTTCACCACAATTGGCAAGGTGGAGCAGGCTGAGATTCAGTACGAGCCTAGCGGCCGTTCCCGAGGCACTGGTGTGGTTCGTTTCGACTCAGCCGACACCGCTGAAACGGCTATTGCCAAATTCCAGGGCTACCAATATGGCGGGCGTCCTCTCAACCTGAGCTTCGTCAAGTACCTGAACCAGACGGGAGGAGATGTGATGGATACTGACCCTCACGGCGGCCTAACACAGGACCAGATCATGTAAATCTGGGCCGAGGTTCATGCCGACAGGGGCGAGGCCACGCACAGTGACGAAGAGCCCCTCCCTAATGACGGACTTTCATTTTCCGGGTAGCGGCGACTTCGTCTCAGCCCGTTTCTTTTCTCTCTGCAACTCATTCTTTGGTCAAATTTCTTATGCGCGCAACAAAATTTGGAGGCACTGACTGCCGGGGTCTTTCCGGAATCGCGGTCGAGCTCTACTTTGAAGAAGAACCGACGCCTTGTAATACTTCGAGGACAGCTGGCGAGGGGGAATGGGTCATGGACTTGCCGAATAGCAACGTTCTTCGTTTTCGATTCCCTCGGACGCGTTGGTTACGACGAGCAGCAAAACAAGAAAAGTGGTTCTTTCAGCGAGTGGACGGACAGACGGAAGGACGACGGTTTGGCCTAGAGGCCAGATGGGAGGCGACAGATTGCTCTAACTAGAATGTATCTCGAGTAATCATCTGAAGGCTTCTTATGATATACGGCTGGTGGTCTGGGTGAGGAGACGGGCGTAGGACGTATGTGGATTTGCGTAGCATTTTTGGGGGCATGGCAGTCTGTCGAACCGGAAGCATGAGCCTGGTGCAGGTGCAAATACGCATGTGCGTGCCATGGGTTTAATATTGCCGGCGTTGGGTGGCCGGGCCAGACCATGTTTGGTTTTCGAGGCACCATGCGACAAACGGCGACGAAGATGGTGAAGACGGTGACGATCTCGAAGATCTTGAACATGACGATGACGGGTGCGGTGGAAGAACCCGGGCCTAAAGCCTGGCCGTTTGGTGATGGTGTGTTGGCGAACAACAGCGGTTCTGTAACGTTTTTGCGGCGTCGAAAGGTAAGGAATGAGATACCGGCCAAATTCTGGCTTCGCATGCCTAGACCGTCTAAGCCGGGGGACTCTATCCTATCTGTGGTGCTTTTGCTCGATTTGGTCGGTCTCTGGCTACCGGAGGTATGTAGGTAGGTAGACGGGCCGCGGACAAGTAGAGCTCACGTCGTGATGTACAGTAGGAGTCACAGGAGTATTCTGCTTGCCGGATCCAAAGCCCCATCCATAAACGCCAACACATCGCCTGCCTTGGAGGTTGGTCTCCACATTCACGACGACGCATGTTCGGTCGATGGCGGGCCATTTCCTGAGGACAATTGCGAATCGTTGCGAAGCCCTGTTGCAGCCGTCTCTCAAGCAGTCTGGATGGTGAAGCTGGCGGTAGCTTGTGGGGTTTACCAAGCCGGAAGTTGGACCAGCCGTGATCTGCGATTGACGTCTGCCAAGACAAGACTCCCTGGGAAAGCTGCGCCAATTCCACCACGACCTGCTCTCACCCGTTCCACAACGACTCGAGATCGAATCACAGCCGTCGTTGACGATGACATAAATCTCATGGGGGATTAAGCTTCGAAATAAGCTTGTCTTGGTGGCTGCCCGCCCACTCCGGCATCTCGCACATCCGCGACCTACGTCTCCACCAGCACACACTACGTCGGCCTGCGAATGGGGACATTTTGCGTGCGAGGGCGCAGGCTGGGCATACGAAAGCGGCAGAGCGTAGCCTACCTCGGCCGATGGCAAAAATCTACCGCGTTGGCAGAATTCCCAACCCAGCACGGTGTGTTTGTGCCGTCTCAGAGACCAAGGCCAAGGTTCCGAGAGCTAATCTGGGCCAAGGCCTTGGCAGCGCGCTCTAGTGGTGGCTATGGCTTGTGATCGGAGTGTTACCAAGAGATTCCCCTAGCTAGGGAGGCACTCGATGATGCCATCACCACTCCACGAGCGCTGCTGTTTGCACGTTCAGACTTTCGCGGTCGTTTCTTAGCTGCTCGGCGATGGGGCTAGGAGACACTGGGCCCAGGCAGGGAGGCCCAAGGTCGGGCATGTTGGGACGCGTCCACTGAACGGAGTGGGCTCCGATACGAGGTTTTTGCTTTTAGTTAGATGGAGGCTCTGGTGGGAACTTGGCATGAGGCCTCGGGATGGGGATGGCATGCGGTTTTGTTGCGGATGATGCTGTCCGGGAGCTTCGCATTGTCTATAAAGACGAGAGGTCTGGCTGCAGGATTCGATATCAAACCCACCACAGCAACCACAATCACTCTCCAATCAACTCCATCATCACACTCTCACTCAACTTCGTCACCGCACCCTCACTCAACCACTCACCTACTTACTCCCTCTTCTATCCACCATGAAGTTCTCACTCGCTACCATTGCCCTGAGCGCTTTGGCTCACGCCTCGCCCGTGCCCGTGGAGGACCACAGCAACAGCAAGAGACTCCTTATCCAGCAGCCCTCGTCTTCCCCCTTTGAGTACACTTCGACCTTCAACATCATTGCTACTCCCGACAAGGTCGTCAACGCCGAGAACAAATTTACGGGCGGCCTGGAGGGCGCCAATGGCATCTTCAAGTTTGGCCTCAACTCCCGCGAGGATGTCATCTGCTACAACATCACCCTCTTCGGATTCCGCGGGGAATTCCAGTCTCTCGCTAAGACGGCCACGCACATCCACGAGGCCGCTAAGGGCAAGTCTGGTCCACCGAGGTAAGTGCACCGAGAACCTTGTCATAAAAGCTCAACAACTGACTGAGAGTAGAATTGCGTTTCCCGACCCTGTGGGCGACGAGAATCGCCGCAACTCAGTGGGTTGCCTCAAGGGTCCCTTCGAGACGGGTATCATTGTGGACGGCAAGGATACTGGCGCAGGCTTCACGGTCAAGCAGATTGAGAATAATCCTTCCGGCTTCTTCGCCGACACCCACTCGAGCCTGGCCGTTCCCGGCGCCGTGCGAGGACAGCTTGACAGTGGAAGCAAGAAAGGGTCTATAATTGATCTGACCATCACCATTTGAAGCGTGGAACATAACCACGAGTTTGGATTGAAAGGGGCTGAAATGATTGGTGAAGAGTTCCATGTAATAAGACACTGGCTTCAGTTTCGGATGTCGCGTGGAGGAAGATAATGTAATGGACGCTTTATCATGCAACCCCCTTTCCTGGCCTGACCTTTGTGACCCATTTTGCGAGGGGGGGAAATGAATCATTGATTAAGACGTCGTCTTCTTCTTCTTGGACTTTCGCTTCTTGCTTCGATCCCTAGGCTTCAATGCCACCATTCCTCCCTTGCACACGTCTGCATATCGCGCGTAGAAGCCCTCAAGGTCACTAGGCTCTACCACCGTTGACAACTTGACCTTTTTAGATCGTTCTTTCTTGGACTGGCCGTCGGTTGCACGGACGATGATGGGCAGCGGCTTGCTGGGGTGAAGATCTGGAACAGGGTTCTCATCGGTAGGACTTGGGGCGTCCTGGCCGTACGTGACTGCGAGGATCTCAGCACTGGTGTATGGCTTTAAAGAACAGGCGCAGCACAGCTGGACACCTGTTGCAAGGAGGGGGGTCTTACGGCGTTTCTGGCTCAGGTAGATAGCGCCATGGTCACTGCCCTTGCGATGGTCGAAGAGCTCACCCAGCTTGGCGAAGAACTGTAGTCGTGGTGTGTCAGCGAGGGTTGTCCAGGCAGTGTTGAGTGGTGATGAGCGGTCTCGGGTGATTGCTGTTTGAGACTTGTTCAAGCGTGAAGGGGAACAGAACTGACCTCGTCATGGCTCATATGTTTCGCCGCCATGGTGTTGAGACGAACTGTGGTTGACGGATGTGGGATGAGAGTCGACGAGCCACTTCGAAATTGAGGGCGAGGTCGAGTTGACAGTCTGTGCCCCGCCATTCATGATGAGTGCCTGCTCCAGCCACCTCCGCAAGTGTGGCGCGCGAGTCTGTCCTGTGGCGGAGACCATTTTTTTTTGGGGCTTGGCACTAAAGTGACGTACTGGGACGACCAGTAAACTTTTTTTCTTCAAAGTCCATTGAAGGACGTCCGTCAAACCTCTTTTGGATGAGATTTTCATATCCAGATCAACCACTTGTTCTAATCGTGTGAGCCCCCTCCACAACCAGCATGGCTTGAGCTCATATATGAGTACTAGCAGCATATTTCTTTCAGTTTGAAATCCCCTGCACCCAGCGTGACCCTTCACCATGGCGTCTGTGCCAGAACTTCAGCAGAAGCTCTACAAGCGCATGGGACTGGATGCGCCGGAGCCAAGCCAGCCTAGGAACCCCAGACAAGGCGGACGCCCAGGTCATCAGCTCTCGCGAAAGGATCAGCGAAAGGCCCAGAGAGTCCAGAAGAGGACTCACATCTATACGAGGCCAACCCAGTCTGAGCGAAAGGCTCCTCAGACGCACAGCCAGACAAGGCAGAATGGGGCCCAGGTGTCTAAACCGAAACCTGTTCAACCTAAGCACAAAGCCTCGAAACCAAGTCATGAGGATGAGGATGAGGATGAGGATGATGAGATGGATGAGGATGACCAAGAGGGGGGGGATGAAGAATTGGACCACGCCGACATCTCTTTAGGCGAGAGTGAGGACGAGAACGAATCCGACGAGGGAGATGATGACGATGACGACGATGCCGAAGATGATGAAGATGCTGGCAGTGAATCGCGGGCATCAGCTACGACCAAAGGCCTGCCCAGAGCCACCCAGGAGAGACTCGCCCAAGACGACGCAGAAATCGAACAGTTCGAGAGGAAGCTGGGAATAAAGAAGGGGAGGAAGTCCTTGCCTCAATCTTTCAAGGAAGATGGACTTGAAGAACTCATGGGCGACCTAGGCGGCGAGTCTGACCGGAGTGATGAAGAGACCGAGACCAGTAAGAGGAAGCACGAGTACGATGACTGGCTCGCTGCTAAGAGGAGGAAAACCGCGCAACAATCGAGGGGGGCCAAGTCTCAAGGCGAAAGTGATGAGGACGACGATCTGGACATGCTGGACGAAGTTGACGACTCTGACATGGACGGTTTTGACGAAGAGTCATTCGAAGGATTCGACTCAGATACTTCGAACAAAGCCCCAGCTCAGCCACGCCAAAGAGAAAACCCTTATGTCGCGCCCACAACCGGAGTGACAGTTGTCAAATACGTCCCGCCGTCACTACGCAAAGCTGTAGGGACCGAGGAAGAACACAAGAGCCGGTTACGGAAACAGGTACAAGGTCTGATCAACCGTCTCACGGATGGCAATATCCTGTCAATCGTTCAATCGGTAGAAGAACTCTACCAGAAGAATGCTCGTGGCGACGTCACCGATATCATTACCGACTCAATCATGGCGCAGATCTGCAAACCTGAGAGCTTGCCTGATCAGTTCTTTGTCCTGACCGGTGGATTTGCAGCCGCTATTTACCGCATCATTGGATCTAGCTTCGGTTCCCATCTGCTTCGGAGAGTCGTCACGGATTTTGGTGAGCAGTACGAGCAGGCGAAGGACATTGGTGACCACTCTGCAATTCAGAAAGAAGCGTCCAACCTCCTGACCTTCATATCTCAGCTCTATGTGTTTGAGGTTGCTACCTGCAAAATTGTCTTTGACTATATGGAGAGATTGCTGAGTGACCTCACCGAGATCAACGTCGAGTTGCTTCTCCGCATCTGTCGAATGGCGGGTCGCCTGCTACGACGAGATGACCCGCATACACTCAAGCACGTCTCTGGGGTCCTCAACCAGTCGGTATCGAAGATCGGACTCGCCAACGTCTCAGTCCGCACCAAGTTCATGGTCGAAATGATTACCGACCTGAAGAACAGCAAGCCCAAGGCACGAGGACTGGACTCGGCAGTGGTGTCGGAGCACGTGCAGCGCATGAAGAAGCGACTGGGCGAGCTCAAAACCCAATCGCGAAGATTGGACGGCCTTGCACCTATGGGTGTGGGGTTGGCGGATATCGAAGGCGCTGATACAAAGGGGAAGTGGTGGCTGGTTGGTGCCAGTGTTCCCGTTAAACCGGAAAAAGCAAATGGAAAGCGAGACACTGGAAAGATGAAAGAGGATGACTCGACTGATGATGAGGATATGGATATTGTGCTGCCGGATTACCCCAAGAAGGCGCGGGCACAGGGCCTCACTGGGACGGCACAGGTTGCTATCTTTTCAGCCCTCATGTCTGCGACAGACTTTGAGCATGGCTACCGACAGTTTATTAACCTTCGGCTCAAGAAGGACGATCAGCTGGAAATTGCAAGAGTCCTGATACAGTGTGTAGGAAGCGAGGTTCAGTACAATCCATACTATGCGCTGGTGGGGAGACAAGCCTGTGCCAACAGCCGAGTGAGGTTTGCGCTACAGGATCGACTGTGGAGGATATTCAGAGGCTTGGGAGAGTCGCTCTTCGGGGAGGGGCCCGAGGATGAGGAGACGGCTGATGGAGAGCGCATGAAGGACGAGAGGCGGGTTGGCAACGTTGCAAGCTTCTACGCGTCACTCATCGCCGACGGGGCTCTAACCATTGCCATTCTGAAGCCCCTGGAGCTGCCAGAGGCGAGCACGTGGACGTCGATGTTTGTGCAGCGCCTGATCATTGCGCTGCTCCACGAGTGTCGAAGTAAGGGAGCGAGCGAGGACGTCAAGGTGGAGAAGATGTTTGGACCTGCGAGGGAGCTGCCTGGTCTTGCAGCGGGCATTCACTGGATGCTACGAAAGAGGATCCGGAAGACCAAGCTGATCGGGGCCAAAGAGTTGAAAAAGCTGGAGCGAGTTCGAGAAAAGGCACAGGCGGCAGTCCAAGCTGTGGCGGCCGAGGACTAGGTGGGATGAAGCGAAGTGTACTAGTCTATATGCCAGTGTTGGCATATACAGGAGCCAGATGATGGATGTTGGAGAAATGTTTACGCGTAGACAGCAAAACACTAAAAGGACTTAGACGACGGGGAAGCTCACCAGCTAGACTACGGATAATACATGCGGGGAAGATAGAAAATCATCGGGATCCTAACCGACTTTTGGAGTAATGAACTGGATGGAGTAGCCGCAGTGTGAGTAGCGCATTGGGGCGATTTGTGGTCGGGGTTTTTGATAGTCCAGCGAGATGTCGGCGTAATGCATCACCGACGAACGGTGACGTCGATTTCTGTTTGCTTAAGTTAGTAGTGGTGGTCGGGTAGTGGCGGGCTTAGGCCGGGTGGTCGGTCTTGGATGGTCGGAGGTCGGAGGTCGGAGGTTTGTGTAAGGGCAAAAAGGGAAGGACCGGACGAGAAGCCATTGGAGGACAGTACGGACTAGGAGGAGTATTCTGTGTGAGATCGTGTGTAGTGCGTGCGAGAATAAAAATGACAACACGCGCCGGCTACCTAGGAAAACGCTCGGTTGTTTCTTCCTTCGTTGTTGGGGTGGCCTTCTCGGAACGCGAAGCGATGAGTTCGTTGGGACGACCTTGCCCCGATTTCCAAGGCATTAATTAGCCGACTTGAACGGTCAGGAGAGGGCAAAAGGCGCACTGCCGTTGGGTGCCGGAGATACATGTCCAGGGGACAACGGGAGCCCACAACAGGGCCGTGAGTGCCAATGAGAGCACCACGGGCGCTGGAGCTAGGGTACGTACCTGCCCCGTCGTCGCCCGGCGGCTCGGCTGCTCTGAAGAAAATTACCTGATGGGCGGGCTACCGTTGCCGAAGCTCCCTGAGGAGAGGCGCTGTCCCGCTGTCCCCGTGTCCGTGTGTGTCCGTGTGCGCGGCCAAACAACGAGCTTTACCAATTCGCTTCCATTGCCATCGAATCCTCGCCTCTCCCTCAACCTCATCCTCAACGCCGTGTCCTCTCGACCCTCGCTCCCTCCACCTCCACCTCTACTCCATTGTGTCCCTCTGCACACGACCTTCCGCCCACCATGCTCTCCAGCCGTTTAATATCCAGAGCCGCTCGCCCGGCCTTCCAAAAATCCTCGTGAGTTGCCTCTCCCGCTGCTCGGACACCCGTCGCCACTCTCGACTACCAGAGCTTGCTCCGTCTGCTACGGCAAAAATAAAAAAATAAAAATAACTCGTTGACTGACCTGCGCCGCGCCGCTCTCTAGCCTCCCTGTGGTCATCGTTTCCCCGACCCTGTCGCGATGGAGCCGCGGATATGCCTCCGCCTCTGGTACGTTTATGTGTCGGGAGGAGATCTGTTGAGCCGGAGGCGTCTAGCTGGTGCTAATCAGGACTTGCAGAGGAGAAGGATCTCGTCATCATCGGTGGCGGCGTGGCTGGCTACGTCGCTGCCATCAAGGCCGGTCAGGAGGGCATGAAGGTTCGTACATGATCACTCCCCAAGCACTGTACCGACTTTCCATGCGCGGATGGGCTGACAAGATGGCGCGCGCATAGGTTACGTGCATCGAGAAGCGCGGCACCCTCGGTGGTACCTGCCTCAACGTCGGCTGCATTCCCTCAAAATCCCTCCTCAACAACTCCCATCTCTACCACCAGATTCTCCACGACACCAAGAAGCGCGGTATCGAGGTTGGCGAAGTGAACCTGAACCTGACCCAATTCATGAAGGCCAAGGATGATGCCGTCAACGGCCTGACCAAGGGCGTCGAGTTTCTCCTCAAGAAGAACGGCGTCGAGTACATCAAGGGTACCGGCACCTTCGTTGACGAGCACGAGATCAAGGTCGCCCTTAACGACGGCGGCGAGACCAGCGTTCGCGGCAAGAACATCATCATCGCCACCGGTTCCGAGGCCACCCCCTTCCCCGGCCTCGAGATTGACGAGAAGCGCGTCATCACCAGCACTGGTGCTATTGCCCTCGAGGAGATCCCTAAGACAATGACTGTCATTGGTGGCGGCATCATTGGTCTTGAGATGGCGTCCGTCTGGTCGCGCCTCGGTACCAAGGTCACCGTTGTTGAGTTCCTCGGCCAGATCGGAGGCCCGGGCATGGACACCGAGATTGCCAAGGCCACCCAGAAGCTCTTGAAGAAGCAGGGTCTGGACTTCAAGCTCAACACCAAGGTCGTCAGCGGCGACAAGTCTGGCGAGCTTGTGAAGCTCGAGGTTGATGCTGCTAAGGGTGGCAAGCCCGAGACGGTAAGCACAAGAAAAGAAAGACGCTCTGAATGAATTGAATGCTGACTTGGTGATAGATTGAGTCTGACGTCGTCCTGGTCGCCATTGGCCGACGACCCTACACCGGTGGCCTCGGCATTGAGAACATCGGAATGGAGCTCGACGACCGCGGTCGTGTCATCATCGACTCCGAGTACCGAACCAAGATCCCCCACATCCGATGTATCGGTGATGTCACTTTCGGACCTATGCTTGCCCACAAGGCCGAGGAGGAGGCTGTCGCCGTTGTCGAGTACATCAAGAAGGGCTACGGCCACGTCAACTACGGTGTCATCCCCTCGGTCATGTACACTTACCCCGAGGTTGCCTGGGTCGGCCAGACCGAGCAGGACCTCAAGGAGCAGAAGATCCCCTACCGAATCGGCACCTTCCCCTTCAGCGCCAACTCCCGAGCCAAGACCAACCTCGACACCGATGGTATGGTCAAGATGATTGCCGACCCTGAGACTGACCGTCTTCTGGGCGTCCACATCATCGGCCCCAACGCCGGTGAGATGATTGCCGAGGGTGCGCTGGCCCTGGAGTATGGCGCTTCCACCGAGGATATTGCCCGAACATGCCACGCTCACCCTACCCTGGCCGAGGCCTTCAAGGAGGCTGCCATGGCTACTCATTCCAAGGCTATCCACTTTTAAGCGTCTCGAGAGAAGACTGAGTTGCTTGCATAACTGGACGCTGGACGCTGGATGCTGGTTCTAGGATGTTCTGGCGCCAACCTGACTTGTTGTGTACCTCTGGTGGCGGAGGATAAGACTCTGGGACTTTGTAGAGCGAAATGGCATCTGCCATGATTGCTAGAAATGGGCAAGAGAGGGTTTCTGAACCAAGACCTGCATCAAGCGGAAATGAGCCTAAGCCGACTCGGTCTCAGGGTCGTGTAAACTAGTAATATTTCTCTTTGTCGTAGCATGATGAATGGAAACTGAAAGACCACAAGTCATACTGGGGCATTCTCAGAGCACGGGGACTTTAGATATCTGGAGGGGAATCAATTCACTCCGCCAAGATCTAAACTCGTCGCCTGGGAGCCTCATTTCCAATGATGTTAGTTGCCCTGGGTGTGGACTCCTATGTCTTTCTTACAATGGAAGGCATAAGTCGGTGAGCCAGAACCTTGGCAACCTGGGAATGCATGTGGTACGGACGGCTCCTTTGAGGGGTCTACAGCCGCGATGCCTGGTATTGGACCATGCCGAAAACGTGCGTTTGCAGCGCAGAGCCATCTCTTTTGTACACAACAGGCGCGAGCCGAAACACAACCATTCGATGTCCTCGATGGTGATTGCAGGCAGCCCGCGCCGGATGATACAGTTCCCGGGCGAAGGGTCCCTCTCCGGGCGTCCGTCTGCCGGATCAGACCACTTAGATGATGGGGGACTGGGAGGAGCCGGGCGGTCGTTGACTTGTTCCCTACAAGAAAAAACACCGGAGTGGGGATGTCGGCCTTCAGATGCAGGAGATGTGGGGGGGGGCTAAACGGAGAGACGGACGTTGTTAGACGTCCGGAGTGCGATGCGTTTGTTTCGACAAGAGCCGAGGGTGGTAAGTTGGTAGAGAGATAAGGGCATAGTTGTGCTAGTTTCGCATTTGCTGAAGTCATTGAATTTAACCCAGTGGTGTACGTACTGAATCTAAGTACTTGGACCTACTAGTAGTCTATATTACAGCAAATGAAGAATGGCATAGTGCACTAGACGTGATTGATAAGTATTCTGTATGTCTTATGCGTACTTCCGGATCTCCAGACTCTGGATCCAATGAGCCATTGCAGCTTACCTGCCGTACATGAAGCTGAGGTCGTTGGTTCGTACTCGTTCTCGGGCACTACCTACTAGGATAAAGAAAAAAAACACTTCGAAGCAAGGGTAAGAGATTCTGGTAGGGGTTCTTCTTCCATGATTTAGGCAGAAATGTTTTGAATGTTCGTGTTTTTAATTAGTATCTGCCTAATTCAGATTGACGAGACAGCCTCCAACGGACGGGCCCTGATTGCCAGGCTCAAAAAAGTTCGGATACGTCGGAGACGTCCCCCACCTTGTGGATGGATCCCGTCATCGAACAGAGCCTCCAACTCCCGGCGGTTTAAGCTGTAGGCCCCACCCGGGAGTGGCGGGGTTGTTTTCACTTTCAGTGGGAACTCCCCGTTGCAAGCCATTCCGGGCCTCGCCAGTGGCCGCAGTGGCGCCGCTCATCCAGCCCCTAAAGGCCCTGTAATTGGATGCCTGGACCCAGTAAACAGGACCGGGCCCGGCGCAGGGATCGGGGCACACCAGCGCCCACCAGCGTCCACCAACGCCGCGAGGCGCTAGAAGCTCAACACGCACACGCCATGCACTGCACCTCGAGTTGGCGGCCGCGAAGGAAGGAAGATGCGGTGAATTGACCCGTGCAATTGACCCGGCTTCCCCCTCTTCGTCCCTTTATCTTGGCCCCATCCGCTCCCGCATCACCTCTCTCGCTCGTTTGCCGGTCTCAGACGACTTCGAGTCTCCGCTACGCAGCCAATTGTCCCCGAGACCCCCTCCCCCAGCCTGCTGTGCTGCCTTCCGTCTGCCGTCGCCATGTCTCACCCCCCCACCACCCAGCGCATCACCGGCTTCCCTGCGCCGCCCGCCAACGCCGGCAAGGGCCCCGCGAGGATCCCTCCGCTCATGACCCGCGACGAGATCGAGGCGTTGATTGCTGAGGGCCGCAACATTATCATCGTCCATGACCAGGTTATCCGGGTTGATCCCTGGCTCAAGTACCATCCCGGTGGTGACAAGGCCATGCTACACATGATTGGAAAGGATGCCTCGGACGAGGTTGATGCGTGCGCCACAATCTTTAAACTCGGGCTACCTACCTGTAAACGGAACGTCGTCGTACTGACCTTTGTCAATTTAGGTACCACTCCTTCGAGGCGAGACAGCAGATGCTGCGCTACCGCATTGGCCGCATCGAAGGTAGATGGACCAACTTCTCGCCGCCCATCCAAGGCGGCGTCTATCGCACCCGCGCCGAGATCAATGCCGCCTCCCACGATGCCGACAGCTCCAAGGACATCTCACCTAGCCCCACCTCCTCTCGCACGCCCTCTCCGATCTTCGACGACAACGATGCACATGGTCTTCGGCATCGTCCCGGTGGCAAGGACAAGGCCACTGCCGGCACCGGCTCGGTCTCGCCGGCTTCATCTGTGCATGGGGAGATGGACGGCATGTCGTACCTGGATACTGTGACCCGCGAACACATCAGCCTCGACCTCGAGAAATATCCGTCACCCGACGAGGAGACCCAGGCCAAGATTATCGTCAAATACCGCGAGCTTCACCAGCGCATATACGACGAGGGACTGTACGACTGCAACTACTGGGCGTACGCGGTGGAGGTCACTCGATATACTCTGCTCTTCATCGGCATGCTGGTGGGCATTCACTTCAAGCAGTACTTCATCGGCGCCTTTTGCCTCGGCGCAATGTGGCACCAGCTCGTCTTCGCCGCTCACGATGCCGGCCACATCGGCATCACCCACCGTTTCCACGTTGACACCGTCATTGGCATCATCATTGCCGACTTTATCGGTGGTCTGTCCATGGGTTGGTGGAAGCGCAACCACAATGTTCACCACATAGTCACTAATGCTCCTGAGCACGACCCTGACATCGAGCACATGCCCTTGTTTGCCGTTTCCCACCGCCTTCTCGGTAGCCTTCGGTCGACATACTATGAAAGGGTCATGGAATACAATGCCGTGGCCAAGGTTCTTCTCCGAATTCAGGCCTGGACCTACTACCCCTTCCTCGCCCTGGGACGCTTCAACCTTTACGTTCTCTCGTGGGACTACCTCCTCGTTGGTCGTGGTCCCAAGAAAGGTCCTGCGGCATGGCATCGGTGGCTCGAGATTGTCGGCCAGATCTTCTTCTGGTACTGGTTTGGCTACGGGGTTCTCTACAAGATGATCCCCGACGGATGGTCTCGATTCACTTTCGTCATGGTGAGCCACATCACCTCATCGCCGCTCCACGTGCAGATTGTCCTATCTCACTTTGCCATGAGCACCGCCGACCTGGGGCCTCAGGAGTCGTTTGCCCAGAAGATGCTACGCACCACCATGGATGTCGACTGCCCCGAGTGGCTCGACTTCTTCCATGGTGGCCTCCAGTTCCAGGTCATTCACCATCTGTTCCCTCGCGTCCCTAGACATAACCTCCGCACGACTCAGAAGCTGGTCCAGGAGTTTTGCGAAGAAGTTGGCATCCCGTACGCCCTCTACGGCTTCGCCAACAGCAACAAGCAGGTAATAGGAAGATTGGCGGAGGTGTCGAGGCAAGCATCAATTCTTGCCAAGTGCCAGAAGGCGATTGTCGACAGCGGAAATTACTCCGGTCATCACCACTGAGCTCGGGGCTGCAGACGCAAGGGTCCCTCTTCTTGTACATATATGGGCCAAACCAGTACCGGCAAGCTCGCTGCTTTCCAACTTTAGTGTATCCCCGGGAGGGGCAGGATATAACTGCCCTCCTCCCAGAGCCTTAGGCTTCAGGTGTTAATACAGCACAAACATGGCTGACCAAGTCATATACTCCCGGCTACATGTCACATTTGTACCCCTGGTGCGGTGATTTCGGCATTTGCACTCTCCCACCTAAACGCCGACTCCCCCCTGAAAGCAGGCAACCACTCACGGGTGCCGCGCAGGCTCGTCAATACCGACAACCAACTTTGACTTCAAGTCCGGTATGGAAGAAAACTGCCAATGTAGACCTGTGACTTGCAAGGACCTGACATAGGTCGATTGGTGACCCGCTTGCTCGAGAAGCGTGGCTCCGACCCCAGCATTAACCAGGGACCCCATCGCACTTGCTCCCGAGGAACTACAACCCGGGAGTCTGGAATCTTAGAAGATATATTGTTTGTGGGGTGGGACAAGGGTGCCATATGTGAGGCTGAGGGGGTGGAAATGAACTCAGCAGCAGGTATTTAAGGGTGAGGCATCGAGGGATTCTTCAACAGCTGTCCTCGGCTTCATATTTGGCCCAGAGCCCACGGATTCCAAGCATTACTCTCAAACCTTTGATTTGGAACGGATCTCGGTCTGAATTCTTACATACTGTCATGACGAAAGGAAAAATGGACGACGCCGCAGCAGCTAGGATCCGCAAGGCGAGAGGAGCTAAGGTATGATGTTGAAGGAGGACTTGGTATCGAAGCATAGGACACTAAGACGGAACCTAGGATGAATTTACGAGGCGAGCGATCATGGCGGCTCAGAGCAACCACGAAACGAGGGGCAACAATGACGTGAAGGGCAAGAGAGAGGATAACAACTCACACAGAGAAGCGAAGGAGGCCTGACGTGTGGTATTGGGCATTTGCCGTTTCACAACATGGACCACAGGTTTGGGTGAAAGCAGCCACTGGAAGGATTGTGAAGAGAGCCAAGTTAGATCGATCTCATCGCCCCACTACAATGCGCATCCCGGACGAGGGCCGATGATGATACAGGCGGGACGGAGATAGAGGAGTAAGGATTATGATACACAATGGACTCCAAGGGGCAGGGATTGTCGGGATTTTCGGGTAGTGATGGGTTGGCTATGATGGATGTGAGATGGATATGGGATGGATGTAACCCAAATCAAATCGAGACAACTAGGTAGGTTTGCGAGATGTCACGAGCTAGTATTGAGCGAGACGAGCAAAGGTAGTCTAGCTTTGTTTGTTCCTGGGAGTTGTATGGATTCATACCTCTGAGTCTTCGAGTCAACACCTGCAATTACAGGCGCTTCAGTTTGGAAATAGCAGCAAGAAAAAGACAGGTGACAGGTGACAGGCTCAAGACGGGTGCTACAGGCGCAGGTCTCAGGGCACCCCCCTCCAAGACCGACGGGAGCCTGAAGCCGTGTGGAGATGCGCTGTCGCTAATAATAATGCGCGATCAACTGATGAGGCTCACCATCGGCCACGGGGTTGGCTGGTCTCATGACATGGCGCATCGCCGTGCGCCCCAGTGACGTCTTAGGGCAACCTGATACGCGAGACACATCTTGAGTACACGGAGCAGGTAAGCAAGGAGCATATGGTGACAAGTCGATAGACTTCTTCAATTTTCTTGAATGGTGGAGCAACTGGATCGTTCGCATTGTCTTCCATGGTTGGTAGCACGAAGCACATGCGTTGTATCACGGGCGTGCTCTGGTAAGGTACGCAAGCTACTGAGGCCCCGGAAGCGGCTGGTAGAGATCTAGATCTGCGACTTGCTTGATGCGGAGTACGGATAGGGAGGGGAGTCAGATAGGCAGGTCTAAATATGACGGAGACCACCCGTTCGTAAAATCCATACCGTCCAGGGTGTAACAGCCCTGTGGCACCAGCCGCCTTAGGGACTGAAGGCCCCTATATCGAAGCGATGACGCCACTGCCCAGCCTAGTAGCCCAGAGCGGCGCATAAACTTGCCTAGGTAGGTACCCACTGTGCGGCGTGGGGAAATGTTCGGCACCTGAGCTTCCAGCTTCCTTCTCCTGGCGCTCCAACCTCCGACGAACCAGTTTGCCTGCCTTGACTCCTTACAACGTAGTCTACCAACCTACTTGCGACTACAGTAGCCCGCCGAGCTTCTCCCAACCGCGACCTCTCACCACATCTCCAACATATCCCATCGCGACGTATCTCTACCCCCTCCCTGGTGGCCACCGTCCTCACGCCCGTTGCAAGCACTTTCGTCCCCCCCTGCGCCGTGTCTCGCGGATGACGTTGGAGAGCTGCCCATCATGGAGACCAGTATCCAGCGGGCCCTCAACGACAAGCTCTACGACAAGCGCAAGGTCGGCGCCCTCGAGTATGTCTCACCATTTTTGTTCCCTCATTCCTTTTGCTCTCTCCCTCTCTCTTATCTCACACCTCCTCCCGCAACCGCAAGCCAACTAGTTCTCTAGCCTGTCTTTGTCTATCCAGAGCCTCATGATTAACCCCCACCTGTAGGCTTGAGCGCGTCATTCGCGAACTCGTTAGCACAAAGGACTATCAGCGCGTCCACGACATCCTCGAGCAGCTCTGCAACGAGTATGCCTACGCCGTTCACCAGCCCCATGCTAGAAATGGTGGCTTGATCGGCTTGGCAGCCGCTGCTATCGCCCTCGGCTCCGTATGTGTTGTTCCAAGAGCCTGCACCCCTCTCATTCAATCACCAAGATTGAAGCCCCCCCCGTGCTGCCTCTGGGTAGCTCATCCCAGGCCTCTTACATTTACTGACTTGACATCGAAATTCCAGGAGCTGCCTCGCTACCTGGCTAAGATTGTTCCCCCAGTCTTGGCCTGCTTCACCGATCAAGATGCTAGGGTGAGATACTACGCCTGTGAGGCCATGTACAATATCGCCAAGGTTGCCAAGGGTGAGATTCTCGTATATTTTAACAGTATATTCGACCAACTTTGCAAGGTAGGCCGCCACTCCGTCTCCAAAGTACTATCTGTCTCTCTCTGCTACCGGAAACTGACAGAATACAGCTTGGTGCGGATTCAGAGCTGTCAGTCAAGAATGGTGCAGAGCTGTTAGATCGTCTCGTCAAGGACATCGTCTCTGAGTCCGCTGCCTCTTACGTCTCGATTCTCGAGGCCCCCCCTGAGTTCGAGGGTGACGACAAGGTCTCGATAGATGACCACTTACCAACTGCCTTCTCTCTGCCTAGGTTCATCCCCCTTCTCAAGGAACGAATCTGGGTTCTCAACCCCTTCACCCGCCAATTTCTCGTCGGCTGGATCACCCTCCTCGACTCTATTCCCGACTTAGAGCTTATCACCTACCTACCACAGTTCCTTGACGGGCTTTTAAAGTTTCTGTCGGACCAGAACTCTGATGTGAGAACCGCCACGCAAAATTGCTTGGATAAGTTCCTCAATGAGATCAAACGCATCTCTCGCATTAAGAAGGGCATCCTCGAGAGCCGGAGGTCCAAGGAAGGCGTCAAGCGAAAGCGCCAAGATTCAATGGACAGCGACTCGTTGATTCCGGAGCTCGAAGAAGGAGACGAGCTCGATTCGGATATCGCAGACGAAGACGACGACGACAGCAGTGAAGAGGACTGGATTCCTGGCCAGGACGTTGAAATCAACTACAAGGATATCCTTAGAATTTTGACTGCTACTTTGGACTCTCCTCTGGGTGCGAATCCAGTGAACCCAACCGTCCCCCCTTCATTGGTTTGCTAACATGAAACAGAGGAGGACTGCCTACTAGAGTCGTTGAGGTGGATTGTCCAGTTCCTCGACATTTGCCCCGAAGAGGTCTTGCCCTTCACCCCCAAGATCCTGGCTCATATGCTCCCAGCCATGGCCAGCACGAAAGAGACCATCCACCAAGCGGCGACCCGTGTTAATACCTGCTTGATGGATTACGTTGTGTCTCTCTCGGATGATTCCGAGCTCGGACAACCCCACGCTGGCCAGGCTCAACACTACTCAACTTCTCGACTTCCTATTCCAGGCGATAAACCTGAGGGCACGAATAGTAATCGAGTCTCTCTATCGAGCTCGAGAGACCTTGACTTCCGTAGTCCGACTCCAGCACAAGGCCGTTCGATCTCGACCCCCGCCAACCTTCCGACGACACAAACTCAGGCCGATCTCGACTACGCTGCTGCAGTTAACTCACTCACCCTGCTGTTCCTGAACGACCACGAAGCCACCCGCGTCGCCGCCCTGACGTGGCTTATCATGCTGCACAGGAAAGCACCAAGGAAGGTGCTTGCATTCAACGACGGAACGTTTCCCGCCCTACTTAAAACCCTGTCTGATAACTCGGACGCCGTTGTCACGAAGGATTTGCAGCTCCTGTCGCAGATATCTCGGAATTCGGAGGATGAGTACTTTACAAACTTCATGGTCAACCTCCTACAATTATTCTCGACGGACCGCAAGCTGCTCGAGACTCGCGGTAATCTCATTATCCGACAACTTTGTGTCAGTCTTAGCCCTGAGAGGATATACAGAACGCTGGCAGACTGCATCGAGAAAGAGGAGGATCTCGAATTCGCGAGCATCATGGTTCAGAACCTCAACAACAACCTCATCACAGCGCCACAGCTTGCAGACGTTCGGAAAAGACTACGGAACCTCGAGACGAGGGTAAGTAGATCGATGAGAGATAAGAAGACGATGTGTGGTGCTGACAGATATCCTAGGATGGCCAGACCCTATTTGTAGCGCTGTTCAGGTCGTGGTGCTACAATGCTGTTGCCACTTTCTCTCTATGCCTGCTGGCACAAGCCTACGAGCAAGCATACAACCTGCTACAAATATTGTAGGTTCTACGGTCACTGCCAAACCCAGGATGCTTGCTAACTGATTCTTAGTGGCGAGCTAGACATGACAGTAAACATTCTGATCCAGGTAGATAAGCTTGTGCAACTGATTGAATCCCCTGTCTTCACGTGTAAGCTTCACTACCACTTCACGATAGTACTAAATGGCATGCTAAACCCAGGTCTAGACCTGCGCCTTCAGCTGCTGGAGCCCGAGAAATACCCGTTCCTGTACAAGTGCATGTACGGCATCTTGATGCTACTACCACAGTCGTCTGCATTTGCCGCACTGAAGAACAGACTCAACAGTGTCAGCTCTATCGGTTATCTTCATGTGGCACCCAGGACGTAGGTTCACCCTCCATGCTCACGGTGGAACTCAAGGCTATGCCAATGTCTTGCCCCTTGAAGCCTATCCTTCTTACACTCATGTTGCTAACATGGCTCAGTACTACGTCGACTACGAGTAACTCTAACTACGATAGACCCAATCGACTCAAGGGGAGAGAAGACGGTAACATCCGATGGCAGGAGCTTCTGGAGAAGTTTCGAAGTGTCCAGGAGCGAGCCCGACGAGCCCAGAGGCAAGGCGTGGACGGAGAGGACTTGCCCTTCATTATGAGCGAAATCCGGATAGGAGATGGATCGATGGACCCTAAGGGTAAGGAGGCGCGGGCTCAGACTATGGCAACGCCGACACCGCAAAAGGACCCTACGCCAGCACCTCCAGTTCCAGCTAAGAGGTCTGGTCTTGGGAGGCAGTTTGGTAGATTGGGCGGCGCTGTGGCGGGGAAGAATCGGCGGAACTAATGACGACGTCGTTGGTTCGAGGTACATCGATTGCTTGGGGTCTTTGGCGAAGACAGCATGGCGTCTTGCGCCTGGTTTAGGCAGGTATTTGTACTGTATCCAGGAACGAATGGGACAGTTGTCACCTACGTCGCTTGACGGGGCTCTCGCGCTCGACCAAGCCCTCGAAAACTTGATCGCGTTGTGACGTAATATTGCGCAGCTGGCCTCGGAGAGCCTCTAGCTCGGATCGAGCCATATCAGGGTTGCTGGGAAGACCATGAAAGGTGGCCATCTGGAGGTCAAGATCTCTCTTTCTGGCGAGGATATCGAGGTACTCCTGCTCATCACGGGCTATGTCGGCGGTGGTGGGGTGCGAGGATTCAACGGAGGAGGCTAGGGCAGCGACACGGTCCTGGAGGCTGGGCAGTTTGGCGGACATTGCCTTGACTCTGCGTTGCAGCTCGAGGTTTTGTTTTGCGAGATGGGCCGGGGGTTTGTAGTCGTCGCCCTGGAGCTGGCGTCGGAGGTTGTTGATCCTGGACGTCTCCTCATCGATGTGGCGGTGGAGGATGTCGACGCGGGCCCTCATCTGCTCCGTCTCCTGGATGCTTGCTTGAAGGCCAACCATGCGGCGACCTAGGAACTCGGGCTCTGGGAAGGCGACGCCGAGTTGGAGAGCCATGTTGGCCATGGCATCGAGGGCGGTGTGGCCTTCGGCGGGCAGGTTATGCTGGACAGCGTCGAGGAGGCCCTGACGCAGCGGGCGTTGCGAGCCGGCGTTGTGGTCATGGGCGTCGGCGGGTAGAGACCGGGACGGCTCGAGAGAGAGTTCCTGCAGGGCAGCGGACTCGGACTTGGCGAGTAGGTGGCGCTCCTCGTCAGCGGCGTCGTTAAGGGCGGCGAGAGCGAGGAGAGCCTTGAGTGTGTCCGGGTTGCGCTCGAAGGCGGGAACGGAGCGGGGGTGGAACTTTGTGGCGAGCCAGGAGTCGATGTAGGACCAGTCGCGGGCGGTGGAGGCGGCGATGCGTGCGACGGAGGGGGAGAATATCGCAGAGTCTTCAGAGAGGTGATGATGGTGGCGGCGGTGAGCCATGGTGAATGTTTGTGGTGTCTGTTGATTTGGGGTCAGGGTCAGTAGGGACAATCCGACCACGGCATTGAGACCTTGGCGGCGATAGCTGGTTTCTGTAGTATAAGATAGGTGGGTGCGGATTGTTATGTCTGGTTGGAGTATGTCATTGGGTATTGGCGAGAGCCCGAAGATGATGGTTTGGGAATTCTACAGTGCAGCAGCCACAATGCGAGGTTGTTTATCGATAAGAGGCGGTGCTGCAAGGCTGAAGAGGGGGGTTGGTTGACTGCAGAGTGCAGACAGGAAGGTTCGCCACCTACAGACGGGCCTAGGTCGCGCTGGAAACCTTGCGAAAGTCGACCGACATCATTCCTGGGCAGGTATGTATGTACCTCTGCGGTACTATTTGTTGCGTGTAGGTGTCCAAGGTACTTGTAGGCTACTGCAGTGCCCCACCAAACCCTGTACTTCGTAGCGCCCGCCGCTAGACACAACCCGCAGCGCATGCCGTGCACTCCAGCAGGAGATGCCTCCGGTAGGATGGTACTTCTAGACACGTGTAGTTTCCGCGGTCCGGGCGTGTTGCCGACTGACAGGCTTCCTTGTGGGGAAAAGGACAGCGTGGGAGTTGAAGGGTCTCTGTCTCGACTTGACTTTAATAGTGACTCGTAGCCTTTTTCCTGTTCACCCTATTGAATCGTAATTGTGTCTTCTTCTCTTGACGCATTCGTCGTCTCTACGTCGTCTCCGTCCCCGTCCTTTGTGCTTTGTTGCTCTCTCCCTCACCCTCTTCTCGTCAATGTCTTGTTGAATTCGATCCATCTTCCCTCGTCGTTGAGTTGGACTCTATCGCGCGCCATCTCTCACTCCCTCCCCGGCCTCGACCTTGCACGCTCTCTCTCCTCTCGGTTCCGCCTTCGTTATTGCTTCTTCGTAGCAAACCGCCGGCATGCAGATCCGCCTCTCGACGCTGGCCGTGGCCGCCACGACGCTCCTGGCTTCGGCTCACGGCCTCTCGCCTCGAGATATCCCCACCGACCTCCCCGTCTCGTCGCTCTTGACCTCGGCGCAGTCGCATCTGTCCCGCGGCGAGACCAGCGAGGCCCTCGTCTACTACGATGCCGCCCTCGCCCGCGATCCCTCCAACTACTTGACCCTCTTCAAGCGCGCAACCACCTACCTGTCCCTCGGCCGCACCACCCACGCCACCGACGACTTCAACCAGGTCCTGAGCCTCAAGCCTGGCTTTGAGGCCGCCCATCTGCAGCTTGCCAAGATCCGCGCCCGCTTCGCCGACTGGGATACCGCCAGGGCTCAGTTCCAGGCTGCCAGCCGTGGACCCGACTCCATCGAGGTCAAAGAGCTGGAGGAGGCCAAGCTCGCTGCTGCGCTGGCCTCAATGGCCGAGCAGAGCGAAAAGTGGGAGGAGTGCGTGACCCACGCCGGCACCGCCATCTACATCGCCAATCGGTCTCCCGCTCTCCGCGAGATGCGCGCCCGCTGCCGTTTCCAGCGCGGCGAGGTTGAGGAGGGCATGGGCGATCTGCAACACGTTCTCCAGCTGAGGCCCGGCGACACTTCTCCTCATGTCGTCATCTCCGCCACCACCTTCTACGGGCTGGGCGACCTGGACAACGGCCTGGCTCAGGTGCGCAAGTGCCTACACTCCGACCCCGACTCCAAAGTCTGCAAGAAGTTGTTCCGCCAGGAGAAGGTCATCCACAAGGCGTACACCAAGGCCCAGGGCCAATTGGAACGCGGCCAGACCACCACCGCCGGGAGAACTCTTGTGGGAACGGCCGATGAGCCGGGCTTGGTCCACGAGATCCGGAAGCAGGCTAACACGCTCGTTGAAAACGGCAGCATCCCGGCCCATTCCAGGGTGAGGTTGCTCGAGGAAGTGGTCGAGATGACCTGCCAAGCGTACTACGAGGTAAGCTCCCTGTCTGGAGGCGTGATGTTTCCCCGGCTCGGTTCAATTTGCTGACTACTGTTGCTAGTCCGCCCACAAGGACGCGTCCAAGTACTGCGACGAGGCGCTCAACCTGCACCCCAACTCGTTCTGGGGACTCCTACACCAGGGCAAGAAGCAGCTCAAAGACGAACTGTACGAGGCTGCCATCCAGACGCTTCAAAAGGCCGCCGAGGTCCGCCCTGACCGCCAGGACAAGGTCAACCCCATCTTGCAAAAGGCCCAGATCGCTTTCCAGCGCAGCAAGACCAAGGACTACTACAAGGTACTCAACGTGGCCGCCGACGCCGACGAGCGCCAGATCAAGTCGGCCTATCGCAAGGCCTCTAAGCAGTTCCACCCGGACAAGGCCGCAAAGCAAGGCACTAGCAAGGAGGATGCCGAGAAGAAAATGGCCTCCATCAACGAGGCGTACGAGGTCCTCAGCGACCCGGAGTTGCGCGCTCGCTTCGACCGCGGTGATGACCCTAACTCGCAGGAGCGTGGCAACCCATTCCAGGGCAACCCCTTCGGCGGCGGCGCGGGCGGCCACCCCTTCATGTTCCAGCAGGGCGGAGGTGGCCGTGGCGGCAACGCCAACTTCAAGTTCCAGTACGGGGGGCAGCAGTTTGGGTATTGAGCGGCGGCAACAGCAGCAGGAGTATCTTGGGTGGGAATTGTTGTACCATAAAAGGGTGCCCGTGCAGTCGTGGCAGGTGTTTTGGTGTTGTCTTTTATCATTCCACCTTTTAACGTATATACCTTGAGAATTTAAGCACATTGGGATCGTTTTCCTTGCTGACTCTGTAAAGCCTGTGTTGCTTCTTCCAAGCGAACTTGGTGAAGCCCTTTGCCATCTATTCATCCTACACCCTAACCTATCTACATACTTGGCGTACATGGTACCGCCGATGTCGGCGGCGGTCGACGCCAGAGGACAAGGCCTCCTTCCTAATCCTTTATGACGGGATTTTAGTGGACGACAAAACAAAAAGTAGTAGCCGATCAGTCGTTCGAATTCAACAAGAAGAGTCATGAGCAGGCACAGGTTTCAAACACGCCCGCCAGCCAGCACCGAGTCTGTCGGGTCACGGCGCGCTGCTGTATCTTGACACTATATTACCAACAAACATATCATCACACACACTCCCTTCGCCATCTAGCCGAACCTTTCCGCCTTAGCCTTCCCTAGGATTTGGAGATTTTATGTACAACGTCCGTCGCTCATTTCCAGTGCGCAGTCAACCGCTTCTACTCGGCGGAGAAGTGCTGGCAGCTGCCATGACTTGTTCTCCTGCAAGAGTCAAAGCCTGGACTGGCAAACGTCGGACCGAGAAGAAAAAGAAGGGGGTCAGGGTATCGAAGGAGCTGTCGTCGCCGTCGCCGTCGTCGTCGCCGTCGTCGGTGTGGTTGGCGCCTTTGTCATTGTCGTTTGTCGTGTTGTTTTTTCGACGGCGTTTTAGTGTCATCGGCTCGAGTACGGCTCCTGCAAGCTTTCGTCCCCTAAGGTCATCCCCCGGTTGCATCTATTTTGGGTAATTTCCAAGATACTTCACGAAGCATCATTTCGCTTGATGAAATAGGACCTGTCAAAAGTTAGCATTTGTGCCTAGTTAGATATTGGTAGAGGCTGGCGTCACTTACTTAGAGAACTCATATGCCGACCAGCAAATAGCAGTACTGGGCATTGTGGTGACGATTCGGGGACGGACGCCCTTGAAGAAGCCGCGGAATCCCGCCCTCTGGTATAACAGACGGCACCCGCCCATAAAGCTATTAACTCTCCTCACTTCAGGGTCGATAGAAGTGCCTCGGGTCTGTAGCATGGTCTTGATGACGTCCATGGGGGTGGTGAGTCCCGCGGCGAAACCACCAGCAACAGCACCAGCCAGGCAGTGTGTTACGGGATCGTAGTCCTTTTCCGGGTTCATGGCGGTGGAGATGGACTCATAGGCGAGGAATTGAAGAGCGGTGAATGGTACGGTCATCGATAGGGTCGTGGGGTACGAGATATAGAAGGCGCCCAGGCCTTCTGTCTTGTAGACGTACTTTGCACAGTCAACCATGGATCGGTACATCTTGCTTGAGTTCTGGATCTGCATGCGCTGCTTGATGACTGTGTGGGCGATGTGTTAGTTGCTAGGTGTCTGAAGCGAAGTGGGGAGTCTTGGGTTGCAGCCGCATACCATCAAAAGGGTTCATGAAGGCGTCGCTGGCAATAGTAGCAGCGGCACCGCTAGTTGCTACGGGATCGATATGTTAGTAAACTGCGACGAGAGCTAGACAGATGGTTGAAGCTCACCGGCAGCAAGAGGGTGGTGAACACCGACTTGGTTTCCGCCCATGGCGTGCTTAACAGCCTCGTATGTCGCAAAGTAGACGGCATGCGCAGGACCTGGTGATGCGCATCAGTAAGGGATGACGCAGGAGCAAGAGCGGGAGAGGCGGCGCTGGGCTTACCGGCTCCGACAATGACGCTGGACATGCCGCGCCACAGGCTGAAGAAGCCCTCGGTCCTAGCGATATGGAAGGTGTTGCGCATGACACCCGAAGAGGCCGGGATCGTGCTGCTCGGGTTGAGGATCTGCATTCGTGTCTGGGAGGCGCGGGTCAGCATTGCGGTCGAGCAGAGGCAGCGGGTTGGCTTGGCGAACCTTGATCGCATCGATAGGATACATGACGGTGTGCTCCTGTGAGGCGCGGACGCGGTCAGTCTTGAACAAATAGTCAAACAGGGACTCGAGAGCAGCGTACGGCTATGCCAGCGAAGGCGCCTGCTGCCATGTTCTGCACCAGGGAGAAGTTGGGCGGAAGGGATTCATAGCTGGAGCGAAACCGAGTTAGCGGGAAGGGATCTGAGAGGGGGGAATCGACGAGGAATCGATGACGCCGCTAGAGCTCGCAGTTCGCAGCTCGCAAGTCGGCAATGAAGCTGGGGAAAGCTCACTCGTAGTCCTCGACCGGCTCTGCACTTGGCTGGGCCATGGTGGCCACAGCTTCCGATGCTCCGCCGAAAGGCTTGGATTCGAGGGTAGCCAGGATGAAAGCTGGGCAAAGGCCGGGTAATTGCGGTTGAGAAGAGGTGCTAGAGAGCGTCGGGGGGGTCGGTAGACGGGCGAGAGCCGCGACGGGAGGTCGATGTCGACGAGAGAGGCGGACGAGATGAGATCAGACGCAGGCAATTGAATGCTCCCAGTGCGACCGGGGTGGGTTGGCACCACTGGGTGGTGTAGTGAGTCGTTAGTCGTGAGTGGTGAGCGGGTGGCTGGAGGCGGAGTCGTGCGTCGTCGACCAAGGATGAAGCGTGGATTGGTGACCGGACTGCTGAAGACGGTCTCCTCGAGAGGTTTCCTTTGAAGATTCGCTCGGGGGAGGCGGAGGCGGAGGCTTAGGACGTCGCTGGGATGGCAGCAAAGAGAGCAGACGAAGCCAACGGTGGGTGGATGGACAGGATGGATCAGATGGAGCAAGGGACGAAGCGGAAAGCTGAGTTGTACGAAATAGCTGTCGTCTGAAAAATTTCCTGGGGGGGGGTTGCTCCGTTTACGGCCTCGGAGTCCGGGCAGCTTGGCGGGCGGCGGCGGCGGCCAAAGCAAGGAAGGGACTTCCCGCCTGCGAATTACAGCGCCGTGAGCATCTGTAGATGGTACCTCGTGGGGGCCTGGACATGCAGAACGTCACTGGGGCGCGTCGTCCGCGGAGGTACATGGACGCTTTCCATGGAGAGCTGAGAGACCGCAACGTGGTATAATTGGGCAGCAGCAGCACGGGCAGATAGGTAGGTACCATGGCCCCCCCCCGCCCCCCAAAGAAGGCCCCGCCGCAGAAGGGTCACCGACCGGGCGGCTTGTTAGCGCCGAGGTAGGTACCTCGCACTTTGGCACCACCGGCGGATGTGTAATGCCGTGGTGTATTTGCTCAGGGCTCCCTTTTCGCACATTTTCTCTCGATAGACACAATGGAAATGGTACCTATCATTCTACAGCCTTGTTCAAGTAGCACTACTATATTCGTATTGCCTAGTCTAGTAGGCACATGCCGAGCAGGTGCATGTGGTTTAGAGGCTAGGTACGGTCATTTAGAAACTACTAAGGTACGGTAATTATATCGATGCAGTTCTGCAATTGTTCCCGTCCCTCTCTGGGATAGCTAAACTGATCCACCTACCTCACGGGTGGGTGCTTCAGCCCGGCGTCTCTCTGCGTTGTGTGCACGTATGCCAACTTCCAAGACGTCGTTTCTCGACATATTGTACGTACGACGTATTACGGTTCAATTAGTCTTGGGGTTCCCTCTCTCCATTCCCACCAAGATCACCCACATATGCCCTACGTGTCTACCTCCATCTCTCCAGTAGACGGAGGAACGGGGAACGGGGAACGGGGAACAGGCGCATTCGAGCGGAGTGGGCACGGCACGCTAAAGTCGAGCTACCACGGCTCCGGACCCATCTTGTATCTGAAATCTCGGCATACGAGGGTTCATACAGTACGTAGCCCTTCTTGCTCTTCATTTCACAACGTGCTTCGTAGCAGTAAGCCCGTGTCTGCAGCCCCAAGCCAGCCGCGCTACTTGTTGAAGAGCTGAGGACCGATACTACCTACCTACCTAGGTATTGTGCACATTCGCTACACGTCACGGGCGGTGTCGATCCCGACACCGAGAGCCTTTGTAAACTTGCCTCTGTCGTCCCTGTCCACGCGCTAATTAACTACAGCACAAGGGTGGAGGCTATCCATGCGGCTCCAGGGCGTCCTCCTCCTTGTTGGCCATCGTGGTGGTGGCTGAATCAAACTCCACCAAACCAACCTCCAACCGAGCGAGAGATATGTACCGTATGTGTTCGCGTGTGCTCCGTACGAGTATGCACCCACCAGTATTTGCCTGACCCTTCGTGAACGATACACTCTCCTGACGGGACATGTTTATGCGCCTCTCTTTCTACTATTTTGTCAGTGTGGACGAACCCCATGCAAAGGCCATCATCCCGCTGCGTGCCTATTTCATCCCTCCAAATCCCAACCGAATGGAACACGGCCATGATTCGTCTGCGGGTACGCGGACATCTGTAACCCGCGCAAAATTCAATCATTGGTGATTGCTTCTTCTACCACTAGCAATCCGTAGCGAGTCCAGATATCCAATATTACGATGTGGCATTTTCTTTTACCGAGGCCCAGGCCGTTCGTCATCCATGTTCCCCAACCGCAGGGATACTTTGTTTGGCCATCCATAGCCAAAACGTCGACACTCGACAGCCATCCCCTGCTCTGCACTGTCTTGGGCCTTTTGCCATTTGGGGTGCAGTCACTAAGTAGACTGTTCAGGGATCGATCTTGAGGGAGGGTTGCAATTGAGTTATCAATCAGTCCGGGTTCTTCGGTTCGGCCAGAAGCAACTAAATGCGTCGCCCGCCGACTGCCGCCTCCCCCGATTCTCCGAAATGCCGACCCTTACAGATTCACTAACCACTGAACCTCTTAGCAAGAATCACTTTCCTGCACAGACTGCATTATTACAGTCCGTCGTCAATATCGTCGCCATCTTGCTCTCGCAGACCACTAACAAATTAATGATCTGGCCTCTCAGCCTTAGCCTTGCTTTTTTGGCTTCTTGCTTAATTACAAAGGCATCCTGGCACGTATCCACCATAGCTTACACTGCCTGGTAGACGTACTGCTGCTGTACTCCCGTACCCTCTAATCTAATCAATCAATCAGCTGTACAGTAGCATCCACCATCACAACATCTGATCACCATCTCATGTAAAAATTCGAACCGCCTCAAGGCCTCTCTACCCGAGATCTGTCATAGAAACTCTTATTGTTCCCTTTCTCCCCTCTCAAGCCGCCCACATAACCCCACACAAAGCCACAGACAGTCCACACACATCATCTGATATCCGGACCTATGAGTCGGAGTCGAACCTATCACTAAATTGCTCGTCTATTAGGTAGAGAAGACCAAAAAAAAAAATTGCACAGACTTGCATTACGCACGTGGTCAGCCTCGGGTTTTCGTATCGGCTCTCGCGCAATCTCACGACTCCTCCGAGCTACACTATCAGACCAACAAGGTGGCCCTCATCCATGTATAATACATCTTTTATTTGCCATACCACATCCTTTCGTCCTCTGCCTTCCCTGGATATCTGATTCTCCTCGCCCAAAACGCCGCATGCAAAGCAACCCTGCACAAGCTCAAAGATGCCTGAGAGGGCCAAGGGGGAAAAAAGCTGGATGCTATATAGGGAGGTACACATGTAAAGCGACAAAGGGCCACATCATCTCCACGCGCCCTCCAACAAAAGAAAACATCCCCCCCCCCCCATAGCCCTAGCCCGACTTCATACCATGCCACCGCCTCGGCGAGGTCTTTGGGTCTGTCGGAGCTGATAGATAAGTCCCAGCACACCGGCATCCGTTTCCTCGGTGTTGGCTGCGCTGTTCTCCCGGCTGAGACCCTTTCCTGGCGACGTCTGCCACATGGATTCACCCAGCATTCCCCCGGCTTCGTACACCGATTCTTCCTGGTTTAGTCGTCGGTCCCGACTGCTGTCTTCAAGCGTCTCTTCGATAATCTGACTTTCCCCACGGTATCCCCCACGAGGGTGCCTTGACAAGTACAAGCTACGTGCTCCGGTATTGCCTATTGTTGGCTGGTGGTGCTGATCCAGCAACATAGATGCCATTGGCGATGGTGGGGGAATCACCGGCCCAGCTCGCAATCCTCGTCCCATGCCCGGGCCGGGAGCCCGACTCCTGGCCCTACCCACCTCCGCTCGTCCCATTTGTGAGCCCTGCATATCTGCTGCCAAAGTCGGCGAGTTAAGCCCAGGGAAAGCTGGCGGAGGATGGAAGGGTGGCCGCGATCCTGGTGGCAGATGCCCAGGGATTCCCGTCTTGGGATTGATGACGTAGTTGTCGATGAAGCCGTAATACGAGGCTGCCATCTTGCCATGCTTTGTCGCGTAGTAGTCCTCCCGCACATCTTGGTGTCTGTCTTGTTGTCCAGTGTTCCCAACTCCCTTTTGGAAGTCGAATACGGCGAATGAGCACACGTATCCGAGCCCATCCACGTGGATCGTAAACTCGCGAAAGAAGTCGACGATCTGATCGCTGCACTTGGGCAACGAGAACAGGAGCAGCATTGGTGTCGTGATGATGCCCATCACCTCCTCTAAAAATATAACCACCTTCATCTTGTACAGTTCCGCAAACTCTTTCTTCACGTCAAAGCTATGCAGCCGGCCGTTCCAGTGATCTGGCATATAATGTGTATACTCGATGACGTTACGCAAGGCGTACTCTGGATTGAAAACGAGCGTTTCTTCCGAGACCATTCCTCGCGTGATGGCCCAGATGGCACCAAATATACCCAAATAGAAGAGCACCGTCCTGTCCTTCGTAATCTCGAAGTTTAGGAACAACTCCGAGTCCAGTATGGAGCCAACCGCCAGGATAGCAGTGATCGCCCCGGACATGAATGCGACACTTCGGGCGATGTCTTCGGTCATTCGCTTAGGGAATTGATCGATGTATCGAGTCGCGAAAGGGACCGACATGTGCAGCCTTTCATAGAAAATATGCGGTAGTTCATTGAACTCCCGAAATTTCCACTCGGCCAGTGCCGTGTACTTGCGCGCAGCTGCTAGTTTCGGATCTTTTTGGTATTCCTAGGAACAATGTCAGCTAACGAACAAGGCACTCTAGGGCATTGTTGTCACCTACATTGTAATATGTGAAGAAATAGACAATGATGACATAGGCGAGTACCACGGGAGCGAAAACGAGATTGAGAATCCCTGCAAAATAGAGCCGCTGTTTCAACTTCTGGCTGAGCAAGCCTCTTCGGTCTGTACGAAGAAAATCTTGTTGAACTTGGCCAAGCTCGTTGAATGCCATGTCGAGGATGCAATAGTGTAGATACCATTCCATCGTCTTCGAGAATACCTGACGACCCCCAATTATCGGTACGGGCAGGGAGAGGTTCAAAACATCCTTGTTGATCATTGCAATGAGGTAGTTGTCCTTGCGCATCAAGCGGTTGGCGATATCGTGAGCATCAAGCCGCTCCTTGGATTGTGTTCCGATGAAGCTGCGCAGCCTCCGGGACATATTAGTAGCTGTTTTCGGGTTCTGGTCCCGCAACGTCATGAGCCGTGCCACAATGTCCTGCCAGGATACAGTCTGCATGTCTTCCTCGGGAATGTCCAGTAGGTGGATGTAAAAATCCCGAATATAGACGAGGCGGCGAATCTCGATGAAGTACTGCACCGACTTCCAAATGAAGAAGAAAGAATACAGCCAGATGCCGAGGTTCCAGACCCCAGACATTTTACGGGTACATTGTTTGATAACGACCTCGTTCAAAGACTTGCTGTTCGGAACCTTGGAATAGTCGACACATTGGCACAGGAAGGTCAGGAAAACGGCCACGAAGAGCGTTTCTCTGGCAAGGGGTCAGCAAACTCGGCCAAGATGGCAGCCCCAGGGCTTGAAGACTCACAGCAGCCACAAGGCGTTAGCGCACAAGATGCACCACAGCCCACCTCCTTCGTAGTAGTCGTACACATCACGCATGAAGCTATCCAGATTTGAGGTGTTGACCCATCTCCAGAGTGCTTTTTCCCGAGGACCACCTGACACTATTCCTCTCATCAATGGCGTTCGCTGAGATCCTGAAGGGGCACTAAAAGGGTCTTCCTGGTGAAGTCGTTGTTGCGTCGTTGCCGTCTCCCATTGTGCCCGGGCTCTAGCTGACGAAGGTCCAGCCGCCGCTTGGGGAGTGGGTTCTGGTTGTCGTCCCGTACGCCTTGATGAGCCCGGCAGAATATTTTCGGCCTCATTGGGCTCTACCAGCAAAGACTCCGGTACATCGTTGTCCACTTCATCGTCCTGGTGGACGGGCCACCTCGAGGATGGCCCGCTGGAATGTCGTGCATGCGCCGTGGCGTGGCGGGTAGCCCGAGTGTTATCCTTTGTGTCAAAACCCGCGCTATCGACCGTCATACGACTGTCGTCTACTGCCAGACCTTCTGCGTCAAATTCGTTGAAATGTTGGCCTAGGTTCTCTTCATCCAAACCCGGATGGTCGTCGGTGTATCCGTCATCGCCCTGTGAACGTAACTGTTCGTAGAACGATCGGGTACCTCTCGAAGGTGGGGCGATCCGAGAGAATATATTGGAAGTCATGATGGGCCCAAAGGCAGCGGCTTATCTATGACCCACGATGGGCATATCGGGGTGGTGTCGAGTGTCGATGCGGATGATAGTCGAGGGGTCTTGTCGAAACTGCAGAGTGTCGACGAGTTTAAGCAGGAGCTGCTCTGCCTCAGCAGAGTTCTCAGGCAGGTTTCCGGGTGTTGAGGTTTCGGCAAGAGGAGGAATACTGTGATGGGTGCGCAAGGCGGACTCTATCAACAAGAAATGATGAGCGTAGTTCCTAACTAACCAGTGAGGACCGGTTGATGCAGGTGACTATGATGAGCGTGACCACATGCATGCATGAGCTCAGCACGTGCGGTGTAGGCTGGACATTGGAATTCTGGGGGGTGTGAAGCACAGATGACTGACCTTAGGGTCTTATTTATGCGATAACAACGGAGGATGCTGATATCCGCCAACAGGGTTTCGAAGTGCGACTTGGATGTGTTCCAGGCATCACAGTCGCGGGTATGACGTTTAAAAGCGGTGTATTGTTTTTGCCGGACTTATTGGCGATAAGCCACCCCACCCTGCGCCACACACCGCCTACCCTTTCCAGTCCTCACTCACGACACCGTTGCAATACACACAGATCCACTATGCCTTCGATGAGTTGAGCTGAACCATCTCGGGGGATATATTCGACACGGCAAGACACAATTCAGTCTATGGGCCTATATCGCGGCCAGTTCATCCCGGTGACTCTCTTCAGTTCTTGCGAATCCTCAGAGTTGCACCGAAATAAAATAGCGTTCTCAAGAGCTCATCGAATGTTCATGCCCACTTCTAAGCCGGGTTAACATCAAGCACAATGTCGTCAGACCACTCGTGGTCCGTAAGAAGCTTGCCCTCGAGATGCTTCCAGCTCAGGGCTCCTTTCCACGGAGAACTCCTCGGCATCATCCCCTGCTCTAAAAGGCGTGAGCCCCCTCGCCTCGAAAGTCACCAGCGTCCTCTCAACGACACACTCAGACACCGAGTTCAGGGATGCTCTCTCACTCCTTGATCAAAGAGGGATTCAAAATGACGCCGAGACCCGTCGTCGACTTCGCCTAGATCTACAGAAGGAAGTAATTGACAGCAATGCGGAGGTCATCACAGAATTTGGGCGTGTTGCAGAGGTGGGTTCATTCCTTCTTTAGCGATATTCATACCAACCCAATCTTCAGCAACTCCGACGAATCAAGACAACTCTCGACAAGCTCAATACTGGATATGAGGATATGAAGAGCCAAGTCGTTGCCGCCCACAATCAGACCTCGCCGGCCTTGTCCGAAGCGGCATCCCTTCTAGAACAACGAAGACAGGTCGAAGTCAAACAAGAGCTCCTCGGCGCCTTCAAGAAACATTTCATCATGTCCGAAAATGAGGTGGCTGCACTAACAATGACAGCTGAACCGGTGGACGACCAATTCTTCGACTCTCTGAGCAAAGCTAAAAAGATTAGCAAGGATTGTGAGATCTTGCTTGGCTTTGAGAAGCAAACGCTAGGATTGGAACTCATGGAACAGACATCAAAGAACATCAACATCGGCTTCCAAAAGCTCTACAAATGGATACAACGAGAGTTCAAAACCCTGAACCTCGAGAACCCCCAAATGAACTCGTCCATTCGACGCGCTCTCCGAGTCCTAGCTGAGAGGCCATCTCTCTTCCAGAATTGCCTCGACTTCTTTGCCGAGGCGCGAGAGCGAATTCTTTCAGACTCCTTCTATGTTGCCTTGACTGGAACCTCGCTATCTGGCGCGGAAGATCGATCGGTCAAGCCCATCGACATGACAGCTCATGACCCTTTGCGATATGTCGGAGACATGCTGGCGTGGATCCATTCGTCCACTGTCAGCGAGCGTGAGGCGTTGGAAATTCTATTTGTCGCCGAGGGCGAGGAACTTGCCAAGGGACTCAAGTCTGGACGAGACGCTGAAATTTGGCGCTTGGTAGCCGACGACGACGACGAGGCCGAGGCAGACTTCAATGCTCTAAAGGCCCTTCATGACTTAGTTGACCGCGATATCTCAGGTGCAGCTCGTGTACTACGCCAGAGAGTCGAGCAGGTTATCCAGGCCAACGAGGACATTATTCCAGCGTACAAGCTGGCCAATCTCATCAACTTTTACCGCATCACATTCCAGAAGGCGCTTGGCTCCAAGTCTAATCTTGTGGAGCTAGTTGAAAGCCTAGAGAAGGAGGCTCTTCGCCAGTTCCGCGCACTGGTCCGAGATCACATTGCGACTATTCAAGGCGAATTCCAGCATGCTCCATCCGACCTCGGTCCGCCGGTCTTCCTACAGGATTCGCTCAAGCAATTGAATGCCATAAGCAAGACATATGATTCATCTCTTGCTGCCTCTGAGGACCGTGAAACCGAATTTGAGAACGTCCTGGCAGAAGCATTCGAGCCTTTCATGGCCGGCTGCGAGAACATGGCCAAGTCAATGGAGAAGCGCAACGGATCCATCTTCCTCATCAACTGCATTCTATCTGCAGCTAGTTCACTCGAACTATTCGAGTTCACCCAGACCAGGAGCAAGCGGCTCCGTGATAAGGCAGCTGAGGAAGCCAAGAGACTGGTCGGGAGCCAGTACAGCTTCTTTCGCCAGGGCTCAGGGCTGGATATCATACTCAACATGCTGCAGGCAGACGGCGACAAGGGGGCTATTTCACTGGATAGAGAGGTATTGAGCCAGGCAAGCCATACCTTGGACGACTTCCTACCGTCTGCGCTGATGGACGCCATGGAGAATTTGAACCACCTCCAGGACTCCAAGCTTGCCAGGGAAATCACGGAGGAGGCGGCTGAGCAGTTTTGCGATGACTTTGAGCAACTTGAAGAAGAAATTACTGAAGGAGAGGAGGGTTCAGTGGACTCGGATGACTCGGATGGTCTCCGATCGGTGTTTCCCAGGACCACGGCAGAGATTCGCGTGCTGCTTTCTTAGAGAACCAGTTCAGCAGGCCAATAGATCCCACATGTTGGAAGCCAGTCGGATATCGTCGTGCATTGGCTTGTCTGCGATCAATATTAGATAATGCCCGCGGATAGTTTGTACTTATACTAGGGCGACGAGAGATTGGTGAATCTTGTTCATGTTAGTAGTTGTACAGAAAACAAGCAGGGCGCCCCACCCTCCCGAGCCAGTCCACCGAGAAGAAGAAACCTCAGGTAGGATTCAATGTGCAAGGTGAAGATACCTCTTAAACAAGCCTTCGCCACTACTGGTTGGTACATATCACGACGAGGAGTCCCAGAAATACGGTAGCCCTAACAAGAGTCATTTCCTCATCCCTTGCATTTACACCCGATTCATGATCATACGAATTAGGCAATTCCCTGCCTGTACTGCGAATGCCTGTACCCCGCTACGACGTATACTGAAGCGGTACCTAGCCTCTAGCGGGCAGCGCCCACCGCAGCGGGCAGTGCCAGCCGTGGAGACTACGTCACCGCCCGCACCCAGCCTACCTGGATGCCCTTAGTTCTTCGCAATGTGCTGCGACACTCACTCATCCTGCTTCAACTACCAACGAGACCGCAAGGTCCCTCGAGCGCCCGCTGCCACAACGCATATCCCCCGACCGCTCCTGGACTATCTCGATTTGACCGTCCATTGATATTCTGACATTGGCCTCCGCAGCTCGCGAGTGCACGCGCCGATCGAAGGGCTGCCCTTGTCAGCCAGAGCGCGAAAAGCCGCCGTTGGTCAGATCCTAAACCGACCAAAACGAGGCCGAGGGCTACTATGTTCTTGGTGCCGAAGCAATGTTGCGCAACAAGGGCCTGGCTGTGATGCAAAAAACATACGATGATAGCTATCTAAGCTGCTCAACCGCCGTTTACTATGAGGGCCAGGTACGCAGTGTGTGTGGTGGTCTTTAATCAGACAGTATACCGAACTCCCTTAGCTCACCACACCATCTACATGTAGGGAAATGAGATCGAGGCGATGCGTCACTGGAGAAGTGCCCTTGATCAGATTTACGACTACCAGGCGAACCGAGCAGTCCCAGTCCACGTCCCACTAACAACCACCGAGAAGGCTCTGCAGGATGCCATCAAAGAGCTCGAGTTGCAATGCAAGGAACGCATCGACCTCCTCGAGGCGCTACGAATCTCTCGACAGGATGACTCTAACCCGGTACCATCGACGGGGAAATTATCGAAGCGACCTAGTTTGGTGGAAACCGACAGTCGGAGCAAGGGAGCCATAGGCCAAGGCACAATCCCTGCCGTGACATATTCAGAACTGTCACGCCCAGCCCTGCCTCCGCGGCCGGTCCTCCCCATGCGTCAATCTTCTGAGGTTGCAGTTGTTGGGGGTAGTAGTTCGTACCTCGAACCAGTATCATCGACAAGCTCGTTGCCGAGATCATCCTCCCCAAGAATGCCTCCTCGACCAGATAAGACTCTACGATCGCCTAGCCCAGAAAAGCACACCATGAGAACTACGTTGCGATCGGGAAAACTAGGCGATAGGCCTACCAAAATGACCAGGAAATCATCCAAACCTGCTGGCGAGGGGCCCAGCAAGGCTGCCACCCTGGCCTGGAGTGCGCTGAGCTCCAAGGACAAGCTCACTAGAAACGTCTCTTCCGAAGCTGGGCCGACACTACTAAATGGGAGCCCGCGAACTTCCCTCGACCAAGCGCGCAGGCCACCATCAGCACCTTTGCAATGGGACAGCCACTCACGGAGACTCGTAGTGCCTCGAGAAGGCGAGTCCAGCGGAGAAGCGCGTCATTCAGATGAATATTTCTATGCCAGGCCTTCACTACTCTCTGTGAGCGCTGCATCCAGTGCCCTCGGAGGCTTATCACTTCAGGATCAACCATCGACGGAGCAAGGGTCAAGCCGCTCGGAGCGGCTTGCCAGCGGGCGAAGTGGTTCTGCTATAACGTCCCCCCGTAAGTCTTCGAGGCAACATGAGCCTTTTAATAACCTCGGGGTTGCCGATGACTCTAGCGAGTTTTCAGAGCGGAGGACCATTTCAGATGCCCCGTCAGGGAGAGGTCCGGCTATAAGGCGATCTCTCGGACCATCCAAGCAAACCAGGTCCGATCCGGAGAGGGCAAACCGTTCTCGTAGGCGCGAACAGAAGCCACGACCAGCTTCCGATTCGAGCGCATCTGGAGACGATTCTAGACAGCCTTCGACCGGACCTAGCCGAGTGAAGTCAAAGGAAGCTGCCATTGAAGCTGACTCGGAAGCACAAACCTCGGAAGAGTCCATAGCGGACGAGACCGCGGACGAGATGACTGCGTGGAAAAAGAAGAAGAAGGCCATTCTTAAAAGCTTGCCAGCCGGTATCGATGAGGGCGCTGCGAAGCAAATACTCAACGACATTGTCGTTCAGGGAGACGAAGTTCATTGGAGCGATGTTGCAGGCTTGGAAATTGCCAAAAATGCCCTTCGAGAGACGGTGGTGTACCCATTCCTTCGCCCAGACTTATTTATGGGCTTGCGGGAGCCAGCCAGGGGTATGATGCTTTTTGGACCCCCGGGCACAGGAAAGACAATGTTAGCCAGAGCCGTCGCGACAGAGTCTCAGTCGACGTTTTTCTCCATCTCGGCAAGCAGCTTGACAAGCAAGTACCTAGGCGAATCAGAAAAGCTTGTACGAGCTCTCTTTGGGCTCGCTCGGGCGCTGGCTCCTAGCATTATCTTTGTCGACGAAATCGATTCTCTCTTGTCACAACGATCTGGCTCGGGCGAGCACGAGGCTACTAGGAGGATCAAGACGGAGTTTCTCATCCAGTGGAGCGACCTTCAACGAGCAGCTGCAGGGAAGGAGGTCAGCGAGAAGGACAAGGAAAGGGGCGATGCAAATCGAGTCCTAGTACTGGCTGCAACAAATCTGCCCTGGGCAATCGACGAGGCTGCCCGACGGCGCTTTGTGAGGCGTCAATACATCCCACTCCCAGAGCCAACCACCAGAGAGACGCAGCTTCGAACGCTCCTGGGACAACAAAAACATGACCTTTCAGACGATGATATTCTCCAGTTAGTAGAATTAACAGACGGTGAGTGGCGCTTAGGAATAGTGACAGTGGAATAGGTGCTAACTGAAGTTGCGATTCAGGGTTTTCTGGCTCGGATATCACCGCCCTTGCTAAAGATGCCGCCATGGGACCGCTACGATCCTTGGGCGAAGCATTACTACGAATGACGATGGATGAGATTCGGCCGATCGGGCTTCCAGACTTCAAGGCAAGTCTGAATACGATCCGACCCAGCGTGAGTAAGTCGGGACTAAAGGAGTATGAGGATTGGGCAAAGGAGTTTGGAGAACGGGGCGGCTAGATGGTTAGATGGCGAGGCTTGTTACCAACTGCCATGTTGACCACATGTATCTTAGTACGACGGGTGAGCAACTGCGAGAACATTGCCATCGTGGAAACTTGATCCACGGGTTGGTTACTCCTCCTGGTAAGCGCGGGCGTCTATGCTTCATCGAGCTAAATGTCTGGTATATCATTGATATGTAGTATAGGTGGTTTAGCAACAGCTTTGGTACATGACGCCTCGTTACATCAAATAGTTTACGATATCGTACAGGGCAGTGGGTCGGGCCCGTCACTCTTATTCCCACATCTGATCCCTAGAAAGCCGAGCATTCAGACCTCAGGATATTGTGCTGGCGAGTATTTCCACCATAGTTGCTGTATGTGATGATGGAGACTGAGCCCATCAATCGACATCGTTTGCTGAGGTCTAAGCCTTCTCTTGCTGCGCCTCCTCCCAGGCCTTGCGCTTGGTTTCCTTTTTCTCAAGCTCCAGCTTCTTCTCCTCTTGCCTCTGTTCCTCCTCGGCCTGTCTCTTGGCAGCTCTCCGCTCGTCCTTGGTGGCCTTCTTGGTCTCTCGCTCCGCTATCCTCTCCTCCAATGATGGCACGGGCGGACGGTCTTCGATCGGGACGCCAAAAGGTGCAATGATGTGCTTGACGACGTGGCGCTTGTGCTGGGAGGTCGGCCAGCCGGGAACGATGGAGATGACGTCGCCGGTTCGGAGGGAGGAGTTAGGGTCGTGGACGAGGTAGTGCTTGGGGTCGGCGTAGTACTGGGAGATATCGTGAGCAGGGGACTTATGAGAAGGCCCCTAGGAGGAGCTTGCTCACCTTGTTGACGATCTTGTTCCACTTCTGGCCGCCAACGCGGACCTTGACAGTCTTTTGCATGAGGCCAGCGGAGACGACGACGCCGTGCAGCTCGTGGGTAACACGGCGCGCGGCCTTTGCGACTTGGGATGACATCTTGGGAGTCGTTTCGGCGTCAGAGCAACCAGTTGCAGGGCCAGGAAGGCGGCCGAGTCATCAATTGCTGGTCAGAGGGGGAGGTATGCGTTGTGGGATGGCCAACAAGATGTGATGGCATCAAAGACTGCTATCCCGAAATTTTGTCAGCCAATTGGCATCGAGAAAGGCCGTGCAGTAGTGCTTAGGTAAGGGAGCAGTACCAAACTACCTAAGTACAGAGCACGGCGATAATTGGTGACCACTGGAGGGAGACCAAAATCCGCTAAAAACGACAACCGGCGTGAGTCAAACTACCCACAGGTGATATCCTTATTTTACGCGTTTGAACGGTTTGGTTCATGGTAGTATTACAGTTCAAGGCGTTGCATGACTTCCTTTTTGGCCTTCTCATTTTCTTCACTAATCTCGCGAGGGGAAAAGGCGAGTGAGGTACGTGGCACAAAGTACACCTCCGGGTTACTCCATAACTTGATGGTTCCACGGACAGGCACGTGCCGATTCTCTTGACTCCGCCGGTAGGTACTGCGCTGTGAGCCGTTCTGCCTGGACCGGAGCACTAAATTAGTGGGGGACTCCGGCACTCACTCATCTATCCTCCGCTCCGTCTGGTTTTTCTCTCCTCCCGTCCCCACGATTTCCCTTACTCTTCTCTTACCCATAACACCACTCAACCGAGCAACGTCCTGATCGACACCAGCAAGTCGCTCTCCAGCAATCCTCGTTGAGCTTCCCCATAAATCTCGAAAGAGTCGAGGCCTCCGATTGACCTAGACATCTGCCCGTCCGCTGGCATTTAATCCACACCCGCATTTCAACCTCCCCCACACGTCTCAACATGTCTTCCCCCGAACGCCGTGCCGGAGTCAAGCGGCCTAGTACGAATCACCAAGGTCCTTTTCTTCCATCGGAGACCTGACGGCTAATCTAGTTGAAACGTCTGTAGGAACGCAATCACTTCCTCCGCCCTCGCTCCCGCAGTTGGTCGCTGAGCAAAACACGCCCATCCCCCCCACCGACAAGGACTCCCAGCGGCTCATCGTGGTGTTGTCCAATGCCAGTCTCGAGACGTACAAGGCCTCCCACGGTGGCAGCAGTCGCGCCGGGATGCACCGCGAGGATAAGTACTCGCTGCTCAACAGCGACGAGCACATTGGTGTCATGCGAAAGATGAACCGGGACATTAGCGATGCCCGCCCCGACATCACCCACCAGGTTTCAACTCTGGCTTGAAGTTTGGCATTCAACATGCTGACATTTTCTTAGTGTCTACTGACCCTGCTGGACTCCCCCATCAACAAGGCTGGGAAGCTCCAGATCTACATTCACACTGCCAAGGGCGTTCTCATTGAGGTGTCGCCCTCGGTCCGTATCCCCCGAACCTTCAAGCGCTTTGCTGGTTTGATGGTCCAGCTTTTGCACCGTCTGTCCATCCGCTCCACCAACTCCAACGAGAAGCTGCTGCGCGTCATCCAGAACCCCATCACTGACCACCTGCCCGCCAACTGCCGCAAGGTGACGCTAAGCTTCGACGCCCCCCTGGTGCGCGTCCGCGAGTGGGTCGAGTCTGTCGAATCCAAGGAGAGCATCTGCGTCTTCGTCGGTGCCATGGCCAAGGGTGAGGACAACTTTGCCGACTCGCTCGTGGATGAGAAGATCTCCATCAGCAACTACTCGCTGTCTGCAAGTGTGGCCTGCAGCAAGTTCTGCCACGCGGCCGAGGATGTCTGGGACATCATGTAAAAGCATCAAAGGGTCCCCGGTTGGGAACAAGAATGGAGGCAGAAGCCAAACGCCCTTTCGCCTGGCGGCAATACAACATCGTCGCGAGGCAGATCGGCTAGGCAAAGACTTGGAATGCCTAGGTTTACGCTGTCGCTTGTTTTTACAACCAAAACATGGGGCGTTCAACAACGGGTCCAAGACGGGTTCATTGTCGTCTTGATGGGCCACTTCAACTTGGCCCATTTTTTTTCTTCATGTTTGCTCTTTTCTTTGCGTCGGCACGTCTGTTAAGCTTTTGTTTCTTGTTCTGTTTTGGTTCAATTCCCAAGCAAACTCGGGTCCGAAGACAACTAACACAGGTCTACTACCGCCGCAAGGCGAGGCAAGGCTGCACGGGGTGGAGCGAGGCGAAGTAGGGCGAACGATCAAGTGAGAGAGAAGCGCTCCGAAGTGCTCTCCAGCGCGCGAGCAGGCATCTATCTCGCTTGAATGGGCATCAGATATGGTCACATAGGGCTTGTTGAGGCTGACTTGGCGTGAGAGGCCAATTAAGTGCAAGGCAATGAGGAGGAAGACAATGTACAGTCACAGCTGTGGCATAATCAAAGTGCATGTTACGCACAACGACAATTGCGAATCTCAAGTGCGAACGACTTGTAATGACGGTTTAAAACAGCTCAAGACGAGTTTCGCTGCCCATATTGCAGCCAATGAATGTACTTGACGGCTGCCGGCCTGCTAAGGAAATCGAACTGCAAGTGGTTGCCCCGCCTTGGGTCGCGTGGTCTGGTCGGTCTGCCTCGTCTTGGGACAAGCGTTCCTGTCGGCATGCAGCGCTCAGAGGACGACGGCTGAGTGTTCCAAATGGTTTGCTTCCAGATGGGTCAAACTGTCGGTGCCCGCGTGCGAAAGTTGAGAGCGAACATGGCGGAACCCGTCACGAGGACACACGTTGACTGGGAACGAAGAAGCCGGGTGAGGACGAACCATTAAGATGAGGCAGTACCGGTGGCAGTGAACGGTAAACTGCCAGTGTATCCGCAAGTGGCGTACGCAGTACCGACCTATCTAGCCTTGTGCGTTATGCCTGAATACGGCTAGATGCAGGCATACAAGGACGTTTGGTTCGCACACACAAGACGTGCTGGCCGTCAATAGCCAAGACGAGGTGCCCCATGCTGGGCAATGGTACTCGTACGAAGTAGATACTTGGCAGACGATTGTGATCGGAGCCACCAAGCTACGTAGCCGAGAGCCCGGGGGTGGCCGGGGGTGAGCCGGGGGTAGAGGTCGGTGGAGGAGCCGGTGGAACGAGTCCGGCAACTCTGGGCCAGCCGTCGGGCTCGACGTGGCACGCGTCAACGGCTTAGTGGACGTGGAACAGCACATTAGGGGGCCCAGTCGGTCAAGAACGAGGCTGGAGCTGGAGCTTATTCCCTTGTTAGCGACCTATCCTAGGCCTGTGTTCCAGTATCAAGTTCACATTCAAAAGTGTAAGAGTAAGAGGCCCGGGCTTTGGTAGGAGAATATCCAGAAGAGCGAAATCGCCAGATGCCAGAGAGGGACAAAGGTCTCCAGGTAGGCCGGTATTCATTCGTAGGACTCCGCATGGTGTGAGGGAATTCCAACTGGCGGCGGCCAGGTGTTACTACGTAGGTCGGAGGGAGAAGTGGTGCTCTCTGTTTGGCCTCCATCCGCGATCAATCCACCCATCCATCCATCCATTCAAACATCCACCGTCCTCCCATCCAGCGCCCACGCCATCGTCACGCTGCCCCTGTCGCTGCAGGTACCAAACAGAGACGATTACAGTACAGCACAGTGCCGTGTCTGCTACCTCCCTACCCAGCTGGCTCCCTAACTTTACATTGGCCGCGATGTACTCCTTGGAGATGGCGCAGGATGTGTTCCGTTTGTTGGCGCGGGATCGGGATGGTGGTTAGTCAACGACGAACGGGGGAGGAGCCCGATTTGGGCGTATTGGTTGGCGTCGGGACGGGACGCGTATGGGAACCGCACTGTAGCGCTGTTTTGTCACCCACAAAATCCATCCACGACCACCGCACAGTTGGTAACGCATATCAGCACCTCTCGAGCACACTGAAGCACGGGCGAGCAGGCGTTACCACTAGCCTAGGTATCGTAAGTGCACAATCGCCGCACTGCACAAATGGCCCCCTCCATCATGTGGCTCTTTTCTACCGATAGCCTTCCCGTCATGATTCGATGTGACAACTCGTGAGGAGATGCCATGCAGGATTCCAGGCCAAGGTACAGCCGCCAGGGGTGCTGGCACAGTATCATGTCCGCCGTGCATATGACTGGTAGCACTGCGTACAGACGACGGGGCACCATCGTCACTGTACTCGAGATCCAGATAGGTTAAGATGGAGGGGCAGGTGGGCAGCTGACGGACGCCGAGGAGAGCATGTACATAAGACGGCGAGACGCAGAGGGGCGGCGCGCGCAAGACGAGAGGAGACTCATGAGACACGGGGGGCTGGCCGATGAGACGAGGGCCCGTAGAGTCGTGGTCATAAGCCATACCGGGTCCATCCCAGCTGTCCGCCGTGTTCTTCTGCTCTCTTCTCTCTCGGTCTCGCCACACTCACACAAACACTGGTTCAATCACTCAGTCACTCAGCTCAGTCAGTCCATCCATCAGCCAAGCAACAACCACAAAAGGACCAAACCACGCAGAGACACGCCCACACATAGACTACATACCCCCACAGGTCGCTCAATTCCGTCTTATACCACGCGCACGTGCGCGCCTATACCGGCACATAATACTGCAACTCTGCTGCACAGTACTGCACAGCACTGCACATTCCCGTACAGTGCCGCACCTCCCTCCGCACGCATTGTATTAAGAGGAAAGAGAGAAGGAAGGAAGCGCCAGAGAAGCAACTGCACAGGCTGCTCAGGCTCTCTCAGGCTCTCCCAGTCTCAGCTTCACTCACCCCCGCACACTCCACCATCTCGACCGGCTAACCACTTACCAACGGCCACCAAAACACACAACACGCCAACGCCGACACGTCCAATCCCCAGCTCAGCCCGAATTAGCAGCCCAGATCGTGATCAGGGCGTCAGGCTAAGGGGCGACGGAAAAGAAAAACAACAGGAGGCCCCATAAGACAAGGTGCTGGTGCACCACTACGTACCTTGCGAAGTACATATCTTGCATCTCCATCGGTGCCATCGACCATCGCCCTCATCCATCACCAATCGTCAACCCCACCACCATCTCTCCCCTCTCGTTTCCTTCTCCTCCTCCTCACTTTCCTCTTCCTCTCATTCTCCTCTTCCTCCTCGGCCACCTCACCCGCGGGCTCCTCAGCTACATCTCTCGTCCTCTTTTCTCCCCCAATTTCCCCTCCCATTCCTCATATCCCTCCTTCTTCCCCCCAGTTCTCCTTTCTGCCCCTCCACTCACCGTCTTCTTGCTCCCTCCCCGAATCCTCCTCTCCCTCTGCACATTACCCTAACCGTCGTTCCGCCTGACCCAACACCCAGCCCCAACGCCCCCTGGTCGGTCAACCAGCACCACGTCCGCCTCTTCTACTACCAGGGCCCTTGAAGGCTTCCCAAGGGTCCATCCAGCAAGCCAAGGCATTTGAGCGGGGCGTCCCAGCGGGCAGCCGTATTGGCAGCTCCACGGACGTATACGAAGTATAATAAGACACGATGGTGTTGCCTTACCTTGAGGTGTCGCACCTAGCATCCTCGACTTCTTTCTACGCCAGCATTCTTCAGCCCCTTGGTCTACGCTACCTTGCCACCGATCGCGAGCAGGCTTCATCAGTGGGGACTGTCACTTACGGCCTCCCAGGCGCTGCTCTTCAACGCCAGGGACAGAGCGAAGGCGATCCGTTGCCGGTCTTGCAGATCCGGGAGGCGCCCCATCCCTTCGAGCCACTCAAGCTCTCCTTCATCGTCCTCGCTGCCCCGTCTCCAGTCGCTGTCGCCGAGTTCCACGACTGTGCCCTCGCAGCAAATCCGTGGCTGCGGCTGCAGGCCGAAGGAAACGGCTTTCCCGGCCATCCAAGTGGGCCTAGCCCAAGGCATCGCTTGGGCATCGAGGGCGGTGTATCCCCAGGTCGAGCCACGGTCCAAGATCTCGACGGCAATACCATCCAAGTCCTTTGCTCTCCTCCTTCCTGTCGAGAAGACCTAGGCCGCGTCCTAGATTGGCAGTTCGACACCGCCCAGTCGACGCATTCCCGCACTCGTTCCCAGTCCCATCCTCTTCCCTCCTCGGCTTCTTCGTCGGCCTCCTCCCACGCTCATTCTCAGGCTCCCTTCCATGCCCGGCCTTCACCTCGATCTGACCATCCTGGATACGGATCCCTCGTTCCCGCTACTATGTCTCAACGCGCCCCGAGCCATGTAGCTGACGACCG